>JARQOD010000003.1:304472970-304652418 GCA_033576555.1 Oophaga sylvatica
ATACATGGCTCCGCTCCCATCCTCCCATCCTGTAAACATGGCTCCGCTCCACCCTCCCATCCTTGTATATATGGCTCCGCCTCCCATCATTGTATACATCGCTCCTCCTCCCATCCTTGTATACATGGCTCCCCTGTCCTATTCTGCATACATGGCTCCGCTCCCACCCTCCCATCCTTGTATGCATGGCTCCGCTCCACCCTCCATCCTGTATACATGGCTCCGCTCCACCCTCCCATCCTGTATACATGGCTCCGCTCCACCCTCCCATCCTTGTATACATGGCTCCGCTCCACCCTCCCATCCTGTATACATGGCTCTGCTCCACCCTCCCATCCTTGTATGCATGGCTCCGCTCCCACCCTCCCATCCTTGTATGCATGACTCCGCTCCACCCTCTCATCCTGTATACATGGCTCTGCTCCACCCTCCCATCCTGTATACATGGCTCCGCGCCCACCCTCCCATCCTGTATACATGGCTCCGCTCCACCCTCCCTCCTGTATACATGGCTCCGTTCCACCCTCCCATCCTGTATACATGGCTCCGCTCCCACCCCCCATCCTGTATACATGGCTCCGCTCCACCCTCCATCCTGTATGCATTGGCTCCCTCCACCCTACCCATCCTTCTATGCATGGCTCCGCTCCACCCTCCCATCCTGTATACATGGCTCCCTCCACCCTCCCATCCTGTATACATGGCTCCGCTCCACCCTCCCATCCTTGTATACATGGCTCTGTCCACCCTCCCCCTGTATATATGGCTCCGCTCCCCCCCTCCCATCTGTATCATGGCTCTGCTCCCACCCCCCATCCTGTATACATGGCTCCCTTCACCCTCCCATCCTGTATACATGGCTCCGCTCCACCCTCCCATCCTGTATACATGGCTCTGATCAACCTCCCATCCTGTATACATGGTCCGCTCCCACCCTCCCACCTTGTATGCATGGCTACGTCCACCCTCCCCATCCTGTATCCATGGCTCCGCTCCACCCTCCCAAACTTGTATGCATGGCTCTGTCCACCCTCCCATCCTATATACATGCTCCGCTCCACCCTCCCATCCTGTATGCATGGCTCCGCTCCACCCTCCCATCCTTGTATACATGGCTCTGATCCACCCACCCATCCTATATACATGGCTCCGCTCCACCCTCCCATTCTGTATGCATGGCTCGCTCCACCCTCCCATCCTGTATACATGGCTCGCTCCCACCCCCCATCCGCATACATGGCTCCGCTCCACCCTCCCATCCTGTATGCATGGCTTCCGCTCCACCCTCTCATCCTTGTATCATGGCTCTGGACCACCCCTCCCATCCTGTAATCATGGCTCCGCTCCACCCCTCCATCCTGTATCATGGCTCCGCTCCACCCTCCCATCCTGTATACATGGCTCCGCTCCCACCCTCCCATCCTGTATACATGGCTCCGCTCCCACCCTCACCCATCCTTGTATACATGGCTCCGCTCCACCCTCCCATCCTGTATACATGGCTCCGCTCCACCCTCCATCCTTGTAAACATGGCTCCGCTCCACCCTCCCATCCTGTATACATGGCTCCGCTCCCACCCTCCCATCCTGTATGCATAGCTCCTGCTCCCACCCACCCATCCTGTATACATGGCTCCGCTCCCACCCTACCCATCCTGTATACATGGATCTGCTCCACCCTCCCACCCTTTATACATGGCTCCGCTCCACCCTCCCATCCTGTATACATGGCTCCGCTCCACCCCCCCATCCTGTATACATGGCTCCACTCCACCCTCCCCCCTTGTATACATGCTCTGCTCCACCCTCCATCCTGTATACATGGCTGACTTCACCCTCCCATCCTTGTATGCATGGCTCTGCTCCCACCCTCCCATCCTTGTATGCATGCTCCGCTCCACCCTCCCATCCTGTATACATAGCTGCGCTCCACCTTTCCCATCCTTGTATGCATGGCTCTGTTCCCACCCTCCCATCCTGTATACATGGCTCCGCTCCACCCTCCCATCCTGTGTACATGCTCCGATCCACCCTCCCATCCTGTATACATGGCTCCGCCCCCACCCTCCCATCCTGTATACATAGCTCCGCTCCACCCTCCAATCCTGTATACATAGCCCGCTCCACCCTCCTATTTCCCTTTTATCATGGCTCCTTTCCACCCTCCCATCCTATAATGGATCTTCCGCTCCCACCCTCCCAACCTGTATACATGCTCTGCTCCACCCTCCCATCTTGTATACATGCTCCCGAACCACCTCCCAACCGTATATAATGCTCCCCCTCAGCATCCCATCCTGTTCATGGCTCCGCTCCCACCCTCCATCCTGTATGCAGGCCTCCGCTCCACCCACCCATCTATATACGTGGCTCCGCTCCCACCCTCCATCCTTATACATGGCTCGCTCCACCTCTCATCCTTGTATACATGGCTCCCCTACCACCCTCCGATCCTTTATACCAAGCTCCGCTCCCCCCCCCCCATCCTGTATACAGGCTCCGCTCCACCATCCCATCCTTGTATGCATGGCTCCGCTCCACCCTCCCATCCTGTATACATGGCTCCGCTCCCACCCTACCATCCTGTATACATGGCTCTGCTCCCACCCGCCCATCCTGTAATGCATGGCTCCGCTCCACCCCCCATCCTGTATACATGGCTCCGCTCCACCCTCCCATCCTGTATACATGGATTTGCTCCACCCTCCCACCCTTTTTATACATTGCTCCGCTCCACCCTCTCATCCTGTATTCATGGCTCTGCTCCCACCCCCCCATCCTGTATACATGCTCCGCTCCACCCTCCCATCCTTGTATGCATAGCTCCGCTCCACCCTCCCATCCTTGTATGCATGGCTCCTTTCCACCCTCCCATCCCGTATACATGGCTCCGCTCCCACCCTCCCATCCTGTATACATGGCTCTGCTCCACCCTCACCATCCTTGTATACATGGCTCTGATCCACCCTCCCATCCTGTATACATGGCTCCGCTCCCACCCTCCCATCCTGTATGCATGTGTGTAGCCCAGCTATGCAGGCACACATGAAAATCCAGGAAAGTGCACAGGAAGGTAACAGCCAAAGCATGAATGCATTCACTGTCACTCACACTTTTAGACACACCCATCTGAGTTATAAGGAGGAGTGACACGTGGTAGGCAGGGAGTCTAGTCTAGCTTCCTGTCTGAGGACAGTGTAGTTCTAGTCTGGCTTTGTGAGACAGCCAGTCAGTTAAGGGTATGCCACACTGAACAATATCGCTAACGGGATCGCTAAAAAACGTCACTATTAGCGATCCCGTTAGCGATGTTGTTCAGTGCGGCAGCTGCCAGCGACGAGCTTCCTGCTGTGATCTCGCTCGTCGCTGGAATCGTTCCGGACCCTATTTTCTCGTTGGCGCTCCCGCTGGGTAAGTATATATCGCTAGTGTGGCACCTTTTCTTAGCGATTTAGCGGTACTTTTGTACCGCTAAAGTCGTTAAGAAGATCGCTAACGGCGATAGCGTCGTTAACTATATCGCTAAATGTGGCCGCACTTAGCGATATAGAAACAATCCCGCTAGCGATCGCATTAGTATGCGTCGTTATCATGATCGCTACGGGATTGTTTAGTGTGGCAGTACCTTTAGCTCCGGAGGCTCAGGAGTGAGTCATCCCTTGAATAGTTACCTGTCTGAGATAGTGAGTCAGATTGGTTTCCTGCTGAGTTCAGAGCAGAGACTTCAGCCGCCTGTCCCAGGACAGTGAAGTTCAGTCGACAGAGGTCCTGGACTAGGAGAATACTGAGAGCTGCTCAGCGAGCCCAAACAGGGAATCTGTGATTCGACTTCTATGCAGCAGTGCTTATGTTAAGAGCGGAAAGCAGGGCGAAGGGCACAGTGGAGAAGACAGAGCAGTGCCTTAGGTATTGGATTACCTGCACTAAATCACCGGTCACTGGGGACCGAAGCGTTGCTATTGTTTCAAGCATAGTGACAAGAAAACCAGAGGCATCTGGACTATAGGTCGCAGAGTGCAGCCCAAAGCGTCAATACGTAACCGGAGTCAGGTGGAACAGGGACTTTGAGCCTGATCAGCAAAAGTAAGGACTTAGTTTCATCATTAGAAGGCTCCACCACAACGTTGGCCGGGCAGTACAGCTATTGAGACAGCTGGAGAGTTTAGAGTTAACTTCGCTTCAGGCAAGTTGGACTCACCTACATATTGGAAAGTTAAGGAGGCCTCTAACCTGCTCGGCTGCTACCTGAAAGTGCACTCTCCACCCCGACCAGCTTCCCGGGATCTGCTTGAACCATCATCAGTAAAAGGTATGAAAAGGAGCTACCTTGTGTGTGACTGAATTCTTATTGCACCCTGCATCATCATCCTCATAGACTTCCAGGGACCCGTCTCACCTGTGGGAGACTTACTACCAAGCTGCCCCATAACATCCCCTGTGAAAGTCCTTAGAGCAGCGCTGGTACAATTTACCAGAAACCGCAGGTGGCGTCACGAACTACCTACCTAATAATCCCCTGTAAATATTTCCCTAATCGCATTGACCGCCAGGGCCACGGACCGAGCCACCGCTACCAGTGACAACTCCCATAGATTTCCATGGGCTCGGCTCCGAGTACCCCATAGCCCTGGTATCCACAATTGTGGTGCGTGGTCGAAACAACTTGGCGTCACGAACAGGATCCGAAACTTACAAGATCGTAAGCCCTGTGTGCCTAAATTGAACTGTTTGCTGTATGTCACTATTGGCGCCAAAATACCGCCATTTTGCCGTCAAGTTGGCGCCCTGAGGCGCTGGTGAAGAAGGTGGGCGTACCTTCGTGGGCGTGTACCCCCCCTGAAGCGCGAAAAGTTATGGCCGCCCTCTCCAAGGCCTACTACAATGTGCGATCCAGCCCCACTGCAGAAGAGATACGCCTCCTCTTCATCCTCTATGCGAAGAGGAGGAGACGCAAATCCCGCCTCCACGAAAAGGACCAGAATGTTCCTGTTGGATACCACAGTGATACCTGGACCGAGATGGCGGAAGGACAGGAGAATCAGTGCCCAGTACCGGAGGACTGTCTGCCTGTGCCGGAGCTGTCCCCAGATCGGGACACCGACCCCGCCATGATGAGCTGCGGAGGGAGAACGCAGAGCTGAAGAAGAAGCTTCAGAATCGTGCAAATCTACAAGAGACGGAGAGACACTGGCGTGCCCGGAAACAGCGGCTGCTATGGGACGCAGTGTTCTCTCCCCCAAGTGAAATACCGTCTCTTGATACCCCTCTACCACTGGATTATCCAAAGGCCCTGATGAAAAAGGCTGCGGAGCGACTGGAGGCGGACGCCAGATATGCTGTACCTGATCCCACCGATGGAGCGGTGGAGGCGAAGGAGGCTGAGGAGGTCCTGCCCGTTCCGGAGTGCCAGCCCGGCCAGGAGGCCGCAGCGGATTACCGTTCCCCGGCGGGGACACCGGAGGATTCCTGTCCATCGTTGCCAGAAGTCGACTGGGACGAAATGGAGCGTATTGATGACATCACGTATGCCGTCCAGTGGGAAAGAGAGATGCAGTGTCGTAAAGAGGAGCAGCGACGCCGGCAGGAGGAAGAGCGGGAGGTGCAGCGGAACCGACAACGGCAGTACGAGCAGATGGTTGCGGACAAGGAGATGGTCCGCCGAGAAAAAGGTACTCTAAGGGAACCGCGGCGGCAGGGGTGTGTGACAGAGTTCCAGCTCCGAAAGGGCTGGGGCTTCATCAGAGAACCGGGCCTCTATCCAGGGGTCTTTGTCAGTCGCAGGGACGTAGAATCCCACCTGCCCATCGGTCATCCCGGGAGGGACCTGATTAATGGGGACATTGTTAATTACACCCGTCACTGGGGCATGAAGGGGTGGTATGCCCTGAATGTGTCCATCGTTAGTGACCCCGTCCCCGACGCCGGTCCCGGGCGTCCCAGTTCAGAGCGTCCACAGCACCAGGCCGTACTCCAGCATCGCCCCCTGCAGGCCCATCGCAATCTATGTCGCAATCGGCATCGCCTCCTGCTTACTCAACGCAAACCAAGTCGCAATCTGTACAGCAGCCCGGGTCTCAGCCAGCGCTGCCGCCTAAACCGCAAGCTGCGACCAAATTAGTATCGCAAAATGTTGTGGCACCTGTAGCGACGCAATCGGCGTCCCACAAAGAGGAAGCACCCGGCGTGCCCCTAGCGGTTCGCACAAGGACTGTAGCGACCCAGACCCTGATAGCAGGTCACGACCTGTTTGTCATGCACTCTAAGGAGCATCGCATTGTTCCAGCCCCCGGGTGGAAGATGTAGTTGAAGTCAACAAAAAGTGAAGACCGGTAGGATCCAGACAGGGGTCTACCGCATACAATAATGTATAAAGTTTAAAGAAAGTTCGCATAATTGCACTTGAAATGTATGTAATGTTTACATAAATTGCCATTTTTGCACTTTAGTATTATTGAATACTGATGTTTTATATAGGGAGTAGAATACCCGGCTGGGTACCAGAAAGAAAAGTTAAGAAAAATGATGTTTACCTATTTTGCATATTTTACATATAGAATACCCTGGTTGGGTAAAACAAGTAAGTGAATACTTGACAATTGAAGTTTAAATATGTGTCTTTAACCATGTCATGGACTGAGAGGCTGTGGACTATGCCAGCCCAAAAACTTTCACTTGTAAATAGTTTGCGCTACGGTGCATTATCTTGGTTTTACGTAAAACCACTACAAAATCTACCTCTGAAGAAAAACCCGTATGGTGGGCCTAGAGTGAGGTCTGCAGTCAGAAGTCCTGCAGCCCACCCAGACCCACGTGGGAGGTTTTTGGTGCGGGTCCTCCACACGTATCTTGTATATATGAGAATGTTTGATATTTTGATACTTTTGATACTTTTGTATTCTTCATTGTACAAATTGTAACGTTAAAGAATTCGTACCTCCCGGATGGGAAGTGTTAATATGTTGATGTTAATGCAAAACAAAATATTCTTTTTGTCTTTTACAGCCCGGGAGTGCTGTGTTTTACCAAGGGGGATGTGTAGCCCAGCTATGCAGGCACACATGAAAATCCAGGAAAGTGCACAGGAAGGTAACAGCCAAAGCTTGATATGCATTCACTGTCACTCACACATTTAGACACACCCATCTGAGTTATAAGGAGGAGTGACACGTGGTAGGCAGGGAGTCTAGTCTAGCTTCCTGTCTGAGGACAGTGTAGTTCTAGTCTGGCTTTGTGAGACAGCCAGTCAGTTAGCTCCGGGAGGCTCAGGAGTGAGTCATCCCTTGGATAGTTACCTGTCTGAGATAGTGAGTCAGATTGGTTTCCTGCTGAGTTCAGAGCAGAGACTTCAGCCGCCTGTCCCAGGACAGTGAAGTTCAGTCGACAGAGGTCCTGGACTAGGAGAATACTGAGAGCTGCTCAGCGAGCCCAAACAGGGAATCTGTGATTCGACTTCTATGCAGCAGTGCTTATGTTAAGAGCGGAAAGCAGGGCGAAGGGCACAGTGGAGAAGACAGAGCAGTGCCTTAGGTATTGGATTACCTGCACTAAATCACCGGTCACTGGGACCGAAGCGTTGCTATTGTTTCAAGCATAGTGACAAGAAAACCAGAGGCATCTGGACTATAGGTCGCAGAGTGCAGCCCAAAGCGTCAATACGTAACCGGAGTCAGGTGGAACAGGGACTTTGAGCCTGATCAGCAAAAGTAAGGACTTAGTTTCATCATTAGAAGGCTCCACCACAACGTTGGCCGGGCAGTACAGCTATTGAGACAGCTGGAGAGTTTAGAGTTAACTTCGCTTCAGGCAAGTTGGACTCACCTACATATTGGAAAGTTAAGGAGGCCTCTAACCTGCTCGGCTGCTACCTGAAAGTGCACTCTCCACCCCGACCAGCTTCCCGGGATCTGCTTGAACCATCATCAGTAAAAGGTATGAAAAGGAGCTACCTTGTGTGTGACTGAATTCTTATTGCACCCTGCATCATCATCCTCATAGACTTCCAGGGACCCGTCTCACCTGTGGGAGACTTACTACCAAGCTGCCCCATAACATCCCCTGTGAAAGTCCTTAGAGCAGCGCTGGTACAATTTACCAGAAACCGCAGGTGGCGTCACGAACTACCTACCTAATAATCCCCTGTAAATATTTCCCTAATCGCATTGACCGCCAGGGCCACGGACCGAGCCACCGCTACCAGTGACAACTCCCATAGATTTCCATGGGCTCGGCTCCGAGTACCCCATAGCCCTGGTATCCACAATTGTGGTGCGTGGTCGAAACACATGACTCCGCTCCCACCCTCCCATCCTGTATGCATGGCTCCGCTCCACCCTGCCATCCTGTATACATGGCTCTGCTCCACCCTCCCATCCTGTATACATGGCTCCGCTCCCACCTTCCCATCTTGTATACATGGCTCCGCTCCAGCCTCCCATCCTTGTATACATGGCTCCACTCCACGCTCCCATCCTGTATACATGGCTGCGCTCCACCCTCCCATCCTTGTATGCATGGCTCCGCTCCACCCTCTAATCCTTGTATGCATGGCTCTGTTCCCACCCTCCCATCCTTGTATGCATGGCTCTGCTCCCACCCTCCCATCCTTGTATGCATGGCTCCGCTCCACCCTCCCATCCTGTATACATGGCTGCGCTCCACCGTCCCATCTTTGTATGCATGGCTCTGTTCCCACACTTCCATCCTTGTATGCATGGCTCCGCTCCACCCTCCCATCCTGTGTACATTGCTCCGCTCCACCCTCCCATCCTTGTATACATGGCTCCGCTCCACCCTCCCATCTTGTATACATATAACTCCGCTCCACCCTCCCATCCTGTATACATAGCTCCGCTCCACCCTCCTATCCTTGTATGCATGGCTCCTTTCCACCCTCCCATCCCGTATACATGGCTCCGCTCCCACCCTCCCATCCTGCATACATGGCTCTGCTACACCCTCCCATCCTTGTATACATGGCTCTGATCCACCCTCCAATCCTGTATATATGGCTCCGCTCCCACCCTCCCATCCTGTATGCATGGCTCTGCTCCCACTCACCTTTGCACACTCGTCACCTCTGCTATATACATGGCTCCGCTCCCACCCTCCCATCCTGTATACATGCTCGTCACCTCCATCCTGTATACATGCTCGTCCACCCTCCCATCCTGTATACATGGCTCCGCTCCCACCCCCCCATCCTGTATACGTGGCTCCGCTCCACCCTCCCATCCTTGTATGCATGGCTCCGCTCCACCCTCCCATACTGTATACATGGCTCCGCTCCCACCCTCCCATCCTGTATGCATGGCTCTGCTCCCACCCGCCCATCCTGTATGCATGGCTCCGCTCCACCCTCCCATCCTGTATACATGGCTCCGCTCCACCCTCCCATCCTGTATACATGGCTCCGCTCCCACCCTCCCATCTGTATACATGGATCTTCTCCACCCTCCCACCCTTTTATACATGGCTCCGCTCCACCCTCCCATCCTGTATACATGGCTCCGCTCCCACCCCCCCATCCTGTATACATGGCTCTGCTCCCCCTCCCATCCTTGTATGCATGGCTCCGCTCCACCCTCTAATCCTTGTATGCATGGCTCTGTTCCCACCCTCCCATCCTTGTATGCATGGCTCTGCTCCCACCCTCCCATCCTTGTATGCATGGCTCCGCTCCACCCTCCCATCCTGTATACATGGCTGCGCTCCACCTTCCCATCTTTGTATGCATGGCTCTGTTCCCACACTTCCATCCTTGTATGCATGGCTCCGCTCCACCCTCCCATCCTGTGTACATTGCTCCGCTCCACCCTCCCATCCTTGTATACATGGCTCCGCTCCACCCTCCCATCTTGTATACATAGCTACGCTCCACCCTCCCATCCTGTATACATAGCTCCGCTCCACCCTCCCATCTTGTATGCATGGCTCCTTTCCACCCTCCCATCACGTATAAATGGCTCCGCTCCCACCCTCCCATCCTGGATACATGGCTCTGCTGCACCCTCCCATCCTTGTATACATGGCTCTGATCCACCCTCCCATCCTGTATACATAGCTCCGCTCCCACCCTCCCATCCTGTATGCATGGCTCCGCTCCACCCTCCCATCCTGTATACATGGCTCCGCTCCCTCCCTCCCATCCTGTATGCATGGCTCCGCTCCACCCTCCCATCCTATATACATGGCTCCGTTCCCACCTCCCATCCTGTATACATGGCTCCGCTCCACCCTCCCATCCTTGTATACATGGCTCCACTCCACCCTCCCATCCTGTATACATGGCTTCGCTCCCACCCTCCCATCCTGTATACATGGCTTCGCTCCCACCCTCCCATCCTGTATACATGGCTCCGCTCCACCCTCCCATCCTTGTATGCATGGCTCCGTTCCACCCTCCCATCCTGTATACATGGCTCCGCTCCCACCCCCCATCCTTGTATACATGGCTCCGCTCCACCCTACCATCCTGTATACATGGCTGCGCTCCACCCTCCCATCCTTGTATGCATGGCTCTGCTCCCACCCTCCCATCCTTGTATGCATGGTTCCGCTCCACCCTCCATCCTGTATACATGGCTGCGCTCCACCTTCCCATCCTTGTATGCATGGCTCTGTTCCCACCCTCCCATCCTTGTATGCATGGCTCCGCTCCACCCTCCCATCCTGTGTACATTGCTCCACTCCACCCTCCCATCCTTGTATACATGGCTCCGCTCCACCCTCCCATCCTGTATACATAGCTCCGCTCCACCCTCCTATCCTTGTATGCATGGCTCCTTTCCACCCTCCCATCCCGTATACATGGCTCCGCTCCCACCCTCCCATCCTGCATACATGGCTCTGCTACACCCTCCCATCCTTGTATACATGGCTCTGATCCACCCTCAAATCCTGTATATATGGCTCCGCTCCCACCCTCCCATCCTGTATGCATGGCTCTGCTCCCACCCTCCCATCCTGTATGCATCACTCCGCTCCACCCTCCCATCCTATATACATGGCTACCCCTCCCACCCCCCATCCTGTATACATGGCTCCGCTCCACCCTCCCATCCTGTATACATGCTCGTCACCTCCCCCGCTCCCCACCCCCCCATCCTGTATACGTGGCTCCGCTCCACCCTCCCATCCTTGTATGCATGGCTCCGCTCCACCCTCCCATACTGTATACATGGCACCGCTCCCACCCTCCCATCCTGTATGCATGGCTCTGCTCCCACCCGCCCATCCTGTATGCATGGCTCCGCTCCACCCTCCCATCCTGTATACATGGCTCCGCTCCACCCTCCCATCCTGTATACATGGCTCCGCTCCCACCCTCCCATCCTGTATACATGGATCTGCTCCACCCTCCCACCCTTTTATACATGGCTCCGCTCCACCCTCTGTTGTGAATGGGTTTGAGATGAGTTCTGAGCAGAGGCTCCCTCTGGTGGTTACAAGCGGTACTAGTGAGGATTGTGAGGACTGGGAATCAGGTGTTACTGATTGGTCTTATTTAAGGGAATCATTTTCCCATCAGGGTTGCCGGTGATCAATTGTTCTGGTCTGAATCCTTCTTTCCAGTTTCCCTTGTAGCCTGCTGTGTCGTGTCTGCATCTCCTGCTATCAGATAAGACAATTTCTTATTTTGTGTTTTTGCTATATTTTTGCATTTGGTCCTGCACTTCTGTGGGGGCCTTCTGGGTCCCCTCCGGGGGCTTTTGCCCTCTCAGTTTAGTCCAGCCACTGTGTTTTGTACTTTTGCTTTTTCCAGTTTTTTCAGTGGCTGCTGTTTTTGTTACACCAGAGAACTAATTTAGGTGGTAGAGGTCGTGTGATCTCAGGTGATTTTGAAATTAGTAGAGTTGGTGTTTTTCAGGGTTTTCTGGGATTGCAGTAAGTACCCTTCCTGTCCTTTTCTATTTAGATAGTTTGGGCCCCAGCGTTTGCTCATACTATTTTCTTTCTGTGTCAGTATTTCCTCTTGTCTAACCGCCATTACATGTTTGGGGGCTTTCTATTATCTTTGGGGTTCTGCTACGGGGCAGATAGCTTTCCTATTTCTATCTTTAGGTGTAGTTAGTTTCTCAGGCTGTGACGAGGCGTCTAGGACCAACGTAGGAACGCTCCACGGCTGCCTCTAGTTGCGGTGGTTAGTCAGGGTACTGCAATCTCATAGATTCCAACTGCTCTGGTGTATTTCCTTTTTTGCCTGCACTCCTCAGCTACCGTAACATAACAGTATCACCGGCCATAAAAATTGTATGGTACTCACAGAAGGGAAAAAATATTTTGAAGGAAGAAAAGTTGTCAGAGATATTTTTCTGTTTGTTGCATTTTTTTTTTTTTTTTCCCTCTGTATCTCTGGGTGCTGGGGAGGATCTTTTCTCCCAATGGAGTTTGCACAGTTGTCTGGCCGTGTGGATCAGCTTGCCACTGAGGTTCAGAGTATTGCTGCATATCTTGCTAGGTTGCCTGTTGTGGAACCTAGGATCCCCATGCCAGATTTGTTTTTAGGGGATCGAGCTAAGTTTCAGAATTTCAAAAATAATTGTAAATTGTTTCTTGCCTTAAAATCTAAGTCCTCAGGAAACGCAGCGCAGCAGGTTCAAATTATCATCTCTCTCCTGCGCGGCGATCCTCAGGATTGGGCTTTTTCCCTGATACCTGGGGATCCTGTTTTGAGTGATGTTGATGCATTTTTTCAGGCTTTGGGGTTATTGTACGATGAGCCTAATGTCACTGATCAAGCTGAAAAAGCCTTGTTGGCATTAAATCAGGGGCTTGATGACGCTGAGTTATACTGTCAGAGATTCCGTAGGTGGGCAGTCCTGACCAAATGGAATGACGACGCTTTGGCGGCCCTTTTCCGGAAGGGTCTGTCAGATAATGTAAAGGATGTTATGGTGGGATTCCCTGTCCCCTCTGGTCTCAATGATTCTATGTCATTGGCGATTCAAATTGACAGACGTTTGCGTGAGCGGAGAAGTATGCGTGGAGTGGTGTTGCCTTGTGAGCCAGCTGCTGAGCCCATGCAGTGTGATGGAGTGGTGTCTGGGGCACAGCGTCATGAGTTTCGAAAGCGCAATGGGTTATGTTTCTACTGTGGTGATGCCTCTCATGCTATTTCAGTCTGCCCTAAGCGGGGAAGACATTTTGCACGCTCAGTTGTCTTGGGTAGTGTTCAGACTAAGTTTTTATTAACTGTCACTCTGATATGCTCTCTGTCCTCATTTTCTGCTCAGGCTTTCGTTGATTCTGGAGCAGCTATTAACCTGATGGATTATGATTTTGCTAAACGTTGTGGGTTTTCCTTGATACCCCTACAGAAGTCTATTCCTTTACTGGGGATCGATTCTACCCTTTGGCTGAGAATAAACCCCAGTTTTCTACTCAGGTGATAATGAGGGTTGAACCTGATCACCAGGAGTGCTGCAAATTTTTGGTTCTATATAATCTGCATGACATTATAGTGCTGGGTTTCCCTTGGTTACAGTCTCATAATCCTGTTTTGGATTGGAAATCTGTGTCTGTAACCAGTTGGGGCTGCCAATGTGTTAGTGCCAACACTCCTGTTTTTTCTGCCTCCCCCCAGGCTGAGGATGTTCCTGACTTTTTGTTTGATTTTTCTGATGTGTTTAGCGAAAGTAAATCTGCATCCTTACCTCCCCATAGGAGCTATGACTGCGCTATTGAATTAGTGCCAGGTAGTAAATTCCCTAAGGGTCGCCTTTTTAACTTGTCTGTACCTGAACATGACGCTATGCGGTCTTATATCAAGGAATCATTGGAGAAGGGTCATATCAGACCATCCTCTTCACCCTTAGGTGCCGGTTTTTTCTTTGTGGCCAAAAAAGATGGTTCATTAAGGCCGTGTATTGATTATCGTCTCTTGAACAATATTACTGTGAAATATCAATACCCGTTACCCTTGATTTCTGACCTGTTTTCCAGGGTGAAAAACGCTACTTGGTTTACCAAGCTTGACCTCAGGGGGGCGTATAACCTTATTCGCATTAAGCACGGGGATGAATGGAAGACGGCATTTAACACCCCTGAAGGGCATTTTGAGTACCTTGTGATGCCCTTTGGGCTCACTAATGCTCCTTCCGTCTTCCAGTCCTTCATGAATGACATTTTCAGGGATTTTGTGGACAAGTTTCTGATTGTTTATTTGGATGATATCTTGATTTTTTCTAATGACTGGGACTCTCATGTGAAACATGTTCGAACTGTATTCCAGATTTTGAGAGAGAATGCTCTGTATGTGAAGGGATCAAAGTGTCTTTTTGGCGTACAGAAGATCTCATTTCTGGATTCATTTTGTCCCCATCTGTTATTGAAATGGACCCGGTCAAGGTTCAGGCCATCTGTGATTGGGTCCAACCTACTTCATTAAAGGCTCTTCAGAGATTTTTGGGTTTTGCCAATTTTTATCGTAAATTTATTGGTAATTTCTCGGTTATTGTTAAACCATTAACTGATTTGACCAGAAAGGGTTCTGATGTGGTGAACTGGCCTCCTGAGGCAGTCTCTGCGTTTCAGGAACTTAAGCAGAGATTCACTTCTGCTCCTGTTCTACGGCAGCCTGATGTTTCTCTGCCATTTCAGGTGGAGGTTGATGCCTCTGAAATTGGGGCAGGTGCCGTTTTGTCCCAAAAAGATCCAGAGACCTCTAAAAGTAACCCTTGTGCCTTTTTCTCTCGAAAATTTTCTCCTACTGAACGTAATTATGACGTGGGTAATCGGGAGTTATTGGCCATGAAGTGGGCTTTTGAAGAGTGGAGACATTGGCTGGAGGGAGCCAAACATCAGGTGGTGGTCCTTACGGACCATAAGAATCTGGTCTATCTGGAATCTGCCAAGCGACTCAATCCTAGACAGGCCAGGTGGGCCTTGTTTTTCACACGTTTTAATTTTATGGTTTCCTTTCTTCCTGGCACTAAGAATATTAAGGCGGATGCCCTCTCGAGGAGTTTCCTTGCGGACTCTCCTGAGCTATCTGATCCCTCTGTTATTTTGAAGGAGGGTGTAGTTCTTTCCGCCATCTCGCCCAATTTGAGACTTGCTCTGGAGGGGTGTCAGGAGGATAGGCCCGAGCGCTGCCCTGTTGGAAAATTGTTTGTCCCGGACCAATGGAAAAAGAGTGTGATGTCTGAGATTCATTGTTCCGCATTGGCTGGGCATCCCGGAATTTTTGGTACCAGAGACTTGGTTAGTCGGTCCTTTTGGTGGCCTACCTTGTCTCGCGATATCAGGGAATTCGTGCAGTCCTGCGGGACTTGCTCTCGCTCCAAGCCTTGCCTCGCTCTAGTGGTTTGTTGATGCCATTGCCTGTGCCCAAGAGACCATGGACCCATATCTCTATGGATTTCATTTCCGATCTTCCTGTTTCTCAGAGAATGACCACCATCTGGGTAATTTGTGATAGGTTTTCCAAAATGATACATCTTGTGCCATTACCTAAGTTGCCTTCCTCCTCTGAATTGGTGCCGTTGTTCCTTCAGCACGTGGTTCGTTTACACGGCATTCCTGAGAACATTGTGTCTGACAGAGGAGTCCAGTTTGTTTCCAGATTTTGGAGGACTTTTTGTTCTAAACTGGGTGTTCAATTGTCTTTCTCCTCGGCATTTCATCCTCAGACCAATGGTCAAACTGAGAGAACAAACCAGACATTGGAGACTTATCTAAGATGCTTTGTGTCTGCTGATCAGGATGACTGGGTCTCTTTTTTGCCTTTGGCTGAGTTTGCTCTTAATAATAGGGCTAGCTCTGCCACTTTGATGTCTCCATTTTTCTGTAATTCTGGGTTTCACCCTCGATTTTCTTCAGGACAGACGGAGGCTTCTGTCTGTCCAGGTGTTGACTCTGTTGTTGAGCGTATGCAGCAGATTTGGGACCAGGTAGTGGAGAGGTTGTCCCTCTCTCAGGAGAAGGCCCAGCGGTTTGCTAACCGGCATAGGACTGATGGTCCTCGGTTTAAAGTGGGGGACTTGGTCTGGTTGTCCTCAAAGAATATTCCTATGAGAGTAGCATCTCCTAAATTTAAGCCTAGGTTCATTGGACCTTATAAGATCATGGAGATTATTAATCCTGTTTCTTTTCGTTTGCTTCTTCCAGGGACATTTAAGATCCATAACGTGTTCCACAAGTCCTTGTTGAAGAGGTTTGTTGAGCCAGTGGTTCCTGCTGCTGTGCCTCCTGACCCTGTTTTGGTTGAGGGCAATCTGGAGTATGTGGTTGAGAAAATATTGGATTCTCGTTTTTCTAGACGAAGACTCCAGTATTTGGTTAAATGGAGAGGTTATGGTCAGGAAGATAATTCTTGGGTGTTTGCTTCGGACATCCATGCTAGGAGACTTATCCGTGCGTATCATAGAACTCATCCTGACCGACCTGGTTGCTCAAATGAGGGTTCGGTGACCCCTCCTCAAGGGGGGGGTACTGTTGTGAATGGGTTTGAGATGAGTTCTGAGCAGAGGCTCCCTCTGGTGGTTACAAGCGGTACTAGTGAGGATTGTGAGGACTGGGAATCAGGTGTTACTGATTGGTCTTATTTAAGGGAATCATTTTCCCATCAGGGTTGCCGGTGATCAATTGTTCTGGTCTGAATCCTTCTTTCCAGTTTCCCTTGTAGCCTGCTGTGTCGTGTCTGCATCTCCTGCTATCAGATAAGACAATTTCTTATTTTGTGTTTTTGCTATATTTTTGCATTTGGTCCTGCACTTCTGTGGGGGCCTTCTGGGTCCCCTCCGGGGCTTTTGCCCTCTCAGTTTAGTCCAGCCACTGTGTTTTGTACTTTTGCTTTTTCCAGTTTTTTCAGTGGCTGCTGTTTTTGTTACACCAGAGAACTAATTTAGGTGGTAGAGGTCGTGTGATCTCAGGTGATTTTGAAATTAGTAGAGTTGGTGTTTTTCAGGGTTTTCTGGGATTGCAGTAAGTACCCTTCCTGTCCTTTTCTATTTAGATAGTTTGGGCCCAGCGTTTGCTCATACTATTTTCTTTCTGTGTCAGTATTTCCTCTTGTCTAACCGCCATTACATGTTTGGGGGCTTTCTATTATCTTTGGGGTTCTGCTACGGGCAGATAGCTTTCCTATTTCTATCTTTAGGTGTAGTTAGTTTCTCAGGCTGTGACGAGGCGTCTAGGACCAACGTAGGAACGCTCCACGGCTGCCTCTAGTTGCGGTGGTTAGTCAGGGTACTGCAATCTCATAGATTCCAACTGCTCTGGTGTATTTCCTTTTTTGCCTGCACTCCTCAGCTACCGTAACATAACAACCCTCCCATCCTGTATACATGGCTCAGCTCCCACCCCCCCATCCTGTATACATGGCTCCGCTCCACCCTCCCATCCTTGTATGCATGGCTCCGCTCCACCCTCTAATCCTTGTATGCATGGCTCTGTTCCCACCCTCCCATCCTTGTATGCATGGCTCTGCTCCCACCCTCCCATCCTTGTATGCATGGCTCCGCTCCACCCTCCCATCCTGTATACATGGCTGCGCTCCACCTTCCCATCTTTGTATGCATGGCTCTGTTCCCACACTTCCATCCTTGTATGCATGGCTCCGCTCCACCCTCCCATCCTGTGTACATTGCTCCGCTCCACCCTCCCATCCTTGTATACATGGCTCCGCTCCACCCTCCCATCTTGTATACATAGCTACGCTCCACCCTCCCATCCTGTATACATAGCTCCGCTCCACCCTCCCATCCTTGTATGCATGGCTCCTTTCCACCCTCCCATCACGTATACATGGCTCCGCTCCCACCCTCCCATCCTGGATACATGGCTCTGCTCCACCCTCCCATCCTTGTATACATGGCTCTGATCCACCCTCCCATCCTGTATACATAGCTCCGCTCCCACCCTCCCATCCTGTATGCATGGCTCCGCTCCCACCCTCCCATCCTGTATGCATGGCTCCGCTCCACCTCCCATCCTATATACATGGCTCCGTTCCCACCCTCCCATCCTGTATGCATGGCTCCGCTCCACCCTCCCATCCTTGTATACATGGCTCCACTCCACCCTCCCATCCTGTATACATGGCTTCGCTCCCACCCTCCCATCCTGTATACATGGCTTCGCTCCCACCCTCCCATCCTGTATACATGGCTCCGCTCCACCCTCCCATCCTTGTATGCATGGCTCCGCTCCACCCTCCCATCCTGTATACATGGCTCCGCTCCCTCCCTCCCATCCTGTATGCATGGCTCTGCTCCCACCCGCCCATCCTGTATGCATGGCTCCGCTCCACCCTCCCATACTGTATGCATGGCTCCGCTCCACCCTCCCATCCTGTATACATGACTCCGCTCCCACCCTCCCATCCTGTATACATGGATCTGCTCCACCCTCCCACCCTTTTATACATGGCTCCGCTCCACCCTCCCATCCTGTATACATGGCTCCGCTCCCACCCCCCCATCCTTGTATACATGGCTCCGCTCCACCCTACCATCCTGTATACATGGCTGCGCTCCACCCTCCCATCCTTGTATGCATGGCTCTGCTCCCACCCTCCCATCCTTGTATGCATGGCTCCGCTCCACCCTCCCATCCTGTATACATGGCTGCACTCCACCTTCCCATCCTTGTATGCATGGCTCTGTTCCCACCCTCCCATCCTTGTATGCATGGCTCCGCTCCACCCTCCCATCCTGTGTACATTGCTCCGCTCCACCCTCCCATCCTTGTATACATGGCTCCGCTCCACCCTCCCATCCTGTATATATAACTCCGCTCCACCCTCCCATCTGTATACATAGCTCCGCTCCACCCTCCTATCCTTGTATGCATGGCTACTTTCCACCCTCCCATCCCGTATACATGGCTCCGCTCCCACCCTCCCATCCTGCATACATGGCTCTGCTACACCCTCCTCCTTGTATACATGGCTCTGATCCACCCTCCAATCCTGTATATATGGCTCCGCTCCCACCCTCCCATCCTGTATGCATGGCTCTGCTCCCACCCTCCCATCCTGTATGCATCACTCCGCTCCACCCTCCCATCCTATATACATGGCTCCGCTCCCACCCTCCCATCCTGTATACATGGCTCCGCTCCACCCACCCATCCTTGTATACATGGCTCCGCTCCACCCTCCCATCCTGTATACATGGCTCCGCTCCACCCCCCCATCCTGTATACGTGGCTCCGCTCCACCCTCCCATCCTTGTATGCATGGCTCCGCTCCACCCTCCCATACTGTATACATGGCACCGCTCCCACCCTCCCATCCTGTATGCATGGCTCTGCTCCCACCCGCCCATCCTGTATGCATGGCTCCGCTCCACCCTCCCATCCTGTATACATGGCTCCGCTCCACCCTCCCATCCTGTATACATGGCTCCGCTCCCACCCTCCCATCCTGTATACATGGATCTGCTCCACCCTCCCACCCTTTTATACATGGCTCCGCTCCACCCTCCCATCCTGTATACATGGCTCCGCTCCCACACCCCCATCCTGTATACATGGCTCCGCTCCACCCTCCCATCCTGTATGCATGGCTTCGCTCCCACCCTCCCATCCTTGTATGCATGGCTCCTTTCCACCCTCCCATCCCGTATACATGGCTCCGCTGCCACCCTCCCATCCTGTATACATGGCTCTGCTCCACCCTCCCATCCTTGTATACATGGCTCTTATCCACCCTCCCATCCTGTATACATGGCTTCGCTCCCACCCTCCCATCCTTGCATGCATGGCTCCGCTCCACCCTCCCATCCTTGTATGCATGGCTCCGCTCCACCCTCCCATCCTTGTATACATGACTCTGATCCACCCTCCCATCCTGTATACATGGCTCCGCTCCCACCCTCCAATCCTGTATACATGGCTCCGCTCCACCCTCCCATCCTTGTATACATGGCTCTGATCCACCCTCCCATCCTGTATACATCGCTCCGCTCCCACCCTCCCATCCTGTATGCATGTCTCTGCTCCCACCCACCCATCTTGTATGCATGGCTCCGCTCCACCCTCCCATCTGTATACATGGCTCCGCTCCCACCCTCCCATCCTGTATACATGGCTCCGCTCCACCCTCCCATCCTTGTATGCATGGCTCTGCTCCCACCCTCTCATCCTTGTATGCATGGCTCCGCTCCACCCTCCCATCCTGTATACATGGCTGCGCTCCACCTTCCCATCCTTGTATGCATGGCTCTGTTCCCACCCTCCCATCCTTGAATGCATGGCTCCGCTCCACCCTCCATTGTGTGTATATTACTCCACTCCACCCTCCCATCCTTGTATACATGGCTCCGCTCCACCCTCCCATCCTGTATATATTACTCCGCTCCACCCTCCCATCCTGTATACATAGCTCCGCTCCACCCTCCTATCCTTGTATGCATGGCTCCTTTCCACCCTCCCATCCCGTATACATGGCTCCGCTCCCACCCTCCCATCCTGCATACATGGCTCTGCTCCACCCTCCCATCCTTGTATACATGGCTCTGATCCACCCTCCCATCCTGTATATATGGCTCCGCTCCCAACCTCCCATCCTGTATGCATGGCTCCGCTCCCACCCTCCCATCCTGTATGCATGACTCCGCTCCACCCTCCCATCCTATATACATTGCTCCGCTCCCACCCTCCCATCCTGTATACATGGCTCCGCTCCACCCTCCCATCCTTGTATACATGGCTCCGCTCCACCCTCCCATCCTGTATACATGGCTCCGCTCCCACCCCCCATCCTGTATACGTGGCTCCGCTCCACCCTCCCATCCTTGTATGCATGGCTCCGCTCCACCCTCCCATACTGTATACATGGCTCCGCTCCCACCCTCCCATCCTGTATGCATGGCTCTGCTCCCACCCGCCCATCCTGTATGCATGGCTCCGCTCCACCCTCCCATCCTGTATACATGGCTCCGCTCCACCCTCCCATCCTGTATACATGGCTCCGCTCCCACCCTCCCATCCTGTTTACATGTATCTGCTCCACCCTCCCACCCTTTTATACATGGCTCCGCTCCACCCTCCCATCCTGTATACATGGCTCCGCTCCCACCCCCCATCCTGTATACATGGCTCCGCTCCACCCTCCCATCCTTGTATGCATAGCTCCGCTCCACCCTCCCATCCTTGTATGCATGGTCTTCACCCTCATCCTGTATACATGCTCTGCTCCACCTCCATCTGTATACATGGCTCGTTCACCTCCATCCTTGTATACATGCTCGATCCACCCTCCCATCCTGTATACATGGCTCGCTCCCACCCTCCCATCCTGTATGCATGCTCGCTCCCACCTCCATCCTTGTATGCATGACTCCTTTCCACCCTCCCATCCGTATACATGGCTCCGCTCCCACCCTCCCATCCTGTATACATGGCTGCTCCACCCTCCCATCCTTGTATACATGGCTCTTATCCACCCTCCCATCCTGTATACTTGGCTCCGCTCCCACCCTCCATCCTTTATGCATGGCTCCGCTCCACCCTCCCATCCTTGTATGCATGGCTCCGCTCCACCCTCCCATCCTGTATACATGGCTCGCTCCACCCTCCCATCCTTGTATACATGGCTTGATCCACCCCCCATCCTGTATACATGGCTCCGCTCCACCCTCCCATCCTGTATGCATGGCTCTGCTCCCACCCTCCCATCCTGTATGCATGGGTCGCTCCGCTCCCACCCTCCCAATACTGGCTCCGCTCCCACCCTCCCATCCTGTATCATGGCTCCGCTCCACCCTCCCATCCTGTATACATGGCTCCGCTCCCACCCTCCCATCCTTGTATGCATGGCTCCGCTCCACCCTCCCATCCTGATCAGCCCGCCCACTCCTCCGTATACATGGCTCCGCTCCACCCTCCCATCCTTGTATGATGGCTCGTCCACCCTCCCATCCTGAATCAGCGACACAGATTTCCATTTACAGACGAAGTTTTAGTTGACAATTATATCTAGTGCCTGAGAACATTGGATGCCAAGATGCACAAAACTAGAGATAGGCCGCTCAAAACAATTCAAACTTTGTTCAGTTGCTGCTATCATGTTTGAAACAAATTAAATTCATTTAATGTGCATACAGCTTTGCAACAGAATGCATTTCCTCCACCTACATGAATGGCTGGATTATACGGGCTGTATCACGTTTTCAAAGACAATAATAGAAATTTTAATGTGGATTGAGTCTACATAAACTTAAATCACCGCACAAACATTACAAGTCGATCGGCGGGCTGTATCACATTCAGCAATAAAAATATAATATGTTTTTAATGCGCTTAGTCTGCATACAGTTCAATTATCACCGCCACAAAATGCAGGTTGGTATAGACTCGTGCATGGAGCACAATAAAACAGTCAAACACAATTGTAACATGTGCCATGTGGCTTTGTAGGATCTTATACAAATAATCTGGAAGTAATTTAACAGCCACCAACACTACTAGTACACTATCTGACTGATATACAACCACCTAGAAAACTAGTTAAAAATGGGATATAGCAGGCTTATTCATATTTAACTAGTGAAAAAATATTAATTAGAATGCTATACTCTTGCATGGAGCACAACAGAAGCAGTGCACAACACACTTGTAGGACATGTGGCCTTCTGGCTTTGTTTGTGGACCACAGTAATGGCCAAAAAAAGTGCTGGAAGGTAAATTTAACATTAACAGCGTCACTGGGCACTAGCTAGCTACACTATCTGACTGATATACAACAACCTAACTAATTAGATAAAATCTTGCTTTAACAGTGCCATTGTCAGGAGCTATGCTGTGTGTAACCGTGCTGTTACAGTGTCAAAATGGCACTAAAATAAGATGTCCGCTCTTTATTAAAGAGGGACATGTGATTTCAGCAGTCAATGACTCGAGCCGTTGTGTCAGTGAAATTGTGGGTGTTTCCTGTGCCCCGATTGGATAGCCGCAAATGTGCACACATACATTTAGGAAAAAAAATTATTTTGTGTTTACAAGACATCACGCCTCTGAGCTCTGCAAACCCCCTCTCCTCATCAAACACATCCCAAACGCTTATGATACACCAGCATTATTGTTGCTAAAGTGCTGAAAAGACTTTAATGGCAACGCAAATATTTTCCGGCACTTTTACCTAATGTTACCAATTTTTCCCGATTTTATAAAATTTTGCTTGTGTTTGTGATCACTAATCCGAATGTGCCATATTCGTGCCGAATTTATGTTTGGCGATCGTTCTCCAAACAAATTCGCTTATCACTAATCCTTAACCAGTTTGTCATTTTTTTTTCTTGAGAGACCTTTTTAGATATAAATGAACTTTGAAGTTCTTACATATTGGAAACTGCCCAAAAGTGATACCATTTTAAAAAACAGCACCCCTCAAATTCTTCAAAACTGCTGTCAGTAAAATTTAAAATTTGCTTTAGCCCCAATTTTTCACTTTTATAAGGGATAGCATGACAAAATGGACTGCAAAATTTGTTACCCAGTGTTTTCTGAGTGCATTGATAGCCCACATACAGTCAAAATCCTTTGCTTGGACAAATGGCAGGGCTCAGAAGGGCAGGTGCACTGTTTGAATTTTGTAACACAAATTTGGCTGAAATAGATTGCGAGCACTATGTCGCAATTGGAGAGCCCCTGATGTGCATAAAAAGCAGTAGCCCCACACAAGTGACCTCATTTTGGAAACTACACCCCACAAGGATTTTACTAAGGGATATTGCAAAGATTTTGAACCCGCAGGTACTACACAGAATTTAATAACATTAGGTCGTCATATTGAAAATTTTCTTTTTTTTCCACAAAGAAATTTGCATTAGCTTCAAATTTTTTACTTTTGCAAAAGGTAATATGAAAAAGTGGATAGGACAGTTTCTTATCTACTTTCATCTGAGCATGGCAATGCTCTACATGTAGTCAAAAAGTTCTGTTTGGACACACAGCTAGTCTTGGAATGGAAGAAGCGATTTTTGATATTTGGTATATAAATTTGGCGGGAATAAATTGCAGGCACCATGTTTCATTTTCAGAGCCTCTGAGGTACCAAAACACTAGGCACCTCATTTTGGAAACTAGACCCATCACGGAATTCATCTAGAGCTGCATTGAACCCATAGATGCTTCAGATTGGATCGGATGGGAAGTAGCACTTCTTGGCTTTTAGAAAGCAGATTAAAGTTGAACAGATTGTGGGCTGCAATAACCGAGCCCCTGAGGTGCCAAAATGACAAACCCTCCTCACAAGTGACCCCATTTTGGAAACTAGACTCCTCAAGGAATTCATCTATTGGTGTCCTGAGCATTTTTAACATACAGGTTAAAAATTCCCTAATCTTTATAATATTTAGATGTGAAAACAAAAAAATAATTTTTCCACTAAAATATGATTTTAGCAAAAAATTTATAATTAACAAAAGTGGTAAAAGGAGAAAATGGACCCCATAATTTGTTATGCAATTTTTACCAGACACAATGATACCCCATTATGTGGCTGTACACTACTGTTTGAGTACGAATGGGAAGCACTACTTGGTATTTGGAACGCAGATTCAGTTTGAATAGATTGTGGGCTTCATTAGCTGAGCCTCTGAGGTGCCAGAACCGCAGAAATCCTCACAATTGCCGACATATTGGAAACTTTACTGCTTAAAGATTTCATCTGGGGCTGTAGTGATCTTTTGAACACACAGGTGCATCATAGAATTTTATAACACTGGTACATGAAAATATAACATTTTAGTGGTAAAAATCTAAATGTTCTTATTTTCTGCAAATTTGTCAGCTACACAAGGGTTAATAGATGAAACTGGAACCCAAAAAATATATTACTGCAATTTCTACCGAACGTGGTGATTACCTATATTTTGTCGGAAACTAATGTTAAGCCACACATCAGAACTGAGAAGGTAGGATCCCTATCGATTTTTAAGAACAGATTTATGAATTTATTTTTACATTGTCATATTCTGAAAGCTGTAACTTTTATTTTTTTGTCATATTAGTCATATTACGTCTTGTTTTTTGCTGGACAGTATGGCGTTTTCATTTTAACCATTTTTTTCTAACTGTGACTTTTTGATCGCTTTTTACTCATTATTTTGTTTGTCAGTATGATGAAAAAGTGACATTTTTTGGTGTATTTTTTATGGTGTTCACTGTATGGAATAAATGACAATTTTATGGATCAGGTAATTCCGGAAATACCAATTATGTGTACTTTTTTTGGTTTATTTTTGTGCCTTCGTTTTTACATATCTTATCAAAATACATTTTTTATTACATATTTTATAAAACTTTTTCTTACTTTTGCACTTAGTCCTACTGTGGGACACATATAATTTTCACTTCAATCGGTGGTCTTATGCATTGCAGAGCCTGTGAGACCCTGCCTATAGCAGGATCTTACAGCCCACTATACTCTGGAGTCATCAGATGACCTCAGGGTACCATGGCAATGATCGGTACACGCGATTACTATCACGGAGGGCTGATCCTTCAAAACTGAGTTTTTTAACCCCTCTTTAACCCCCTGGATACCATTTTCATGATTGACGGAGGTATGTAAGGGGATATTTGGCCCCATTCAGTTTTAAAACCAGCTGAAGCTGATACCGCAAGATGTCTGCTGTCATGTACACCATGCACTGTTAAAAAGCCGCTCTGAGGATAAGGCCTCTTAACAGCTGCCATTAAAAAGAATATCAGCAGTCGTTAAGGGGCTATTGTGGCAAAAGACTCTTTAAAATGTGGTCTTCCAGCATAAGTGCAAGGTAGTCCAGATTGTGTCCCACATGGGTGCAAGGTAAGATTGTTTCTCTATGCTCCACCGAGTACCTGACCATCGCTCTGAGCTGCCTTGTGCTATCTTTCAGCTCCGCTGTTGTGAGTCAAGGCCGAACTCTGAAGAAATTTGTATCCATTCTGTCCTGCAGAAAACTGCTTCCATGGCCTATCAACTGCCAGCAGGTGATACAGTGCCTTGCGAAAGTATTCGGCACCCTGGAACTTTTCAACCTTTTCCCACATATCATGCTTCAAACATAAGGATACCAAATGTAAATTTTTGGTGAAGAATAAATTGCACGCCCCATTTTTTAGTTTTTGTATTTCCACAAAAGTTTAAAATAACCAATAAATTTCATTCAACTTCACAATTGTGTCCCACTTGTTGTTGATTCTTCCCCAAAAATTTACATTTGGCATCTTTATGTTTGAAGAATGATATGTGGGAAAAGGTTGAAAAGTTTCAGGGGGCCGAATACTTTCGCAAGGCACTGTATATCAGATGACTATACCCTCCATTCCTAGCCTAAACTTAGGCTTTTACTATCTCTGTCTCTAGTTCCAGTATTTGCTTATTCCTGTTTTGTCTCACCTATTATCGACCCAGCTTGCCTTCTCGTTTATCCTGATCTCTCCGCTCCTGACCTCAGCTGTGAATTCTGAATCTGTGCTGCCTGCCCCAAGCTCAGACCGTCTGACCTTGCCTTTGTCTCACCACCTGTACCCCGTACCCAAGTCTCTGACCCTCCGGTGAGCTGCTGCAGTACGGGGGACTGCCCTGGAGGGGTATCTGGTATTTACCAGCGGTCCAGCCTATCCTCACCATCAGAGGGTCTAGTCAATGCCCAATAGACACTTAGTCACATACCTCCAGGGTAAGCCCGGCACCCATGAGCAAAACATGACTCCCTTTCCTACATCTTCCTCTCAACATACTTTTACATGGAAATAACATCATCCCTTTCAACTCCTCAAACATACAGTCAGTTCTATGTAAATTACACTACATCTCATCTGTTAGACCTTTCCAATATACAGTCCCATGTAAGTAATATCACTCCACTCCTTTTACCCACCTCCAATATATTGTCTCAAATATTGTCCCCTCCAGAATACAGTTCCATGTAAAAAGAGATATCCCTTAGCCTTTTACATACCTCCAAAAACCCCATGCAAAAATACATCAATTCTAATCTTTCATATGCCTCAAAAGAGTCCCTTGCAAATAACTTATCTGCATTATCTTAGTCTCTTTTAACATACAGTCAAATGGAAAAAACATCACTACCTTTCAGAATCCACTAACCGACAGTTCCATGTTAGATTATGTACATATGTTTCATTTTTACTACATGTTTTTGTCTCAGAAAAAAAGCAATGTTTTATAGTTCCAGCAAAAATTATTAGCTTTCTGAAATCTCATGCACATGCTCCTTATTTTTTCCTTGTTGATTTGAAACAGTTTAAAATCTACAGCAATATCAATTCTTTCAGCATTTTCGCATTATTCATGCATTCTAAAAAAGAGGGAAAAAACAATCTAAAACGCATGCAAAAAGCAGATAAAATATGTGGCAAAAACACTTATTTCATGCAGCATTTTTCCTGCTGTCAGCATTTGCAGCAAATTTTTCTGTGCACATACCCTTAATACCATTATTCCCTTTCCTTCAGCCCCCTCCAACATATAGTTTAATACAAAAAGACTTCACACTCGTCTTATAGAGTTGAACAAAATGATTAGCAGGATCCTGGTCCAGTAGGCACTTCATTACCCTTGTCTGCTGGACAAGACCTCAGAGAACCTACTCCTACCCACCAACATCACCGGCTTATTTCATGATTAGTTGGCATGGCACAATGTCATGACTGCATCGTGTTGTAGTCATGATGTCAAACTGGACCTACTAATCAAAATAGGAACTAGGGATGCCAGCTGGAGGAGCTTTGAAGAGATCTGGTCTGGCACCCACAGAATACAGTACCCTGTGAAACTTTTTACTCAGCTTCATTCTCCTCCCTTCTGCACCCTTCAACACACAGTTGCATGTTGCAAAAAAAACAGCACCTTCTCTTGGGACACCCTCTGTTTAGTGTTTTGCAAATCTTATCCCTGGCTTACTTCTCTGCCACAGTTAACAGAATTTGCACCAAGAGGACGCAGATACCATGTGCAGGATGATGCTTGACCAACCCATCTGGTATTTGCCAAAATTGCCAGATGGCCAAAGATTAAGACAGTAAAACTCATAGTCAAGGAAAGTAAAAATAATCCAAATATATTCTTCAACTACATAAAAGTTAAAGAAATAATCTCAATAAAATAGTAAAAGAGGATGAAGGAAATAACGATCAGTTAATGTATTGCATTCTTCTCTACAGGAATTACACAGGAAAAGTTACATATTTATAGACACCACAAATTCTTCATGAAACATAACGTACCTAATCCAGCAACAAATGTGCCACTTCAAAAACTGAGCCCAGAAACTATATTGCTAGACATTTAACCTCTAGTCTGGACAAAATATTTGAAGGTTTTCCAAAAGATGTTCTACTGGAGTTTCTCAGTAAAAATCAAATTGAAATCCAGCATGAATATGGATTTATGAGACATCTGTCCTGATAAGCTTATATGAGAAGGTAAACTGAACCGGGGTAAGGCCAGAAATGTTGTCTGCGGACCATTCAAATTCATTTGATACAGTGCCACAACAAGGTTGATACAGTAGATATGAACAATAAGACTAAGGGAACACATATTCAATTGGGTTAACAACTGGCTCAGTTTTAGGAAGCAGAGAAAAATGAACACACTCTAAGTGTCAGTTAAGAGTTTGATACCATGGGGCGAGTATTAAGCCCTCTTCTTTGTAATAGGTGTTGTAATGACTAGAGGTGATCGAATATGTTCGGAAAATGATCGCAGAGTCCGAATTTGCCATATTCGTACCATATCCATGCCGAATTTATGTTTAATAATAGTTTCCAAACATATTCGCTCATCTGTACTCCCATTGACTCCAATGTCGTTCGACTATGTTCGGCGGATATTGCAAATACGGCAATTGCAATCCGAACCGAATATTGAAAAATTCGCTCATCTCTAGTAATGACCTAGTGGAGGACATTCTAAGTTCAATTTTAATATTTGCATATAATAGTATTTCAAAGTGATTTAGGGAAGTTGGAGACTCCGTCAGAGAAATACTATTTAAAATTTAATGTAGATAAATGTACGGTTATGCACTTGGGCTGATTAAAAATATAATTATGTAATAAATAGTAAAACAGTGATTAAAGCGATCATTGAAAAAGATGGGTAAGATAGGGATGGAGAGGACTTGATCATTGTGCTAGCCTGGTTTGAGTGATGCCCATCACTCCTTATTTGAAATGTGAAAAACAATGGATTGTACGTATATTAAATATATCTACACTATGCATTTCAACCTTCCTCAGCTATACTCCATAGTACAAAAGATGGAGTTTAAAATGTCTAGCCTGGTTGTGCAAAAGCTTAACCCTTGGAAACACATTTGGTTTTACGAAGCTGCAGTCAACAGGACAACAGAATTATTTTGGTCAACTACTTGCTTTCGTGGGAAAATGGAGAAAAATGTAAATCTTTATGTAGGGCATTAGACTAGGATGTAATTAAGTCAATGGTCACCAATAAATTTGATATATTTTATTCCAATAATTTCAGATGTGTTTTGGGGTACAAACCTCTTCATCAGACAATTGGATCAAATTAGCAAATTGATTTGCTAAACAAATTCTATGAAGGCCTAAATACCTTTCTTGAAAAAATATGATATTACATGGGTACTAGATTCTAGGCATGATACATAGATCCAGGTGACTATGCTGCCATATGTGGGGTCAGGAAGGAATGTTTCCCCTAAAATGGGGCTATTAGCATCTGATTTATGGAGTTTTACCCTTCTCTGGATCAAAATGAAAGCTTATAATTTGAAGTTAATACTCGGACGCGTCCGCTCTTTGCCAGTCCTTACACTGGCTGCCCATTCATTATAGGATCCAATTCAAAGTACTTGTTCTCACCCACAAAGCTCTCCACAGTGCAGCACCCCCCTACATCTCCTCCCTCATTTCTATCTATCGGCCTAACCGACTGCTGTGCTCTGCAAACGACTTTCGACTAACCTCTGCACTAATCCGTACCTCCCACTCCCGACTCCAAGACTTCTCCCGTGCTGTGCCAATCCTCTGGAATGCTCTACCCAAGAAATTAGGACTATCCACAATTTGCATGGTTTCAGGCGCTCCCTCAAAACACATTTGTTCAGAGCGGCCTATCACATTCACTAATCAAAGTCATTCTATGTGTAAGTGTGTGTGTGTAGCCCATTCACTATCTCCATCCATCCCTCACTCCCTCAAGATGGCTGGACCATCATTGTAAATGCACCATTGTATATACACACCTGTACTTTGTATCTCCCCCACCTCATTGTAGATTGTAAGCTCTCACGAGCAGGGTCATCTTATTTTGCTTTAATTATTGTATTGTTAACGTTGTTACTTATGACTTGTGTTTTGAAACTGTTAAACTGTAAAGCGCTGCGGAATATGATGGCGCTATATAAATAAAGATTATTATTATTATATAAAGATTATTATTAAGTTAATGGACTTGAGTCTTCTTTCAACTTTAAAACTATGAAAAAATTCCCACACTTCATTTTAAATTCACATATTGGCAAATTATGGCAGATACATGCAGGGCCGCCATCAGGGCATTACAGCCCTTACTAGTGTATGGGGCCCGGTGATTTAGGGGGGCCCGAGCACGCTGGCAGCGCCGCAGCACGGTACGGCAGGCAGTGCTTCGCCGCTTTATATTCCTGTATCCTCAGTCACAAATGCTGGCTGGCAAAAAGAAATGGGCAGGCACTGTAGCTTTAAGCTACAGCCCGCCCTGGTGCATCATGGTCCAGCCAACCTCACATGATGTCACACGCTGCTCTGCTGCTCCACTTCCTTATTCTGGAGCAGAGCAGCGTGACAGTGTGCTATGTGTGCCACATGGCTGGGAGCGGCGGCGGGGACCAGAGCATGTGGAGGCGGCAGGCAAGCAGGGTGAGTAGTCTGTGGGGGGGGCAAAGGCACAGCCGCAGCATCCACCAAGCACCACCAACAGGGCCCAGGGCAGGAAGAGGGGGCCCCAACATCCACCAACAGGGCCCCCAGAGCAGGCAGGAGGGGCCCTCCCCAGGGCATGCAAAAGGGGCCCACAGCATCCACCAACGGGGCCCCCAGGGCAGGCAGGAAGGGCCTGCCCCAGGGCATTCAGAAGGGGCCCGCAGCATCCACCAACGGGGCCCCCAGGGCAGGCAGGAGGGGCCTGCCCCAGGGCATGCAGAAGGGGCCCGCAGCATCCACCAACAGGGCCCCCAGTTGGTGGATGCTGCGAGCCCCTCCTGCCTGCCCTGGGCCAGGGCCCTGTTGGAATGCTGCGTGTGGCTGGCCCCCTCTGCCTGCCCTGGGCCAGGGTGGCCGGCCGCACGCAGCATTCCAACAGGGCCCGCCGCCCAGGGCAGGCAGGAGGGGCCCGCAGCATCCACCAACAGGGCCCCCCAGGGCAGGCTCAGGGCAGGCAGGAGGGTCCCGCAGGGGCAGCATCCAGCAACAGGGGCCCTGGGAACAGGGACTTGTTAGAATGCTGCGTGCGGCCGGCCACCCCTGCCTGCCCTGGGCCGCACACAGCATTCCAACAGGGCCCTCAGAGCAGGACACAGTGTAAAAGATATAATTTAAAAAAATAAATAATTGTAAAATTTATATAAAAAAAAAAACAATATTCCATCATTAAATCAATCTTTGAAAAAAAATTAATCTCAACACTAAAAGTACACATTTAGTATCACCACCGTGTCCGCAACGACCCAACCTTTAGAATTGTCCCACTAGTTAAAGGGAATCTGTCACCCCTTTTTTGCCCTATGAGATAGGGCCACCGCCATCAGGGGCTTATCTACAGCATTCTGTAATGCTGTAGATAAGCCCCCAATGTTACCTGAAAGTGAAGAAAAACGAGTTATAGAATACTCACCCGGGGCGGTCCGGTCCGGAGGGAGTCGCGGTCCGGTTCGGCGCCTCCCGTCTTGTAGCGAAGCCGGCCTCTTCTTTACGTCCCGTCGCTGCTCCTGCGCAGGCGCACTGATCTGCCCAGCACTACTGTACAGTGCGCAGGCTCCGGACCTCTCTGACCTTTTCCGGCGCCTGCGCACTGCAGTACTTTACTCTGCCCTCACCAGGGCAGAGCAGTGTGCCTGCGCAGGAGCCGTGACGGGACGGAAAGAAAAGGCCGGCTTTGCTACAAGACGGGAGGCACCGGACCGCGACTCCCTACGGACTCGACATCCCCCCGGAACACCCCTGGGTGAGTATTTTATAACTCGGTTTTCTTCACTTTCAGGTTACATTGGGGGCTTATCTACAGCATTACAGAATGCTGTAGATAAGCCCCTGATGGCGGTGGCCCTATCTCATAGGGCAAAAAAGGGGTGACAGATTCCCTTTAACCCCTTTAGTGAACACCCTTAAAAAAAAAAGGCCAAAAAACAATGCTTTATCATACTGCCAAAAAAAAAAGGGTAATAACACGCAATCAAAAAATGGCTATAAATAAACGTGGTACCACTGAAAACGTCATCTTGTCCCGCAAAAAAAAAAGCCAACATACAGCTCCATCACTGGAAAAAATTGAAAAAAAATAAAGGTCTCAGAATAAAGCGATGCAAAAATTATTTTTTATATAAAAGTATTTATTGTATAAAATCACCAAAACATAAAAAAAAAATATAAATGAGGTATTGATGTAATCGTACAGTCCCGAAGAATAAAACTGCTTTATCAATTTTACCACACGTGGAACGGTATAAACGCACCCCCCCAAAAAAAAAATTTCATTCATTGCTTGTTTTTATTCATTCTGCCTCCCAAAAATTGGAATAAAAAGCGATCAAAAAATGTCAGTTTCCCCCAAAATGGTACCAATAAAAAACGTCAACTCTTCCCGCAAAAAACAAGACCTCACATGACTCTGTGGGCCAAAATATGGAAAAATTATAGCTCTCAAAATGTGGTGATGCCAAAAAAAATGTTTTGCTTTTAAAAGCGTCTTTTAGCATGTGACAGCTGCCAAACATAAAAACCCGCTATAAATAGTAAATCAAACTCCCTTTACCACCCCCTTAGTTAGGGAAAAATAATAAAATAAAAAAAATTTATTTCCATTTTACCATTAGGGTTGGGCTTGGGGCTATAGTTAGGGTTGGGGCAATAGTTATGGTTAGGGGTGTGTTGGAGTTAGAATTGGGGGGTTTCCACTGTTTAGGCACATCAGGGGCTCTCCAAACATGATTTGGGGTCTGATCTCAATTCCAGCCAATTCTGAGTTGAAAAAGTCAAACGGTGCTCCTTCCTTTGCAAGCTCTGCCATGCGCCCAAACAGTGGTTCCCCCCACATATTGGGGTATTAGCATACTCAGGACAAATTGTACAACAACTTTTGGGGTCCAATTTCTCCTGTTGCTCTTGGGAAAATAAAAAATTGGGGGAGAAAATATCATTTTTGTGAAAATACATTTTTTATTTTTTACGGCTCTACATTATAAACCTCTGTCAAGCACTTGGGGGTTCAAAGTGCTCACCACACATCTAGATAAGTTCCTTAAGGGGTCTACTTTACCATAGCATTTAGTGACTGTGGGAACATACCCTAAAGGGTTTTGGAAAGATTACTGCTATAAAAGTGAGTAAAATAAATAAATGGGTGATCACCCCTTTACTCTTGACTCCTATTTTATTTATTTTTGTTCTTTTACATAATCACTTAGTTACGTTTTGAGGTGTATTTATGTTCTATAATTTATAGGGTTTTAATAAATACCAATAAAGATAATTTTTTGTAACGTATACTCAGTGATTAAATATGCTGTAATATAAACTTTCCATTTATTTGGTGGGCAGGCTGAGGCGGCATCGGTGGGCAGGCTGAGACGACCATTAAAATCTTCTTGACTGGGTGGTGGGTGCGGCGGCAACACCGGCTGAGTGAGTAAATAACAAGTCCATGTATTAGTTTGTCCACTATTTTAGTACGTGATTGTACTTATATATACATTGCTATTGAGGAGTCAAAGGGGGGTGGAGTAAGGAATGATTGTATAATTATTCCTTCCCCCTCCCCCTTTGACTCCCCATTAGCAATCTACTATATAATCGTCTAATTCTGTCTGTAATGGAAATCCCGCGTCGCTGATTGGTCGTGGCCGGACTGCGCCTGTCGCTGATTGGTCGCGTCCGGCCGGGAGCGACCAATCAGCGACGCGGGATTTCCGTTACGTGGAGGCCACCGGTCGGGGTACTTACACTGCGAGCAAAACAGAAAAGCTGATGGCTGTGTATGTGATAAGTGTTAATGTGTCATTGGTGAGGGCGTGGTGCAGAAGTGGAGTTTTTCCAAGAAAGGGCAGAGTGATTTTGGAAGGTTCGCGTGGTGGAGGAGGAGCTAGGGTGGGGCTGACCTGGGGGTGGAGCCGGGCGGAGTCTCAAGGGGGGTTCCATAAATTTTGCCAGTATGGGGCCCCGAAATTCCTAGTGGCAGCCCTGGATACATGTATTAGCGTCCTGCATGAGAGGAAGGTAGGCCATCTTTGAAACTAAGTAGTACTGCAATGTTTACAAGGAGCAGTCATCCTGTCCTTTCAGGAAGAGTTTTCAGTGTGCTCTTTATCAACAGAGGCAGTATTACAGTGACAGGTAACACCTGTACACGAGATCCACCATTCATAAAAGGTAATGTCACAGCAGACCCTGCTTCCCCTCTCTCTCAATGACCTTTGCACACACTCACTGGATGCTTCAATTAAAAAAATAGGGTCTGAATAAGGCTATTGCAGCTAAAGTATATGTAGACTGTAGAAAAGGAAGTTATAGTATAAAATAGCCCTAGGTGGCCAGTGTGAAAACTGCAAGAATTCAATTTTTTATTTTTAATACAGATTGTGATATGGAAAAAATATATAGGGGCAGCACGGTGGCTCAGTGGATAGCACTACAGCCTTGAAGTGCTGGAGTCCTGGGTTCGAATCCCACCTAGGACAACATCTGCAAGGAGTTTGTATGTTCTCCCTGTGTTTGCGTGGGTTTCCTCCGAGTACTCCGGTTTCCTCCCACACTCCAAAAAACATACAGATAGGGAATCTAGATTGTGAGCCCCATCGGGGACAGCGACAATAATGTGGCAAAAACTGTAAAGCGCTGCGGAATCTGTTAGCGCTATATAAAAAATAAAGATTATTATTATAAAGATTATTATATTGCACCAAAAATTTAAGAAATACCTTTACCACAAAAACCTGATTTAAACTATAGATTATCTTCTGATGGTACATTCACTTTAAACAAAAACCTAATCAAATAGAACATACAATACAATAATTCCATTGGGATTGTTAAAAAAAATAAAACTCCAGAAGCTATGTTCTTGTGTATTTTCTAGGAAAAGTATATTGTATATTAGAGTAAAGTCTGTGGTTATTATCGCTCTCTGTTAATTGAAATAGCTGTATGATTTTGCAAGCATTTTTTATATGAACAAAATGTGAGTGAACAGTTCAGCTCCATGAAAATGGACCATAAGACCTTTAACATCTCTATAATAAGGAAATTCCTAAGGAACTTATGAAAATGGAAATTGTTCACAATGAAAGATGCCAGATTACACACAAACCGTCATCACCATTTCCACAGCATATTTACACAAAATGTTGATATATGTTGTAAATGTCTTACCCAAACAACTTCCTTTATCATGGTGGCAATCTTCATTACAAGTTTGGGAAAGTGTCCGGGGTCCAAAGCTCGAGTCGAATGTTCAATACATAGACTAAAGAGGTATGCTGGAGCCAGTTTAAATTCAGTTTTCGAGTTACCAGATTTCTCAATAATCTCCTTTAACACAGCATCTTCTTCTTGAGAGCGATATTGTAAGATGAAATCTTTACTTTCTATGTAGGCCTGAACAGCCTCTTGACGCTCCTGAAGTGATCTGCCACACATCTGGCATGAAAATGCCCCACTTAACCCAGAGGTAGACCAGGACTGTGGGAGCCAGGCAGGACGTGTTTGAGCTACCCTAGGATCTTTGTACATGAACAGAAAATGCTCTCCAAGCCCTAACAAATCCCCAGTATGTAGTTCTGCTTCTCTTTGGAGGACTCCTCCATTGTGCGAAACAAGTGCCCCTCGGTATGGTCTTACACGGACTATATTCTTCTGAGTTGAAGAATCCAAACGCCATACACAACAGTGGCGAGGAATTATATCAGGAGCAGACAAAAAAGTATCAACATAAGGACCCTTGTCTCTTGAAGCTTTTTCAGCTCTTCCAAATAGATGCTTCTTTCGTGTCATCACATATATAACAAAGTCCTAACACAAAAGAAATGCAGTTATAAAACTTGTAATTTGTATTTAACATTATTAAAAGCAAATTACTATAGCTTAGATTATAATTATTAATACTATTACTATAGCTATAGTATTATATTACTATAGCTACATTATACAGTATATATTTGTTATTAACTGTTATCATTAAAGCTTGTACTTATTATTATAGATTTCTTAAAAGCTGCCTCTTTTACAAAGACGCACAAAATTATAAATTAAATGGGTTATCCTTAAAAGGAAGTTGTCAGTAGGATCAACCTTCCTAAGCCATTTATGTGGGAATGCTGTTAATAAAAATGGAATTCAGTGATACCTTAATATTTGCAATCTGCTGTCTTATTCCAGAGGAATCCACATTTTTCTTATATGTAAATGAGCTGTTAAGATCTATGGGCCAGGCATAGATCTCACTGAGAATCTGCCTCCAGAGTTTATTTTAAATGAAAGAGGGCGCCACTACTGTGAGACATGTAATGACTGACACTTTGCTCTCATAATCACACTCTGCATAGAACAGTAGAGCTAACACAATACAACAGAAGTGTAAAGATTGTCTCATTGCAAATCCATTTGCAACTGCAGTCCTCTCACAGTGCTTCAGCTTTCATCACAGGCAGCCAGGGTGGTTTGAGAGCAGTAGAACAGAGCTCACAGCTCTGTAGGAAGACAACTGCAAATGTGCTTGTTGTGTTTGTAATAAGACAAGGTTCAATTCTGTTGTACCATGTTAGGCCAGTTTCACACGTCAGTGGCTCCGGTTTTGTGTAGTGACAGTTTCCTCACTTACCAGAGACACTGACACACGTAGACACATTAAAATCAATGTGTCTCTGCACATGTCAGCGTGTTTTCAGGGACCGTGTGTCCGTGTGGAAAACACGGAGACATGTCAGTGTTCGTGGGAGCGCACGGTCCGCAAAAAAGCTGAACACGTGCACACGGAGAACTGTTCACACAGTCCTCCTTGCACTCGGACAGCGTGGACAGCTCCAGTAAGAGTCACAGGAGAGTTTGTGAATACAAACTGATGACGACCTTTGACACTCTCAATGCTGGAATGAACATATTGCATGGATTTATGGCTTTTTACTCTTATCCATTGCACTATTCCTGTGTCCTGTTGTGTATAAATATGTGATTCTTCAGATGTTGTATTAGTCTAGTCTGATGAAGAGACCTGAGTAGTCTCGAAAGCTTGCAATTTGTTACCATCTTTTCAGTTAGCCATTAAAAGGTATCAACCACTGAGGACTCTCAATTTTAAATATTTCTCAGGGGTTAATCAGTTTACAGCCGAAGCTCTGCTAATGCAGCCGCTCTGGCTGTAAAGCACTGGGGAGTGACTGGGAAGCAGCGCGCAGAGGCTCAGTGAAGAGCGGTGTCGTCACTGAGCCTGTGCGCGCTTGCTCCTATTCATTCCCCAGTAGTTTTCAGCCGGAGCGGCTGCATTAGCAGAGCTCCGGCTGTAAACTGATTAACCCCCGAGATGGATGTAGCCGTGGGACCTGACTGTACGCCGGACAGTTAGTTTTTTTATTTGATATTTTTTACAGGAGATCGATGGCATCGATTAAGGAATGGCAGTGTAATAAAGATGTTAAAAACCTGTGTAGTGTATTCATTCATTAAAAGACTTTATTGTTAAGGGTATGCCACACTAAGTGAGATCGTAAACGAGATCGCTAACGAGATCGCAATTGCGTCACCATTTATGACGCAGTTAGCGATCTCGTTAGCGACGCAGCTGTGTGTGACATGTAGCAGCGATGTGGCCCCTGCTGAGATGTCGCTGATCACTTATGAACGTTCTGAGCCGTTTTTTGGTCGTTGGTGTCCCGCTGGTGAGCCTGAATCACTGAGTGTGACACCCTTTATGAACGACTTCACCAGCATCGCAGGTGGGACTAGATTTTCCCAACGACCGCAGAGGTCATTATACAGATCGCTGATGAGATGTGTTTGGAATCACACAGCTAAGTCGCTAACGAGATCGCTACTGCATCATAATGGTGAAGCAGTAGTGATCTCGTTAGCGATCTCGCTTGCGATCTCGTTTAGTGTGGCATACCCTTTACTGTGTGTGTGCTTATTTAACCCTTTCTTTACTATAGGATTAGTAATGAATAGGTGTCTTATTTACACATATGCATTACTAAGCCTGGCTTAACGCCACCTTACAATAGCAAGGTGGCATTAACCCTTTATGAACCCCTCTTGCCACCCCTACAGGGCAAGTGGGAAGAATCTGACAAAGCTCCAGAAAAGGCGTATCAAATAGATGCACCTTTTCTGGGCAGCTGGGGGCTGCTGTTTTAGGCTGGGAGGGTCCATATTCATGGCCTCTTACCAGTTTGAGAATAGCAGCCCCCAGCTGTATAGTTTTGCCGGGTTGGTTGAAAACCTAAGGGGGACCACACGTCGGGTTTTTCATTGATTCTCCCTGCTCGCTGTTGCCGGCAGAGCAGGGAGAATTATGACAAGCAGCTTCAGCATCACAGGCAGTGGGACAGCGCTTACTGTAGCTGTCCATGCTGGCCGTGTGGTCCTGATGCGGCACACGTGTGCCATACGGATATACCACGTTTTTACACAGACACACGCACACGGATATCTCCGGTACCGATTTTTCCAGTATCGGAAATATCTGGATGTGTGAGACTGGCCTTATAGTTAGGCACAAGTCTGCAGTGGAATTGACAGCATTATGAGAGGAAAAGTAACATAGTAACATAGGATTTAAAGTTGAAGGGAGACTTTAAGTCTATCTCGTTCAAACCATAGCCTAGTATGTTGATCCAGGAGAAGGCAAAAAAAAAACCCATGCAGCAACCACTAAGCTCCACATTGGGGAAAAAAAATCCCGATTTCACATACGGCGATCAGACTAGTTCCTTGGATCAACGCCCTATCAAGAAATCTAGTACATATACCCTGTAACATTATACTTTTCAAGAAAGGCACCTAGTCCCTTCTTAAATTTTAGTAGTGAATCACTCATTATAACATCATACGGCAGAGAGTTCCATAGTCTCACTGCTCTTACAGTAAAGAATCTGCGTCTGTGATTATGGCTAAACCTTCTTTCCTCCAGACGTAGAGGATGCCCCCTTGTCCCTGTCACAGGTTTAAGATTAAAAAGATCATTAGAAAGGTCTTTGTACTGTCCCCTCATATATTTATACATTGTCATAAGATCACCCCTAAGCCTTCGTTTTTCCAAACTAAATAACCCCAAGTGTAATAACCTGTCTTGGTATTGCAGACCCCCCAGTTCTCTAATAACCTTGGTCGCTCTTCTCTGCACTCGCTCCAGTTCAGCTATGTCTTTCTTATACACCGGAGACCAGAACTGCACACAGTATTCTAAGTGTGGTCGCACCAGTGACTTGTATAGAGGTAAAATTATGTTCTCCTCATGAGCATCTATGCCTCTTTCAATGCATCCCATTATTTTATTTGCCTTGGCAGCAGCTGCCTGACATTGGCCACTAAATGTGAGTTTGTCATCCACCCATGCACCCAGGTCTTTTTCAGTGACAGTTTTGCCCAGTGTTTTACAATTAAGCACATAATTATACATCTTGTTTGTTCTACCCAAGTGCATGACCTTACATTTATCCCCATTAAAGCTCATTTGCCATTTATCAGCCCAAGCTTCTAGTTTACATAAATCCTCCTGTAATATAAAATTGTCCTCCTCTGTATTTATTACCCTGCAGAGTTTAGTGTCATCTGCAAATATTGAAATACTACTCTGTATGCCCCCTACAAGGTCATTAATAAATATGTCAAAGAGAAGCGGCCCCAATACTGACCCCTGTGGTACCCCACTGCTAACTGTGACCCAGTCCGAGTGTGCTCCATTAATAACCACCCTTTGTTTTCTATCCATGAGCCAGTTCTTAACCCACTTACACATATTTTCCCCTATCCCCATTGTTCTCATTTTATGTATCAACCTTTTGTGTGGCACTGTATCAAAAGCTTTTGAGAAGTCCATGAACACCACGTCCACTGCATTCCCTTGGTCCAGACCTGAACTTACCCCTTCATAAAAGCTTATCAGATTAGTCTGAAAAGAATGGTTCCTCGTAAACCCATGCTGATACTGTGTCCTGAGATTATTCAGCCTCAGATACTCCATTATAGTATCCCTTAAAAAACCCTCCAGGATTTTACCCACAGTAGATGTTAAGCTCACTGACCTATAATTTCCAGGTTCAGTTTTTGCCCCATTTTTAAATATTGGCACCACATTTGCTATACACCAGTCCTGTGGTACAGACCCCGTTATTATGGAATCTTTAAAGATTAAAAATAATGGTCTATCTATGACTGTACTTAATTCCTGCAGTACTCGGGGGTGTATCCCATCCGGGCCCGGGGATTTGTCAACTTTTTTAGAAATATTTTACATATAAGAAAAATGTAGATTTCTCTGAAAAAAGAAATTGGATTGCAGATATCAAGGTATTTTATCCAACTTTCTAAGGAGAGTTGATCCCAGGAGGGTAGATTCAGTTTAAATTAGTCTGCTTTCTGCTTCACACAGTGCAGCTATTGTCTATGTACTGTATCTGCAATTACAGCTTCTATACAAATGAACAGAACCTAGCTGCAATTTCAGAAACAGCCTACAGACAGGAATAGCACTGTTTCTTGAAAAAAAAAGTTACCGTATACAGTACATAAAGAAGACCTATCATCAAAAGTGGTCAGTTTTATTTTATTTCCACTGCTCCACTGATTATCCCTATTTTTTCTTTAAAGTGAACCTGTCAGCAGGATTTTGACATAATTGACATAATTATGTGCCAAGGGGTTAACAATGCAATTTAAAATACAACTCATCCCACAAAAAATAAAGGCCTGCTATGCCGATAAAAAGTATTTCTTTATAGCTCTTTTAATGCAACTGTACAAAAAAAAATTTAAAAAAATTGTTGGTCATTAAAGGGATTTTACAATATCACAATATTGATGTTGATGTTGAACAGGCCATCAATATCACTGTCACTGGTTTACCGTGATAGAGAGAGGCCAGAAGACTGCAGTGTCTGATTTCACGTACTGAGCAGTGCAAGGATTAATCTGCTCAGTTGAGAGCTCCTGGAGCTTTCTTGCTTTGATGGTCTCAGCTGTTCAGTGTTGGCCCTCCCCTTGCTATAAATACAGCCTCTGGCAACCAGGGATTGCCAGTGTTAAGGTACTGCCACACTTAGTGATCTCGTTAGCGATCTCAATAACGACGCAAGCTAATGAGATCGTTTTTGTGATCGTTTTAATGTCTCTAGTAGCTGCCACACTTAGTGATCTCGTTAACGACTCAAAGCGGTTAGCGATCTAATTAACGACTTTAACTGTCATTGCGATGTAAAAAACAGCGCACATCGCTCACAAAAGGTGCCAGACACAGCGATATAGGCTCACCAGCGGGACGCCAACGATCTAAATACGGTCCAGAAACTCTAGTGAACGATCAGCGAGATCACAGCAGGGCCACGTCGTTGCTACATGCCACACACGTTAGCGTCACGAACGAGATCGCTAAATAGTGACGTATTTTAGCGATCTCGTTAGCGACGCTGTTTAGTGTGGCATACCCTTTAGATTCATACTGCCTGGTTCAATTATTGTAGGTGTTGGTTGTTTGAGGATACATTTTAGTTGTTGTTCAGGAGACTGTTGCTTGATGATTTGTCTGTGTGCATATCCTCATCCTCTGCTATTTGGTGTTTCCTTCCTTTACTTCCCGGTGTTCCACTCTGTATGACTGATATTTTAATAAATATATATAAGTGCGTCTTCCCTTTTTAGTATGGTTTGTGTAATATTATACACACCATCTCCCCACTTCTCTAGGTGGGAGAGGAGACAGATAAGGGCTGATTTAGAAGCTAAGCAAGGCACGTGGCCCGGGCATCTTCACCATCAAAAGTAATCCGGGGAGCAGGGATAGCTTGGGTGCCCCTAGATTTAGGGATAGGGAAGGACCCCCTAACTCCAGTATATCCTACAACAGTGCCGTGACAATCAAATTGTCGGGGTCTCACATTTAGCATGACCGCCGGTCAGTTGTTTTGAGGGGGCCACAATGTCCAGCCGACTGCTGAGGCTTCTTCATTTTTCACATTGCTCCATCTATCTGCACACTGCTTATATAGTAGTGGCTGGATGTGATGTGTTCTTGCAGTGTTTACATTTCATATCACAATCAAGTTAAGGGCCTTTTACACATAGTGATATAGCCAGCAATATCGCTAAAGCATCACCGATTTGGTGATGCAGCAGCGATATTGCTAGCGATATCGCTATGTGTGATACTTACCTCCGACCGGCTCCCCCGCTGTCTGTCGCTGATCGCGCGAGAATGTGCAGCTCCATTTCTCGTCGGGCACTTCCTGCTGGGCTTCCTGCTCGCGCCGACGAGCGACGCGTGGAAGTGGGCGGGAGGACGTCAGGATCGCTGCGTCTGAAGGGTAAGTAACGACCGCTGCTACGTCGCTAAGTCGCTGTGAGATCTGCCTGTGTGGCAGCTCACTAGCGACCATTTAGCGATGCACCAGCGATCCTGACCGGGTCGTATCGTGGTCGGGATCGCTGCTGCATCGCTAAATGTAAAACCCCCTTTACTTGGACAACACTGCAATGCTCAGAACAGCTGTAATAGGTGTACAGCATGCAGGCAGATTTAGCAATGCAAGCCTTAAAGATCAACAAAAAAGAGAAAGGAGGAGGAGTCAGCTCACCCAGTCAGAAGTCCAAGTCTCGGAATCAGCTCTGCCGCAGGATAATGAATAGGAAAGTGAAGGATTATTCCAAAGACAGGATCTTCTTAAAACTAACAAGTTTGTTAGGTAAGTACAAAACATTTATGACCATCATGTCACAACCCCACAGGGAATTTTAGCCTGGCAAACGCATTTCAGACTGTGTGTCGTTAATCTTTGCATATTCCAATATTGGTTTTAAGAAGATCCTGACACTGTAAAAATACTTCACTTTCCAAGTCTTAAAGATAGACCATTGATAGTTTGATCCTAGTAAACTCTTTTAAATTCCCAAATAGGGTGGTAATTAAAGGGTTAATGTGTTACAAATGTTCTAATTAAAGAAGAAAATACAGTACCCAGTACACATTACAGAGCCTGAAGTGGCTGATTTAATGTTACAAAAGGGTTAATTTCCAATAATATCCATAATGTCATACTAGACTTAGATTCCCTGTCACAACAGGAATCCATTGGACATTTGCTGATTTTTTATTCTTTGCCAATTATTTTAAACTTTTTGCACATGTGGCATGATTAGATTGTTCTCCGAGCTAAAAGCTTGCCTATTTTTTTTGCTTTAGCTTATTTTTTGTATATGTTAATAATTTTACATTAAATAGTATTTTAATACAAGGCTATATTCATACAAAATCTATAATTGTAAATAATGATGAATATTGTATTTAGGCGGGAATATCTGTACATGTCCTGTATATCTATAGATGTATAATCAGGGGTGTAATGATCATAGTTGCAGAGGGTATGTCCCTAACAGGGCCTGTGTTGCAGGGGGGCCCACAGACGCCAATTTCACCTGGATGTGGGTCATCGGTAATGCTTTCAGGTGAAAAGTATTTTGTTGCACAGACCTCCCCAAGTCTCTATGCTGCAATACACGCCACTGGCCAATCAGATACCGACAACAGAAGTCACTTGCCAGTGACACGCCGCGCATGGCAGTGATGTCATACACTACTCGTAGTGGCACACCAAAGTCAGCTGCTAGCTCCTGCGCTGGCTACAGAAGAGTGAGCCATACATTGTGGGAGCGAGGAAGGCGAGTAGAATTGTTTGCTTCTATTTTAAAGTGTGCTGGAGAAAGAAAAAAAGGAGACCTGTGTGGGGGATATTTTACCAGAATTGGGTATGTTATAGCCGAATTTAGACATTATACCAGGATGGTGGGCATTATACCAGAATGGGGACATTATACCAGGCGGGGGCCAACATGGAGAAAATGTTATAGCATAAAAAACAAGAATAATTATAATGTTATTGACCATAATGTTATTAAATAGAACAAAAGTAATTACCACATCTTTGTTGTATCCTTGCAAAAGAAGGAAGTATGGATGATCTGTAGGTGGCTGAATTAAGTACTGAGAGAGGCGTTCAAAATCTAAACCAATCTGATCGCTAGCATCCTCTGAACCATCTACACTGCTACTGCATTCTGCTGAGTTTTGCATGTTTCCATCTTTTGGGTTTAGTCCTCCATCTTGACCAGGGTCTGGATCATTAGCCACCATACTCTTAATGCTTTTGCGTTCTCTACGTTTCTTGGTGTTTAAATTGATATCACTTATACTGCGACGAAGGGAAGTGCTGTCTTCTCGCTCTCTTAATGGGGCATTACCACCAGAAGCTGCACGAGACCGACTTTTTTGTAGTCTTCGAGCTTGTGCATTGATTCCTGTTGAAAGATTATATAAAATAATTTTAACGACAATTCAAATATTTTCTAGATTTCAATAGTTATAAGAAAGCAATAATAGAAATAAGCGTACATTTTTTAGGCGATGTATAGTACTGCTAATGATTCAATATACTACTGCATGATAAGTAAAATAAAATGTAAATTAAATATTAAACATCAATAGTTGAGTAACTGAAAAGACAAATACTAATTAAGTTCCTAATGTATTTATTTGTTACAAAGCATTGTAAAGGGTAAGCTAAGACTTTTTGATTTTCCTGTCTTGTTGTGTATTTTAAGGAGTTAATTATTTGATTTGGAACATTTACTGCTCAGATTATTTTTGTGAATTACTTGATCACTATTTTGTAATGTTTGGTTGGAAGAACTGATTTACAAAGGAAGAGGCGAGAAAGAAACAAAAGTGTAGGATGGAGAGTAAGACATGAAAGAACAGAAAGGAAAAGAGAATGGAATAATAGAAAACATATTACACAAAAAGGAGGTATCATATTGAGAGACAGATATTCTGGTGACACAGATAATAAAAAAGGATACATATTTAAATTCTCCTTCTAATGTTTTATAAGCAGATAACTCTCCTGCCTCATTAGAGGAGGACATATCATTGGTTCAACCTGTGCTGCCACTAGCCAAAGTGGGGCGCTGGTCAAAAGTTTAAAGTGGGGCCCTAAATACTCACCTATTGCACCATCACACTCAAAGATTTAGGTTGCATTTACATGCGCTGAATTCAGACCTTTAAATGAGTGCGGTCGACAATCCTGAAGTTGTTCGGCACCTGTTTACTGGCCTCCTTACACTTGGTGACGAAGAATGATTGGGACAGAACAATCAATCTGTCCCCATACAGTATCATGGTATCAGCAGCACATCTACAGTTTACACTGGGCAATGTGCTGCTGAGAAAAACAATTTTTGGTCCGCCTTAAGCAATCCAATCACCCGGTGAATGAGCAGCATTTTGTTCGTTCATTAGGCAATTGCCGTCATGTGTACAGTGCACCTATTAACTGTTGTCTGTGCTGCCGGTATTTATAAATGCGGATGCTATATACACACCATTTGTGGCACACACATATGTATATACACAGCGCACATGCATGTATAAACCGAGCACATACACACATTTCTAGAGAGCACATACATACACATTTATGCCTCTACATTCTAGGCTCAACCACACACACAGAAGAACACACAGACACCTAGACACACATACGTCCAGCCTTTGAGATGTCTGTGTCATACAGGAAGAGTCCTCCAGAAAGAGATCCTCTTTGTAACCAGTTATACTCTGACCAAGAGATGGGGATTCTGAACACAGAACTCCTTATATTAATTACGATTGACCATAAAAAGGTAAAACAAAGATAAAGTCTATCAGAGTCCTGCAGGCTTCACTGCAGGAAATGCACACAGCGTCCTTAGCCCCTATGGGAGCCACGTGGGAGTTCCACCTGTCTCCCAACACACTTCCAACTGAACCACAGGTCCAGATATATATCACATGTACTAGTCATGTGATCATGACACCACTGCGGGTCCTCAAACACCTACGGGTCCTGCTGGGAAAGGGGTATGGTGAGCACCCTCCCACCAGCACATGAAACTGGCCAATTGAACTCTGTACATGGCCTCTCAGCCTAGTGTTCTGGAAACACTGGTTTCACATCACTGACTGCAGCACACGCAGTGACACATGCCTCCCTTCCTCTACAAAGCCAGTGACTCCATCACAACATTTAGGAATTAAGAAGGTACCCTAACCCTAATCATCTTTTATAGATATGATTATTTTTTTAGTTTGATAGTAAAACCATCATGAACATCCAAGGAATGAAGCCTGCAGGGGGCGCTCGTGCTGCAATTATATGGCTATTACAAAGAATTTTAACCCCTTCACCACAGAGGCGATTTTACATTTTTGTTTTTTCCTCCTCCTCTTCCAAGAGCCATAAATTTTTAATTTTTTGTCCACATAGTCATATGAGGGCTTGTTATTTGCAGGACAAGTTGTACTTTTGAATGACAAGATTAATTCTATCACATAATGTACTGGAAAGCAGGAAAGCAGGAAAAAAAAATGCAATTCCACAATTGGTTGTTTAAGTTTTGTATTTATCATATTCATTAAATGGTAAAACTGACCAGGCAATGTACCGTATATACTCGTGTATAAGCCGAGATTTTCAGCACCTTTTTTCGTGCTGAAAATGCCCCCTCGGCTTATACACGAGTCATAGGGCAGAAACCAGCGGGGGAGGGGATGCCGCGGCAGGAGCCGGTGGCTGGGATCATACTCACCCCTCCCCGTGCCATCGCTGAGCGTCCCTGCAATCCTGCGTTCTCCCCGTCTTCCTGCAGCTCTTCAGCACTGAGCGGTGACGTAATACCGCTCATTAAGGTCATGTAATATGGACGCCACGCCACTCCCATGGGTGCCGCCTCCATATTCATGGCCTTAATGAGCGGTATTACATCACCGCTCAGTGCTGGAGAGAGCTGCAGGAAGCCGGGGAGAACGGCATGGATATGCAGGGACGCCAGCGATGGCACGGGGGGGTAGATGTATGGAGGAGAGGAACAGACGAGACGGGAACGAGGACGGGGGAGCAGAGGAGGACGGGGAAGATGAGGAGGACATGGAAGACGGGGGCAGACGTGGAGGGAAGCTGGAGGAGGACGGGGGAGCTAGGAGGAGGAACGGGGAGGGAGAACGGGAGGAACAGGGGAGGAAGGGAGGGAAGCGGAGAGACGGAACAGGAGGACGGGGAGAATCGGTGGACGGGGGGAGATCGGTGGACGGGGGAGACGGTGGAGGAGGGAGACGGGGAGGAGTGAAGGACGGGGGAGCATAGAGGAGGAACGGGGGAGAACAGGAGGACGGGGGAAGCATGGAACAGGACGGGGGGAGATCGGTGGACGGGGGAAGCGTGGAGGAGGACGGGGAAGCATAGAGGAGGACGGGGAGAACGGAGGACGGGGGAAGCATGGAGCAGGACGGAGGGGAGATCGGTGGACGGGGGAAGCGTGGAGGAGGATGGGGGAAGCATGGAGCAGGACAGGGGAGGATGGAGGGCACAGCGGAGGACGGAGCAGGAGGGGGGGAGTACAGAGGAGAATGGGGGAGCACAGAGCTGGATGGGGAGCAAGGAGCAGGACGGGGGCAGCACAGAGCAGGAGGGCAGTTTATACACCCGGCTTATACATGAGTCAATAATTTTTCCTAGTTTTTTGTGGCAAAATTAGGGGGGTCGGCTTATACACGGGTCGGCTTATACACGGGTCGGCTTATACACGAGTATATACTGTAATTCTTCAGATCAGTACAATTAAGAAGATACAAACATACATAGGTTTTTTTACTTAGGAGGTGAAAAACAATTCTGAAATTTGTAAAAATAAAAAATGCAGCTTTTGTCGCCATTTTCTGAGAACCATAAGATTTTCATTTTTCGGGATATGAGGCTGCGTAAAGGCTTATTTTTTTGTGCCCTGAACTGACATTTTTACTGATCTCCTCTTATTAGAGTTTATTGCAATGTTGCAGCAGCCAGAAAAACATAATTCTGGTGTTATGATTTTTTTCCTCGTTTCGCCATTTACCAATCAGATTAATTTACTTTATATTTTGAGTTTTCCGACATTTATGAACGCAGTGATACCAAACATATGTATTTTTTAAATAGTTTTAATACTGTTAGCAGTGTAGTTCCTGTTGTAGAGGCTGAAAGCCCCATGGGTGTGGGGCCCTGTGCAATTGCCCAATTTCAATCCCCTAATGCTGGCCCTGGCTGCCACACAAGGGATCAAAAGGTAAGGAGGGCACTACCACCTCTAAAACAGATAGAATAGTTCATTATGATGAGCTATTGGATGTCAAGGGCTTATGTAATATTCTTTTACATGGGCCCTCTTCCGTCTGTGTCCACTCCTGCGCCTCACCATGTGTTAACCTGAAGAAAACCTCTAAAAATAGAGCGAACATAAAAAAAGGTTCAAGTATTTGACATTCTGATTCACAATAAGTAGAAAGAGGAAGAGAGAAGCTAGAGAGAAATGTTATAGATAACCCTATGGAGCTATGGAAATTATACACCAACCTTTTTAGTAACAACAATGCAAAAGACAGAATTTTCAAAATGCTGAAAATGAGTGGTGGAGAATGCTGACTTAATACATCATGTTTGGCACTGTCATTTGATAAAAATATTAAGTCAAATATCTTGAAAAAATCCCTGAGCTCCTCGGTGTGATGAACGGGCCCGGGGGTCTCAGTTTATGAGCCCTCTGCTGCCACCAAATGTGATGAACGGGCCCGGGGGTCACGTTTTATGATCCCACCGTGGACACCAGTGTGATGAAAAAATAGCAAATAGTCTATTGACCTTACACTTTACTGCAGGGGGGGATTATTTTAGTTATCCCTCCGCTGCCACCAATATGTCATGAACTGCAGGGATTTATGTATATCCCACTTTCCAGTTCCTCTTAGGAACGCGCAGCTCTCGGTACGCCCCCTTACCCCTGGGTCAGTCAGGGAACTGCACCTAGGATAATTAGGCGCCGGACGGGCCTGCTTGGATGTGTACTACTATCAGGCACGCTGCAGAGAGGGAATTATAACTACTCCTAGCCGCAGCCAGGCAATACGCTTATAAAACCAGCTCAGTCACCGCCAGCTTTACCCAATGCCCAGCACAAACTTGCTGCCACCAGCCTCTGGTTCTATACTGTGTTCCAAATTATTATGCAAAAATTGTTTAGGAGTGATAAGGTAAGAATTTTTTTCTTTGTCAGTTAAACTCATTGATGGTGATGTGTGTCAGGGCTCTTTATATCACTGTAAGCAATTGCAGACACCTGTGCTAATTAGTTTGGCAGGTTTGTCCAATGAAAGGCAAGACTACTTAACCCCTTAACACCCAAGGGTGGTTTGCACGTTAAAGAGCGGGCCAATTTTTACAATTCTGACCACTGTCCTTTTATGAGGTTATAACTCTGGAACGCTTCAACGGATCTTTGCGATTCTGAGATTGTTTTCTCGTGACATATTGTATTTCATGATAGTGGTAAAAATTTTCGGTATAACTTGCGTTTATTTTTGAAAAAAGCGCAAATATGGCGAAAATGTTGAAAATTTTGCAATTTTCAAACTTTGAATTTTTATTCCATTAAAACAGAGAAATTTGTCACACAAAATAGTTAATAAATAACATTTCCCACATGTCTAATTTACATCAGCACAATTTGGAACCAAAATTTTTTTTTGTTAGGAAATTATAAGGGTTAAAAGTTGACCAGCGATTTCTCATTTTTACAACAAAATTTACAAAGCCATTTTTTTTTGGGACTACCTCATATTTGAAGTCACTTTGAGGGGTCTATATAGCAGAAAATACCCAAAAGTGACACCATTCTAAAAACTACACCCTCAAGGTACTCAAAACCACATTCAAGAAGTTTATTAACCCTTCAGGTGCTTCACAGGAGCTGAAGCAACGTGGAAGGAAAAAATGAATATTTAACTTTTTAGCCACAAAAATGATCTTTTACAAACTTTTTTTTTATTTTCACAAGGGTAAAAGGAGAAAATGGACAGAAAAAGTTGTTGTGCAATTTCCCCTGAATACGCCAATACCCCATATGTGGGGGGAAACCACTGTTTGGGCACAGGGCAGAGCTCGTAAGGGAAGGAGCGCCGTTTGACTTTTTCAAACTAAAATTGGCTGGAATTGAGATTGGACGCCATGTCGCGTTTGGAGAGCCCCTGATGTGCCTAAACAGTGGAAACCCCCCACAAGTGACACTATTTTGGAAACTAGACCCCTAAGGAACTTATCTAGATCTGTTGTGAGCATTTTGGACCCCCAAGTGTTTCACAAAAGTTTATAATGCCCGGGCATGAAAATAAAAAATCATATTTTTTTTCCACAAAAATTATTTTTTAGTCCCAAATTTTTGATTTTTCCCAAGGAAATTGTACCCCAAAAGTTGTTGTCCAATTTGTCCTGAGTACGCTGATACCCCATATATGGGGGGGAACGGTTTTGGTGCACGGCAGGGGTTGGAAAGAAAGTAGTAACGTTTTGGAATGCAGACGTTGATGGGGTCATGTTCCGTTTGCAGTGCCCCAGATGAGCCTAAACAGTGGAAACCCACCACAAGTGACCCTATTTTGGAAACTAAACCCCTAAGGAACTTATCTAGATCTTTGGTGAGCACTTTGAACCCCCAGGTGCTTCACACAAGTTTATAATGCCCGGCCATGAAAATAAAAAATCATATTTTTTTCCCACAAAAATTATCTTTTAGTCACTAATTTTTTATTTTTCCAAGGGTAACAGGAGAAATTGGACCACAAAAGTTGTTGTCCAATTTATCCTGAGTACGCTGATACCCCATAGGTGGGGGGGAACCACAGTTTGGGTGCACGGCAGAGCTCGGAATGGAAGGAGAACCATTTGACTTTTTCCAACCAAAATTGGCTGGAATTGAGATTGGACACCATGTTGCATTTGGAGAGCCACTGATGTGCCTAAACAGTGGAAACCCCCCACAAGTGACCCCATTTGGGAAACTAGACCCCTTAAGGAACTTATCTAGATCTTTGGTGAGCAATTTGAACCCCAAGTGCTTCACACAAGTTTATAACGTAGAGCCGTAAAATTAAAAAATCATATTTTTTCCACAAAAATGATCTTTTCACCCCAATTTATATTTTCCCAAGGGTAACAAGACTCCAAAAGTTATTGTGCAATTTGTCCTGAGTACGCCGATACCCCATATGTGGGGGTAAACCACTAGGAGCGCCGTTTGACTTTTTCAACGCAGAATTGTCTGGATGCCATGTCGTGTTTGGAGAGCTCCTGATCTGCCTAAACAGTGGAAACCCCCGACAAATGACACCATTTTGGAAACTAGACCCCTCAAGGAACTTATCTAGATGTGTGGTGAGCACTTTGAACCCAAAAGTGCTTCACAGAAGTTTATAATGTACAGTCGTAAAAACAAAAAAATTTTTTTTTTTTTTTTTTTTTTTAACAAAAATGATTTTTTCTCCCCCAATATTTTATTTTCACAAGGGTAACAGGAGAAATTGGACCCTAAAAGTTGTTGTCCAATTTGTCCTGAGTACGCTGATACCCAATATGTGGGAGAAAACTACTGTATGGGTACACGTTGGGGCTCGGAAGGGAAGTAGTGACGTTTTGGATTGCAGACTTTGATGGAATGGTCTGGGGGCGTCATGTCGTATTTGGAGAGCCCCTGATGCGCCTAAACAGTGGAAACCCCCACAAGTGACACCATTTTGGAAAATAGACACCACAAAGAACTTATCTAGATGTGTGGTGAGCGCTATGAAGCCCCAAGTGCTTCACAGAAGTTTATAACGTACAGCCGTAAAAACAAAAAAATCATTTTTTTTTTTTACAAAAATGATATTTTCGCCCCCAGTTTTTTATTTTCCCAAGGGTAACAGAATAGGACAAATTGCACAATAACTCTTGGGGTCCAGAGTACGCTGATACCCCATATGTGTGGGTAAACTACTGTTTGGGCGCATGGCAGAGCTCAGAAGTGAAGGAGCACCTTTTGACTTTTTCAACGCAGAATTGGCTGGAATTGAGATCAGACCCCATGTCACTTTTGGAGAGCCCCTGATGTGCCTAAACAGCGGAAACCCCCCAATTCTAACTCCAACCCTAACCCCAACACACCCCTAACCCTAGTCCCAACCCTAACCACAAACCTAACCCTAACACACCCCTAACCCTAATCCTAACCCTAATCCTAACTTTAGCGCCAACCCTAACCCTAACTTTAGCCGCAACCCTAAACCTAATGGGAAAATGGAAATAAATACATTTTTTAATTTTATTATTTTTCCCTAACTAAGGGGGTAATAAAGGGGGGTTTGATTTACTATTTATAGCAGGTTTTTATATTTGGCAGCTGTCACGCTAAAAGACGCTTTTTAATGCAAAAAATAGTTTTTGCATCACCACATTTTGAGAGCTATAATTTTTGCATATTTTGGCCCACAGAGTCATGTGAGGTCTTATTTTTTGTGGTACGAGTTGACGTTTTTATTGGTACCATTTTTGAGCACGTGACATTTTTTGATCGCTTTTTATTTCGATTCTTGGGAGGTAAAAATGAACAAAAATCAGCAATTCATGAATTTCTTTTGGGGGAGGCGTTAATACCGTTCCGCCTGTGGTAAAATTTATAAAGCAGTTTTATTCTTCGGGTCAGTACGATTACGGCGATACCTAATTTATATCATTTTTTTATGTTTTGGTGCTTTTTTAGAATAAAAACAATTTTATATAAAAATTATTATTTTTGCATCGCTTTATTCTGCGAGCTATAACTTTTTTATTTTTTTGCTGATGATGCTATATGGTGGCTCGTTTTTTGCGGGACAAGATGACGTTTTCAGCGGTACCATGTTTATTTATATAGGTCTTTTTGATGGCATGTTATTCCACTTTTTGTTCGGCAGTATGATGATAAAGCATTGATTTTTTGCTTTGTTTTTTTCTTTTTAAGGGGTTCACTAAAGGGGTTAACTAGCAGGACAGTTTTATTGGGGGGTCGTTACGGACGTGGCGATACCAAATATATGTACCTTTATTGTTTTGTTTTTTTTTATTTACAGGAATAAATGAATTTATTGGGGAATATTTTTTTTTTGGAATTTTTTTTTTACACTTTTTATTTTTATTTTTTTAACTTTTATACTTTGTCCCAGGGTGGGACATCACTGTGTAGGGTTAGATCGCTGATGTGACCGTGTGCACAGCACTCTGTCACACCAGCGATCGCTCTGGCACTGCTGCAGGCTTCTCAGTGCCTGCTCTCAGCAGGCACTGAGGAAGCCGCCTCCCTGCAGGATCCGGTGGCCATCTTGGATCTGGGTCCTTGGAGGGAGGAGAGTCCCTCGGAACAGCGCGACACATCGTGCTGTTCTGAGGGACTCAGGGGAGCGTGCAGGGAGCCCCCTCCCTGCGCGATGCTCCCCTGTGCCCACGGTACACCGCGATCATGTTTGATCGTGGTGTGCCAGGGGTTAATGTGCCGGGAGCGGTCCGTGACTGCTTCTGACACACAGTCCCAGGTGTCAGCTGTGATAATCAGCTGACACCCAGCGGCGAATAGCTGCGCTCCCTCCGGTCGCCCTATTCTGTCCATGGGAATGAGGTCCAGGGTCACATGGATGGAATATTACATCCGATGGAATAAAGGGGTTAAGAAGGCTGTCCCACATTATTAAGCAGCCTACTTTTTCTGCCAAAATGGGAAAGAAAAAGGATGTGTCAGCTGCTGAGAAGCAACAAATTGTGGAGTGTTTAGGTCAAGGCATGACTACAATCAACATTGCCAAGACACTTCATCGTGATCATCGCACAATCAAGAAGTATGTAGCTGATTCACAGTACACACGTGTGCGTGCTGATAAGGGAAAATTGAGGACTCTTTCCTACAGGCAATTACGTCACGTTAAAAGAGCAGCGGCAAAAAAGTCTTGTCATAGCAGCAGACAAGTTTTTGAAGCTGCTGGTGCCTCCAACGTCCCCCGAACAACAAGATGCAGGGTCCTTCAGAGGTTTGCAGCTGTGCGTAAGCCATCCTGTCGACCTCCGCTATCCACTGCACACAAGCAGAAACGGCTCCAGTGGGCCAAACAATACATGAAGACTGACTTCAAAACTGTTTTGTTCACCGATGACTGCCGTGCAACGCTCGAGGGTCCAGATGGATGGAGTGGAAGATGGCTGGTTGATGGACACCCCATGTAAACATGGCTACGGCGCCAACAAGGAGGAGGTGGAGAAATGTTTTGGGCTGGAATCATGGGGAAAGAGATTGTCGGCCCCTTTTTTGATCCCTGAAAGGGTAAAGATGAACTCCATAGTGTATGTTGAGTTTCTCAAACAGAACTTCCTGCCATAGTTCAAGAAGAAGAACCGTGCATTCCGCAGCAAGATCATTTTCATGCATGATAATGCACCGTCTCATGCTGCACATAACACATCTGCATCTCTGGCTGCTATGGGCATAAAAGGGGACAAACTTATGGTGTGGCCCCCATGCTCCCCTTACCTCAACCCCATTGAGAACCTCTGGAGCATCATCAAAAGGAGTGTCTATGATGGCGGGAGGCAGTTCACATCTAAGCAACAGTTCTGGGAGGGTATTCTGTCCTCATGCAAAACAATTGAAGCAGAAACCATCCAAAACCTGACAAATTCAATGGACGAGAGTTCAGAAGCTCCTTTCGAACAAGGGGTCATATGTGCAAATGTAACATCACCTAGAATAAAGTTTTGAGTTGAAAACTGTTTGATTTCAGTTTGTAATAACCTGCTAATGCTTATACTTTCAAAAATGACCATTTTTTTGTTTTTTATTAAATGAAAAGGTTGAAAACTCTGCTGTGCATAATAATTTGGAACATGCATTTTGAGTGCAGTTTGAGTGTTTTATTTTTTAAAAAATATACTGTTATCATAGGCTGTTTGTACAAAAACCTTTCAATTGTACTCTAATAGTTATTTGACTGGAAAATTACAATGACTGCAATTCATATAGGTAATTTGGGAAAATCTGAGAAAATATTATTTGCATAATAATTTGGAACACAGTGTAGAATGTAGAACAGAGGTCACCCCAATTTAGTAGCGTAATTCCCATCGGAGGATGTCATAGAGCAAGAGAGACGGAACTAATAATTTTATATATTTTACTCCAAAAAGGTAGGCAGTATTTACAAAAGGTCTAAAAGATATCACAATATGAGACAATTAAAGTATGTACAAGACGATTAAAAAATAAAAAGAATTAACAGAAGGAAGAAAAACACTTACAGTTGCTTAGATCATTTCAGGCAAACCATGTGATTGGGGGAAGGATGACCCATCACAGTGCATTACAGAGTTTCACTGCGTCAGGTTTCCGGGGCAAGTCTGAAGCAAAATGAGCTGGCATTATCTTTAACCCCCTGGTCGTGACATCACTGAAGTGGGTGGAGCTATGGAAGCACTCCTTTTCTCAGAATGCTACAAAACTTCTGAATTACATAACTCAGAGCTGGAACCCCCTACGGCGAAGTACAGGGTACCATCTTACTCCACAGGACATTGACGTTTGTTTAAGTCTAATCGCAAAGTACCTGGATGGGTCAGCTAAATAGGAATCCGTTTTTTTTTATTCTGCTGACTCTAGAGACTCGAAAACTACAGGCCGGGTAGCTGGGTCGACGCACACCTGAAATATGTAATTGTCATACTCCTGACACCAACTGGGGTCAAGATATGCCCTCATATTAAGTTTCTACATGAACAATAGAGCACATGTTCTCCCAACTGCCTTCAGCCAGCTTGGGCCATAACTACTCAGTGGGGTCAGGCTAGAAACCTAGTATCAAGTTACAAAGAGTGTGTGTTGTTATGAATGTGCTAAAAATGGTTTCTGAGCAGAGGCTCCCTCTGGTGGTTACAGACAGTACTGAACCTTTCAGCGAGGAATGGCAATCTGGGATCACTGACTGGTCTGATATAAGGGATGTTCCCTCCCATGATGGTTGCTGGTGATCAATTGTTCTTGTCTCAATTGTGGTTCCTGGTTCATTTGGAAGTTTGCTGAGTCTTGCCTGCATCTTCTGCTTTCAGATAAGATATTTTCTGCTTTTATTTTTGTGCTTGCTTTTTGCATAGTTCCCTGTACTTCTGTGGAGGTCAACCGGGTCCCTCCTGGGACTCTCAGTTTATCTGAAGCCACTGTTATTTGTTAATTTGCTTTTTCCTGTTTTTTCAGTGGCTGCGGCTTAGTGTTGTTACACCAGAGATCTGATTTAGGTGGTAGAGATCATGTGATCTCAGGTGTTTTTGCAATCAGAAGAGTTGGTATTTTTTAGGGTTTTTTTGGATTGCAGTGAGAATCCTTTCCTGTATTTTTCTGTCTAGACAGATTGGGCCCCAGCGTTTGCTCATTTTATTTTCTGTCTGTGTCCGTGCTTCTTCTTGTCTAACCACCATTACATGTTTGGGGGCTTCCTATTTTCTTTGGGGATCTGCTCCGGAGCAGATAGCTTTCCTCTTTCTGCCTTTAGGTGTAGTTATCTCTCAGGCTTTGATGAGGCGTCTAGGATCAACGTAGGAACGATCCACGGCTACCTCTAGTTGTGTGGTTAGTTCAGGTTACTGCAATTCAATAGGTTCCAGCCTCTCTGGTGTATTGCCGTATTTGCTTTTTCTCCACAGCTACCAAAACACAACAGTGTGTGTAGCTGGAGGGAGATGGGAGGTGGGGTCAGAAGCCCACAGCGTGAGTCTGCAAAAACCTAATGGATGTCGCAGAGGTCATTGTGTGCGGATGGTTCTGGAAAGTGTCATGGTTTGCTGAGTTCTCGGGCCAGGTAGTCGCAGGTTAACTTGGTTGGCCTCTTTCTGGGTCCTGGGAGGCTTTTTATAGCCTCACTGTGAGGCCAATCTTTGTCGTTTATACTCTGACCTTTGGCTGAGTGTGTCTGACCCTGTGCCAGTGCTTTGTGCCTGTGCTGCATTTTGTCTTACCCTTTTGTACTGCGTTGCTCCCTCTGTGTATGACCCCTTGGCTGTGTTCTGATTATTCTCTGCCTGCACCTCTTGTACTGCATTGCTCCCTCTGTGTATGACCCCTTGGCTGTATTCTGATTATTCTCTACCTGCTCCTCTTGTACTGCGTTGCTCCCTCTGTGTATGACCCCTTGGCAGTGTTCTGATTATTCACTGCCAGCTTCTCTTGTACTGCATTGCTCCCTCTGTGCATGACCTGGCTATCCTGACTATCCATTCTGTCTATGCCCTTGGTAACTTTATTTTGTAGTTACCCTTCTAGGAGTTTTCCTTCATCTCCTAGTTCTCCTGAGCTTAGGCCACACCCCTAGGCAGTCACGTGCTTCAGGTCCTCTTGCCTGAAGCATTCTCTAGCTGTTCCTGCTTCCTCTGAGAGACCTGTGGTCGGCTCCGCCCCTTGGCAGTCACGTGCTTCAGGTCCTGCCCCTCTGAAACACACGTCTTCCCTGCTTCTGCCTCGCTCCACAGGTATCTTTTGGCGCACAGTTTGTTTACTCAGGACACACGCACTGGCACAGTGAGCAAGTGCAGTGTCCCTGACAGAAGGGACTTTGAATGTGTTCTGATTTGTGCTGCATTACATCTGCTTCTTCTGGAGAGCACTATTTAAAATCTCTACTTTGCAATCTAAGGTTTAAACCGGTATCCAGATTGGGTTCCCTATTAGGGATGAGCGAGCACTAAAATGATCAGGTGCTGGTTGCTTGGATCGAGCAAATTTGAATGCTCAGGTGCTCGATCCAAGCAACGAACCATATGTAAGTCTATGGGAAACTCGAGGATTTTTGCTGCGACCCCGCCTGGGGTCTTTTTAGGGTCTAACAACGTCGGAAATTGATGGGAACAGTGCTCAAATAACATAGGAACATCACGGGAAGACCCCTGGAAGCATTTGTGACTCCTAGATCACTGCTGTGAACAATGTTGTCAGAGTGTTCCGCCGCTTTTACAGGCGAATACTAACACATACAAAACCAAAATCAAAATGGATTTTCCTGTGAAATATATTAAGAAACATCCTTTCCAGGGTAATGATTTGTGTATATTGCAAAATAAATAACCCAAAACAAAATGTACCTCCACCACTTGAGCTATATTCACACGAAGCGTTTTTTATGCGTTTTTCAAATTTAGCATTGCTTTCAACCAATACAAATGCATTCACTGGGAAATGTCATTTTAACATTTAACAACCTTATCTGGCCATGTGGTGTGACACATCATCTGACACATCCTGTTTCATTTATGAAGGAGGGACTCTGAAAGTCACAAATCCTATTTTTATAGGACCTTCATGTGGCCTTTACGCTTCCTAAAGGGCCAGTAGTCAGCCCTCACTTTGCTTAGAGAGCCATCAGCCTGCTATGCTTTGTTGTTCCCATTATTAAACAGTGTATGTCTTATATTGTTATTGCGTATGCAGTGAGTGGCAGGGCTGCCCAAAATGTGGATGCACCCCAATAACCCTTTGAACCGACATACTGGATGGCCACATGACACCAAAGTTCCCATTCTTATTTATTTGGTACTGTCATACTGTTTGCCTATTCATTGAATGCAAGGCGTGCCTTGCCCCAATGTTACACGCACGCCAATAACCCTTTGAACCAACGTACTGGATGGACACATGAAACTAAAGTTCTCATTAATCTTTATTTGGTACTGCCATACTGTTTGCCTATGCATTGAATGCAAGGCCTGCCCAGCCCCAATTTTACATGCACCCTAATAACCCTTTGAACCGACGTACTAGATGGCCACATGAAACCAAAGTTCCCATTATTATTTATTTGGTACTGTCATTCTGTTTGCCTATGCATTAAATGCAAGGCCTGCCCTGCCCCAATGTTACACGCACCCAAATAACCCTTTGAACCAACGTACTGGATGGCCATATGAAACTAAAGTTCTCATTAATCTTTATTTGGTACTGCCATATTGTTTGCCTATGCATTGAATGCAAGGCCTGCCCTGCCCAAAGTTACACGCACCCCAATAACCCTTTGAATCAACGTACTGGATGGCTACATTAAACCAAAGTTCCCTTTAATCTTCATTTGGCACTGCGATCCTGTTTGCCTATGTACTGAATGCAAGGCCTGCTCTTCCCCAGTGTTACATGCACCCCAATAACCTTTTGAACCAACGTACTGGATGGCCATATTAAACCAAAGATCCCATTAATCTTTATTTGGTACTGTCATACTGTTTGCTTATGCATTGAATGCAAAGCCTGCCCTGCCCCAACGTTACAAGCACCCCAATAACCCTTTAAACCAACGTACTGGATGGCCACATGAAACCAAAATTCCCATTATTCTTTTTTTGGTACTGCTATACTGTTTGCCTATGCATTGAATGCAGTACCTGCCCTTCCCCAACGTTACACACACCCCAATAACCCTTTGAATCGATGTAATGGATGGAGACCTGAAAGCATCGTTCCTAGTAATTTGGTACTCCGATACTATTTGGCTATGCAGTGAAATGTTGAGCCTGAAGAACCTGCATTGGAGAATGTCAGGACTGAGGATGAAGACCAGGCAGTGGAGAATGTCAGTGTTGATTCTGGAAAACCTGCAGTGGAGAATTTCAGTGTTGAGGCTGAAGAAACTGTAGTGGAGAATTGCAGTGTTGAGGCTGCAGACCCGGCAGTGGAGCATTGCAGTGTTGAGGCTGAAGACCCAAAAGTGGAGAATTGCATTGTTGAATCAGCTGACCAACCCCTACAATTCCCATTATTAGGAACTGGGTCTCCAATACTGTTTGGCTATGCAGTGAATGCAAGGCCTGCACCAAATTTGCACACACACTTATTCCCCTTGGAAGAAACATGGACCAAGGCCTCATAAAAAAAATGTCCCATTAGAAAAGAGCTGGTCTCCTTTACTTGTAATGAACACACACAAAATGTATGGGCTGACAAACATTTCCCCCTAGGGGGTACACATCAACATACTGTGTCAACATTTTTGTTACGGGCATATAAACACCCTTTAAAACAATAACGTGGCTGTTTGCATCACAGAACACGTTCACCCTGGTGATCTAGTGGTGGTGGATGATGAGGAGGAGGAGGATAACATGATGTGAAGAGGTGCATGGGAATATACCTCCCAAAAAAAGACACTGGATTTGAGGTTATGTTTCGCTGTTATCATGGGGTGGTGTAGAGAAGTTTGGCCCAATCCAGCTCTTGTTCATTTTTATAAGAGTCAGCCTGTCACATTTTTAGTGGATGCACTTATCAGTTATAATTCTACCAGCAGCACTAAAAACGCGCTCTGACAAAACACTAGTGGCAGGGCAGGCCAAGACCTCCAAGGCTTAAGGGTATGCCACACTAAGCGAGATCGCTAACGAGATCGCTAAAACGTCACTATTTAGCGATCTCGTTAGCGACGTCGTTGTGTGTGGCATGTAGCAATGATGTGGCCCCTGCTGTGATGTCGCTGATCGTTCACTAGCGCTCTGTACCGTTTTTTGATCGTTGGCGTCCCGCTGGTGAGCCTATATCGCTGTGTTTGGCACCTTTTGCGAACGACGAGAGACCTCGTTTGTGACGCATATGACAGCGGCGCAGGCAGGACTAGAGTTTTTAGCGTCACGGAGTGGATCGCAATATCTGTAGGTTCTCTTTTGCGTCACAGAAAGGATCGCAGAAGTTGCAAAGCAGGCTAGCAAGACGCAGAGAGCAGGAGCGATGCTGGAAATTCCTATGAATCAGAAGCGCTCAGTACATGCTAATGACAGATCCTAACGACCGCCAAAGTCGTTAAAGAGATCGCTGACCGCTGATGTGTCGTTTATGAGATCTCCTGTTTGGCAGCTACTAGCGACCTAAAAGTGATCACACCAACGATCTCATTTGCTTGCGTCGTTATCGTGATCGCTAACGAGATCGCTAAGTGTGGCAATACCTTTAGACAGCCAGTTCATGCCACATATCCAGCTTTGAGGCCCAATAATTATAAGGCACAGAGGAATCACAGAGGACGTTGGTATGGTCAGCAAGGTACTCCTTCAGCATCTTCCAAAACTTTGCGCTTCTTGTGAGTGTACCCTGCGCTTCAGGGCCACTGCGATGGGAGGGTCTGAGAAAACTCTTCCAGAAATTTGCCAGTGCTACCCTGCCTCTGCTGGATTGGAATTTTGTCTCTCTCGCCTGTACTCCTTGGTTGTCCAATGAACTGTGATCTCTGCCACCAGCGTTTTCATAATGGAATTTTTTTAATAATTATGCAACATGGGACGTCTGGTACTGCATCATTATAGTACACCTGTCTGCCTCTGGACAAAGATTGAAAGTTATCCTTGTAGCGTGGGTCTAGAAGTGTCACCAATAGTGTTGAGCATTTCGATACTGCAAATATCGGGTATCGGCCGATATTTGCTGTATCGGAATTCCGATTCTGAGTTCCGATATTTTTGTCATATCGGATACCAGAATCTGAGTTTTACGACCAAGTCTATGGGAGTTCCTGTGTCACAGAACGAAGTACGTGACACAGGAACTCCCCGAAACTGTCACTGTCAGTGTCGGTCGGGTCTGTCAGGTGTCAGGACTCAGCAGAGTCCGCACTTACCTGTCAGAAGATCCCCTTCCCCGGCGGTCACGTCCTCCTGGATGGCCGCCATTACCCTGTCCCTGGCGGTCACGTGCAGAATCTCGCGATAACTGCAGTGACTGCCGGGTACTGGGTAATCTCGGCCAGCTATACTCTCGTGACAGCTGGCCGTAAACCAGTCCGGATTACGTCACCGCTGGGGACGCAGCTCAGGTAAGCAGCTCTGCTCCATGTGGATGTCAGGCTCAGCCTGGCATGCAGATGTAGCAGAGCTGGACTCGTCGTGGGACATTCGTTATCTTGGACTGCGTCGGACAGGGAGTATTTGTGTTGGTTTGTTATTTTTGTTTTTTTACAGAAGATCGATGGCGTCGCAGGAATAAGAGTGTAATAAAAATAATGAAAACTGTGTGGTATTTTATTTCATTAAAAGACTTTTTTCTTGCTGTGTTTTTTTTTTTTTAATTTACAAACTATGATTAATAATGGATCAGTGTCTTATTGACGCCTCTCCATTATTAACCGGGCTTATTGTCACCGATCAATCAAAGGTGACATTAACCCCTTATTACCCCGCTTGCCACCGCTACAGGGCAAGTGGGAAGAGCCGGGTAAAGTGCCACAATTGGCACATCTTTGGATGCGCCATTTGTGGGGCTGCTGCAGCCTGGTATTTTTAGGCTGTTGAGGGCCAAAATCCATGGGCCTTGACAGTCTTTTAATACCAGGCCGCAGCAGTCTGCATTTTACTTGGCTGGTTAAGAAAAATAGGGGGATCCCCACGCCATTTTTTTTTCGAGGGAATCCCCTATTTTTGTTAACCAGACAAGCTAAGCAGACTGCTGTGGCCTGGTATTATCAGGCGTGCAAGGTTCATAGATATTGGATCCTTACCAGCCTGAAAAACCAGGCCTCAGCAGTCTGCTTCATCTGGCTGGTTAACAAAAATAGGGGGGACCCCACACCATTTTTTTTCAAGGGGATCCCCTATTTTTGTTAACCAGCCAAGATAAGCAGACTGCTGTGGCCTGGTATTATCAGGCTTGCAAGGTCCATGGATATTGGCTCCTTAACAGCCTGAAAAACCAGGCCTCAGTAGTCTGCTTTATCAGGCTGGTTAACAAAAATAGGGGGGAACCCACGCCATTTTTTTTTAGAGGGGATCCCTATTTTTGTTAATCAGTTCACTTCAGGTCAGCCGGGATTCCCTCTGACGTCACTGATGCTGTGGGTGTCCCTGGCTGACCTGAAGTGAAAGTGGAAAGCAATAAATTATGCTAATCACTTCCTCTCCTGTCAGCCAGGGGAGGAGCTCATTCATTAGGGGGTTTACTGTGAGACTGTCAGCATTAGCTGCAGTCTCTGCAGTAAACATTAACCCTTTCAGAAGGATTACATCGGGGGACCTGACTGAACATCGGATAGGTAAGAATAATGTTGCTTTATTATTTTATTTTTATTACAGGTGAACAAGGGCTTCGCAAGGAATGGCAGTAAAATAAAATATTGTCAAAAACTGTGTGTTTATTTCATTAAAATGATTTTTTATTAAAGTGTGTGTGTTTTATTTTTATTTCATACAATAGGATTAATAATTGATAGTTGTCTAATTGACAGCTCTCAATTATTAACCTGGCTTAAAGTCACCTTTCAATAGCAAGGTGGCTTTAACCCTTATTAAACCATTCGCCACCGCTGCAGGGCAATGGGGATAGACGGGCAAAGTGCCAGAAAGGGCAAATCTAATTATAGATTTGTCTTTTCTGGGGTGTCTGGGGGCAGATGTTAGTAGCCAGGGGGGGGCCAAGAATAATGGTCCCTCTCTGGGCTATTATTATCTGCCCCCACTCGCTGGATTTGTCTGTCTGGTTGAGAAAATAGGGCGGGAGCCCACGCATTTCTTTTCAACAATTTTACACCTCATATATATATACATGTCATTGAATTTGTGACACATATATATATATATATATATTTTATATTTATAGTTCATACACTTCTACATATTATAATAGCCGCTAATTCAATTGCCGGCTTTTGTGAAAATACAGAAGCCGACATGAAATGACACATGGTTTACATAGAGTTAACCATGTCATTTCATGTTGTTTGATATATTTTTTTCACTAACAATTACATGAGTGTATGTGTGCAAAATTTGACACATGTAGGGGTTAATTAAAGGTGTAAATTCATAGCAAAAAAGTCCGTTTTTTTTACAACGAATTTACACCTTTAATTAACCCCTACAGGTGTGAAATTTTGCACACATACACTCATGTAATTGTTTGTGAAAACCAGATATCAAACTACATGAAAAGACATGGTTAACTCTATGTAAACCATGTGTCATTTCATGTCGGGTGCTTCTGTATTTTCACAAAAGCCGGCATTAACCGGCAATTGAATCACAGGCTATTTTACTATGTAGAAGTGTATGAACTATAAATATATGTATATATATATATGTCACAATTACATGTATATATATATATATATATATATATATATATATATATGTATTCTATGTGTGCATATTTAGTGTTTACAAGGAAAGGAAGGGTTTTTTTTAGTTCCGATATTTCTGTCCCATTGACTTGCATTGTGTATCCGGTATCGGATCGGCGATACCCGATACTTTTTGAGTATCGGGCCGATCCAATCCGATCTGATATTTTAGGATATCGGGCAGTATCGCTCAACACTAGTCACCAACCAGTAATGACTGTCACCCAAAGTTTTGAGAATACGAGGGTCATGGGAAAAGCAGTGCAACATAAAGTCAGCCATGCGTGCCAGACTGCTAACAGGCAAAACTTCCGTGTCCTCACCAAGAGGACGACTTACCATGATCTCCTCTTCCTCCTCCTCCTCCCTTTCCTCAGGCCATCCACAGTGAACAGACGGTATGACAGTTGTGCTTGTAGTACCATCTATAGTGCATTAAAGTAGCTCCTGTTCTTCCTCCTCCTCCTCATTGTCAACCAATCTACATTGGGATGATATCAGGCTGGGTTGTGTGTAATCACCCTGTTTGGTTACTTGCTCCATCTCATCATGCTCCACCTGCAATGCATCCTCTTTGATTGTGAGCAGAGAGCATTTCAGAACACAGAAAAGCAGGATTGTGATGCTAAATATGGCGTCATTGCCGCTCACCATCTTGGTGGACTCCTCAAAGCTTTGTAGTTTGATACATATGTCTGACATCCATGTCTACTCTTGAGGTCTTATATGTGGAGTCTGAACTGAATACCGACGGCCTTGTTGATGCTGGCTTTGTCTGTCTGGTTGAGAAAATAGCGCGGGAGCCCACGCATTTTTTTTCAACGAATTTACACCTTTAATTAACCCCTACATGTATGAAATTTTGCACACATACACTAATGTAATTGTTAGTGAAAACCATATATCAAACTACATGAAATAACATGGTTAACTGTATGTAAACCATGTGTCATTACATGTCGGGTCTGTAATTTCACAAAAGCCGGCAATTGAATTTGCGGCTATTATACCATGTAGAAGTGTATGAACTATAAATATATATATATATAGATATATATGTGTCACAATGACATATATATATATATATATATATATATATATATATATATATATATATATATATGAGGTGTAAATTCGTTGAAAAAAAATGCGTTGGCTCCCACGCTATTTTCTCAACCAGACAGACAAAGTCAGCGAGTGGGGGCAGATAATAATAGCCTAGGGAGGGTGCATTTATTTAGTGCCCCCCCCTGGCTACTAACATCTTCCCCAGCCACCCAGAAAAGGCAAATCTATAATTAGATGCGCCCTTTCTTGGACTTAGCCCGTCTATTCCCATTGCCCTGTAGGGGTGGCGAATGGGTTAATAATGGGTTAAAGCCACCTTGCTATTGGAAGGTGACTTTAAGCCAGGTGTAGGGAATCGCTCTGGTAGGCAGAGGCCAGGCCGTAGTAATGAGGCAACACACAGGCATTAAGTCCAAAAAATCAACGGTTTACTGTCTCTTTAAGACCAGGTAACAAAGCATCATTAAACATAAATGCATTCTATCTTGGAAAATTACTGGTCCCAGACTCACCCTTGCATGGAACGGGCTTGACTAAGCGGCTGCAAGCCAGCAGGGACTGCCAGGTGCCTTCCCGGGTGATCTGGACTCGCTTCCGATGCTCACTGACACACTGTAACAGAAAGTCACTTCCAGGCTGACTCCAGCCAAACTCCTCAATAGAACCGCATGGTTCTCAGTGTGGGACTGTCACATGCTCCGCACACACATGTATCCTGTCCAGGTGCTATTCAGGACCCCGTCCAACACCCTGGCCACCAAGTCTCACCACGTGCTTCCAGGAATCCGATCCAACCCCAGGATCTTCCAACACCGACAGACCTTCCAGGAAACTTCCAGGCAGCCCTGTGCAGGACACACTCTCCACTGTCTCAGCCAGACTTCCAGAGACTCCTCAGTCTCCAACACAATCTCCTCACCATGTGCCCAACACTGCCTTTCATACCTGTAGCCACTCTCCAAGCCAAGGTATGAAGCACATGGTCTGGTCACCTGTTCATGACCTCATCACAGGTCCTTCAAAACACATACAATCACCAGTATGTAACATTCATTCTCCCACCACCAGTGGGCAGTGTATGTGTGGTTAGCATGTCCCACCCAGCTCACAAGCTAACCCTGTAGGTTCACCCTTAACAATAATCAGAACTCTTATGGGACTACAAGTCCCAGAACAACATTACTGACCTACAGCACAGAATAGCTCTGCGACACATACTTTCCATTTAGCACCATACCAGGGACTGGTTTCCCATCTATCTCATGTCTCCATGCATAATTTGAGCAACTTATACAGCGCCCCCTAGGTGCCACATTATTCACTACACCACATACCTTCCCCCTCTGTTCAAACTTGTGAGGTTGAACACCTGTTCCAACCCGAGGACCCCGAGACAGGTCACCCATGTCACCTTACCCTACAAATCGAGGGGACCGTCTCAGTCATTTTTGGGTATCCTGCAACATTACCTCTTGGTTAAGCCTTCCCCGCCCCCAGCGGTCAGAATGTCGGCCTTGTTTTTCCGTCGGTGTCACCAGACCCCTCTAGTACCGCCTCCTACGGTTGTTTTGATCCTGACTCCATCGTCCAGTCAAGCTCACTGGTTGATCTGAGTCTGACTCTCTATCTCTTTGTCCGCCACCGGGTCTCACACTTAAGTCACTCAGCCCTGAGCTAACAGAAGCATCATCTCTACCCCTCAATGTTTCAGCTCGTCTACTGCCAGTCCCCACAGAAGCTCTTGTCTCTCTATATCTTGGGCTGGAAGCAGTCGCCATCTTTGTTTCAACTCCTGCAGCTGTTCCTTCATCTGCTTTCTTCCTGAGATCAGCTGCTCTACTTCTCATAGGTACATCACTCGATACTCCAGGAGCGTTCGGATGTTCTTCAGGCTCTCCACTGAGCCCACACCAATAAATGGAACCATGTCTTCTTCTCCAGCCACCTTGATCTAGCCATCAGCTGGAATCCCCACTCTCCTTACACCGGATCTATCCACCATCTCCTGCATCACTTTTCCAAGTCTTCCAACGACTCTCCCCACCAGATTTCTGGGTGCCGGAATTACCTCTTCTACCAAGCCCAGCCAACTTTAATCTTCCTTCCCCTGCTCCAGACGTCGAGCCGCTTTCAGGTTACTCAACATAATCATCTGTTTTGCGTGGAGACACTGCAGATGCATATCCTTCAGTACAGCCACCAGCTTTTCTGTGTCTTCCCCTCTGCCAGGATCACCAACTGGTTCGTCTCTGGTGCCCAGTTCACACTATCGGCTTTTACCGCCTTTTTAAAGGCCTCATGCACCCCCTCACTGGCACAGGCTTCTGTCATGTGTGCATTGCCACGAAGATCGTCGCGGTTGTACATTTTGACTTCTCACAACTGAGCTGCTGTTTCTTTGTGTTTGGCAGCTAGGGAGTTAATTCTGTCTGTGCTCGGTGCTGGGACTGGGTGCAGTTTCTCCCGGCTGCAATTGATTATTTGTTGATTGGTTTCCTTTAAATTCCTGGCTGTCTGCTTGGGGAGTTGCCAGTGAAACCTTCATGCAGACCACAGATAGGAATGAATCTGTATAGACTTTAGTTGTGAGCTCCTTAGTTGTTCTAAGCTCAACTTGGTTAGAGTTTATTTCCCAGACCATTTATGTTCCTTTGGTGTTTGAGTGTGTATGCAAGCGTGTGTTATCCTGTCTGTCTTATATGTCTAATCTGTGTATTTAGCTGAGATCAGCCCATATCCCTTTGGTGGTAATCAGGATCCTTCTTAGGACTGATTACAGGGTTCAGGGTCTGATAGGAGACAGGGTTAGGTTGGAGACTTGGACCTCTGAACCATTATCAGTACCTCCAAGGTGAGGGATTAGTTAGGACCCCAGTTTAGGGTCAGGTTAGATCCCGGTCCACCTCTTTCCTGTTTCAGCTCATCAAGTCCTCAAGATTAACCCTGAGTTCAGCAGATATCGTGTCAGGTAAATCTATTCTATACTTACATGCTGATGTTGCTATACTACTTGTTGTATAGAGTGTTGTTCCTGTATTAATAGTTTACTGACATTGTATACATATTATTAGACAGCATGACATTTTCACTGGCCTCTAAAAATTATCTCCAGTTACCATGGATCCAGTAGCCCAGCTGGCTCTGCAGTTGCAGGGATTATCCATGGAGCTGACGGACATTAAGTCCAAAGTTTTGTCTCCCCTGGAGCAAACCAGAGTTGAACCTAAAGTAGCTCTCCCGGACAGGTTCACTGGTGGGCGAGACAAATTTTTCACCTTCCGGGAGGCATGTAAATTGTATTTTCGGCTTCGGCCTCGATCATCAGGGAGTGATGAGCAGAGAGTGGGAATTGTTATCTCACTTCTGCAAGGGGACCCTCAATCCTGGGCATTTTCCCTTCCTCCGGGATCCCGGCTCTACAGTCTGTAGATCAATTTTTTACTGCCCTGGGATTGGTATATGATGACCCAGATCGGGTCTCTCTTGCTGAGACAAAATTACGTAAGATACAGCAGGGAGATCGTCCGGCAGAGGAATTTGCTTCTGAGTTTCGTAGATGGGCCACAGATACTCAGTGGAATGACCCAGCTCTTAGGAGCCAGTTTTGTCATGGGCTTTCTGATAAATTAAAAGACGTTTTGGCTCAGTATGAGTCTCCTCATTCACTGGAGGCTGCTATGGCCTTAGCTATCCGTACTGATAGACGGCTTCGGGAGAGGGGTGAGGTAACCCCACTCCCTGTTGTTTCTCCACCTACCACTAAAGTCCCTTATGTTGAGGTTCCCTTGTCTGTTCGGATGAGCCTATGCAGTTGGGAGGGACATCATTTCGTAGGAGGGGATTGGCGGTACGCCGCAGGACTAGAAGATGTTTTTTCTGCGGGAAAGAGGGACATTTTGTTGGAGAATGTCCATCCCGTGCCTTGTTGAGCCAAAAGTCGCCGGAAAACTGTTAATCCCAGGTTGTGTGGTGGACGACAACCTGGGAGTATGTATTTCATCCGCCAGTTCTTCTCAGTTCCTTGTACCAGTGGAGGTGGTAGTTGGTACGAGAGTGGAGAGATTGTCTGTTCTTCTTGATAGTGGTTCCGGGGCTAACCTGGTTGACGCTCAGTTTGCTCAGGCTCAAGGTATGCATCTGAGTGTATTGGTCAAACCGATCCCTATATTCTCCATTGACGCCAGGCCTCTCGGCCAAGGTAGCTTTGTTCATGAGGTTCATAACATTGACCTTCGGGTAGGGGCAATACATAGGGAACAATTATCTTGTTTTGTGTTGGAGGGTCTACCTACTCCCATTGTGTTGGGACTTCCTTGGTTGGTTAAACATAACCTGTGATTAATTGGCAGTCCAGAGAAATAAGCCAATGGGGTGAGTTTTGCAAAAGCAACTGCATGAACACAGTCATCAGTGCGGTCGTGCCTAGTACATTGCCTCCTTTTTTGGAGGATTTTGGGGATGTTTTCTCTGAGGAGGGGTGTCAGGAGTTGCCTCCTCATCGCGTGTATGACTGCTCTATTAATCTCCTTCCTGATGCTAAGTTGCCTAAAGCTAGGTTGTATAATCTTTCTGGTCCTGAGAGGCAGGCTATGAAAGATTATATTTCTGAAAGTCTGGCCAAAGGGCATATTAGACCTTCATCTTCCCCAGTAGCCGCGGGGTTCTTCTTTGTGAAGAAAAAAGATGGAGGCCTACGCCCTTGCTTGGATTTCCGCGAACTTAATCGGATTACTGTTCGAGATCCGTATCCACTCCCTCTTATTCCTGATCTCTTCAATCAAATTGTTGGCGCCAAATGGTTCTCTAAATTGGATCTCAGGGGGGCGTATAATCTGATTAGGAATAAAGAGGGGGATGAGTGGAAAACGGCGTTTAACACGCCGGAGGGACATTATGAGAACCTAGTCATGCCTTTTGGTCTGACTACTGCACCAGCAGTATTCCAACATTTTGTTAATGACATTTTTCGTCACCTTGTGGGGCTGTTTGTGGTTGTATATTTGGACGACATTTTAATTTACTCGCCAGATCTTGTGTCTCATCAGGAGCATGTGAGACAGGTGTTGCAGATCTTGCGAGACAATAAACTATACGCCAAACTGGAGAAGTGTGTATTTGCCGTACAGGAACTTCAGTTTTTGGGTTTTTTGGTGTCAGCCTCCGGTTTCCGTATGGACCCTGAAAAGGTGAGAGCAGTGCTTGAATGGGATCAGCCAGGGGATCTTAAGGCTCTGCAGCGTTTTTTGGGGTTTGCTAACTACTACCGGAAATTTATTTGTAATTTCTCATCTGTCGTCAAACCTCTCACTGACATGACAAGAAAAGGGACGGATTTTTCTAAATGGTCGGACAAAGCTTGCCAAGCCTTTTCCTCTTTGAAGAAATGTTTTGCTTCGGCACCCGTTCTCATCCAACCAGATGCATCTCAGCCGTTCATTGTGGAGGTGGATGCGTCTGACGTAGGGGTGGGTGCTATATTGTCCCAGGGTCCGTCCCTGGTAAATGGCATCCGTGCGCTTTCTTTTCTAAGAAATTGTCGTCCACCGAAAGGAATTATGATATCGGCAATAGGGAACTTTTGGCCATTAAGTTAGCTTTTGAAGAATGGCGTCACTTTTTGGAGGGGGCAGTCCACCCGGTTACCGTTATTACTGATCACAAGAACCTGTTGTATTTGGAATCCGCTAAGCGTCTGAATTCCAGACAAGCTCGATGGTCGTTGTTTTTTACCAGGTTTAATTTTGTCGTCACTTATCGCCCGGGGTCTAAGAATATAAAGGCTGATGCCTTGTCTCGCAGTTTCCCAGGGGCCGGGAAAACGGATGACCCGAGTCCTATCCTTCAGGAGGGGGTGGTAGTGTCGGCTGTATTTTCTGAGCTTGAGGAGGAGGTGTTAGAGGCTCAGGGGGACGCCCCTGCAGGACCTCCAGGGAGACTGTTTGTCCCAAATCTGTTGAGACAAAAGGTTATTGAGGCACATCATAATTCTGCTCTAGCAGGACATCCAGGGAGTAAGGCTACTTTAGATCTCCTTTCTCGCCGGTTTTGGTGGCCTAATGCTAATAAAGATGTTATAACTTTTGTCGCGTCATGTGGGGTGTGTGCTCGCTCTAAAACCCCTCATACCCGTCCGTCTGGGACCCTTTTACCCTTGAAACTTCCGGAGCGTCCATGGACTCATTTATCTATGGACTTCATTACGGACCTTCCTCCGTCGTCAGGGAATACTGTCATACTGGTGGTTGTTGACAGGTTCAGTAAGATGGCACATTTCGTTGCTCTTCCTGCACTCCCTAATGCTAAAACTCTGGCGCAGGTGTTCATTAGGGAGATCGTTAGACTTCATGGGTTGCCTTCTGATGTGGTGTCAGATAGGGGGTCTCAGTTTGTGTCCAAATTTTGGAGGGCATTTTGTTTACGTCGGGGGATGCAATTGTCATTTTCCTCGGCTTTTCATCCGCAGACCAATGGTCAGACAGAGCGTCTGAATCGGAGCTTAGAGACATATCTCCGGTGTTTTGTCTCAGAGAACCAAGAGGACTGGTCTTCTTTCTTGCCTCTGGCAGAGTTCGCTCTTAACAACAGGCGGAGCAAGTCCACTGGTAAGTCCCCGTTTTTTGGGACATATGGTTTCCATCCCCCGTTTTGTACTTTCAATGGGGGGGGCCCTTCTGGGGTTCCTGAGGAGGAGCGTTTCTCGTCGTCACTTGCTTCTGTGTGGAGAGGTGTATTGAATAATCTGAGTGCGATGGGGAACCGTTACAAACGTATGGCTGATAGGAGGAGAGTTTCTGGTCCAGATCTGAATGTGAACGATCTGGTATGGTTGTCTACCAGGAATATAAAACTTAAAGTGCCCTCCTGGAAACTGGGTCCCAGATTCATCGGGCCGTACAGGATCAGTTCCATAATTAATCCTGTGGCATTTCGTCTGGAACTCCCTCCTACGTTTAAAATTCATAATGTGTTCCACAAGTCATTACTTAAAAGGTATGTGGCACCAGTCATACCATCACCTCTACCTCCTCCTCCTGTGTTGGTCAATGGTAACTTGGAATTTCAAGTATCAAAGATCATTGACTCACGTCTGAATCGCCGGTCCCTTCAGTACTTGGTGCATTGGAAGGGGTATGGTCCGGAGGAGAGGACGTGGGTCCCTGCGTCTGATGTTAACGCAGATCGTTTGGTTTGGACCTTCCACAGAACTCACCCGGGCAGGCCTGGCCCTGAGGGTCCGGAGGCCCCTCGTAGAAGGGGGGTACTGTCATGTGTGCATTGCCACAAAGATCGTCGCGGTTGCACATTTTGACTTCTCACAGCTGAGCTGCTGTTTCTTTGTGTTTGGCAGCTAGGGAGTTAATTCTGTCTGTGCTCGGTGCTGGGACTGGGTGCAGTTTCTCCCGGCTGCAATTGATTATTTGTTGATTGGTTTCCTTTAAATTCCTGGCTGTCTGCTTGGGGAGTTGCCAGTGAAACCTTCATGCAGACCGCAGATAGGAATGAATCTGTATAGACTTTAGTTGTGAGCTCCTTAGTTGTTCTAAGCTCAACTTGGTTAGAGTTTATTTCCCAGACCATTTATGTTCCTTTGGTGTTTGAGTGTGTATGCAAGCGTGTGTTATCCTGTCTGTCTTATATGTCTAATCTGTGTATTTAGCTGAGATCAGCCCATATCCCTTTGGTGGTAGTCAGGATCCTTCTTAGGACTGATTACAGGGTTCAGGGTCTGATAGGAGACAGGGTTAGGTTGGAGACTTGGACCTCTGAACCATTATCAGTACCTCCAAGGTGAGGGATTAGTTAGGACCCAGTTTAGGGTCAGGTTAGATCCCGGTCCACCTCTTTCCTGTTTCAGCTCATCAAGTCCTCAAGATTAACCCTGAGTTCAGCAGATATCGTGTCAGGTAAATCTATTCTATACTTACATGCTGATGTTGCTATACTACTTGTTGTATAGAGTGTTGTTCCTGTATTAATAGTTTACTGACATTGTATACATATCATTAGACAGCGTGACATTTTCTCACATGTCTGCAGGTACCTCTATCACACACTTAAAGAGTGAAGCCTCATCCTCTTCCTGAGACTCCCCTTCTTCACGACCCCTTGCCAAGATGGGCACTGGCACTTCCGCCTGGTTGTCACTCGGGCACAACCGCTGTAAGTCTTTACCCACCAACTTCTTCTCCTGCAGAACACCGCTTACTGCTTCTCCGAGCCCAATCACATATTCCCTTAAGGCCTTATTCCCACTTTGCCACGTTGACAGGTGACCTCTGAGCTCAGAGACTTCTTCCTCCAGCTCATCCACTCTATGTTCGGCGGTTTGTCTCAGGTCCTTTTCTTGTTCGATCTGCTCTTTAAGGGTCTTTAGTTCAGCAGACTTATGTTTCTCACCAGACAACTTTTTAGCAATGTTCTGCTTTATGGCCGCAACCTCGGCCTCCAGGTGGCGCACCTGCTCCAACTGTATGGCGTTGGCGACTTCCGTATCCGACCCCTTCCACCTTTCTTGAGGCTCGTCCCGGTCATCCTTAGGCCCCTCTTGACTCTTTGTACCTTCAGAGAGCTCTACACTCTCCAGCTCTTCAGTGTCTGGAAGAGTACTCATATCTTGCACTAACGCATCAGTCATAGGTTTTTCTTTATTACCATCCTCAGTACACACATTGTGTTCCTGCGCTTTGCGCCCTTTACGTCTCCGACGACGGGAGGATTTTCCCTCCTGGTGGGGGCCTTCCTTACTGTACTCCTTTTCTAACTTAGAGTCACAGTTACCCTCAGAGTCTAAATCACCCCCCTCCTGGCACCCGTCAAGAGACTTCAGGTCTGTCAGTTGGGTAGATGCACCCTTTACGCTTGTGTCACCGTCTGCTAAGTCACCGAGTTGGTCAGACCCGTCCACTTTGGGAGGTGTTACCGTACTAATACCCACCATCCCAACAGTAGAGCGATCTCCCTCCTCCTGCAAGTCGGAGAACAGTTCAGAGTCCCGACCTATAACTACGGGACACACCAAATTTGGGACTATAGCACCTCCTGTTCCCTCATGTCCCGGCCTGTCCCCAAAGTTACCCCGGCCACGAGATACTCCTTAGTGTTCCCATAAATGCAGGTGACCCTGACCTTTCTACCGGGTATTTGAGACCCTTAGGTGCAACTCTCACTAATGTCACCCGACTCCCCGGGTCGATCAGGCCAACCATATCTTCATTATTTATCGGAATGTCACACCCCGTAGCCTTGCGCCAGGTGGATAGTTCATAAGGCAAATTGGATACACATATATTTTCTCCGGGCAACCGTTCGGCTGCACCTCCAGGTACACTTCGACGTCATCTGATTTCTCCATTTTTGGAATTGCTGCATCAGTAGACTGTTGGTTTCCTGTTGCTGTCGATTAAATAACTGCTGCTGCTCCATAGCCTGCTGCTGTATAGCCTGCTGCCCTCTCCATAGCCTGCTGCTGTATAGCCAGCTGCTGCTGCATAGACTGCTGTTGCTGCTGTGTGTCCAGCTGGTGCTGTCGCATGACCTCCACAAGCATTTCCACCGTGCTCTCCATCTCCGGACAGTTCTCCATCGGGTTACAGCCAGCCGCTTGTCACCTTCGTAACCCCGCCAAGTTACAGCCAGCCGCTTGTCACCTTCGTAACCCCACCGAGTTACCGCTAGACGTCTTCACCTGGTTATTTGTCATGCAGAAAAAACATCCAAAAAAAAAACAGCCTAACCTCACTGCGTGAGCCCGCATTTACTCCACCAATTGTAGGGAATCGCTCTGGTAGGCAGAGGCTGGGCCGCAGTAATGAGGCAACACACAGGCATTAAGTCCAAAAAAATCAACGGTTTACTGTCTCTTTAAGACCAGGTAACAAAAAATCATTAAACATAAATGCATTCTATCTTGGAAAATTACTGGTCCCAGACTCACCCTTGCATGGGACGGGCTTGACTAAGCGGCTGCAAGCCAGCAGGGACCGCCAGGTGCCTTCCCGGGTGATCTGGACTCGCTTCCAGTGCTCACTGACACACTGTAACAGAAAGTCACTTCCAGGCTGACTCCAGCCAAATTCCTCAATAGAACCGCATGGTTCTCAGTGTGGGACCGTCACATGCTCCGCGCACACATGTATCCTGTCCAGGTGCTATTTAGGACCCCCTGTCCAACACCCTGGCCACCAAGTTCCAAGTCTCACCACGTGCTTCCAGGAATCCGATCCAACCCCAGGATCTTCCAACACCGACAGACCTTCCAGGAACCTTCCAGGCAGCCCTGTGCAGGACACACTCTCCACTGTCTCAGCCAGACTTCCAGAGACTCCTCAGTCTCCAACACAATCTCCTCACCATGTGCCCAACACTGCCTTTCATACCTGTAGCCATCCCCAAGCCAAGGTATGAAGCACATGGTCTGGTCACCTGTTCATGACCTCATCACAGGTCCTTCAAAACACATACAATCACCAGTATGTAACATTCATTCTCCCACCACCAGTGGGCAGTGTATGTGTGGTTAGCATGTCCCACCCAGCTCACAAGCTAACCCTGTAGGTTCACCCTTAACAATAATCAGAACTCTTATGGGACTACAAGTCCCAGAACATTACTGACCTACAGTACAGAATAGCTCTGGGACACATACTTTCCATTTAGCACCATACCAGGGACTGGTTTCCCATCCATCTCATGCCTCCATGCATAATTTGAGCAACTTATACAGCGCCCCCTAGGTGCCACATTAGTCACTACACCACACAGGTTAATAATTGAGAGTTGTCAATTAGACAACTCTCAATTATTAATCCTATTGTATGAAATGGTTAAAAAATACCACACACATTAATGAAAATCATTTTAATTAAATAAATACACAGTTTTTGACCATCTTTTATTGTACAGTTAATCCTCGATTCCCTTGTTCTCCTGTAATAAAAAAAAATAGTAAAGCAACATTATTCCTACCTATCCGGTGTTCAGTCAGGTCCCCAGATGTAATCCTTCTGAAAGGGTTAACGTTTACTGCAGGGACCGCAGCTAATGCTGCCAGCCTCGCAGTAAACCCCCGAATGAATCATCTCTTCTCCCAGCTGACAGGAGAGGAAGTGATTAGTGTGGGAAGCTTAACTGATTGCTTCCCAGGCTAATCAGTTCAGGTCAGCCAGGGACACCGCACAGCATTAGTGATGTCAGAGGAAGTCCCGGCTTACCTGAAGTGAACTGATTAGCCTGGGAAGCAATCAATTAAGCTTCCCACACTAATCACTTCCTCTCCTGTCGGCTGGGAGAGGAACTCATTCATTCGGGGGCTTACAGCTGAGCTGCCAGCATTAGCTGTGCAGCTTGCTATAAGCCAGTTAACCCTTTGTGAAGGATTACAGCGTGGGACCTGACAGAGCACCGGATAGGTAAGAATAATGTTGCTTTATTATTTTATTTTTATTACAGGAGAACAAGGACTTTGCACGGATTACCTGTAAAATAAAAGATGGTCAAAACTGTGTGATTATTTCATTAAAATGATTTTTAATTAAAGTGTGTGTGTTTTTATTTTTATTTCATACAATAGGATTAATAATTGATAGTTGTTTAATTGACAGCTCTCAATTATTAACCTGGCTTAACCCCTTAGTGACAGAGCCATTTTGCAGCTTAATGACCGGGCCAATTTTTACAATTCTGACAACTGTCACTTTATGAGGTTATAACTCTGGAATGCTTTAACGAATCCCACTGATTCTGAGAATGTTTTTTCGTGACATGTACTTCACGTTAGTGGTAAAATTTCTTTGATATGACTTGTGTTTATTTATGAAAAAAACGGAAATATGGCGAAAATTTTGAAAATTTAGCAATTTTCAAATTTTTAATTTTTATGCCCTTAAATCAGAGAGATATGTCACACAAGTTTCTTAATAAATAACATTTCCCACATGTCTACTTTACATCAGCACAATTTTGGGAACAAAATTTTCTTTTGTTACGAAGTTATAAGGGTTAAAATTGACCAGCGATTTCTCATTTTTACAACACCATTTTTTTTTAGGGACCACATCACATTTGAAGTCACTTTGAGGGGTCTATATGATAGAAAATACCCAAAAGTGACATTATTCTAAAAACTGCACCCCTCAAGGTGCTCAAAACCACATTCAAGAAGTTTATTAACCCTTCAGGTGCTTCACAGGAGCTGAAGCAATGTGGAAGGAAAAAAATTGACATTTAACTTTTTTTGCAAAAGCTTTACTTCGGAACCAATTTTTTTTATTTTCACAAGTGTTAAAAGAGAAAATGAACCACAAAATTTGTTGTGCAATTTCTTCTGAATACGGCTATACCCCATATGTGGGGGTAAACCACTTTTTGGGCGCATGGCAGAGGTCGCAAGGGAAGGAGCGCCGTTTGACTTTTTCAACGCAGAATTGGCTGAATGCCATGTCGCGTTTAGATAGCCCCTGATGTGCCTAAACAGTGGAAACACCCCACAAGTGACCCCATTTTGGAAACAAGACCCCTTAAGGAACTTATCTAGATCTGTGGTGAGCACTTTGAACCTCCAAGTGCTTCACACAAGTTTATAATGTAGAGCCGTGAAAAAAAAATCATTTTTTTTCCACAAAAATGATCTTTTCACCCCAATTTTTAATTTCCCAAGGGTAACAGACCGCAAAAGTTTTTGTGCAATTTGTCCTGAGTACGCTGATACCCCATATGTGGGGGTAAACCACTTTTTGGGCGCACGGCAGAGGTCGCAAGGGAAGGAGCTCCGTTTGACTTTTTCAACGCGGAATTGGCTGGACGCCATGTCGCATTTGTAGAGGCCCTGATGTGTCTAAACAGTGGAAACCCCCACAAGTGACCCCATTTTGGAAACTAGACCCCCTAAGGAACTTATCTAGATGTGTGGTAAGCACTTTGAACCCCTAAGTGCTTCACAGAAGTTTATAACGCCCGGGCGTGAAAATAAAAAATCATATTTTTTCCACAAACCTGATCGTTTAGTCCCCAATTTTTTTTCCCAAGGGTAACAGGAGAAATTAGACCACAAAAGTTGTTGTCCAATTTGTCCTGAGTATGCTGATACCCCATATATGGGGGGACCACTGTTTGAGCGCACGGCAGGGCTTGGAATGGAAGCAGCGCTGTTTGACTTTTTCAAACCAAAATTGGCTGGAATTGAGATTGGACACCATGTCGCGTTTGGTGAGCCCCTGATGCGCCTAAACAGTGGAAACCCCCCACAAGTAACACCATTTTGGAAACTAGACCCCCTATGGAACTAGATCTGTTGTGAGCACTTTGAACCCCCAAGTGTTTCACAAAAGTTTATAATGCCTGGGTGTGAAAAAAAAAAAAAAACAATTTTCCACAAAAATGATTTTTTAGTCCCAAATTTTTTATTTTTCAAAAGGAAATTGGACCCTAAAAGTTGTTGTCCAATTTGTCCTGAGTACGCTGATACCAAATATGTGGGGGGGGGAACTGTTTGGGCGCACGGCAGGGCTTGGAAAGGAAGTAATAAAGTTTTGGAATACAGACGTTGATGGGGTCATGTTCCGTTTGCAGTGCCCCAGATGAGCCTAAACAGTGGAAAACCCCTACAAGTGACCCCATTTTGGAAACTAGACCCCCTAAGTAACTTATCTAGATCTGTGGTGAGCACTTTGAACCCCAAGTGTTTCACAAAAGTTTATAATGCCTGGGTGTAAAAAAAAATCAGTTTTCCACAAAAATGATTTTTTAGTCCCAAATTTTTGATTTTTCACAAGGAAATTGGACCCCAAAAGTGTTGTCCAATTTGTCCTGAGTACTGTTGTGAATGTGCTGGAAATGAATTCTGAGCGGAGGCTCCCTCTGGTGGTTACAAACAGTACTGAACTATCCAATGAAGATTGTGAAGATTGGCGATCAGGTGTTACTGACTGGTCTTATATAAGGGAGGTTCCCTCCCATCAGGGTTGCCGGTGATCAATTGTTCTGGTCTCATCTTTGATTCCTGTTCACTTTGTAGCTTGCTGTTTCGTGCCTGCATCTTCTGCTAACAGATAAGACATTTTCTTCTTTTAGTTTTTTGTGCTTGCTTTTTGCATTTTGTCCTGCACTTCTGTGGGGGTCTGCCGGGTCCCCTCAGGGGGCTTGTGCTCCTCTCAGTTTAGTTCAGCCACTGTTGTTTGTTCATTTGCCTTTTCCAGTTTTTTCAGTGGCTGCTGTTTAGTTTTGTTACACCAGAGAACTAATTTAGGTGGTAGAGGTCGTGTGATCTCAGGTGTTTTTGTAATTAGTAGAGTTGGTACTTTTCAGGGTTTTTTGGGATTGCAGTAAGTGTCCTTTCTATCCTTTTCTATTTAGGAAGTTTGGGCCCCAACGTTTGCTCATACTATTTTCTGTCTGTGTCTGTATTTTCCTCTTGTCTAACCGCCATTACATGTTTGGGGGCTTTCTATGTTCTTTGGGGATCTGCTCCGGGGCAGATAGTTTTCCTCTTTCTGTCTTTAGGTGTAGTTAGCTTCTCAGGCTGTGACGAGGCGTCTAGGACCAACGTAGGTACGCTTCACGGCTGCCTTTAGTTGTGGTGGTTAGTCAGGGTACTGCAATCCCATAGATTCCAACCTCTCTGGTGTATTTCCTTTTTTGCCTGCACTCCTCAGCTACCAAATCATAACAGTATCACCGGCCCAAAAACTGATATTTGTATGGTACTCACAGAAGGGAAAAATAGTGTTAAAGAAAGAAGATTATCAGAGTTGTCAGAGATTTTTTTTTTTTTCCCTCTGTTTCTCTGAATGCTGAGGAGGATTTTTTTTTTCTCTCAATGGAGTTTGCAAAGTTGTCTGGCTGTGTGGATCAGCTTGCCACTGAAGCTCGGAGTATTGCTACCTATCTTGCAGGGTTGCCTGTTGTGGAACCTAGGATTCCCATGCCAGATTTGTTTTTAGGGGATCGAGCTAAATTTCTGAATTTCAAAAATAACTGTAAGTTGTTTTTTGCCTTGAAATCTAAGTCCTCAAGGAACGCAGCACAGCAGGTTCAAATTGTCATCTCTCTCCTGCGCGGCGATCCTCAGGATTGGGCTTTTTCCCTGACACCTGGGGATCCTGTTTTGAGTAATGTTGATACATTTTTTCAGGCTCTGGGGTTATTATACGATGAGCCTAATGTCACTGATCAAGCTGAAAAAGCCTTGTTGGCATTAAATCAGGGGCTTGAGGACGCTGAGTTATACTGTCAGAGATTCGAAGGTGGGCAGTCCTGACCAAATGGAATGACGATGCTTTGGCAGCCCTTTTTCGGAAGGGTCTGTCAGAGAATGTAAAGGATGTTATGGTGGGATTCCCTGTCCCCTCTGGTCTCAATGATTCTATGTCATTAGCGATTCAAATTGACAGACGTTTGCGTGAGCGTAGAGGTATGCGTGGAACTGTGTTGCCTTGTGAACCAGCTTCTGAACCCATGCAGTGTGATAGAGTGGCTTCTGAGGCACAGCGTCATGAGTTTTGTAAACGCAATGGGTTATGTTTCTACTGTGGTGATGCCTCTCATGCTATTTCAGTCTGCCCTAAGCGGGGAAGACGTTTTGCACGTTCAGTTGTCTTGGGTAGTGTTCAGACTAAATTTTTGTTGACTGTTACCCTGATTTGCTCCCTGTCCACATTTTCTGCTCAGGCTTTTGTTGATTCTGGAGCAGCTATTAACCTGATGGATTTTGATTTTGCTAAACGTTGTGGGTTTCCCTTGATACCCCTACGGAAGTCTATTCCCCTACTGGGGATCGATTCTACCCCTTTGGCTGAGAATAAACCTCAGTTCTCTACTCAGGTGATAATGAGGGTTGAACCTGATCATCAGGAGAGTTGCAAATTTTCGGTGCTGTATAATCTGCATGACATTATCGTACTGGGTTTCCTTGGTTACAGTCTCATAATCCTGTTTTGGATTGGAAATCTGTGTCTGTAACCAGTTGGGGCTGCCAATGTGTTAATACCAACACTCCTGTTTTTCTGCCTCCCCCAGGCTCAGGATGTTCCTGACTTTTTGACTGATTTTTCTGATGTGTTTAGCGAAAGTAAATCTGCATCCTTGCCCCCCCATAGGAGCTATGACTGCGCTATTGAATTAGTGCCTGGTAGTAAATTCCCTAAAGGTCGCCTTTTTAACTTGTCTGTACCTGAACATGACGCTATGCGGTCTTATATCAAGGAGTCATTGGAGAAGGGTCATATCAGACCATCCTCTTCACCCTTGGGTGCCGGTTTTTTCTTTGTGGCCAAAAAGGATGGTTCATTAAGGCCGTGTATTGATTATCGTCTCTTGAACAATATCACTGTGAAATATCAATATCCGTTACCCTTGATTTCTGACCTGTTTTCCAGGGTGAAAAGTGCTACTTGGTTTACCAAGCTTGACCTCAGGGGGCATATAACCTTATTCGCATTAAGCACGGGGATGAATGGAAGATGGCATTTAATACCCCAGAGGGGCATTTTGAGTACCTAGTGATGCCCTTCGGGCTCACTAATGCTCCTTCTGTCTTCCAGTCCTTCATGAATGACATTTTCAGGGATTTTGTGGATACATTTCTGATTGTTTATTTGGATGATATCTTGATTTTTTCCAATGACTGGGACTCTCATGTGAAACATGTTCGGACTGTGTTCCAGATTTTGAGAGAGAATGCTCTGTATGTGAAGGGATCAAAGTGTCTTTTTGGCGTACAGAGGATCTCATTTCTGGGATTCATTTTGTCCCCATCTGTTATTGAAATGGACCCGGTCAAGGTTCAGGCCATCTGTGATTGGGTCCAACCTACTTCATTAAAGGCTCTTCAAAGATTCTTGGGTTTTGCCAATTTTTATCGTAAATTTATTGGTAATTTCTCTGTTATTGTTAAACCATTGACTGATTTGACCAAAAAGGGTTCTGATGTGGTGAATTGGCCTCCTGAGGCAGTCTCTGCGTTTCAGGAACTTAAGCAGAGATTCACTTCTGCTCCTGTTCTACTGCAGCCTGATGTTTCTCTGCCATTTCAGGTGGAGGTTGATGCCTCTGAAATTGGGGCAGGTGCCGTTTTGTCCCAAAGAGATCCAGAGACCTCTAAAAGTAACCCTTGTGCCTTTTTCTCTCGAAAATTTTCTCCAACTGAATGTAATTATGACGTGGGTAATCGGGAGTTATTGGCCATGAAGTGGGCTTTTGAAGAGTGGAGACATTGGCTGGAGGGAGCCAAACATCAGGTGGTGGTCCTCACGGACCATAAGAATCTGGTTTATCTGGAATCAGCCAAGCGACTTAATCCTAGACAGGCCAGGTGGGCCTTGTTTTTCACATGTTTTAATTTTGTGGTTTCCTTTCTTCCTGGCACTAAGAATGTTAAGGCGGATGCCCTCTCGAGGAGTTTCCTTGCGGACTCTCCTGAGTTATCTGATCCTGCTGTTATTTTGAAAGAGGGTGTAGTTCTTTCCGCCATCTCGCCCAATTTGAGACTGGCTCCGGAAGGGTGTCAGGAGGATAAACCCGAGCGCTGCCCTGTTGGGAAATTGTTTGTCCCAGACCGGTGGAAAAAGAATGTGATGTCTGAGATTCATTGTTCCGCGTTGGCCGGTCATCCCAGAATTTTTGGTACCAGAGACTTGGTTAGTCGGTCCTTTTGGTGGCCTACTTTGTCTCGTGACGTCAGGGAATTTGTGCAGTCCTGCGGGACTTGCTCTCGCTCCAAGCCTTGCTCTCGCTCTAGTGGTTTGTTGATGCCATTGCCTGTACCCAAGAGACCATGGACCCATATCTCTATGGATTTCATTTCCGACCTCCCTGTTTCTCAGAGAATGACCGTTATCTGGGTGATTTGTGATTGGTTTTCCAAATGATACATCTTGTGCCATTACCTAAGTTGCCTTCCTCCTCTGAATTGGTGCCTTTGTTCCTTCAGCAGTGGTTCGGTTACACGGCATCCCTGAGAACATTGTGTCTGACAGAGGAGTCCAGTTTGTTTCCAGATTTTGGAGGACTTTTTGTTCTAAACTTGGTGTTCAATTGTCTTTCTCCTCGGCTTTTCATCCTCAGACCAATGGACAAACTGAGAGAACAAACCAGACATTGGAGACTTATCTGAGATGCTTTGTGTCTGCTGATCAGGATGACTGGGTCTCTTTTTTGCTTTTGGCTGAGTTTGCTCTTAATAATAGGGCTAGCTCTGCCACTTTGTTGTCTCCATTTTTCTGCAATTTTGGGTTTCACCCTCGATTTTCTTCAGGACAGACGGAGGCTTCTGTCTGTCCAGGTGTTGACTCTGTTGTGGAGCGTATGCAGCAGATTTGGGACCAGGTAGTGGAGAGGTTGTCCCTCTCTCAGGAAAGGGCCCAGCGGTTTGCCAACCGGCATAGGACTGATGGTCCTCGGTTTGAAGTGGGGGACTTGGTCTGGTTGTCCTCAAGAAATATCCCTATGAGAGTTGCATCTCCTAAGTTAAAACCTAGGTTCATTGGACCTTATAAGATCATGGAGATTCTTAATCGTGTTTCCTTTCGTTTACTTCTTCCAGGGACATTTAAGATCCATAACGTGTTCCACAAGTCCTTATTGAAGAGGTTTGTCGAGCCAGTGGTTCCTATGGCTGTGCCTCCTGACCCTGTTTTGGTTGAGGGCAATCTGGAGTATGTGGTTGAGAAAATATTGAATTCTCGTTTTTCTAGACGGAAACTTCAGTATTTGGTTAAGTGGAGAGGTTATGGTCAGGAGGACAATTCTTGGGTGTTTGCTTCGGACATCCATGCTAGGAGACTCATCCGTGCATATCACAGAGCTCATCCTGACCGACCTGGTTGCTCAAAATGAGGGTTCGGTGACCCCTCCTCAAGGGGGGGGTACTGTTGTGAATGTGCTGGAAATGAATTCTGAGCGGAGGCTCCCTCTGGTGGTTACAAACAGTACTGAACTATCCAATGAAGATTGTGAAGATTGGCGATCAGGTGTTACTGACTGGTCTTATATAAGGGAGGTTCCCTCCCATCAGGGTTGCCGGTGATCAATTGTTCTGGTCTCATCTTTGATTCCTGTTCACTTTGTAGCTTGCTGTTTCTTGCCTGCATCTTCTGCTAACAGATAAGAATTTTCTTCTTTTAGTTTTTTGTGCTTGCTTTTTGCATTTTGTCCTGCACTTCTGTGGGGGTCTGCCGGGTCCCCTCAGGGGGCTTGTGCTCCTCTCAGTTTAGTTCAGCCACTGTTGTTTGTTCATTTGCCTTTTCAGTTTTTTCAGTGGCTGCTGTTTAGTTTTGTTACACCAGAGAACTAATTTAGGTGGTAGAGGTCGTGTGATCTCAGGTGTTTTTTGTAATTAGTAGAGTTGGTACTTTTTAGGGTTTTTTGGGATTGCAGTAAGTGTCCTTTCTATCCTTTTCTATTTAGGAAGTTTGGGCCCCAACGTTTGCTCATACTATTTTCTGTCTGTGTCTGTATTTTCCTCTTGTCTAACCGCCATTACATGTTTGGGGGCTTTCTATGTTCTTTGGGGATCTGCTCCGGGGCAGATAGTTTTCCTCTTTCTGTCTTTAGGTGTAGTTAGCTTCTCAGGCTGTGACGAGGCTCTAGGACCAACCGTAGGTACGCTCCACGGCTGCATTTAGTTGTGGTGGTTAGTCAGGGTACTGCAATCCCATAGATTCCAACCTCTCTGGTATTTCCTTTTTGCCTGCTCTCCTCAGCTACCAAATCATAACAGAGTACGCTGATACCAAATATGTGGGGGGGGGAACTTTTGGGCGCACAGCAGGGCTTGGAAAGGAAGTAATAACGTTTTGGAATGCAGACGTTGATGGGTGTCATGTTCCGTTTGCAGTGCCCCAGATGTGCCTAAACAGTGGAAAACCCCCACAAGTGACCCCATTTTGGAAACTAGACCCCTAAGGAACTTATCTAGATGTGTGGTGAGCACTTTGAACCCCAAAGTGCTTCACAGAAATTTATAAACGCAGAGCCGTGAAAATAAAAAATTTTTTTTTTCCTCAAAAATTATTTTTTTAGCTAGCTATTTTTTATTTTCCCAAGGGTAACAAGAGAAATCAGAACCCAAAATTGGTGGGCAATTTGTCCTGAGTGCGCTGATACCCCATATGTTGGGGTAAACCACTGTTTGGGCGCACGGCAGGGCTCGGAAGGGAGGGAGCGCAATCTGACTTTTTGAACGCCACGTCATGTTTGGAGTCCCCCTGATGTGCCTAAATAGTGGAAACCCCTCAATTCTAGCTCCAACCCTAACCCCAACACACCCCTAATCCCAACCCTAACCCTAATCTAACCCTAATCCCAACCCTAATTCCAACCCTAATTGTAACCTAACCCTAATTGTAACCCTAACCCTAATTGTAGCCCTAACCCTAATTGTAACCCTAAACCTAATTGTAACCCTAACCCTAATTATAACCCTAACGCTAAGGCTGGGTTTCATTTTGCGCTTTACCAGCCCGTTCAACACATAGCATTGACGGGCTGGTAACGGTATAGCATAACGCGATCGCGTTATGCTATACCCGCTAGTGCAGAGGAATCAGCAGATAATTCATCTGCGCTAGCGGTGACGGAGCCCAGACGCTGCAGCCCGCGTCCGAGGCTCCGTCACTGAAAAGATGGCATGTCGCGAACGCATACCGCTTTACGGCATGCGTCGCGATGCGCCCTCAAAAGGAGGTGAATGGCAGCGTTAACGGACTGCGTTACACCGCGTTTTATACCGCGGTGTAAGGCAGTCCGTCTAACGGACTGCCATAACGCAGTATGAACCCAGCCTAACCCTAATTATAACCCTAACCCTAATTATAACCCTAACCCTAGCCTTAACCCTAACCCTAACAGAAAAATGAAAAAAAATATAATTTCTATATTTTATTATATGTCCCTAACTAAGGGGTGATAAAGGGGGGGGTTATGTACTGTTTTTTTTATTTTGATCACTGTGATAGTTTATCACAGTGATCAAAATGTACTTTTGTGAGAATGAATGAAACTTTTTTTGAATCTGCCGCCAAGCAGATCGGCGGGCGCACTGCGCATTTGCCTGCCATTTTTTTTTTCCAGGAAGAAGACGCCGGGATCCTGGGGCCTGCGGGAGGACCGAGGATACCGGTAAGTATAGGGGGGCGCGATCGGGGGACCTGGGGACCCTCATTATCTCACCTCTGATGTGCGATCACATCAGAGGGGAGAGAAATCATTTTTTCTTAGTATAATGGCGATCGCGACACCCTCGGCAGCCGAGACCACATGAGAAAATTGCCCACCCCCCCCAGCAGAACGCGGCGGGCGCACTGACCATGCGCCCGCCATTCAAGATGGCGGCGCCCACCGGAGGAATCAGGTGGGCCCGCGGGCCACAAGGGGCACATTGGGGGACACAAGGGGGGTCCCGGGGACCCTTTTTCTCTGTCCTCTGATGTCCGATGACATCAGAGGACAGAGAAATGAAACGGCACATCAGATTTTTTTTTTTTGTTGCGGTCGCCGTTATAGGGTTAATAACGGCGATCGCAACATCGAGTCGGTAAAAACCGACCCGATTCATGTTCTCTGGGGTCTCGGCTACCCCAGGTAGCCGAGACCCTGGAGAAAATGCGCCTCTTGGGGCGCTATTCACTTTTTCCACAGCGCCGTTAATTAACGGCGCTGTGGAAAAAAGTGAATAGCGCCCCCAAGAGGCGCATCTTCTCGGGTCTCGGCTACCTGGGGTAGCCGAGACCCCAGAGAACATGAATCGGGTCGGTTTTTACCTGTGGTTTAAGTACCCTTAATGACCGCCGTTAAAAGGCGTATCGGCGGTCGTTAAGGGGTTAAAGTCACCTTTCAATAGCAAGGTGGCTTTAACCCATTATTAACCCATTAGCCACCGCTACAGGGCAATGGGAATAGATGGGCTAAGTGCCAGAAAGGGCGCATCTAATTAAAGATTTGCCTTTTCTGGGTGGCTGGGCAGATGTTAGTAGCCAGGGGGGGCACTAAATAAATGCACCTTCCCTAGGCTAATATTATCTGCCCCCACTCGCTGGCTTTGTCTGTCTGATTGAGAAAATAGCGCGGGAGCCCACACATTTTTTTTCAACGAATTTACACCTTTAATTAACCCCTACATGTATGAAATTTTGCACACATACACTCATGTAATTGTTAGAGAAAACTATATATCAAACTACATGAAATTACATGGTTATCTGTATATAAACCATGTGTCATTTCATGTTTGGTGGTTCTGTAATTTCACAAAAGCCGGCAATTGAATTAGCGGCTATTATACTATGTAGAAGTGTATGAACTATAAATATATACAGTACAGACCAAAAGTTTGGACACACCTTCTCATTCAACGATTTTTCTGTATTTTCACGACTATGAAAATTGTAGAATCACACTGAAGGCATCAAAACTATGAATAAACACATGTGGAATTATACATTACACTTTACAAAAAAATGTGAAACAACTGAAAATAAGTCTTATATTCTAGGTTCTTCAAAGTAGCCACCTTTTGCTTTGATTACTGCTTTACACGCAGAAAAGGTGAACGGATGGACTCTACATGCCTGGTTCCCACCGTGAAGCATGGAGGAGGTGGTGATGATATGGGGGTGCTTTGCTGGTGACACTGTTGAAGATTTATTCAAAATTGAAGGCATACTGAACCAGCATGGCTACCACAGCATCTTGCAGCAGCATGCTATTCCATCCGGTTTGCGTTTAGTTGGACCATCATTTATTTTTCAACAGGACAATGACCCCAAACACACCTCCAGGCTGTGTAAGGGCTATTTGACCAAGAAGGAGAGTGATGGGGTGCTACGCCAGATGACCTGACCTCCACAGTCACCAGACCTGAAACTAATCGAGATGGTTTGTGGTGAGCTGGACCGCTCACGGCTTCAATTTTGAATAAATCCCCAACAGTGTCACCAGCAAAGCACCCCCACACCATCACACCACCTCCTCCATGCTTCCCCGATGGGAACCAGGCATGTAGAGTCCATCCGTTCACCTTTTCTGCGTGCAAAGCAGTAATCAAAGCAAAAGGTGGCTACTTTGAAGAACCTAGAATATAAGACATATTTTCAGTTGTTTCACACTTTTTTGTAAAGTGTAATGTATAGAGTTGAGCGATACTTTCCGATATGCTAAAGTATCGGAATCGGAATGGTATCGCCGATATCACTAAAATATCGGCGATACCCGATACCGATACCGGAAGTCCCATGTAAGTCTATGGGAACAAAATATCGCAACTAAAAAAACCCCATTCTTTCCTTGTAAACACTAAATATACACACATAGAATACATATATATATACATGTCATTGTGACATATATATATACATATATGTATAGTTTATACACTTCTACATAGTAAAATATCCTTTGATTCAATTGCCGGGTAAAGCCGGCTTCAGTGAAAAGACAGAAGCACCCGACATGAAATGACACTTGGTGTACATAGGGTTAAACATTTCTTTTCATGTCCTTTGCTATCTAATTTGCACAAACAATTAAATCAGACTATGTGTGCAAAATTTCACACCTTAGGGGTTAATTAAAGGTGTAAATTCGTTGTAAAAAAACGGACTTTTTGCTACGAATTTACACCTTTAATTAACCCCTAGAGGTGTGAAATTTTGCACACATAGTCTGATTTAATTGTTTGTGCAAATTAGATAGCAAAGGACATGAAAAGACATGGTTAACCCTATGTACACCAAGTGTCATTTCATGTGGGTTCTGTCATCAGTTTTCACAATTTGCAAACATAAATCAGACTATGTGTGCAAATTCACACCTCTAGGGTTAATTAAAGTGTAATTCGTTGTAAAAACGGACTTTTGCTACGAATTACACCTTAATTAACCTAGAGGTGTGAAATTGAACATAGTCTGATTAATGTTGTGCAAATTAGATAGCAAAGATGAAAAGACTGGTAACCTATGTACACCAAGTGTCATTTATGTAGTTCTGCATTTTCACAAAGCGGCATTGATTAGCGGCTATTATACTATGTAGAAGTGTATGAACTACAAATTAAATAATATTATGTGTCACAATCAATGACATGTATATATATTGAGGTGTAAAATTGCTGAAAAAAAATGCGTGGGCTCCCGCCCTATTTTCGCAACCAGACAGACAAAGCCAGTGAGTGGGGGCAGATAATAATAGCCCAGAGAGGGACCATTATTTTTGCCCCCCCCCGGCTACTAACATCTGCCCCCAGACACCCCAAGAAAGACAAATCTATAATTAGATTCGCCCTTTCTGGCACTTTGCCCGTCTATTCCCATTGCCCTGTAGCGGTGGCGAATGGGTTAATATGGGGTTAAAGCCACCTTGCTATTGAAAGGTGACCTTAAGCCAGGTTAATAATTGAGAGCTGTCAATTAGACAACTATCAATTATTAATCCTATTGCATGAAATAAAACACACACACTTTAATTAAAAATCATTTTAATGAAATAAAGACACATGTTTTTGACCATCTTTTATTTTACTGCAAAAACCATTTCCTGTAATAAAAATAAAATAAAAAAGCAAAATTATTCTTACCTATCCCATGCACAGTCAGGTCCCACGGTGTAATCCTTCAGAAAGGGTTAATGTTTACTGCAGGGACCGCAGCTAATGCTGCAGCCTCACAGTAAACCCCAAATGAATGAGTTCCTCTCCTGCCTGACAGGAGAGTAAAGGCTGGGTGTCACATAACGATACACCAGCGATCCCGACAACGATATGCACTTGTCAGGATCGCTGGTGTATCGCTACATGATCGCTGCTGAGCTGCCAAACAGGCAGCTCAGGCAGCGATCTGGGACAGCGACACTGCGGGTAACATCGCTTAAGGGCCCGTCTCACATAGCGATATCGCTACCGAGATCGCTGCTGAGTCACTAGTTTTGTGACGCAGCAGCGAGCTCACCAGCGATATCGCTGTGTGTGACATTCAGCGACGATCAGCCCCCCTGCCGGGTATCGCTGATCGTCGCAGAAATGTCAGGACCTTTTTTTGATCGCTGGTTTCCCTCTGACAGGCACGCATCGCTGCGTGTGACAGGCGGGAAACCAGCGATCAAAGGTCCTGACATTTCAGCGACGATCAGCGATACCCGGCAGGGGGGCTGATCGTCGCTGAATGTCACACACAGCGATATCGCTGGTGAGCTCGCTGCTGCGTCACAAAACTAGTGACTCAGCAGCGATCTCGGTAGCGATATCGCTATGTGAGACGGGCCCTTAAGTGGAAAGCTTAATTGATTGCTTTCCACTTTCACTTCAGGTCAGCCAGGGACACAATCAGTGACGTCAGAGGGAACTGATTAACAAAAATAGGGTTCCCTTCGAAAAAAAAATGGCGTGGGGTCCCCCCTATTTTTGTTAACCAGCCAGATGAAGCAGACCGCTGAGGCCTGGATTTTCAGGCTGTTAAGGAGCCAAGATCCATGGACCTTGCCAGCCTGATAATACCAGGCCACAGCAGTCTGCATATCTTGGCTGATTAACAAAAATAGGGGATCCCCTCGAAAAAAATTGGCGTGGGGTCCCCCCTATTTTTGTTAACCAGCCAGATGAAGCAGACCGCTGAGGCCTGGATTTTCAGGCTGTTAAGGAGCCAAGATCCATGGACCTTGCCAGCCTGATAATACCAGGCCACAGCAGTCTGCATATCTTGGCTGATTAACAAAAATAGGGGATCCCCTCGAAAAAAATTAGCGTGGGGTCCCCCCTATTTTTGTTAACCAGCCAGATGAAGCAGACCGCTGAGGCCTGGTTTTTCAGGCTGGTAAGGATCCAATATCCATGGACCTTGCAAGCCTGATAATACCAGGCCACAGCAGTCTGCTTAGCTTGGCTGGTTAACAAAAATAGGGGATCCCCTCGAAAAAAAAACGGCGTGGGGATCCCCCCTATTTTTGTTAACCAGCCAAGTAAAATGCAGACTGCTGCGGCCTGGTATTAAAAGACTGTCAAGGCCCATGGATTTTGGCCCTCAACAGCCTGATAATACCAGGCTACAGCAGCCCCACATTTGGCGCATCAAAAGATGTGCCAATTGTGGCACTTTACCCGGCTCTTCCCACTTGCCCTGTAGCGGTGGCAAGCGGGGTAATAAGGGGTTATTGTCACCGTTGATTGCACGGTGACAATAAGCCCGGTTAATAATGGAGAGGCGTCAATAAGACACCGATCCATTATTAATCCCAAAGTTATTAAATGTGTAAAAAAAAGACAAAGCAAGAAAAAAGTATTTTAATGAAATAAAAGAGACAACACAGTTTTCATTTCTTTTATTATACACTCATTCCTGCGACGCCATCGATCTCCTGTAAAAAAAGAAAAAAAACAAACCAACAGTATACCACCTGTCCGACGCAGTCCATAGTAACGACTGTCCCACGGCGATCCAGCTGTGCTACATCGCAATGACAGGCAGAGCCTGTCATTGCAACGCAGCACAGCTGATTACCTGCTTCCCCGGCGGTGACGTCATCGGACTGACTGCTTTACGGCCGGGATTACCCAGCAGTCACTGCAGTTATCGCGAGAAACTGCATGTGACCGCCGGGGAGAAGAGGATGGCGGCCATGAAGCAGTCCAGGACGTGACCGCCGGAGATCTTCTGCCAGGTAAGTGCCGCTGACTCCTGACAGACCCGACAGACGGACACTGACAGTGACAGTGACAATCCCGATTCCGGTATCCGATAAGACGAAAATATCGGAACTCGGAATCGGAATTCCGATACAGCTAATATCGGCCGATACCCGATATTTGCAGTATCGGAATGCTCAACACTAGTAATGTATAATTCCACATGTGTTAATTCATAGTTTTGATGCCTTCAGTGTGATTCTACAATTTTCATAGTCGTGAAAATACAGAAAAATCTTTGAATGAGAAGGTGTGTCCAAACCTTTGGTCTGTACTGTATATATATATATATATATATATATATATATATATGTGTCACAATGACATGTATATATATATGTATTCTATGTGTATATATCTAGTGTTTACAAGGAAAGAAAGGTTTTATTTTAATTCCGATATTTCTGTCCTATTGACTTGCATTTTTTTCCGGTATCGGAATCGGCGATATCCGATACTTTTTGGGTATCGGTCCGATCCAATCCGATCTGATATTTCTTGATATCGGAAAGTATCGCTCAACACTATATGTCACACAAATTTCTTAATAAGTAACATTTCCACATGTCTACTTTACATCAGCACAAATTTGGAAACAAAATTTTTTTTGTCACAACACCATTTTTTTTTAGGGACCACATCACATTTGAAGTCAATTTAAGGGGTCTATATGATAGAAAATACCCGAAAGTGACACCATTCTAAAAACTGCACCCCTCAAGGTGCTCAAAACCACATTCAAGAAGTTTATTAACCCTTTACGTGCTTCACTGGAACTGAAGCAATGTGCAAGGAAAAAAATTAACATTTAACGTTTTTTTTTTTAAAAATTTACTTTAGAACCAAATTTTTGTATTTTCACAAGTGTTAAAAGACAAAATGAACCATAAAATTTGCTGTGCAATTTCTCCTGAATACGCCAATACCCCATATGTAGGTGTAAACCACTTTTTGGGCACACGGCAGAGGTCGCAAGGGAAGGAGCACCGTTTGACTTTTTCAACATAGAATTGGCTGGACGCCATGTCGCGTTTGGAGAGCACCTGATGTGCCTAATCAGTGGAAACCCGGAGCAGATCCCCAAATAAAATAGGAAGCCCCCAAACATGTAATGACGGTTAGACAAGAAGAGAGCACGGACACAGACAGAAAATAGAATGAGCAAACGCTGGGGCCCAATCTGTCTAGAAAGAAAAGTACAGGAAAGAATTCTGACTGCAATCCAACAAAAAACCCTAAAAAATACCAACTCTTCTGATTGCAAAAACATCTGAGATCACACGATCTCCACCACCTAAATCAGATCTCTGGTGTAACAAAACTAAGCCGCAGCCACTGAAAAAAACAGGAAAAAAGCAAATGAACAAATAACAGAGGCTACAGATAAACTGAGAGGAGCACAGGCCCCAGGAGGGGACCCGGCTGACCTCCACAAAAGTGCAGAAAACTATGCAAAAAGCAAGCACAAAAAGAAAAGCAGAAAATATCTTATCTGAAAGCAGATGATGCAGGCAGGACTCCAGCAACTTCCAAATGAACCAGGAACCACAATTGAGACAAGAACAATTGATCACCAGTGACCATCATGGGAGGGAACCTCCCTTATATAAGTCCAGTCCGTGATCCCAGATTGCCATTCCTCGCTGAAAGGTTCAGTACTGTCTGTAACCACCAGAGGGAACCTCTGCTCAGAAACCATCTCTAGCACATTCATTTCTCCTAACCCTAATCGTAACCCTAACCCTAATCATAACCCTAACCCTAATTGTAACCGCAACCCTAATTTTAACTCTAATATCAACCCTAACGCTAATTATAACTCTTACCCTAATGGAAAAATGAAAATAAATATATTTTCTTTATTTTATTTCCCTAACTAAAGGGGTTATAAAAGGGGGGTTTATTTACGATACGATACGATACAATATGATACACTTTATTGATCCCGGGGGGAAATTACAGTATTACAGCAGCAATACAAACAGCAGTACATAAAATATTAGGACACAAATCTTGCACAGGTATATCAACATTACATAATAAATAAAAGTGTGTAGTTTAGGTGTATATAAGACAATGTTAATTGACATTAGTACACCAGCCATCAGTCATTATTTTCTACCACCCTTAGGAAATTATTATACATCCCCATAGCAGTAGGTACAAACGATTTCCTGAATTTCTCCTTCTTGCACCTTAATAGTATTAGACGGCTGCTGAATGTGCTCTTCTGTTTCAAGAACAGCTTGTATAGGGGGTGTGTATTATTGTTCATTATAGCCCTACTATTAATATTTTTTTATTTTAATTACTGTGATACCGTTTGTCACAGTGATCAAAATGTAACTGCACTAAATGAATGAATCTGCCGGCCAGCAGATTTGGCGGGCGTACTGCGAATGCACCCGCCATTTTCTTTCCAGGAAGAAGACGCGGGGAGTAGCAGGAGCTGTGGGAGGACGGGGGGACACCGGGAGGTACGGGGGACAGATCGGGGGACCCTATTTCTCTCCCCTCTGATGTGCGATCACATCAGAGGAGAAAGAAATTAAATGCATTATCGGGGCTTTTTTTTGCGGTCGCCATTATATGGTTAATAACGGTGATCGCAAAAGTGGGGTCGGTAAAAACCGACCCGAATCATGTTCTCTGGGGTCTCGGCTAGCCGAGACCCCGGAGAAAATCCGACTCTGGGGGGCGCTATATACTTACTCCACAGCGCCGTGAATTAACGGCGCTGTGGTTTAAGTACCCTTAACCACCGCCGTTAAAAGGCGTATCGGCGGTCGTTACGGCGTTAACGCTGTACTATAGAAAGGATCTGACTGTATTCTGCAGTGCCAACAAGCAAATGGAGAAAAAAAATGTGTGCTCTGGATTGCTTTTAAATAAAATAATCAGGATTAAGATGCAAAAACTATTATACAAATATTCCTTGCCACTGAAACCTGGGTCTATGTCAATCTTTGTAATAGGCAGCAGCAGACAATAATGGAATGGACCCTCTTGCTCTATGCAATAAATTATGCCACATACAATGCAATGCCTGACTACCTAGCACTGTTATCTATATACCCACATACACTGCCTGAATTCCTAGCACTGATATATATATACCCGTAATTAGTCCTTAGAAGGACTGTTGGTTTAGATATGTGGATATGTGGATTCAACAATGGTATACCCACACTCACTAATAACATTCCAAAACTCTCCCTATCTCAGAAGAAACTTTCCCTACACAGCCTGAGTCCAGAGCTGATTGTGCCTAGCAGAGCAGCGCCAGGTCTGATATTGACCTGATGACGCTTTGCGGCCAGCCAATCACTGTAATGCAACAACCAACATGGCTGTGGCATTACAGTACATGGTAGACAATCTCTGCATGTTGATTGGCACTCTAAAAAGCGTCAAACTCAGGGCAGTGACTCAAACTCACACCGAACAATTCCGGAAATGCTCGCTGCTCACCGAGCATCCCCAGCACTGAGCATGCTCGCTCATCACTATTCCCTATTTATGATATTCACATGATCTAATAGGACAGAGTAGTGGCATAACTAGAGTCTGATGGGTCCTAGTGCAAGATTTGGACAGGGCTCCCCCATCCCGAATATATATATATATATATATATATATATATATATATATATATATATATAACACATTATACAGTACAGACCAAAAGTTTGGACACACCTTCTCATTTAAAGATTTTTCTGTATTTTCATGACTATGAAAATTGTAAATTCACACTGAAGGCATCAAAACTATAAATTAACACATGTGGAATTATATACTTAACAAAAAAGTGTGTAATAACTGAAATTATGTCTTATATTCTAGGTTCTTCAAAGTAGCCACCTTTTGCTTTGATGACTGCTTTGCACACTCTTGGCATTCTTTTGATGAACCACCCCTGGGTGAGTATAATATAACTCGTTTTTCTTCTCTTTAAGGTGACATCGGGGGCTTATCTACAGCATTACTGAATGCTGTAGATAAGCCCCTGATGGCGGTGGCCGCATCATACTCAAAAAATGGGGTGACAGATTCCCTTTAATAATGAGAACAACAAGGCATAGCCAGCTGATGGCCCTTTATCAAGATTAATGCCGCCTGATTCCCCTATAAAAATAGGCTTTGTGACCTTCAGAGTCGTTCCTTCATAAATGAAACAGGATGTGTCTCATGAAGTGTCACACACCACATGGCCAGCTAAGGTTGTTTTAATTTTAAAATATATATTTTAATTACTATAGTGGAAGGTAATAGATCTAATTCTATCTAATAGACCTGACAGAATAACAAACCTGCAGGTCGTCAGGCATCTAGGAAATAGCGACCACAATATTTTACAGTTTCTCTTGTCTGTCGCTAGGGGGACTTGTCAGGGAGTCAGAGCCACAAAAACGCTGAACTTTAGGAAGGCAAAGTTTGACCAGCTTAGAGAGGCCCTTAATCTGATATACCAACCCTGGAGCAGACTATAGTGGAAGGTAATAGACCTAATGCTATCTAATAGACCTGACAGAATAACAAATCTGCAGGTCGTCAGGCATCTAGGAAATAGCGACCACAATATTTTACAGTTTCTCTTGTCTGTCGCTAGGGGGACTTGTCAGGGAGTCAGAGTCACAAAAACGCTGAACTTTAGGAAGGCAAAGTTTGACCAGCTTAGAGAGGCCCTTAATCTGGTTGAATGGGACAATGTCCTCAGAAATAAGAATACAGATAATAAATGGTAAATGTTTAAGAACATTCTAAATAGGTACTGTAAGCGGTTTATACCTTGTGGGAATAAAAGGACAAGAAATACGAAAAACCCAATTGTGAAGCGAGTCACTATAAAATAATTAGTCCCAGAAATGGAGGGAGAGACTACGATTACGGATAGAAATATAATATTACTACTCTTTGAATAAGTGAAGGGAAGTCAAAAACGATTTGAGGTCAGGTCCAGGAAATGGCGCGGTAAAACAAGGAGTATTCAGAGGAGCAATCTAATACTCAAGCCAGGGTCAGAAAAACCAAAAAGACAAAGTAGTTTACAGGGAGCAGACACAAGATAAGTCAGGTAACAAGCAAAGTGTCTAAGTCCAGAGATGTTGTATTAGTCTATGCCTGATGAAGAGACCTGAGTAGTCTCGAAAGCTTGCAATTTGTTACCATCTTTTCAGTTAGCCATTAAAAGGTATCAACCACTGAGGACTCTCAAGTCTAAATATTTTTCTATCTACTGGCTAACACGGTACGAAGATACACATCTTTCTTAAGTCCAGAGAGGGAGTCAAGTCAGGCTGGGTCAGGCACAGAGCACAGAATGATCAGTCTTACACAGGCAGCAGCAAGTGTAAGATTGACACTAGGTGTAGGAGCTAGCATTCTTAAATAAAAGATTAATCAAGGAAAATGAACACAGATGATTGCAGCATAGACCCAACACAGACTGACATAGCCCAACACAAAGTAACATATCAGAGTGGAGATCGTGACAGTACCCCCTCTTCAAGGGGGGGCCACCAGACCCCAGGTTTCCCAGAAAACCTCCAATGAAAGGCCTGGACCAACTGAACAGTGCTTAAAGAATGAGCTGGAACCCAGGACTGTTCCTCAGGTCCTTACCCCTCAGGCAGGGGCAAGGAAGACAGAACAGGGGGAATAAATTCCTTCAACCACGACTTGTGGAACACATTAGGAATGCGGAAAGACTGAAGGAGCTTTAATCGGAAGGAAACTGGATTGACCACTTTCAGAATTTCATATGGACCAATAAATCTAGGACCCAACTTCAGCGAGGGCATCTTCATCCAATATTCTTATAGGATAGCCATACGTTATCTCCCACTTTGAAGGTGACCCATGATGAGCGCCTCCTATCGGCCTTCCACTTCTGCCAATGCTGAGCCACCCCAATGTTCTTTTTAGCCTTCCTCCAAACATCCCCCAGCTCTTGAATGGTGACATCCACCCCAGGACACCCAGAACTTATCCTGGAGAACTCACCAAAATGAGGATGGAACCCATAATTACAGAAAAACGGAGAGGTCCCCATGGACTGATTAACCCGAACTGTTAAAGGCAAACTCAGCCAGAGAAAGAAATGATGATCAATTCTCCTGCTGTTCGGTGACAAAACATCTTAAAATTTGCTCCAAAGACTGATTTGTCCTCTCTGTCTGACCATTAGTTTCAGGTGATAAGCAGAAGAAAAGGACAAATCAATCCCCAATTTCCTGCAGAAAGTCTTCCAAAATCTAGAGACGAATTGTACACCACTATCAGATACAATATTTAGAGGAATCCCATGCAATTGTACCACATGAATAATAAACAGTTTGGAGAGCGTTTCAGCCTTGGGTAACCAAGATAATGGGATGAAGAGAGCTTATTTGCTGAAGCAATCAACAACCGCCCAAATAGCAGTCATCCACCCAGACAGCAGTAAATCTGAAATGAAATCCATGGACAAATGAGTCCATGGTCTTTCTGGAATTGGCAAAGGAGTCAATTCCCCGGTCAGCAATGCTGTACCTTGGCGCGTGCGCAAGTTTCACAAGCTGACACAAAATTCCTAATATCCTTATACATAGCAAAACAGCAAAAGTGTCTAGCAACTGACTTCTGGGTGGCAGTGCCCCAGGATGACCACTCAACACAGATTTATGGAATTCTTACAAAAGGCGTAATCTGAGATACACAGGGACAAACAGCTTGCATTCAGGGGTATTAGAAGGAGCCAAGGACTGAGCAGTACAGATTTCAGCTTACATCTCAGAGGAAACCATGGCCACAACAATACCCTGAGGAAGAATGGAGGAAGGAGCTTCAGGAGGAGACACAGAATCAAGACTACGAGACAGAGCATCCGCTCTCATGTTCTTAACCCTTAACGAGCGCCGATACGCCATTTAACGGCGGTACTTAAGGGTACTTAAACCACAGCGCCGTTATTTAATGGCACTGTGGAAAAAGTGTATAGCGCCCCCCCAGAGTCATATTTTCTCCGGGGTCTCGGCTGCCGGGGTAGCCGAGACCCCAGAGAGCATGATTCGGGTCGGTTTTTACAGACCTCAGGGCTGCGATCGGCATTATTAACCGTATAATGGCGACGGCAAAAAAAAAATTTGATGTGCATTTAATTTCTCTCTCCTCTGATGTGATCGCACATCAGAGGAGAGAGAAATAGGGTCCCGATCCCTGCTCATACGCCCTGATGGTTCTCGGGCCATCCTGCCATCTCCAGTGAACACTCTGGATCTGACTTCTGAGTTTGGGCTCCCTCTGGTGGCTGCTGATAGTAATGAAGCTGCCTTGGCTAACAGAAGTCCATCACCTGGGGCGCTGAGTGGCAATCAGGTGGGACTGACTGGGGAGATATAAGTGAGCTACCTTCCCATGATCCTCGACCGGTGATTTGTTGCTTCCTGGTCTCTTTTGGAAGTCAGCTTGCTTCCTGCTTTGTCCTGCAACTTTCAGATAAGTTATTTGCTTTCTTTTCTTTGTGTGGCATTTGTTTTGTCTATCTCAGTTTTCTGCCCTTTTGGATTTGTTCAGCCAGGTTCCCCTGCAAGGGCCTGAACTGGACTGTTTCTCTTTTGCCTCTGTTTATGTATTTTCAGTTCCCTGTTATTTCAGTATCTGCTGATTTGCTACCAGTGCACACCAGAGTCTGATCTAGTGGGGGAGAGATCGTGTGGTCTCAGTATTTTTGCATATCAGATGGGTTGGAGCTTTTCTTAGAGCTTTTGCTGGATTTCAGACAGTATTGTTTCCTGTCCTGTTCTATTTAGACAGTTTGGCCTCAGCATTTGCTTGCTCTATTTTCTGCCTGTGTTTGTATTTCATCTTGTCTCACCGCCAATATATGTTTGGGGGCTACCTATTCCTTTGGGGGCTTTACTCCGGGGCAGTTAGCTTTCCCCTTTCTCTCTTTAGGCTTAGTTATCTCTCCGGCTGTGTCGAGGCATCTAGGGCACCGTAGTTGTGCTGTCAGTTTAGGTGTCTTCAGTCCGCTGGTTGCCAACCTCTGGGTGTCTGGTTGCCTAGGCTATTTTTGCTGTCCTCCTCGGTGACCAAATCATAACATCCGGGGTTGCAATCGCCGTTATTAACAGTATAACGGCGACCACAAAAAAAATCAGATGTGCCATCTAATTTCTCTCTCCTCTGATGTAATAGGGTCCACGATCACCTCCCCAGTAGCTCCCGGTGGTCCTTGGGCCCACCTGCATCCTCCAGTGGGTGCCGTCGTCTTCTTCCGGTCGCAAAATGGCGGACGCATGCACAGTGCGCCCACCATGATCTGCTGGATGGCACCCGGGAACAATAGGAAGATTTTTTTTGGTTCATTTTGGTCACTGTGATAAATGCTATCACAGTGATCAAAATAAAAAAATAGTAAATAAACCCCCCCCCTTTATCACCCCCTTTGCTAGGGAAAAATAATAAAATAAAAAAATATATATTTATTTCCATTTTTCCATTAGAGTTAGGCTAAAGTGAGTTGGGCTAAAGTTTTAGGATTAGGGTTAGCGTTTGGCTAAAGTGAGTTGGGATAAAGTTTTAGGGTTAGGGTTAAAGTTAGGGTAAAATGAGTTGGACTAAAGTTTTAGGGTTAGGCTAAAGTGAGTTGGGCTAAAGTTTTAAGGTCAGTGTTAGGCTCAAGTGAGTTGGGCTAAAGTTTTAGGGTTAGGGTTTGGGTTAGGTTTAGAGTTAGGCTAAAGTGAGTTGGGCTAAACTTTTATGTTTATAGTTAGGCTAAAGTGAGTTGGGCTAAAGTTTTAGGGTTAGGGTTAGAGTTAGGCTAAAGTGAGTTGGGTTGAAGTTTTAGGGTTAGAGTTAGGCTAAAGTGAGTTGGGCTAAAATTTTAGGGTTAGGGTTATTATAAAGTGAGATGGGCTAAAGTTTTAGGGTTAAGGTTAGGCTAAAGTGAGTTGGGCTAAAGTTTTAGGGTTTGGGTTAGGTTTAGAGTTAGGCTAAAGTGAGTTGGGCTAAACTTTTAGGTTTATGGTTAGGCTAACGTGAGTTGGGCTGAAGTTTTAGGGTTAGAGTTAGGCTAAAGTGAGTTGGGCTAAAATTTTAGGGTTAGGCTAAAGTGAGATGGGCTAAAGTTTTAGGGTTACGGTTAGGCTTAAGTGAGTTGGGCTTAAGTTTTAGGGTTAGGGTTTGCGTTAGGTTTTGGATTATGATTGGGATTAGGGTTAGGGATGGGATTAGGGTTAGGTTTGTGGTTAGGTTTAGGGTTAGGGTTGGGTTCAGTGTTAGGGTTGTGGTTATGGTTAGGGTTGGGATTATGGTAAGGGGTGTGTTGTGGTTAGGGTTGGATTTAGAATTAGGGGTTTTCCATTGTTTACTTACATCAGAAGGTCTCTAAATGCGACATGGCGCCCACCATTGATTCCAGCCAAATTTGCGCTCAAAAAGTCAAACGGTGCTCCCTCGCTTCTGAATTCTGCCATGCGCCCAAACAATGGTTTACCCCCACACATGGGGTATCAGCATACTCATGACAAATTGCACAACAACTTTTAGGGTCTAATTTCTCCTGTTACCCTTGTGAAAATAAAAATTTGGGGGCGAAAATATAATTTTTGTAGAAAAAAAAATTATTTTTTATTTTCATGGCTCTATGTTATAAACTTCTGTGAAGCAATTGAGGGTTCAAAGTGCTCACCACACATCTAGATAAGTTCCTTAAGAGGTATAGTTTCCAAAATGGTGTCACTTGGTGGGGGGTTTCCACTGTTGGGGCACATCAGGGGCTCTCCAAACGCGACATGGCGTCCGATCGCAATTCCAGCCAATTCTGCATTGAAAAAGTCAAACGGTGCTCCTTCCCTTCCAAACTCTGCCGTGCGCCCAAACAGTGGTTTACCCCCACATATGGGGTATCGGCACATTCAGGAAAAATTTCACAACAAATTTTGTGATTCATTTTCTGTTTTTACACTTGTGAAAATAAAAAAATGGTTCTGAAGTTAAATGTTTGTAAAAAAAAGTTAAATGTTCATTTTTTCCATCCACATTGCTTCAGCTCCTGTGAAGCATGTAAAGGGTTAATAAACTTCTTGAATGTGGTTTGGAGCACCTTGAGGGATGCAGTTTTTAGAATGGTGTCACTTTTGGGTATTTTCTGACATTTACACCCCTCAAAGTGACTTTAAATGTGATGTGGTCCCTAAAAAATGGTTTTGTAAATTTTGTTGTAAAAATGAGAACTCGCTGGTCAACTTTTAAGCCTTATAACTTCCTAACAAAAAAAAAAATTTGTTTCCAAAATTCTGCTGATGTAAAGTAGACATGTGGGAAATGTTATTTATTAAGTATTTTGTGTGACATATCTCTCTGATTTAAGGGCATAAAAATTAAAAGTTTGAAAACTGCAAAAAAATATTTCTGTTTTTTCTTAAATAAACACAAGTTATATCGAAGAAATTTTACCACTAACATGAAAAACAATAAGTCATGAAAAAACACGCTCAGGATCAGTGGGATCCGTTAAAGCGTTCCAGAGTTATAACCTCATAAAGTGACAATGGTTGGAATGGTAAAAATTGGCCTGGTCATTAAGCTGAAAATTGGCTCTGTCACTAAGGGGTTAAACCAAGGTCTGAACATAATGGAAAAATTAAATTGCGAAAAAAATAAAGACCATCGGGCCTGTTTAGGTGTCAACCGCTTGGCAGATTCAATATAAGCTAGATTTTTGTGATCAGTCACCACGGTGACTGGATGAACGGCTCCTTCCAAAAAATGCCTTGATTCTTCAAACGCCAACTTGACAGCCAATAACTCTCGATTATTATTATTATTTATTTATATAGCACCATTGATTCCATGGTGCTGTACATGAGAAGGGGATACATACAAATTACAGATATCACTTACAGTAAACAAACTAACAATCACAGACTGGTACAGAGGGGAGAGGACCCTGCCCTTTCGGGCTTACATTCTACAGGATGGGGGATGATTATCCACATCATAGTTTCTTTCAGCTGGAGAAAAATTTTTAGAGAGGAAGGCACATGGTCGCAGGTTAAAGTCTTAGGACCTTGAGACAATACAGCCCACACCCCTACCTCAGAAGCATCTACCTCCACAATGAACGGTCTCTGGAGGTCTGGTTGAACAAGAACAGGAGCAGACATAAAACATTTCATCAACTTTTCAAAAGCCCCAACAGCTTCTGGCGATCAAACATTTAGCTCCACCCCTTTACGAGTGAGATATGTGAGATGTTTAACGATCTGAGAAAATCTTCTAATACATTTTCTGTAGTAATTTGCGAACCCTAAAAAATGCTGCAGAGCCTTGAGGTCGCTGGGTTGAACCCAATCGATAATGGCCTGAACTTTTCCAGGATCCATCTTTAACCCAGAGGCTGACACTATGAAACCCAAGAATGATATTTCTTGAACAGAAAAGGTACATTTTTCAATCTTAGCAAACAAACAATTATCTCTCAACCTTTGCAGAAACGAATGGACATGTTTATAATGTGAATCCGGGTCAGGTGAGAAAATTAGAATATCATCTAAATAAACCACAATAAATCTCCCAATGAAATCAGAGAAAATATCATTCATAAAATTCTGAAAAAACGCAGTTATATTAGTTAGACCAAAAGGCATAACGAGATTTTCAAAGAGACCTCCAGATGTTAAAAACGCTGTCTTCCACTTATCACCCTCAGGTTATACAGTATGCCCCTCTGAGATCCAGTTTGGAAAACCATTTGGCACCAGAAAGTTGGTTATATAGATCGGGGATAAGTGGAAGCAGGTAAGTATTTTTAACAGTTATTTTGTTTAATTCTCGGAAATTGAGGCAGGGACGGAGACCTCGATTTTTTTTTTTTTTTAACAAAAAAGACTCCGGCAGCTACCGGCGATGACGAAGGACGAATATGACCTTTCCGTAAACTTTCATTAATATAAATCTTCATGGCTGACTGCTCAGGGCCAGACAAGTTGTACAAGCTAGCCTTGGGTAATTTGGCATTAGGAATAAGATTAATTGTACAGTTATAGGGACGGTGAGGAGGTAAGATTTCAGACTCCTTTTCTGAGAAAACATCTCTGAAGTCTTTCAGGTATTCCTTAAGACCTTCCAGACTAACAGAGCAAACATGCACAGGTTTTAGACATTTTTTCAGTACAATAAGGACCCCATTTGACAATATCTTTCAGACTCCAGTCAATAATCGGATTATGCATCCACAACCAAGGAATACCCAACACAATTCCAGCAGGAAAATTGTCCAAAGCATAACAGGAGATTAATTCCGTATGAAGAGACCCCACCTTGAGTGTGAACTCCACCGTAAATAACTGAACCAGACTTTTGTTCTGTCAACGGCCACGATTTGAATAGGGCTTTCTAGCTTCACTGTCCCTAATTCTAACTTCAGAACAAGTCTCAAATCAATGAAATTAGTTGCAGATCCACTGTCAACAAAGACAAATGTTAATAGACACTGGCATCTGAGAGCAGCGTCAATCCACAGGACCTCAGTAGACCACTGACGAAACTAGGTACAATAGTCTTCTGCTGTGCGATTCTCCAGTGTCAGGTTCATGATCCTTGTCTCTGCCACCTTGACCCTGTCAGGTTCGTCATAGATCTGTCCTAAGGCATCAAAAAAGGCATCCACAAAAAGACATTCAGGAGCAAGAGAGGGTATGGAAATGCCCAGGTCTGGGGACTCCCCGCAAAAGTGACATAATAATTCCCATCCGCTGTGACTCATTCCCTGATGACCAAGGGAGCAAGTGTACAATAATTTACAACTCTCCTTGAAGATTCTGAACTGATCTTTTTCCCCTGAATATTTGTCAGGGATAAGTTGTATATTCTCTAACTGGGCTACTGTGACCAGCGGGGTACTGCAGGGGTTGGTGTTGGGACCTATTCTCTTCAACATATTTATTAACGATCTGGTAGAAGGTTTACACAGTAAAATATCGATATTTGTAGATGATACAAAACTATGTAAAGCAGTCAATTCAAGAGAAGATAGTATTCTGCTACAGATGGATCTGGATAAGTTGGAAACTTTGGCTGAAAGGTGGCAGATGCGGTTTAACAATGATAAATGTAAGGTTATACACATGGGAAGAAGGAATCAATATCACCATTACACACTGAACTGGAAACCACTAGGTAAATCTGACATGGAGAAGGGATTTGGGGATCCTAGTTAATGATAAACTTACCTAGAGCAGCCAGTATCAGGCAACGGCTGCCAAGGCAAACAGGATCATGGGGTACATTAAAAGAGGTCTGGATACACATGATGAGAGCATTATACTGCCTCCGTAAAAGTCTCTGGTTAGACCGCACATGGAGTACTGTGTACAGTTTTGGGCACCGGTGTTCAGGAAGGATATAATGGAACTAGAGCAAGTACAAAGGAGGGAAACAAAATTAATAAAGGAGATGGGGAAACTACATTAGATTAGCAAAATTAGGATTATTTAGTCTAGAAAAAAGATGACTGTGGGGCGATCTAATAACCATGTATAAGTATATAAGGGGACAATACAAATACCTCTCCGAGGATCTGTTTATACCAAGGAAGGTGACGGTCACAAGGGGGCATTCTCTGCGTCTGGAGGATAGAAGGTTTTTCCACCAACATAGAAGAGTATTCTTTACTGTTAGGGTAGTGAGAATCTGGAATTCCTTGCCTGAGGAGGTGGTGATGGTGAACTCAGCCGAGGGGTTCAAGAGAGGCCTGGATGTCTTCCTGGAGCGTAACAATATTGTATCTTACAGTTGTTAGGTTCTTTAAAAGGACGTAGATCGTGGGATTTATTCTAATGGAATATAGGCTGATCTGGATGGACAAATGTCTTTTTTTGGCCTTGCTAACTATGTTACTAATGAAAAGACTTCTTGCTGTGAATGAAAAGTGCTTAAGACTGTGTACTCACTGTCCCTTATCCATCATCAAGTTCAGTAAAGTTCAATAAAGTTCCCATTTTTGAACAGAAGTCTCCTTCACTAATTTGTGGTACTCGTGATCCTGGCCAGCCAATACCATCGGCTCCCGCAGCCTGCACAGGCACAAGGCCCTCACAAGCAAAGGTCTTTTCACCTTGCACACACCACCCTAACAACACAGCTGGACGTCCTTATATCTGAGGTATCAGGCCCCAGGGTGGGGACATGTGAGCAGTCCCTTCCACCCGTCTCTTTGATTACTCGTAAACCCCGGCCCTGGATATGGCAGCCATCTTTTATACATATATATATATATATATATATATATATATATATACAGTATATATATATATTTGATTTACAAATACTGATATGAATACTGCTGTATAAATAAGGCATCACCAATTTAACAAACAGAAACCTTCATGTAACTTTACATCACAGGACAACTTTTAAATGCAGATAAATCTGACAATAATTCCTAAAGGAAGACACTTCAGGACACGCTCTGCCATCTTTTTTGGTAGTTTCCTGGTTGCTTTTTTGTCACATTAGGCCATCTGCATTTTTGAACCATCCCATTGCCTTGTATTGTAAAGTGTAAAGCGTGTTCAGAGTATAAAATGCCTGAAGAATGGTCAGCTCAATTTTATTAACTGGTTGCCATCTTTGGAAAAGTGAAGCGGTTAAAAGATGATCCAAAGTCTGAATATTGAGCAGTGAGTCGTTTTTTCATAGAAATATGCACTGTATGTTCATTAATTTTACTGCTTGATAGGTGCTTTTTCTAGCAGGTTTTGGAGCAGTACAATCCAGGAAAAGCAAGGGAAGCACCTTGGCACTATCAACATTTCTTAGGGCCCCGTCACACATAGCGACACACCAGCGATCCCGACAACTATATGCACTTGTCAGGATCGCTGGTGTGTCGCTACATGATCGCTGCTGAGCTGCCAAACAGGCAGCTCAGGCAGCGATCCGGACAGCGACACTGCGGGTAACGTTGCTTAGTTACCCGCAGTGTACGTTGGATACCAGCGCCCTGATGCAGGGAGCTGGTAACCAAGGTACACGTCGGGTTTCCAGGCGCTGCGCGATGCCTGGAAACCCAATGTGTACCTTGGTTACCAGCTCCCCTGCAGCAGGGCGCTGGTATCCAAGGTACACATCGTGTTTCTAGGCACAGCCCGCGTCTGGAAACCCTCTGTGTACCTTGGTTACCAGCTGATCGCTGGTCTCCCGCCTGTCACACGCAGCGATGCGTGCCTGCCAGCGGGAGACCAGTGATCAAAAAAATGTCCAGGACATTCAGCGAAGATCAGCAATACCCAGCAGGGTGGCTGATCGTCGCTGAATGTCACACACAGCGATAACGCTGGGGAGATCACTGCTGCATCACAAAACTAGTGACTCAGCAGCGATCTCAGTAGCGATATCGCTATGTGAGACGGGGGCTTAAGAATGGAGTTGTCAGCAAATTCACATGTAGCAAGATAAAAATAAGCCAGTGAAAACCAGTGATGCTCTGCTGAGAACTTTCCACAGTGGGTAAAAAGCTTGTAAAACCAAATGAGAAAGAAAGCGGTACTCCATCATGTAAAATCACACATTTATTCAAGTCCTTTTAAAACATGCGATCAGGGAGAAAGGATGAGCAGGTTCAGCTGGTCAGACAACAGCTGTTTCGCGTATCAATACGTAAAATGTCTCTCTCCCTGACCGCGTGGTTTAAAAGGACTTCAATAAGGGATCGCTCCCACTTGCAATTAAATTGGAAGAATGCAATCCAATTGAAAATTGTATTGTATTCGTACCAGTTTAATTCCATGCTTGTGTTCTCAGTGGCGGTTTTTATTCCTGGTCTGATCAGACGGAAAAACCACAGTATGCTGCGACTGAATGCAAGATTCGAATCGCACACACCCATGTAAGTCTATGGGTGTGTGTGAAAAATCTAAATGCACTTTAATATCACCCGAGTGCAGTGCAATTCCTGCGGACATCGGCAATGGAGGAGATGAGGAAATTAATTTCTCCCTCTAATTCGCACCTGTGCTGCCATTCTAACATGCGAGAGAATCGAAGCTGGAGCCGAGGGTCATTAGCAGATCGCATAAGATGTTCTCACATCGGATGTGATGTGCTAATTTCACTCTGGACCTAATGTGTGACTTTATATGGTGAGTGCCGCTTTCTTTCTCATTTGGTTTTGCAGGTTTTGGAGCAGACCTACCTGAAAAAGTCATATTGTACATCTTCATGTGAACAAAAACTCAAACTGTGCATCTACATGTAAGTACATTGTGCATCTACATGTAACCACTCTGCAGGCATTTTATGAGCTGAAGACCCTCATATTTAAAACAGCTCCTTAACAATACGTGTAAGGTACAGTACAGACCAAAAGTTTGGACACACCTTCTCATTCAAAGATTTTTCTGTATTTTCATGACTATGAAAATTGTACATTCACACCGAAGGCATCAAAACTATGAATTAAGACATGTGGAATTATATACTTAACAAAAAAGTGTGAAACAACTGAAAATATGTCTTATATTCTAGGTTCTTCAAAGTAGCCACCTTTTGCTTTGATGACTGCTTTGCACAATGCAGCATGCAGTGCGCGTACCCTGGGCAGCTACAGACCCGGAAGGCGGATACAGAGCAATATGGGGGCCGCTGTGGTTAGTACACTGGGACCTCTTCTGGAGGAAAGGGGCAAAGGGCAGAGACACCAGTGCTACAAAAATATTCAAAACACCAAATCCTCTGGACAAGTCTCCAAAAGAAAAACAGTCTTTGTCAGCTATACACATCATTATACAATATATTTCATAATGCTTTGTATGACCAGATCAGAACCTAACAAACATATGTCCAAATGTCAGGACTCAGGACTTTACCTATAATCAAATAAAAAAGTTTGACACCTTGTCAGTCCCCCAATGTGGACCTCACATATACTCTATACATAGAGTTGACACCTATCATTTTAGTTGTTATTTTTAGGGGTCTAGTTTGTTTGTTGGTTTTGAAGTTAATGAGACTGTCCTCTATCAATAAGTAGGTTTTGTTTTGTTTAAATCAGTCATCATGTGCTGGGAAAGATATGGGCTCAGTGTGCAAGCCCACATTAAAGGCAGGAACATGACCTTTGATGTAATTATACGTCAAAGTTCTTGAAGGGTTTAAACACCTTTTTATCTTAATCCATAATTATCAACACTTAAACTTAAATAGGGGCAAATGACACCTCAAGAAAGGAACTGGAAACCATCTGCAGTGACTTCGAAAACTTAGGTAAGAAAGTGAAAGAACTGGGAGCACAGGTGGTCTTCTCATCCATCCTTCCAGTGGATGGCCATGGAACAAGGAGGTGGAAGAAGATTCTGCAGGTGAACAACTGGCTACGTCGATGGTGCCGTCAGCAAGGATTTGGATTTCTGGATCACGGAGTGAATTACCTATATGATGGACTACTTGCTGGAGATGTGGTGCACTGTACGAAGACTCCGCAGTGCAGCTACCGGGGATACAGAGGGGGTGGTGGCCCCGCGCTCTGAGGGGGCCCACCCGGAGCTATGCTACTGTAACTGTGTCAGCATGCACAGCGCGCCGATGCAGTTACATTCTGCGGCAGAGCAGGGAGAATCGATCCCCCTGCTCTGCCGCCCGATCGCTATGGGCCCCTGAGCAGGTGGGGGGACCCTGTGCCAGCAGTGGGCCCCCCGCCCATCATCACAGGTTCAACTGTATCGGCTACATGCCAATACAGCTGACCGCATTGAAGAGAGAAGGAGCGAGCGCTCCTTCTCCCTTTATCCCCCTGTCAGCGTCAGACGTCCCCGACGCCGACACTGACAGCAGGAGCGATGAAGTCACTACTTGAGCGGGAGCTCCCAGCAGCGCAGGAACCAGGAGGAAGAGAGGGGAGTATATATTTATTTTTTTAGAGGCTGCCTGGGGGTTATAGAGGCTGCTGCCTATGGGGGGGCTGCATTATGCTTTACAGGCTGCATATGGGGGGGCTGCAATATGCTATACAGGCTGCCTATGGGGGGCTGCATTATGTTGTAGAGGCTGCCTATGGGGGACTGCATTATGCTATACAGGCTGCCTATGGGGGGCTGCATTATGCTATACAGGCTGCCTATGGTGGGGGCTGAATTATGCTATACAGGCTGCCTATGGGGGCTGCATTATGCTATACAGGCTGCTTATGGGGGGACTGCATTATGCTATACAGGCTGCCTATGGGGGGCTGCATTATGCTATACAGGCTGCCTATGGGGGCTGCATTATGTTGAACAGGCTGCATTATGTTGTAGAGGGTGCCTATGGGGAGGCTGCATTATGTTATACAGGCTGCCTATGGGGGTCTGCGTTATGTTGTAGAGGCTGCCTATGGGAGGGCTGCATTATGCTATACAGGCTGCCTATGGGGGGGCTGCATCATTCTATACAGGCTGCCTATGGGGGCTGCATTATGTTGTAGAGGCTGCCTATGGGGGGCTGCATTATGCTATACAGGCTGCATATGGGGGAGCTGCATTATGCTATACAGGCTGCCTATGGGGGGCTGCATTATGTTGTAGAGGCTGCCTATGGGGGGGCTGCATTATGCTATACAGGCTGCCTATGGGGGGCTGCATTATGCTATACAGGCTGCCTATGGAGGGGGCTGCATTATGCTGTACAGGCTGCCTATGGGGGGGCTGCATTATGCTATACAGGCTGCTTATGGGGGGGTTGCATTATGCTATACAGGCTGCCTATGTGGGGCTGCATTATGCTATACAGGCTGCCTATAGAGGGGCTGCATTATGCTATACAGGCTGCCTATGGGGGGCTGCATTATGCTATACAGGCTGCCTATGGGGGCTGCATTATGTTGTACAGGCTGCATTATGTTGTAGAGGGTGCCTATGGGGGGGGCTGCATTATGTTATATAGGCTGCCTATGGGGGTCTGCGTTATGTTGTAGAGGCTGCCTATGGGAGGGCTGCATTATGCTATACAGGCTGCCTATGGGGGAGCTGCATTATGCTATACAGGCTGCCTAATGGGGCTGCATTATGTTGTAGAGGCTGCCTATGGGGGATTATGCTATAGAGGCTGCCTATGGGGGGCTACATTATGCTATAGAGGCTGCCTATGGGGGGCTATATTATGCTATAGAGGCTGCCTATGCGGGTGCATTATGTTCTACAGGGCTACAGTATACTAGAGTCTGCATATGGTGGGTGTATTATATTAGGGACAGCATTATACTATAGAGTCTGCTTATGGTGGGTGTATCATGTTAGGGACTGCATTATATTATAGAGTCTGCCTATGGGAGGTTCATTATATTAGGGGCTGCATTACACTATAGAGTCTGCCTATAGGGGTGCATTATACTATAGAGGCTGCCTATTAAGGTGCATTATGCTATAGAGGCTGCCTATGGGGGTGCATTATACTATATAGAGTCTGTCTATGGGGAGTGCAGTATACTATATGGAGACCTATGGGGAGTGCATTATACTATACGGAGGCTTTTTGAGGAGTGCATTATACTGTATTGAGGACTATCTGGTGTATTATGCTATATGGAGGCTATCTAGGGGGCCATCATACAGTGTTTAGATTAGTGGCGGGGCCATAATACAGTATTGTGGCCATTAAATAGTTTGGGGATATTAAGTGGTCTGTATATATATATATAATATATATATATATATATATATAGAGGGGTCATTATACTGTTATTATTATGTGTATAAGAGAGCATCATACTGTGTATAGAGGAGCTGTACAAGGGGATACTCGGGACATTGGTAAATGTAAAGTGGGCACTTATTGTTATAGGGGAAAGCAGGTTACTGTGACTGTTAAAGGGGCAAACAGGGCATTATTACTTTCTAGGGGACAAAATGTGGGCACTGTTGTCTAGGGCACTTGCACCCTAGAGGGCTGCTTTAGAATTTAGAGGTCACACAGAACCACACAGCAGCTCAGTATTGGGGTATCAGAAGGATAAGGAGTTTGCGCAGGTTGGGGATAGATGGTGATGGTGCTGAAAATGTGATAAGTGAAATGTGTCTTTGTTGTAATCTCTGCAGACGAGTCTTGGCTGGAAGAGTTGTCATGTCGGTCTGGGCCAGATGGAAAAGACGGGAAAAGTGAACGATTCCATCAGAAAGAACATCAGCTGTAAGTCATTATCTGTAACTCTGCTGTAATCTCTTATATGTTCTGTAGGACTGGTATTATTTACCACTGGCCATATGGCGCTAATATCCATGTTGGTCTTTATGTAGATATTATGTTCAGTAACAGCACGGTCATCTGCGGAGGACCTCCTCCACTATTGGGGTGTGTCACTGGAAAACATATATTTGGAAGTCGCCTTGATACACTCATCAGGAGAGCTTTAAACTAGAACAATGTGGGAAGGGAAGCAAAAGGCCAGAAAAGCCATACACCTGAGAAATACTATTGAGAAATCTTCTATTAGAAGTGAAGGGGAAGAACAAAGACAAAACAATCTAAATAATAAAAATATTGGAGGAAGAGAAACCAATCACAAACTAAAATGTTTCTATACAAATGCACAAAGCATGGGCAACAAACAAGGAGAACTGGAACTAATAATGCAGGAAAAGAAATATGATGTCATTGGAATCACTGAAACTTGGTGGGCCAATACACATGATTGGAACACAAGGCAAGAAGAATACAACCTATTTTCAAGAAACAGACTTGAGAAATGAGGAGGAGGTGTTGCATTATATGTCAGTAAAGCGTATACCTGCACAGAGATTGAAGCTTCAATGACTGGGAGTTCTGTGGAAACTGTTTGGGTAAGAATACAAGGAGACAACAATGGAAAGGACACCATTGTAGGCATTTACTACAGGCTGCCTGTGCAAGCTGAAGATATGGATGAACTCTTTATGCATCAAATGGCCAAGTTCTCCAAAAAATATGACATGGTGGTCACTGGAGATTTCAACTATCCAGACATTTGTTGGGAATCTCTCTCAGGCAAAACTAACAGGTCAAGCAAATTCTTTTCCTCTCTTGCTGACAACTTTATCTTCCAAAAGGTAGGGGAGAAAACAAGGGGATCTGCTACCTTGGATCTAATCCTTATAAACAGGGAGGAAATGGTTGAGGAGGGAAGAGTGGCTGGGACCCTAGGAGGTAGCAACCATGCTCTTTTAGAATTTTGGATAATTAGAAGAGGAAAACCTGTGAAGACTCAGACTTCAAAGTTACATTTCAGAAAGGCAGATTTTAAGGTACTCAGAAAGAGAATCGGAGGGATCCAATGGCTGGATATCCTTAAGAACAAAAATGTCCAGTAAGGATGGGAAATTTTGAAAAATGAGATTCTCAAAGCACAATCCTTAACAATTCCAAAAAGAAGGAAAAATATGAAGCATTTAAGGAAACAGGATGGATGAACACAGAACTTAAACATTTCTTTCTTCCTTTTTAGCATGTGTTTATCAAATTGAAAGAGGAAGGCATATCTAAAGAAGAATTGTGAAGAAACCAGATTGTATCTTAATTTCCCAGATGACTATACTTTTGCAAGCCAAGAAGAATTGACTTTGTATCTGTATATTGGCTTGTGGATTTAAGTGTTTATTTTTGGTAGGTCAAGAACACAGACTTGCAAACTGATATACCATTTAACATACTGTGTAAAGGCTGGGTCTCACATAGCGATACACCAGCGATCCCGACAACGATCAGGATCACTGATGTATCGCTACATTATCACTGCTGAGCTGCCAAACAGGCAGCTCAGGCAGCGATCAGTACAAGCGACACTGCAGGTAACATCCCTTAGTTACCCGCAGTGTACCTTGGATACCAGCGCCCTGATGCAGGGAGCTGGTAACCAAGGTACACATCGGGTTTCCAGGCGCTGCGCGGTGCCTGGAAACCCGCTGTGTACCTTGGTTACCAGCGGATCGCTGGTCTCCCGCATGTCACACGCAACGATGCGTGCCTGTCAGCGGGAGACCAGCGATCAAAAAAATGTCCTGACCTTTCAGCGACGATCAGCGATAACCGGCAGGGGGGCTGATCGTCGCTGAATGTCACACACAGCGATATCGCTGGTGAGCTTGCTGCTGCATCACAAAACTAGTGACTCAGCACCGATCTCCCTAGCGATATCGCTGTGTGAGACGGGGGCTTAAGTCTGTAATAGTGACTTGTATATAATGTGTGTTTATCTTTGTGTGCTGATATGTTAATTGAGCATTGTATTCTGGAACCAGCTTGTTGACTTCGAAAGTAGGTAGGGAAAGGCTGTGAGGGTGGACTGAAGGACACTGTGTAATTCTAAAAATAGCTTACATGCCTTGGGTATAAAAGACTCATAGATCTCATCACTAACACTGAAGTAACACAAAGCTACCAGCCAGACATTCTGCAAAACATCCACGAGATACAGGACTGCAGCCAATTCATCATGGCACCATCACAAGGGACACGGATCTATGATTCTATAAGAAACAATCTAGCGGTTTTTGGCTCCGATTGGAAGGACACAGATCTGATCCATTGACTATCTCTGAACTATGGATATATTTGGAGAAAGCCAGGCTTTGGGACCCGCTGGTCGCCTGGTTCCATTAAGATGGTCGGATAAGCCAGGCAGTGACTCTCGTGTCAACTGGCTTTGGACCTTGTACGGACTCTATGGACTGTTCTCTGTCATCTCCCTACGCTTGTCGATATCTCTTCTCTGTGTGTGTATCACAGGTGGAATAGCGACCCTAGGAGCTCTGATGCAACATCTACCATTATCCCAGCGAGTCAGTGGAAAGGTGAGACCCTGTAATGTGCACCATCTTGGGGGTAATTGCTGGAACTGTTCTGTTTGCTATTGGAAGGAGAGAGAAAGAGATTGTATGTGCCAGAAAGGTATAGAACAGAGAGAGAGAAAGAACAGAGGAAGAGAGAAAGAAAGAACAGAGAGAGAAAGAAAGAACAAAGAGAGAAAGAAAGAAAGAACAGAGAGAGAAAGAAAGAAAGATTAGAGAGGAAGAAAGAAAGATTAGAGAGGGAAAGAAACAACAGAGAGAGAAAGAAAGAACAGAGAGAGAGAAAAAATAACAGAAGGAAAGAAATAACAGAGAAAGAAAGAACAGAGAGAAAAAAGACAGAACACAGAGAAAGAAAGAACAGAGAGAAAAAAGAAAGGACAGAGAGAGAAAGAAAGAACAGAGAGAAAGAAAGAGAATAGAGAGAAAGAAAGAACAAAGAGAGTAAGAAAGAAAAAATGATTAGAGAGAGAAAGAACGAGCTGAGAGAGTGAAAGAAAGAAAGATTAGAGAGAGAAAGATAGCAAGATTAGAGAAGGAAATAAAAAACAGAAAGATAGAACAGAGAGAGAAATAAAGAACATTGAGAAAGAACAGAGAAAGAAAGAACAGAGAGAAAGAAAGAACAGAGAAAGAAAGAAAGATTAGAGAAAGAAAGATCGAGCTGAGAGAGAGAAAGAAAAAAGATTAGAGAGGGAAATAAAGGACAGAGAGAGAAAAAAAGAACAGAGAGAGAACGAAAGAACAGAGAAAGAAAGAACAGAGAGAAAGAAAGAGCAGAGAGAAAGAAAGAACAGGGAGAAAGAAAGAACAGAGAGAAAGAAAGAAAGAAAGAAAGAAAGAAGAAGGAAGAAAGAAAGAAGAAAGAAAGAAAGAAAGAAAGAAAGAAAGAACAGAGAAAGAAATATTAGAGTGAGAAAGAAAGAACAGAGAGAAAGAAAGAAAGATTAGAGAGGGAAAGAAAGAACAGAGAGAGAAAGAAAGAACAGAGAGAAAGAAAGAGGGGAAGAAAGAAAGAACAGAGAGAGAATTAAAGAAGGGATGAAAAAAAGAACAGAGAGAGAGAGAGAGAAAGAAAGATTAAAGAGAGAAAGAACGAACAGAGAGAAAGATTAGAAAGGGAAAGAAAGAACAGAGAGAGAGAAATGATGAAAGAACAGAGAGAAAGAAAGAACAGAGATAAAGAAAGAAAGAACAGAGAGAAAGAAAGATTAGAGAGTGAAAGAAAAAAAAACAGAGAGAAAGAAAGAACAGCGAGAGAAAGAACGAACAGAGAGAAAAAGAAAGGATTAGAGAGGGAAAGAAAGAACAGAGAAAGAGAAAGAACAGAAAGAGAAAAGAGAGAAAGATTAGATAGAAAGAAAGAACAGAGAGAAAGAAAGAAAGATTAGAGAGAGAAAGAACAGAGAAAGAAAGAACTGAGAGATAAAGAACAGAAAGAGAGAAAGAAAGAGAGAAAGAAAGAAACAGAGAGAGAGAAGGAAAGAACAGAGAGAGAAAGAAAGATGGAAAGAGAGAGAAAAACAACAGAAAGAACAGAAAGAGCAAGAATGAGGGGACAAAAAACAGAGATAAAGAAAGATTAGAAAGAAATAGAACGAACAGAGAGAGAGAAAGAAAGAAAGATTAGAGAGGGAATGAAAGAGCAGAGAGAGAAAGAAAGAACCGAGAGAGAAAGAAAGAGGGGAAAGAAAGGAAGAACAGAGAGAAAGAAAAAACAGAGAGAGAAAGAAGGGATGAAAAACACAACAGAGAGAAAGAAAGATTAGAGAGAGAAAGAACGAACAGAGAGAAAGATTAGACAGGGAAAGAAAGAACAGAGAGAAAGAACAGAGAGAGAAAGAAAGAAAGAACAGAGATAAAGAAAGAAAGAACAGAGAGAGAAAGAAAGATTAGAGAAAGAACGAACAGAGAGAGAAAGAAAGATTAGAGAGAGAAAGAAAGAACAGAGAAAGAAAGGACAGAGAGAGAGAAAGAAACAGAGAGAGAAAGAAAGAACAGAGAGAAAGAACAGAGAAAAAAAGAAATGGGAAAGAAAGATTAGATAGAAAGAAAGAACAGAGAGAAAGAAAGATTAGAGAGTGAAAGAAAAAACAGAGAAAGAAAAAGAACAGAGAGAGAAAGAAAGAACAGAGAGAGAAAGAAAGATTAGAGAGAGAAAGACCGAACAGAGAGAGAGAGAAAGAAAGAAAGATTAGAGAGAGAAAGAAAGAACAGAGAGAGAAAGAAATAAAGAACAGAGAGAGAGAAAGAAACAGAGAGAGAAAGAAAGACGGAAAGAGAGAAAGAAAGAACAGAGAAAGAAAGAACAGAAAGAGAAAGAACGAGGGGATGAAAAAAGAACTGAGAGAGAGAGATAAAGAAAGATTAGAGAGGGAAAGAAAGAGCAGAGAGAAAGAACAGAGAAAGAAAGGAGAGAAAGAAAGTAAGAACAGAGAGGAAGAAAGAAATATTAGAGAGTGAAAGAAAGTACAGATCGAGAAAGAACAGAGAGAGAAAGAAAGATTAGAGAGAGAAAGAATGAACAGAGAGACAGAAAGATTAGAGAGGGAAAGAAAGAACAGAGAGAGAAAGAAAGAAAGATTAGAGAGAGAAAGAATGAACAGAGAGACAGAAAGAAAGATTAGAGAGGGAAAGAAAGAACACAGAGAGAAAGAACAGAGAGAGAAAGAAAGAATAGAGAGAAAGAAAGAACGATTAGAGAGTGAAAGAAAGAACAGAGAAAGAAAGAATAGAGAGAGAAAGAAAGATTAGAGAGAGAAAGAACACAGAGAGTAAGAAAGAACAGAAAGAGAAAAAACAGAGAGAAAGAAAGTTTAGAGAAAGAAAGAAAGAAAGAACAGAGAAAGAAAAAAAGAACAGAGAAAGAAAGAAAGAACACAGAAAGAAAGAAACAGAGAGAAAGAAAGATAAGAGGAGAAAGAAAGAACAGAGAGAGATTAAGAGAAACAGGTAGAGAAGAAAGAAAGATTTTATAAAGATACTATAGCAGCCTGGCTCCCATTGTAATGCCCACCTGAACCTCCTGATGCAGGACATATCACTATCCGCTCACACGGCCAGTATCCCGATTCCAAGGTGATCCCCCTGTCGTGCTGTCGGAGGACATGGTGATGGTTCTGAAGCATTTCCTGAAGTGCCTCCATGGTTCCGTCACAATCTCCTCCTGAAATTACCTAATTTCCTTTCAGCTTCCAGCATGTCACTAGAGGTGGAATGTCAAGTGCGAGTTTTAAAGTGCTCCTCGGTGCTCCACCGTGTACTTCTGTGTCCACGGGAAAAGTAAGCTCCCAGCCGGGACAGCGGGGCAGACTCTCAAAATCGGGACTATCCCACTGGATCAGGGACGGCTGGGAGGTATGAATGTTCCCCACCATACACCTCAAACACGCACGGCTCCGCACACCTCATACACATACGGTTCAGCTTTGTATGCCTCGTACACACACAGCTTTGCTCCGTATACATCACACACGGTGCAACTCAGTATACACATGGCTCCACTCCGTAAACCTCGTACACATGCGGCTATGCTCCGTACACCTTGTACACACGCGGCCACACTCTGTACACCTTGAACACACATGGCTCACTCCGTAAACCTTGTACACATGCGGCTCTGCTCCATACTCCTCATTTACACGAGGCTCCGCTCTGTAACCTCGTACACACATGGCTCCGCTCCGTACACCTCGTACTCAAGCGGCTCCGCTCCGTACACCTCGTACACACACGCCTCCACTCCGTACACTTCATACACTAATGACTCACCTTTGTATGCCTCGTACAGACATGGCTCCGCTCTGTATACCTTGTACACATGTGGCTCCCCTCCGTACACCTCGTTCAAATGCGGCTCCACTACATACACACGTAACTTCGCTTCGTACACCCCGTACACACACGGCTCTGCTCTGCTCCATACACACACGGCTCAGCTCCGTACACTTCATACACACAGGGCTCTGTTTCGTACACTCCGTACACATGCGGCTCTGTTCCGTACACCCCATACACACACTGCTCAGTACACTTCGTACACACAGGGCTTCGTTTCATACACCTCGTACACACATGGATCCCCTCCGTATACCAAGTACACACATGGCTCCGCTCCATACACCTCGTACACACACGGCTCCGCTCCGTGCACCTCATACACACACGGCTCCGCTCCGTACACCTCTTACACACGGCTCTGCTACATCCACCCAGTAAACCCTCCTGATTCCACACATAGACTTCCCCTCAACCAGCACAGCAGAGTCCTGCATACACTGAGGCCCTTGATCATGTGACCCCTGACTCCTCCCCTCCTGTGACCTCATCACAGGTCCTGTGCGCACAGAACAGCCATATATAAGCAACCCGAGCAGATGCAGGAGAGGAGCGACTTCAGCTTCAGGACCTGTGAAGATGTCACGGTCATGTGACCGGTCTTGTGAGCCGGGGAGGGCTTCTGTTCTGGAGTGTGCTGTGTATAGAAGGAATTGTATGGCGATCGGTACACAGCCCGTTCTGAAATGACAGGTGGGCATGGCAGCTGATTCGCAGTGCGGGAAACCTAAAATCCCGGCCCGGACAGAGTGTCAAAATTGGGACTGTCCCGCTGGATCTGGGACGGTTGGGAGGTATGCCTGCCGTATCACACTTTGTCATTTGGTTGGGTTGAAATTAACCTGTATAGGCCTGATCCAGAGGCCACAAAAAATTCTTCTGTTATTAACGTCACACAGTAACGGACCGGACATTAAAAATAGTTTGTAGCATCTAGTGTGTAATAGAGGCCTGAAAAATAGGCCACAAAAAATTCTTCTGTTATTAACGTCATACAGTAAGGAACCTCACTTTAAAATTGTTTGTAGCATAACTTCTTTGTCATACAGGCCTCATCGACACTCAAACAATTCTTTTTTTCTGTGACTAACATGATGCAGCACGCCATATTTTAACTTTGAATTTACTGTCGGTGAAATTCAGCTGTTTGCAGAGGTGGTGCAGAGTTTAAAATCTAATTTTTTGTTGCTAATACTATGCTCCTACCACTCTATCTGAACAACATGACTGGGAAAAAGCGAGGCCATAATGGAAGGGGAATTAGGCTTGCTGTTCAAGGTGTACTTGGGGTAGGTGGTAATGTTTATGAAAGCACTAGTGAAGCAACGTCATGTCCTTAGCAAAGACAACTGACAACTTATGTTACCGGACAGGCTACACCACTACCTTTCTTTGGCAGACGCACAGCGGTACGCCTTATCGATGATGCCCAGAAAAAGATTGTACTCGAATGGATGGCAAGTGCAGCTTCAAGTGACCTCTCCACCTCTTCCTCCAACTCTCCATCACACCCAGTACAATCCACAGACGTGGAACCAAAATTCCCCTTGCTTCCCCCCCATGTCCCAACTATCCAACCGTTCAACTGACTGTACGGAACCACAGATGGGTGAGTCTGTAGAGCTGTTCACACATACTATGCCATGTTCATCAGAAGTGTACTCAAAAGCTTCGCAGAGTCAAGAGGAGGAAATCTGCACCGATGCCCTAAATTTTTTTAGCTTGGATCCGAGGCAGGAAGAAGTACCATCCGAACAGCATCCTGACACTCGTCATTAGACGTTATTCCCTGGGGGAGGTGATCATGAAGAGACTCAGATATCTGAGGCTCACACGGACTGTACTGTGCTGTCAGGGCAAGAAGCGGAGGAGGGTCACTCCAATGGCAAGGAATGTGATAACACAGACAATGATGATGAGGTGTTAGATCTCAGTTGGCGTGAACATAGAGGCAAACAGCTGAGTAGATAATCTGAGGAGGAAGACGAGGAGGTTAAGTTGCGCCATCCATCGTAGACACGTAGTGATGCAGCCACGATGAGCAATGCATCCTCAGCCACAAATGTGCCTCTGATCATCAGCCTCCGCTGTTCTGCAACTCGCAGTGGTGGCAAGGGTTGCCTAGCCTGGGCCTTCATTGACACAGCAAAGGAAGTGCCAACTCACTCAATCTACCAACTTTGTAAAAAAAAAACTGAGTCGAGGAAAAAAGTGCAATAATATGATTACTACATGTATGAACCTTCACATGCGCAATCAACATGCTTTAGTGTGGGAATCCCACTGCGCAAAAATGCGGATCAGCAGACCTCAACAACCATCAGCCGCCCCATCAAGCATATCTACTGCTTCTTCCTCCTCCTCTGTTAATGTGCCAACTATCAAGATGCAGGTCTTTGACCGCAGAACCTCAGGTTCTTTATCTGCTCCTGTAACAGAAGCAGACATACCTGCAGTTTTTGACCGATCTCAGAGAATGATCACACTACAAGTTTCTCAATCCACAGTAACATCTCTGCCTGCACCTCTCTCATGGTCCAGCAGATTGTCCAGATCATCATACTCTCACCGCACTGCAGCTAGCCCATGGTTCCACAGTTGTGGTCACGTAAAAGATTGTTCCATCCTACGCATGACAAAGCTAAGAGGTTGAATTTCACCATCTCCAATTTGTTGGCCACAGAAATGCGACCTTTCTACCTTGTAGATACAGATGGTTTCCAAAAGCTGATGGCCGTCGGAGTCCCCCAGTACCAATTACCCAGTCAGCACCATTACTTTTCTAAGAAAGCTGTGCCTGCGCTACACTAGCATGTCGCAGACAACATAACCTATTCCTTGACAAAATCTTTGTCTGCCAGGGTGCATTTCACCACAGACACGAAGGAGTAAGTATGGCCAAGGGTGTTACGTCTCACTGACTGAGCACTGGGTGACTCTGGTGGCTGTGGGGTAAGGCGGGGAAGGTGCTACTCCACAAGTCTTGGAATCCCTAAGGCTTGCAGGACAAACCCCTACATTTAACACTTCCTCCTCTGCTTCTGCCTCCTCTATCTCCTCTGGGGCCTAGACCTGCACCCACAACCTCTGCCTTCATGAGACACTCGTTCCAACATTGCAGAGCGACCCCCATCACCTCCATACTGTGCAGCCAGGGCTCAGCGTAATCAGGCAGTCTTAAAATTGATATGCCTTGGAGATCGCAGTCATACAGCTGAAGAGTTGTGGACAGCTCTCCAGGCTGAATTTGATCAATGGCTGTCTCCGCTGAACCTGCATCCAGGGAAGGCCATGTCAGATAATGGTGCGAACCTGGTTGCGGCCCTACGGCAAGGCAAGGTCACACATGTGCCTTGCATGGCTCACGTCCTCAACCTGATGTTATAGCGTTTTTTCAGCCACTATCCTTGCCTGGGTGAGCTGCTTCAGAAAGCACATAAGCTGTGTGCTCATTTCCGCCGTTGGCACCCTCTGCAATTAACAGGTTGATATGTGATGTGCCAACATGGTGGAATTCCACTCTGCACATGTTGCAGCGACTGTGGCAGCAGCAACGAGCCCTGATGCAGTATGCAGACTTTGAATAGCCTTCGGTAGGAGATGATGGTCTCAAAGAAAGAGGAGGAAGCACAGGAGGTTGGGGAAAGGATAATCTAAGTTACTTACCGTTAATGGGATTTTACAGAGCCCATGACAGCACCACCTGAGAGAGGATCTCCACCCACCAGGACAGGAAACCTACTGAATAAAAGGGCGGTACCTCTCCATCGCATCAGTTTGGTTCCAGAGCACGAGAGGACCTCCAGATAAATTAGTTAACATAACTTCCACCAAATACATTTTACTTAACACCCCTAATTAGTGCACACCATAAGTGACAGAAGCAAGGGAGGGAATTCAAGGGTGCTGTCATGGGCTCTGTAAAATCCCGTTAACGGTAAGTAACTTAGATTTTTCCCCTCTCCCATGACAGCACCACCTGAGAGATTTATATAGACTGAAGCACCCTAGGGAGGGATAGCCGCTTCCAGCACCTTCCTACCGAAAGACAGGCTAGCAGAGGAGGACAGATCAAGTCGGTAATGTTTATAAAAAGTAGTAGGGGTAGACCATGTGGCCCGCCTTACATATTTCTTTGATGGAAACCTCTGCCCTCTCGGTCCAGGAGGTCGCCACGGCCCTGGTGGAATGGGCTCTCAGATCCTGTGGTATCGGTGTCTTACTAGATGTGTAGGCTAGGCTAATGGCATCCCTAATCCATCTAGCTAAAGATCCCTTTGTGATACTACACCCTTTCTTTCCACCTTGAAAAGACACAAATAAGGACTTGCTCTTCCTATCTTGACTGGTCCTATCTAGATAGTGTAGAAGGGTTCTCCTTACATCTAATGTGTGGAGTTTACATTCTTCCTCTGATGTTGGCTCACTGAAGAAGGAGGGCAGTATAACCTCTTGACTCCTGTGAAATCTAGAGGCCACCTTTGGGAGATAGGCCGGATCAGGTCTCAATACGACCCTATGCTCTAATATCTGCATGAACGGCGGATCTATGGACAGAGCCTGTAGATCACTAACTCTACGTGCTGACGTCAAAGCTATCAGGATCACCATTTTGAGAGTCAGGTTTTTGTTAGAAATATCCTGTAGGGGTTCAAAGGGAGATTTTGTCAGCGCTTCTAACACTAAATTTAGGTCCCAAGGGGGAAATCTTGGGCCTGGCGCTGGTCTAGATCTCTGACAGGCTTTAATGAACCTGACTACCCATCTGTTTGACGCTAGATTGTGGTTAAACAGGGCCCCTAATGCTGATACCTGCACCTTAAGGGTGCTAGTGGCTAGCCCCATTTCCCATTTCTGGAGGAATTCAAAGATTAGCTTAATCGGGATTGGACCTCCCAATCGGTGTCCTGAAAAGCTTAGAAACTTTGCCCATATTCTGCCATAAATTCTCGTGGTTATGGGTTTTCTGCTCTGCATTAACGTATTGATTAGTCCCGGTGAAAACCCCTTCTGTATCAATAATGACCTCTCAAATTCCAGGCCGTCAAGTGAAGGCCTAGTCTCTGAGGGTGAACCCAGGGGTCTGTCAGGGACATCTTCCTCAACCATGAGAACCAAGGCCTTTTTGGCCAGAAGGGAGCTATGAGTATGATCCTCGCCTTCTCCTCCCGAATCTTCCTGAGTACTGTCGGGATCAGCATCATTGGGGGGAAAGCGTAAGCTAGGTAAATGTCCCAAGGGATCTGCAGCGCATCTACAGCATAAGGTCTTTCCTTCGGGTCTAGGGAACAGAATCTGCTGGTTTTCTTGTTTTTCCTGTTCGCAAAAAGGTCTATCTCTGGTTGCCCCCAGAGACTCACAATCTGCTGGAACACTGATTGATTTAGTTCCCATTCCCTTGTTTCAGAGTCGTTCTGCTGAGGAAATCTGCCTCCTCGTTGTCCTTCCCCCTTATGTGTAAGGCTGAAATCTGGAACTGGGGTCTCTCCATCACTTGTAGAATCTGCCGGGTTAATGTCATCAAGGGTCTGGATGGTGTGCCTCCCTGATGATTTATGTAGGCAACTGAGCTTCTGTTGTCCGACAGGATACAGACGTGATTGCCTCTTAGTCTGGGAAGGAATTCCAATACTGCTTCCTTGATGGCAAGTAACTCCCTGTAATTTGAGGAGTTTGCTGCTTGCGCTTTGGTCCAGATTCCCTGTATCACATTGTCCCTTAGATGTGCTCCCCACCCTTCCGCACTCGCATCCGTTATTATGACATCCGATACCGGAAGGGACCATGGGACACCACGTGACAGATTTTCTGGATCCAGCCACCATGCTATGGTGCTTAAGGTTTCTTGGGATAGTGTCATCTTCCCTTCCAGATGTCCTGATAGTCTTATCTCCCCGTCTAGGACATCTTGCTGTAAAGACCTAGAATGGTACTGGGCCCATTGCACCACCGGAATGCATGAAGTCATGGAGCCTAAGAGGGACTTGGCCTGTCTGAGGGACATAGTTGGTCTGGATAATGCTGCTGATATTAATGTCATCATCTTCCTCTTCTTTTCCTCTGGAAGGAGACACAGTTGTTTCTTCGAGTCTATAGTAAGACCCAAGAAGGATTGAACCCTCCTGGGTTGGAGTCTTGATTTTTCTACATTTATTATCCAGCCTAGATCGGACATGGTGTTTTGAATGAATCTTAGATTGGATCTGCACTCCTGCTCCGATCTGCCGATTATTAAGAAATCGTCTAAATAAGGTATAATTAGAATGTCCTTTTCCCGTAGGCATGCTGTTAGTTCGAGAATTATTTTGGTAAATATTCTCGGGGCCATGGATAGGCCGAAGGGCAGTACCCTGTATTGAAAATGCCTTAGCCGACCTCTTAGCCCTACTGCCACTCTTAAGTATTGCTGGTGTTCCTGATGGATAGGAACATGATAATAGGCGTCTTTGAGGTCTAAGACGCTCATAAACCAACCTGGAAACAACACCTTGATTGCCATCTTTACTGATTCCATCTTGAATGGCCTGAAGGGCAAGAATTTGTTGAGGCCTCTCAGGTTGACTATTGTCCTGTAAGATTGGTCTGGTTTTTTGATCAGAAACAGGGGAGAGTAAAATCCCCTCCCCTCCTGCTGAACCGGCACCTCTATCAGCACCTTCTTTTGAATTAACGAAAATACTTCGGCCTCCAGAGCTTGCTGTTCTTTCTCAGATCTGGGGGACGAGATCTTGAACCTGTGCCTGGGTACTGAAGCAAACTCCAATCTGAGTCCTGATTTTATAATGCCGAGGATCCAGCTGTTGACCGACATCTTCTCCCAGGCGGTTAGGAAGTAGGACAGCCTTCCTCCCACCTGGGGCAGCCCATCACTTGGTGCTTTTTCTGCTCTTTGAAGATGACTCTCCGTACATGAAGCCTCTATTAAAGGGCCTTCTCGCTCTCCAGCTTTTTGTATCCTTGGATGGCTTGTATCTGCTATAACGCCTTCTCCGAAAGGAGCTTTTGAACTGCGGTCTCGACACTGTCGGAAATCCCTTCTTCTTGTCCGCTGCTTTCTCCAAAATATCATCCAAGGTCTTTCCAAAGAGAAATTTTCCATCACAAGGAATAGAGCACAGCTTGGTCTTAGACTGAGCATCTCCTGGCCAGCTCTTAAGCCATAGGGCTCTACGCGCTGCGTTAGCCAGATTCGCTGACCTAGCCGCTAGCCTTACTGAGTCCGCTGAGGCATCCGATAAGTAAGAAGCTGCGCCCTGTAATAACGGTAGCTCCGCTAAAATCTCTTTCCTGGGGGTGTTATCTCTAAAATGATCACTGAGCTGTTCCAACCATATCATCAATGACCTTGCGGTGCATGTGGCTGCAATGGCTAGTTTTAATGATCCCGCTGAGGACTCCCATGCCTGCTTGAGGAATGTTTCGGCCTTCCTGTGTAGCGGATACTTGAGGGTACCTAAATCCTCAAATGGCAGTGTAGAATTTTTAACCGCTTTGGCTACTGCCACATCAATTTTCGGGGCCTTGTCCCATATTAAGGTGTTCTCTTCCTCAAAGGGGTATCTTCTCTTTGAAGAAGATGATAGTGGCCCCTTTCTCTCCGGCTTCCTCCATTCTCTATCAATGAGCAATTGAATATTCTCAATGACCGGAAAACAACGCCTCTTCTTCTGAATCAGGCCTCCGAACATAATATCCTGGACGGATCTAGCCTGCTTGGGGTCTGATATGCCATGACAGTTTTAATAGATTTAACTAGTTTGTCCGTTTCCTCCTAGAAAAACAGGGCTTTCCTCCCATTTCATTATCAGAGGAGGAAGAAGATAGTCATCCTGAATTTGACCTATCTTCCTGCTGAATCGATTCTTCCGGTTCCGATTCTACAGACTCCAGTCTGACCGGTGGTTTTTCGGTCATCAGACCTTTTAAGGACTCCTGAACTTCAGACCTAATAATGGTCCTGAGGTCCATAGCAAACCCCGGTGTTTCCTCTGCTATGGTCTGTTGAATACACTGACTGCAGAGTGGCTTGCTACTAGCTTCTAGTAAAGCCTGCTTACATATGGCACACTCCTATTCTTTTGTTTGGAGCTGTGCTTTCGGGGCCTTTCCTATGAAGGTAATAGAAAGAAAGAAGGTGTCCTTTAATACTAGTCACATTCACGTAGATCACTCACCACCCGTGGATCAATCTACGGTACCGGAGATGCAGGCTGAGAAGGTTCTGAAGAACGCTTGTCCCTGGTGGAGGATTTCTGGCTTGACTTATATTTCTGACTCGCTCCATCAGTTGAATGGTCAGACTTGTGCCTTTGCAATGTCGCCTGCTGGTGCTGCTGCTGCGACGACTGGCGCTGCTGCTGTGGAGGCTGCTGCTGTTGTGACTCCATGCCTGAAGTACCTACAGCGATTGCCACCATTATTGTGGAGCCACCCCTTTAAATACTGGGTGGCTACGGCTCCGTCTCCGTTGTGACTTCCTTCTCCTTTTTTTTTTTTACGACGCATACAGGGATCCCAAGCCTTGCACACGCTCTCCTCTTGCGTCACCAGCTAGTCCACGTCGCAGGACCGCCCCTCCTGTTCGGCGTCCTACGCATGCACCGGAAATGACGCGCAACGTCGGATGCGCCGGAAGTTTGGCCGCCCGCACATGCGCCGACCCCAGGCCCCGCTTACTGGCGCGCTCAGGTCACCGAGCGCAGACCCGGTCAGTTCTTCCTTTCCACTCACCGGCGCACTCCGGTGCCTGTGCGCAGCCCTGGAGCACACCACCGGGGGGCCCATCTTCTGGTCCTAGGCCTGTAGTCTTCTGGGAGGTGGTCCAGCAAAAAAACCTGTGGGCTCTTCTCCCCCCGTGCGCGCAGCCCCGGGATTCCTGCTGGCCCCAGCCATTGGACATTTTCCAAAGAGGTCCCCTGCCGCAGTTGCATCGGCCCGATGGCCGCCACACACCCCCGGATGGCATCCCGATCCTCCTGGACACCATCCTGGGTAAGTGTACCGCACCTGCTGTAGGCTTCCACGAGGACAGGAAACCTAACTGATGCGAAGGAGAGGTACCGCCCTTTTATTCAGTAGGTTTCCTGTCCTGGTAGGCGGAGACCCTCTCTCAGGTGGTGCTGTCATGGGAGAGGGGAAAAACATTGTTTCTAAGTTCAAAACGGTCATCACAAATTGTCGCTCCACAACTCATATGATAAATCTCACGCAAATGATAACAATTACTACGAAACCTATTTCAAGAGATGGGAATCCTGGAACAGCTTTGCTCCCTGAACATGTTTTAAAGATGTCTCTCCTCAATTTATAGCTATTTACACTGTGTTCCAAATTATTATGCAAAAATTGTTTAGGAGTGATAAGGTAAGAATTTTTTTGTTTGTCAGTTAAACTCATTGATGGTCATGTGTGTCAGGGCTCTTTATATCACTGTAAGCAATTGCAGACACTTGTGCTAATTAGTTTGGCAGGTGTGTCCAATGAAAGGCAAGACTACTTAAGAAGGCTGTTCCACATTATTAAGCAGCCTACATTTTCTGCCAAAATGGGAAAGAAAAAGGATGTGTCGGCTGCTGAGAAGCAACAAATTGTGGAGTGTTTAGGTCAAGGCATGACTACAATCAACATTGCCAAGACACTTCATCGTGATCATCGCACAATCAAGAAGTATGTAGCTGATTCACAGTACACACGTGTGTGTGCTGATAAGAGAAAATTGAGGACTCTTTCCTACAGGCAATTACGTCAGGTTAAAAGAGCCGCGGCAAAAAAGCATTGTCAAAGCAGCAGACAAGTTTTTGAAGCTGCTGGTGCCTCCGACGTCCCCCGAACAACAAGATGCAGGGTCCTTCAGAAGTTTGCAGCTGTGCGTAAGCCATCCTGTCGACCTCCTCTATCCACTGCACACAAGCAGAAACAGCTCCAGTGGGCCAAACAATACATGAAGACTGACTTCAAAACTGTTTTGTTCACCGATGAGTGCCGTGCAACGCTCGATGGTCCAGATGGATGGAGTGGAGGATGACTGGTTGATGGACACCACATGCAAACACGGCTACGGCGCCAATAAGGAGGAGGTGGAGTAATGTTTTGGGCTGGAATCATGGGGAGAGAGATTGTCGGCCCCTTTAGGATCCTTGAAGGGGTAAAGATGAAATCCATAGTGTATGTTGAGTTTCTCAAACAGCACTTCCTGCCATGGTTCAAGAAGAAGAACCGTGCATTCCGCAGAGAGATCATTTTCATGCATGATAATGCACCGTCTCATGCTGCACATAACACATCTGCATCTCTGGCTGCTATGGGCATAAATGGGGACAAACTTATGGTGTGGCCCCCATGCTCCCCTGACCTCAACCCCATTGAGAACCTCTTGAGCATCATCAAAAGGAGTGTCTATGATGGCGGGAGGCAGTTCACATCTAAGCAACATCTCTGGGCGGGTATTCAGTCCTCATTCAAAAGAATTGAAGCAGAAACCATCCAAAACCTGACAAATTCAATGGACGAGAGAGTTCAGAAGCTCCTTTCGAACAAGGGGTCCTATGTGCAAATGTAACATCACCTAGAATAAAGTTTTGAGTTGAAAACTGTTTGATTTCAGTTTGTAATAACCTGCTAATGCTTATAATTTCAAAAATGACCTTTTATTTGTTCTTTATTAAAATGAAAAGGTTGAAAACTCTGCTGTGCATAATAATTTGGAACATGCATTTTGAGTGCAGTTTGAGTGTTTTATTTTTTAAAAAATATACTGTTATCATAGGCAGTTTGTACAAAAACCTTTCAATTGTACTCTAATAGTTATTTGACTGGAAAATTACAATGACTGAAATTCATATAGGTAATTTGGGAAAATCTGAGAAAATATTATTTGCATTATAATTTGGAACACAGTGTATAGCTATTTATTTACAGCTACTCAGGATACGTTATATTTGTCTTTAACCCCTTAATGACCGCCGATACGCCTTTTAACGGCGGTCATTAAGGGTACTTAAACCACAGCGCCGTTAATTAACGGCGCTGTGGAAAAAGTGAATAGCGCCCCCCAGAGGCGCATTTTCTCCGGGGTCTCGGCTACCGGGGGTAGCCGAGACCCCAGAGAACATGAATCGGGTCGGTTTTTACCGACACCAATGTTGCGATCGCCGTTATTAATCCTATAACGGCGACCGCAACAAAAAAAAAAAGTTGTGTCATTTAATTTCTTTGTCCCCTGATGTCATCGGACATCAGAGGACAGAGAAAAGGGGTCCCCGGGACCCCCATGTGGCCCCCGATGTCCTGTATGTGGCCCCAGGGCCCTCCGGTGTCCCCCGGGGCCGGCGCGATGAAGAACATGGCGGGCGCATGCTCAGTGCGCCCGCCGCTATGTGTCGCTGTGTCCTGGGGGGATGGGCAAATATTCTCTGGGGTCTCGGCTACCGGGGGTAGCCGAGACCCCAGAGAACATGATCCGGGTCGGTATTCACCGATCCCGGTGTTGCGATCGCGTCTATGCAAGCATAGACGCGATCGCAAAAAAAAAATGATTTCTCTCCCTCTGATGTGATCGCACATCAGAGGGGAGAAAATGAGGGTCCCCCGGTCCCCCGATCGCCCCCCCGTATACTTACCGGTGTCCTCCGTCCTCCCGCAGGCCCCAGGAACCCGGCGTCTTCTTCCTGCAAAAAAAAAAATGGCGGGCGCATGCGCAGTGCGCCCGCCGAAGATCAGCATACCGAAAGGTTTGGGCTGATCGCTGATGTCACACCACGATAACGGGGGGAGATCCTGCTGCATCACAAAACTAGGACTCGCAGCGTTTCCAGTAGCGATATCGTTTATTGACGGGGGCTTAAGAAGGGAGTTGTCAGCAATTCACATGTTAAAAGATAAAATAAGCCAGTGAAACGTGATGCTCTGCGAGAATTTCCACAGTGGGTAAAAAGCTTTAAACCAAATGAAAAGAAAGGGGTATCCTTCATGAAAAATCCCAATTTTTTTCAATTCTTTTTAAAACTGCGATCAGGGGAAAGAGAGCAGGTTCAGCTGGTCAGAAAAAGTTTTCCCGCGTTCAATACGAAAATGTCTCTCTCCCTAAACCGCGTGGTTTAAAAAGGACTTCAAAAGGGATCGCTCCCACTTGCAAAAAAATTTGGGAAAAGATGCAATCCAATGAAAATTGTATTGTATTTTTCCAGTTTAATTTCCTGTTGTGTTCTCAGTGGCGGTTTTATTCCGGTCTGATCAGCCCGGAAAAAACCACGGGTATGCTGGAGATGAAGATCGAATCGCACACACATGTAAGTTATGGGAGTGTGGGGGAAAATTTAAATGCACTTTAATATAAACGATTTGCATTTTGCAATTCCTGCGAAAAGGCTTGGGGAGATGAGGAAATTAATTTCTCCCTTAATTCGCACCTGTGCTCCCCATTCTAACAGCGAGAGATCAAAGGGGCAAAGGGTCATTAGCAGATCGATAAGATGTTCTACATCGGATTTTGATGTGTATTTCACTTGGACCTAATGTGGGGACTTATATGGTGAGGGCCGTTTTTTTCAATTTGGTTTTTGCAGGGTTTGAGAGACCTACCTGAAAAAGTCTTTATGTACATCTTCATGTGAACAAAACTAAAAACTGGCACTACATGTAAGTACATTGTGCTCAACATGTAACAACTCTGCAGCTTTTTATAAAGTGAAAAACCCTCATATTTAAAACAGCTCCTTAAAAATACGTGTAAGGTACGTACAGACAAAATTTTGGACACACCTTTCATTCAAGATATTTTGTATTTAATGACTATGAAAATTGTACATTCACCCCGGGACACAAAACTATGTTTTAAGACATTTGGGATTTAAAATACTTAAAAAAAAGTGTGGGCAACTGAAAATAGTTTATATTCTTGGGATTCAAGTAGCCACTTTTTCTTTGATGACTGCTTTGCCAATGCAGCATCAGTGCGCGTTAAAAACCCCGGGCAGCTACGGGGGCCCGGGGAAAGGGGGAAACAGAGCAATATGGGGGGCCGCCCGGGTTAGTACCTGGGGGCCCTCTTTGGAGGAAAGGGGAAAGGGCAAAAAAAAGTGCTACAAAATATTTAAAACAAACCAAAACCTTGGACAAGTCTCAAAGAAACATTCTTTGTAAACTATAAAACATCATTAACAATTATTTCATAATCTTTGTATGACCAGATCAGAAAACCCAACAACATATGTCCAAATGTCAGGGCTCGGAATTTACCTAAATCAAAAAAAAAGTTTAAACCCTTGTCAGTCCCCCAATGTGGACCCACAATACCTAACATAAGTTGACACCTTCATTTTGTTGTTATTTTTAGGGGTCTAGTTTGTTTGGTGGTTTTGAGTTATGGGGGGAATGCCTCTATCAATAAGGGGTTTTGTTTTGTTTAATCAGTCATCATGCCCTGGGAAAGTTTAGGGGTCAGTGTCCAAGCCCACTTTAAAGGCGGAACGACCTTTGTGTAAAACGCCAAAGAAAGGGGTTTTTAAACACCATTTTAACCAAATTTAAAACACTTAAATTTTGGGGGAAAATACCCCAAGAAAGGGGGAAAACCTCTGCAGGCTTCAAAATTGGTAAGAAAGTGAAAGACGGGAGCACAGTGGTTTACTCCAATCCTACCGTGGAAAATGGCCATGGAACAAGGGGTGGGCAATTTCGCGGGTCAACGGCTAGTCGATTGGGCCGCAGAAAGGAGGTTTCTGGGATCACGGAGTGAATTACCTAATATGGACTACTTGCTGGAATGTGGTCCCCTGTACGAAGACTCGCAGTGCAGCACCGGGGATACAGAGGGGTGGGGGCCCGCGCTTGAGGGGCCCCCCCGGGGGCTTTGCTACTGTAACTGTGTCAGCTCCCACAGCGCGCGATGCGTTACATTCTCCCGGCAGAGCAGGGAGAATCGTTCCCCCTGCTCTGCCGCCCGATCGTATGGGCCCTGAGCAGGTGGGGGACCTGTGCGCAGGGGGCCCCCCCGCCTTCTTCCAGGTTCAACTTAGGGCTACATGCCAAACAGCTGACGAATTGAAGAGAGAGGAGCGACGCCCTTCTCTTTATCCCCTGCCCAGCGTCAAGACCCCGACGCGAAATGACGCAGGAGCGATGAATTTAAATACTGGCGGGGCTCCCAGCACGCGGGGAACCAGGAGGAAAGGGGGGAGTATATATTTTTTTTTAGAGGGTGCCTGGGGGTTAAGAGGCTGCTGCCTTTTGGGGGGGGTGCATTATGCCCTTTTAAAGGCTGGGATATGGGGGGCGCAATATGCAATACAGGGGTGGGCCCATGGGGGGCTGCATTATGTTTTAAGGTGCATGGGGGACTGCATTATGCTAACCAGGGTGGGCCCAGGGGGGCCCCGATTTGCTATACAGGCGCCTATGTGGGGGGTGAATTTTGCTATACAGGTGGGCCCATGGGGGGGTGCATTATGCTATTCAGGCGCTTATGGGGGGCTGCATTATGCTATACGGCTGCCTATGGGGGGCTGCATTATGCTATACAGGCTGCCTATGGGGCTGCATTATGTTTAACAGGCTGCATTATGTTGTAAGGGGCCTTTTGGGGGGGCTGCATTATGTTATACAGGCTGCCTATGGGGGTCTGCGTTATGTTGTTGAGGCTGCCTATGGGGGGCTGCCCTTTATGTATACAGGCTGCCCATGGGGGGGCTGCATCATTCTATCAGGGGGTGCCTAGGGGGCTGATTAATTTTGTGAGGGGTGCCTTATGGGGGGCTGCATTATGCTATACGCTGCATATGGGGGAGCTGATTATGCTATACAGGCTGCCTATGGGGGGGGCTTTTGTTTTAGAGGCTGCCCATGGGGGGGCTGCATTATGCTATAAAGGGTGCTATGGGGGTGAAATTTTGAAAACAGGCTGCTATGGAGGGGCTGCATTATGCGTACAGGGCTGCCTTTGGGGGGGGCCTATTATGCTATACAGGCGCTTATGGGGGGGTTGCATTTTTGCTATACAGGGGTGCTATGTGGGGCTGCATTATGCTTTTAAAGGCGCCTATAGAGGGGGGGCTTTTTGCTTTTACAGGCTGCCTTGGGGGGCGAAATTTTGCTATACCCGGCTGCCTATGGGGGCTGAATTATGTTGTTCAGGCTGCATTATTTTGTAGAGGGTGCCTTTGGGGGGGGCGCATTTTGTTTTTAAAGGGGCTTTGGGGGTCTGCGTTTTTTTAGAGGCCTTTCCTAGGGGGGGTGCCATTATGCTTACAGGGTGCCTATGGGGGAATGCATTATGCTTACAGGCTGCTATGGGCGCATTAGTGTAGAGGCTGCCTATGGGGGATTAGCTATTAGGTTTCCTATTTGGGGGCTTATTAGCATAGAGGCTGCCTTGGGGGGCTATTTTTTTTTTGTTTTTAAAAAAAGGGGGGGGGGGGGGGGGGGTGGCCAGGGGGGATGTTTTAAAGGGCTACGATAATAGAGTCTGCATTTTGGGGGTGTATTATATTAGGGACGCATATACTATAGAGTCTGCTTTATTTGGGGGGTGTATCATGTTAGGGACGCATTTTTTTTATAGAGTTTTCTATGGAGGTTCATTATATTAGGGGCTGATACACTTTTTAGAGTCTGCCTATGGGGTGAAATTTTACTATGGGGGCTCCTAAATTAGGTGCATTATGCTAAGAGGCTGCCTATGGGGGTGATTATACTATATAGGGTCTGTCTATGGGGGGTGGGAGTAACTAATGGAGACTATGGGGGGTGAATTTTCCCATGGGGGGCTTTTTGAGGGTGATTATACTGTATTGAGACATCTGGTTATTAGGGTTTATGGAGGCTATTAGGGGGCCCAAATATACAGTGTTTAGATTAGTGGCGGGGCCATAATACAGTTTGTGGCCTTAAAATTTGTTTGGGGATATTTAAGGGTCGTTATATAATAAAAAAATATTTTTATAAAAAATTAAAAGAGGGGTCATTAACTTTTTATATTATGTGTTAAGAAGCACATACTGTGTATAGGGGAGCGGTACAAGGGATACTCGGACATTGGTAATGTAAGTGGGCACTTTGTTATAGGGGAGCAGGTTACTGTGATGTTAAAGGGGCAAACGGGAAATTTTTACTTTCTAGGGGAAAAAAATGTGGGAACTGTTGTTGGGGCCTTGCACTAGAGGGCTCCCTTTAGAATTTGGGAGGTCACACAAAACCCAAACACAGCAGCTCAGTATTGGGTATCAGAAGGATAAGAGTTTGGCAGGTTGGGGATAGATGGTGTTTGGTGCTGAAAATGTGATAAGTGAAATGTTTTCCTTGTGTAATCTTGCGGGAAGGTTTGGGTGGAAGAGTGTATGTCGGTTTTGGGCCAGATGGAAAAAGACGGGAAAAGTAAACGATTCATCAGAAAGAACATCAGCTGTAAGTCATTATCTGTAACTCTGCTGTAATCTCTTTTTATGTTCTGTAGGAAACTGGTATTATTTACCCGGGCCCTTTATGGCGCTAATATCCATGTTGGTTTTATGTAGATATTATGTTCAGTACAAGCACGGTCATCTGCGGAGGCCCCTCCTCCATATTGGGGTGTGTACTGGAAAAACATATATTTGGAAGTGGGCCTTGATACACTCATCGGGAGAGTTTTAAAAACTAGAACAATGTGGGAAGGGAAGCAAAAGGCCAGAAAAGCCAAACCTGAGAAATACTATTGAGAAATTTCTTTTTAGAAGTGAAGGGAAGAACAAAGACAAAACAATCTAAATAATAAAAAAATATTGGGGGAAAGAGAAAACCAATCCAAACTAAAATGTTTCTATACAAATGCACAAAGCATGGGAAACAAAAAAGGAGAACTGGAACAAATAATGCAGGAAAAGAATAGTGTCATTGAATCACTGAAACTTGGGGGCCCAATACACATGATGGAACACAAGGCAGAAAATAAAACCTATTTTCAAGAAACAGACTTGAGAAATGAGGAGGAGGTGTGCATTATATGTCAGTAACTTTATCCCTGCACAGAGATTGAAGCTTCAATGACTGGGAGTTTGTGGAAAACTGTTTGGGTAGAATACAAGGAGCAACAATGGAAAGGCACACATTGTAGGCATTACTACAGGTGCCTGTGCAAGTGAAGATATGGATGAACTCTTTATGCATCAATGGCCAAGTTCTCCAAAAATATGACTGGTGGTCACTGGAGTTTAACTATCAGAATTTGTTGGGAATCTCTCTCAGGCAACTAACAGGTCAGCAAATTCTTTCCACTTGCTGAAACTTTATCTTCCAAAAGGTAGGGGAGAAAACAAGGGGATATGCTCCCTTGGATAATCCTTATAAACAGGGAGAAATGGGTTGAGGGGGAAAGAGTGGCGGGACCCTGGGAAAGGTAGCAACCATGCTCTTTAGATTTTGGTTAATTAAAGGGGAAAAACCCTGTGAAGACTCAGACTTCAAAGTTACATTTTTGAAAGGAAAATTTTAAGGTATCAGAAAGAGAATCGGAGGGATCCAATGGCTGGATATCCTTAAGAACAAAAATGTCCAGTAAGGATGGGAATTTTTTAAAAATGAGATTCTCAAAGCACAAAACCTTTTAAAAATTCCAAAAAGAAGGAAAAATATGAAACATTTAAGGAAAACAGGATGGATGAACACAGAACTTAAACATTTCTTTCTTCCTTTTTAGCAGGGGTTTATCAAATTGAAGAGGAAGGCATATCTAAAAAAGAATTGTGAAGAAACCAGGGTTGTATCTTAATTTCCCCGATGACTTACTTTTTTCAAGCCAAGAAGAATTGACTTTGTACTGTATATTGGCTTGTGGATTTTAAATGTTTTTTTTTTGGGTTTGTCAAAAACACAGACTTGCAAAAATGATTTTACCATTTAAAAATAATGTGTAAAGGCTGGGTTCACATTGGATTACCCCCAGCGATCCGGGCAACGATCGGTCCACTGTTTTATCGCTCATTATCACTGCTGAGCTGCCAAACAGGCAGCTCAGGCAGCGATCAGTACAGCGACCACTGCAGGTAAATCCCTTAGTTACCCGCAGGTGTACCTTGGATACCAGCGGCCCCGAGCAGGGAAATGGTAACCAAGGTACACATCGGGTTTCCAGGCGCTGCGCGGTGCCCGGAACCGCTGTGTACCTTGGTTACCAGCGGATTCCCCTGGTCTCCCGGGAGTTTACACGCAACGATCGTTCTTTCCTGTCAGGGTGAGACCAGCGGGCAAAAAAGTCCTGACCTTTTAAACGACGATCAGCGATAACGGCAGGGGGGGTGATCGTCGTGAATGTCACACACGCGAAAATCGTGGTGAGCTTGCTGCTGCATACAAAAATAGTGATCAGCACCGATTCCCCCGCGATATCGCTGTGAGGAGGGGGCTTAATGTCTGTATAGGATTGTATATAGTGTGTGTTTATCTTTGGTGTGATATGTAATTGAGAAATTTTATTCTGGGAACCAGCTTGTTGACTTCGAAAGTAGGTAGGGAAAGGCTGTGAGGTGGGGTGAAGGACACTGTGTAATTTAAAAAAAGTTAATGCCTTGGGTATAAAAGACTATAGATCTCATCACTAACACTGAAATAAAACAAAGTACCAGCCAGACATTCTGCAAAAAATCACGAAAATACGGCTCAGCCCAATTAAACATTGGGACCAAACACAAGGGACACGGAAACTATGATTCTATAAGAAACAATCTAGCCGGGTTTTTTGGGTCCGATTGGAAGGACAAAAGATCTGATCATTGACTATCTTTTGAAATATGGTATATTTGGGGAGGGGAAAGCCAGGTTTGGGACCGGGTGGTGCCCCAGTTCCATTAGAAAGGTCGGATAAGCCAGGGAGTGACTCTCGTGTCAACTGGCTTTGGACCTTGTACGGACTCTATGGACTGTTCTCTGTCATCTCCCTACGCTGTCGATATCTCTTCTCTGTGTGTGTATCACAGGTGGAATAGCGACCTAGGAGCTCTGATGCAACATCTACATTATCCCAGCGAGTCAGTGAAAGGTGAGACCCTGTAATGTGCACCATCTTGGGGGTAATTGCTGGAACTGTTCTGTTTGCTATTGGAAGGAGAGAGAAAGAGATTGTATGTGCCAGAAAGGTATAGAACAGAGAGAGAGAAAGAACAGAGGAAGAGAGAAAGAAAGAACAGAGAGAGAAAGAAAGAACAAAGAGAGAAAGAAAGAAAGAACAGAGGAGAAAGAAAGAAAGATTAGAGAGGAAGAAAGAAAGATTAGAGAGGGAAAGAAACAACAGAGAGAGAAAGAAAGAACAGAGAGAGAGAAAAAATAAAGAAGGAAAGAAATAAAGAGAAAGAAAGAACAAGAGAAAAAAGACAGAACACAGAGAAAGAAAGAACAGAAGAGAAAAAAGAAAGGACAGAGAGAGAAAGAAAGAACAGAGAGAAAGAAAGAGAATAGAGAGAAAGAAAGAACAAAGAGGTAAGAAAGAAAAAATGATTAGAGAGAGAAAGAACGAGCTGAGAGAGTGAAAGAAAGAAAGATTAGAGAGAGAAAGATAGCAAGATTAGAGAAGGAAATAAAAAACAGAAAGATAGAACAGGAGAGAAATAAAGAACATGAGAAAGAACAGAGAAAGAAAGAACAGAGAGAAAGAAAGAACAGAGAAAGAAAGAAAGATTAGAGAAAGAAAGATCGAGCTGAGAGAGAGAAAGAAAAAAGATTAGAAGGGAAATAAAGGACAGAGAGAGAAAAAAAGAACAGAGAAGAGAACGAAAGAACAGAGAAAGAAAGAACAGAGAGAAAGAAGAGCAGAGAGAAAGAAAGAACAGGAGAAAGAAAGAACAAGAGAAAGAAAGAAAGAAGAAAAGAAGAAAGAAAGGAAGAAGAAAGAAAAAGAAAGAAAGAAAGAAGAAAGAAAGAACAGAGAAAGAATATTAGAGTGAGAAAGAAAGAACAGAGAGAAAGAAAGAAAGATTAGAGAGGGAAAGAAAGAACAGAGAGAGAAAGAAAGAACAGAGAGAAAGAAAGAGGGAAGAAAGAAAGAACAGAGAGAGAATTAAGAAGGGATGAAAAAAAGAACAGAGAGAGAGAGAGAGAAAGAAAGATTAAAGAGAGAAAGACGAACAGAGAGAAAGATTAGAAAGGGAAAGAAAGAACAGAGAGAGAGAAATGATGAAAGAACAGAGAGAAAGAAAGAACAGAGATAAAGAAGAAAGAACGAGAGAAGAAAGAAAGATTAGAGAGTGAAAGAAAAAAAACAGAGAGAAAGAAAGAACAGCGAGAGAAAGAACGAACAGAGAGAAAAAGAAAGGATTAGAGAGGGAAAGAAAGAACAGAGAAAGAGAAAGAACAGAAAGGAAAAGAGAGAAAGATTAGATAGAAGAAAGAACAGAGAGAAAGAAAGAAAGATTAGAGAGAGAAAGAACAGAGAAAGAAAGAACTGAGAGTAAAGAACAGAAGAGAGAAAGAAAGAGAGAAGAAAGAAACAGAGAAGAGAAGGAAGAACAGAGAGAGAAAGAAAGATGGGAAAGAGAGAGAAAAACAACAGAAAGAACGAAAGAGCAAGAATGAGGGGACAAAAAACAGAGATAAAGAAAGATTAGAAAGAAATAGAACGAACAGAGAGAGAGAAAGAAAGAAAGATTAGAGAGGGAATGAAAGAGCAGAGAGAGAAAGAAAGAACCGAGAGAGAAAGAAAGAGGGGAAAGAAAGAAGAACAGAGAGAAAGAAAAAACAGAGAGAGAAAGAAGGATGAAAAACACAACAGAGAGAAAGAAAGATTAGAGAGAGAAGAACGAACAGAGAGAAAGATTAGACAGGAAAGAAAGAACAGAGAGAAAGAACAGAGAGAGAAAGAAAGAAAGAACAGAGATAAAGAAAGAAAGAACAGAGAGAGAAAGAAAGATTAGAGAAAGAACGAACAGAGAGAGAAAGAAAGATTAGAGAGAGAAAGAAAGACAGAGAAAGAAAGGACAGAGAGAGAGAAAGAAACAGAGAGAGAAAGAAAGAACAGAGAGAAAGAACAGAGAAAAAAAGAAATGGGAAAGAAAGATTAGATAGAAAGAAGAACAGAGAGAAAGAAAGATTAGAGAGTGAAAAGAAAAAAACAGAGAAAGAAAAAGACAGAGAGAGAAAGAAAGAACAGAGAGAGAAAGAAAGATTAGAGAGAGAAAGACCGAACAGAGAGAGAGAGAAAGAAAGAAAGATTAGAGAGAGAAAGAAAGAACAGAGAGAGAAAGAAATAAAGAACAGAGAGAGAGAAAGAAACAGAGAGAAAGAAAGACGGGAAAGAGAGAAAGAAAGAACAGAGAAAAGAAAGAACAGAAAGAGAAAGAACGAGGGGATGAAAAAAGAACTGAGAGAGAGATAAAGAAAGATTAGAGGGAAAGAAAAGAGCAGAGAGAAAGAACAGAGAAAGAAAGGAGAGAAAGAAAGTAAGAACAGAGAGAAGAAAGAAATATTAGAGAGTGAAAGAAAGTACAGATCGAGAAAGAACAGAGAGAGAAAGAAAGATTAGAGAGAGAAAGAATGAACAGAGAGACAGAAAGATAGAGAGGGAAAGAAAGAACAGAGAGAGAAAGAAAGAAAGATTAGAGAGAGAAAGAATGAACAGAGAGACAGAAAGAAAGATTAGAGAGGAAAGAAAGAACACAGAGAGAAAGAACAGAGAGAGAAAGAAAGAATAGAGAGAAAGAAAGAACGATTAGAGAGTGAAAGAAAGAACAGAGAAAGAAAGAATAGAGAGAGAAAGAAAGATTAGAGAGAGAAAGAACACAGAGAGTAAGAAAGAACAGAAAGAGAAAAAACAGAGAGAAAGAAAGTTTAGAGAAAGAAAGAAAGAAAGAACAGAGAAAGAAAAAAAGAACAGAGAAAGAAAGAAAGAACACAGAAAGAAAGAAACAGAGAGAAAGAAAGATAAGAGGAGAAAGAAAGAACAGAGAGAGATTAGAGAAACAGTAGAGAAGAAAGAAAGATTTTATAAAGATACTATAGCAGCCTGGCTCCCATTGTAATGCCCACCTGAACCTCCTGATGCAGGACATATCACTATCCGCTCACACGGCCAGTATCCCGATTCCAAGGTGATCCCCCTGTCGTGCTGTCGGAGGACATGGTGATGGTTCTGAAGCATTTCCTGAAGTGCCTCCATGGTTCCGTCACAATCTCCTCCTGAAATTACTAATTTCCTTTCAGCTTCCAGCATGTCACTAGAGGTGGAATGTCAAGTGCGAGTTTTAAAGTGCTCCTCGGTGCTCCACCGTGTACTTCTGTGTCCACGGGAAAAGTAAGCTCCCAGCCGGGACAGCGGGGCAGACTCTCAAAATCGGGACTATCCCACTGGATCAGGGACGGCTGGGAGGTATGAATGTTCCCCACCATACACCTCAAACACGCACGGCTCCGCACACCTCATACACATACGGTTCAGCTTTGTATGCCTCGTACACACACAGCTTTGCTCCGTATACATCACACACGGTGCAACTCAGTATACACATGGCTCCACTCCGTAAACCTCGTACACATGCGGCTATGCTCCGTACACCTTGTACACACGCGGCCACACTCTGTACACCTTGAACACACATGGCTCACTCCGTAAACCTTGTACACATGCGGCTCTGCTCCATACTCCTCATTTACACGAGGCTCCGCTCTGTAACCTCGTACACACATGGCTCCGCTCCGTACACCTCGTACTCAAGCGGCTCCGCTCCGTACACCTCGTACACACACGCCTCCACTCCGTACACTTCATACACTAATGACTCACCTTTGTATGCCTCGTACAGACATGGCTCCGCTCTGTATACCTTGTACACATGTGGCTCCCTCCGTACACCTCGTTCAAATGCGGCTCCACTACATACACACGTAACTTCGCTTCGTACACCCCGTACACACACGGCTCTGCTCTGCTCCATACACACACGGCTCAGCTCCGTACACTTCATACACACAGGGCTCTGTTTCGTACACTCCGTACACATGCGGCTCTGTTCCGTACACCCCATACACACACTGCTCAGTACACTTCGTACACACAGGGCTTCGTTTCATACACCTCGTACACACATGGATCCCCTCCGTATACCAAGTACACACATGGCTCCGCTCCATACACCTCGTACACACACGGCTCCGCTCCGTGCACCTCATACACACACGGCTCCGCTCCGTACACCTCTTACACACGGCTCTGCTACATCCACCCAGTAAACCCTCCTGATTCCACACATAGACTTCCCCTCAACCAGCACAGCAGAGTCCTGCATACACTGAGGCCCTTGATCATGTGACCCCTGACTCCTCCCCTCCTGTGACCTCATCACAGGTCCTGTGCGCACAGAACAGCCATATATAAGCAACCCGAGCAGATGCAGGAGAGGAGCGACTTCAGCTTCAGGACCTGTGAAGATGTCACGGTCATGTGACCGGTCTTGTGAGCCGGGGAGGGCTTCTGTTCTGGAGTGTGCTGTGTATAGAAGGAATTGTATGGCGATCGGTACACAGCCCGTTCTGAAATGACAGGTGGGCATGGCAGCTGATTCGCAGTGCGGGAAACCTAAAATCCCGGCCCGGACAGAGTGTCAAAATTGGGACTGTCCCGCTGGATCTGGGACGGTTGGGAGGTATGCCTGCCGTATCACACTTTGTCATTTGGTTGGGTTGAAATTAACCTGTATAGGCCTGATCCAGAGGCCACAAAAAATTCTTCTGTTATTAACGTCACACAGTAACGGACCGGACATTAAAAATGTTTGTAGCATCTAGTGTGTAATAGAGGCCTGAAAAATAGGCCACAAAAAATTCTTCTGTTATTAACGTCATACAGTAAGGAACCTCACTTTAAAATTGTTTGTAGCATAACTTCTTTGTCATACAGGCCTCATCGACACTCAAACAATTCTTTTTTCTGTGACTAACATGATGCAGCACGCCATATTTTAACTTTGAATTTACTGTCGGTGAAATTCAGCTGTTTGCAGAGGTGGTGCAGAGTTTAAAATCTAATTTTTTGTTGCTAATACTATGCTCCTACCACTCTATCTGAACAACATGACTGGGAAAAAGCGAGGCCATAATGGAAGGGGAATTAGGCTTGCTGTTCAAGGTGTACTTGGGGTAGGTGGTAATGTTTATGAAAGCACTAGTGAAGCAACGTCATGTCCTTAGCAAAGACAACTGACAACTTATGTTACCGGACAGGCTACACCACTACCTTTCTTTGGCAGACGCACAGCGGTACGCCTTATCGATGATGCCCAGAAAAAGATTGTACTCGAATGGATGGCAAGTGCAGCTTCAAGTGACCTCTCCACCTCTTCCTCCAACTCTCCATCACACCCAGTACAATCCACAGACGTGGAACCAAAATTCCCCTTGCTTCCCCCCCATGTCCCAACTATCCAACCGTTCAACTGACTGTACGGAACCACAGATGGGTGAGTCTGTAGAGCTGTTCACACATACTATGCCATGTTCATCAGAAGTGTACTCAAAAGCTTCGCAGAGTCAAGAGGAGGAAATCTGCACCGATGCCCTAAATTTTTTTAGCTTGGATCCGAGGCAGGAAGAAGTACCATCCGAACAGCATCCTGACACTCGTCATTAGACGTTATTCCCTGGGGGAGGTGATCATGAAGAGACTCAGATATCTGAGGCTCACACGGACTGTACTGTGCTGTCAGGGCAAGAAGCGGAGGAGGGTCACTCCAATGGCAAGGAATGTGATAACACAGACAATGATGATGAGGTGTTAGATCTCAGTTGGCGTGAACATAGAGGCAAACAGCTGAGTAGATAATCTGAGGAGGAAGACGAGGAGGTTAAGTTGCGCCATCCATCGTAGACACGTAGTGATGCAGCCACGATGAGCAATGCATCCTCAGCCACAAATGTGCCTCTGATCATCAGCCTCCGCTGTTCTGCAACTCGCAGTGGTGGCAAGGGTTGCCTAGCCTGGGCCTTCATTGACACAGCAAAGGAAGTGACCAACTCACTCAATCTACCAACTTTGTAAAAAAAAAACTGAGTCGAGGAAAAAAGTGCAATAATATGATTACTACATGTATGAACCTTCACATGCGCAATCAACATGCTTTAGTGTGGGAATCCCACTGCGCAAAAATGCGGATCAGCAGACCTCAACAACCATCAGCCGCCCATCAAGCATATCTACTGCTTCTTCCTCCTCCTCTGTTAATGTGCCAACTATCAAGATGCAGGTCTTTGACCGCAGAACCTCAGGTTCTTTATCTGCTCCTGTAACAGAAGCAGACATACCTGCAGTTTTTGACCGATCTCAGAGAATGATCACACTACAAGTTTCTCAATCCACAGTAACATCTCTGCCTGCACCTCTCTCATGGTCCAGCAGTTTGTCCAGATCATCATACTCTCACCGCACTGCAGCTAGCCCATGGTTCCACAGTTGTGGTCACGTAAAAGATTGTTCCATCCTACGCATGACAAAGCTAAGAGGTTGAATTTCACCATCTCCAATTTGTTGGCCACAGAAATGCGACCTTTCTACCTTGTAGATACAGATGGTTTCCAAAAGCTGATGGCCGTCGGAGTCCCCCAGTACCAATTACCCAGTCAGCACCATTACTTTTCTAAGAAAGCTGTGCCTGCGCTACACTAGCATGTCGCAGACAACATAACCTATTCCTTGACAAAATCTTTGTCTGCCAGGGTGCATTTCACCACAGACACGAAGGAGTAAGTATGGCCAAGGGTGTTACGTCTCACTGACTGAGCACTGGGTGACTCTGGTGGCTGTGGGGTAAGGCGGGGAAGGTGCTACTCCACAAGTCTTGGAATCCCTAAGGCTTGCAGGACAAACCCTACATTTAACACTTCCTCCTCTGCTTCTGCCTCCTCTATCTCCTCTAGGGCCTAGACCTGCACCCACAACCTCTGCCTTATGAGACACTCGTTCCAACATTGCAGAGCGACCCCCATCACCTCCATACTGTGCAGCCAGGGCTCAGCGTAATCAGGCAGTCTTAAAATTGATATGCCTTGGAGATCGCAGTCATACAGCTGAAGAGTTGTGGACAGCTCTCCAGGCTGAATTTGATCAATGGCTGTCTCCGCTGAACCTGCATCCAGGGAAGGCCATGTCAGATAATGGTGCGAACCTGGTTGCGGCCCTACGGCAAGGCAAGGTCACACATGTGCCTTGCATGGCTCACGTCCTCAACCTGATGTATAGCGTTTTTTCAGCCACTATCCTTGCCTGGGTGAGCTGCTTCAGAAAGCACATAAGCTGTGTGCTCATTTCCGCCGTTGGCACCCTCTGCAATTAACAGGTTGATATGTGATGTGCCAACATGGTGGAATTCCACTCTGCACATGTTGCAGCGACTGTGGCAGCAGCAACGAGCCCTGATGCAGTATGCAGACTTTGAATAGCCTTCGGTAGGAGATGATGGTCTCAAAGAAAGAGGAGGAAGCACAGGAGGTTGGGGAAAGGATAATCTAAGTTACTTACCGTTAATGGGATTTTACAGAGCCCATGACAGCACCACCTGAGAGAGGATCTCCACCCACCAGGACAGGAAACCTACTGAATAAAAGGGCGGTACCTCTCCATCGCATCAGTTTGGTTCCAGAGCACGAGAGGACCTCCAGATAAATTAGTTAACATAACTTCCACCAAATACATTTTACTTAACACCCCTAATTAGTGCACACCATAAGTGACAGAAGCAAGGGAGGGAATTCAAGGGTGCTGTCATGGGCTCTGTAAAATCCCGTTAACGGTAAGTAACTTAGATTTTTCCCCTCTCCCATGACAGCACCACCTGAGAGATTTATATAGACTGAAGCACCCTAGGGAGGGATAGCCGCTTCCAGCACCTTCCTACCGAAAGACAGGCTAGCAGAGGAGGACAGATCAAGTCGGTAATGTTTATAAAAAGTAGTAGGGGTAGACCATGTGGCGCCTTACATATTTCTTTGATGGAAACCTCTGCCCTCTCGGTCCAGGAGGTCGCCACGGCCCTGGTGGAATGGGCTCTCAGATCCTGTGGTATCGGTGTCTTACTAGATGTGTAGGCTAGGCTAATGGCATCCCTAATCCATCTAGCTAAAGATCCCTTTGTGATACTACACCCTTTCTTTCCACCTTGAAAAGACACAAATAAGGACTTGCTCTTCCTATCTTGACTGGTCCTATCTAGATAGTGTAGAAGGGTTCTCCTTACATCTAATGTGTGGAGTTTACATTCTTCCTCTGATGTTGGCTCACTGAAGAAGGAGGGCAGTATAACCTCTTGACTCCTGTGAAATCTAGAGGCCACCTTTGGGAGATAGGCCGGATCAGGTCTCAATACGACCCTATGCTCTAATATCTGCATGAACGGCGGATCTATGGACAGAGCCTGTAGATCACTAACTCTACGTGCTGACGTCAAAGCTATCAGGATCACCATTTTGAGAGTCAGGTTTTTGTTAGAAATATCCTGTAGGGGTTCAAAGGGAGATTTTGTCAGCGCTTCTAACACTAAATTTAGGTCCCAAGGGGGAAATCTTGGGCCTGGCGCTGGTCTAGATCTCTGACAGGCTTTAATGAACCTGACTACCCATCTGTTTGACGCTAGATTGTGGTTAAACAGGGCCCCTAATGCTGATACCTGCACCTTAAGGGTGCTAGTGGCTAGCCCCATTTCCCATTTCTGGAGGAATTCAAAGATTAGCTTAATCGGGATTGGACCTCCCAATCGGTGTCCTGAAAAGCTTAGAAACTTTGCCCATATTCTGCCATAAATTCTCGTGGTTATGGGTTTTCTGCTCTGCATTAACGTATTGATTAGTCCCGGTGAAAACCCCTTCTGTATCAATAATGACCTCTCAAATTCCAGGCCGTCAAGTGAAGGCCTAGTCTCTGAGGGTGAACCCAGGGGTCTGTCAGGGACATCTTCCTCAACCATGAGAACCAAGGCCTTTTTGGCCAGAAGGGAGCTATGAGTATGATCCTCGCCTTCTCCTCCCGAATCTTCCTGAGTACTGTCGGGATCAGCATCATTGGGGGGAAAGCGTAAGCTAGGTAAATGTCCCAAGGGATCTGCAGCGCATCTACAGCATAAGGTCTTTCCTTCGGGTCTAGGGAACAGAATCTGCTGGTTTTCTTGTTTTTCCTGTTCGCAAAAAGGTCTATCTCTGGTTGCCCCCAGAGACTCACAATCTGCTGGAACACTGATTGATTTAGTTCCATTCCCCTTGTTTCAGAGTCGTTCTGCTGAGGAAATCTGCCTCTCGTTGTCCTTCCCCCTTATGTGTAAGGCTGAAATCTGGAACTGGGGTCTCTCCATCACTTGTAGAATCTGCCGGGTTAATGTCATCAAGGGTCTGGATGGTGTGCCTCCTGATGATTTATGTAGGCAACTGAGCTTCTGTTGTCCGACAGGATACAGACGTGATTGCCTCTTAGTCTGGGAAGGAATTCCAATACTGCTTCCTTGATGGCAAGTAACTCCCTGTAATTTGAGGAGTTTGCTGCTTGCGCTTTGGTCCAGATTCCCTGTATCACATTGTCCCTTAGATGTGCTCCCCACCCTTCCGCACTCGCATCCGTTATTATGACATCCGATACCGGAAGGGACCATGGGACACCACGTGACAGATTTTCTGGATCCAGCCACCATGCTATGGTGCTTAAGGTTTCTTGGGATAGTGTCATCTTCCCTTCCAGATGTCTGATAGTCTTATCTCCCCGTCTAGGACATCTTGCTGTAAAGACCTAGAATGGTACTGGGCCCATTGCACCACCGGAATGCATGAAGTCATGGAGCCTAAGAGGGACTTGGCCTGTCTGAGGGACATAGTTGGTCTGGATAATGCTGCTGATATTAATGTCATCATCTTCCTCTTCTTTTCCTCTGGAAGGAGACACAGTTGTTTCTTCGAGTCTATAGTAAGACCCAAGAAGGATTGAACCCTCCTGGGTTGGAGTCTTGATTTTTCTACATTTATTATCCAGCCTAGATCGGACATGGTGTTTTGAATGAATCTTAGATTGGATCTGCACTCCTGCTCCGATCTGCCGATTATTAAGAAATCGTCTAAATAAGGTATAATTAGAATGTCCTTTTCCCGTAGGCATGCTGTTAGTTCGAGAATTATTTTGGTAAATATTCTCGGGGCCATGGATAGGCCGAAGGGCAGTACCCTGTATTGAAAATGCCTTAGCCGACCTCTTAGCCCTACTGCCACTCTTAAGTATTGCTGGTGTTCCTGATGGATAGGAACATGATAATAGGCGTCTTTGAGGTCTAAGACGCTCATAAACCAACCTGGAAACAACACCTTGATTGCCATCTTTACTGATTCCATCTTGAATGGCCTGAAGGGCAAGAATTTGTTGAGGCCTCTCAGGTTGACTATTGTCCTGTAAGATTGGTCTGGTTTTTTGATCAGAAACAGGGGAGAGTAAAATCCCCTCCCCTCCTGCTGAACCGGCACCTCTATCAGCACCTTCTTTTGAATTAACGAAAATACTTCGGCCTCCAGAGCTTGCTGTTCTTTCTCAGATCTGGGGGACGAGATCTTGAACCTGTGCCTGGGTACTGAAGCAAACTCCAATCTGAGTCCTGATTTTATAATGCCGAGGATCCAGCTGTTGACCGACATCTTCTCCCAGGCGGTTAGGAAGTAGGACAGCCTTCCTCCCACCTGGGGCAGCCCATCACTTGGTGCTTTTTCTGCTCTTTGAAGATGACTCTCCGTACATGAAGCCTCTATTAAAGGGCCTTCTCGCTCTCCAGCTTTTTGTATCCTTGGATGGCTTGTATCTGCTATAACGCCTTCTCCGAAAGGAGCTTTTGAACTGCGGTCTCGACACTGTCGGAAATCCCTTCTTCTTGTCCGCTGCTTTCTCCAAAATATCATCCAAGGTCTTTCCAAAGAGAAATTTTCCATCACAAGGAATAGAGCACAGCTTGGTCTTAGACTGAGCATCTCCTGGCCAGCTCTTAAGCCATAGGGCTCTACGCGCTGCGTTAGCCAGATTCGCTGACCTAGCCGCTAGCCTTACTGAGTCCGCTGAGGCATCCGATAAGTAAGAAGCTGCGCCCTGTAATAACGGTAGCTCCGCTAAAATCTCTTTCCTGGGGGTGTTATCTCTAAAATGATCACTGAGCTGTTCCAACCATATCATCAATGACCTTGCGGTGCATGTGGCTGCAATGGCTAGTTTTAATGATCCCGCTGAGGACTCCCATGCCTGCTTGAGGAATGTTTCGGCCTTCCTGTGTAGCGGATACTTGAGGGTACCTAAATCCTCAAATGGCAGTGTAGAATTTTTAACCGCTTTGGCTACTGCCACATCAATTTTCGGGGCCTTGTCCCATATTAAGGTGTTCTCTTCCTCAAAGGGGTATCTTCTCTTTGAAGAAGATGATAGTGGCCCCTTTCTCTCCGGCTTCCTCCATTCTCTATCAATGAGCAATTGAATATTCTCAATGACCGGAAAACAACGCCTCTTCTTCTGAATCAGGCCTCCGAACATAATATCCTGGACGGATCTAGCCTGCTTGGGGTCTGATATGCCATGACAGTTTTAATAGATTTAACTAGTTTGTCCGTTTCCTCCGTAGAAAAACAGGGCTTTCCTCCCATTTCATTATCAGAGGAGGAAGAAGATAGTCATCCTGAATTTGACCTATCTTCCTGCTGAATCGATTCTTCCGGTTCCGATTCTACAGACTCCAGTCTGACCGGTGGTTTTTTCGGTCATCAGACCTTTTAAGGACTCCTGAACTTCAGACCTAATAATGGTCCTGAGGTCCATAGCAAACCCCGGTGTTTCCTCTGCTATGGTCTGTTGAATACACTGACTGCAGAGTGGCTTGCTACTAGCTTCTAGTAAAGCCTGCTTACATATGGCACACTCCCTATTCTTTTGTTTGGAGCTGTGCTTTCGGGGCCTTTCCTATGAAGGTAATAGAAAGAAAGAAGGTGTCCTTTAATACTAGTCACATTCACGTAGATCACTCACCACCCGTGGATCAATCTACGGTACCGGAGATGCAGGCTGAGAAGGTTCTGAAGAACGCTTGTCCCTGGTGGAGGATTTCTGGCTTGACTTATATTTCTGACTCGCTCCATCAGTTGAATGGTCAGACTTGTGCCTTTGCAATGTCGCCTGCTGGTGCTGCTGCTGCGACGACTGGCGCTGCTGCTGTGGAGGCTGCTGCTGTTGTGACTCCATGCCTGAAGTACCTACAGCGATTGCCACCATTATTGTGGAGCCACCCCTTTAAATACTGGGTGGCTACGGCCTCCGTCTCCGTTGTGACTTCCTTCTCCTTTTTTTTTTTTACGACGCATACAGGGATCCCAAGCCTTGCACACGCTCTCCTCTTGCGTCACCAGCTAGTCCACGTCGCAGGACCGCCCCTCCTGTTCGGCGTCCTACGCATGCACCGGAAATGACGCGCAACGTCGGATGCGCCGGAAGTTTGGCCGCCCGCACATGCGCCGACCCCAGGCCCCGCTTACTGGCGCGCTCAGGTCACCGAGCGCAGACCCGGTCAGTTCTTCCTTTCCACTCACCGGCGCACTCCGGTGCCTGTGCGCAGCCCTGGAGCACACCACGGGGGGCCCATCTTCTGGTCCTAGGCCTGTAGTCTTCTGGGAGGTGGTCCAGCAAAAAAACCTGTGGGCTCTTCTCCCCCCGTGCGCGCAGCCCCGGGATTCCTGCTGGCCCCAGCCATTGGACATTTTCCAAAGAGGTCCCCTGCCGCAGTTGCATCGGCCCGATGGCCGCCACACACCCCGGATGGCATCCCGATCCTCCTGGACACCATCCTGGGTAAGTGTACCGCACCTGCTGTAGGCTTCCACGAGGACAGGAAACCTAACTGATGCGAAGGAGAGGTACCGCCCTTTTATTCAGTAGGTTTCCTGTCCTGGTAGGCGGAGACCCTCTCTCAGGTGGTGCTGTCATGGGAGAGGGGAAAAACATTGTTTCTAAGTTCAAAACGGTCATCACAAATTGTCGCTCCACAACTCATATGATAAATCTCACGCAAATGATAACAATTACTACGAAACCTATTTCAAGAGATGGGAATCCTGGAACAGCTTTGCTCCCTGAACATGTTTTAAAGATGTCTCTCCTCAATTTATAGCTATTTACACTGTGTTCCAAATTATTATGCAAAAATTGTTTAGGAGTGATAAGGTAAGAATTTTTTTGTTTGTCAGTTAAACTCATTGATGGTCATGTGTGTCAGGGCTCTTTATATCACTGTAAGCAATTGCAGACACTTGTGCTAATTAGTTTGGCAGGTGTGTCCAATGAAAGGCAAGACTACTTAAGAAGGCTGTTCCACATTATTAAGCAGCCTACATTTTCTGCCAAAATGGGAAAGAAAAAGGATGTGTCGGCTGCTGAGAAGCAACAAATTGTGGAGTGTTTAGGTCAAGGCATGACTACAATCAACATTGCCAAGACACTTCATCGTGATCATCGCACAATCAAGAAGTATGTAGCTGATTCACAGTACACACGTGTGTGTGCTGATAAGAGAAAATTGAGGACTCTTTCCTACAGGCAATTACGTCAGGTTAAAAGAGCCGCGGCAAAAAAGCATTGTCAAAGCAGCAGACAAGTTTTTGAAGCTGCTGGTGCCTCCGACGTCCCCGAACAACAAGATGCAGGGTCCTTCAGAAGTTTGCAGCTGTGCGTAAGCCATCCTGTCGACCTCCTCTATCCACTGCACACAAGCAGAAACAGCTCCAGTGGGCCAAACAATACATGAAGACTGACTTCAAAACTGTTTTGTTCACCGATGAGTGCCGTGCAACGCTCGATGGTCCAGATGGATGGAGTGGAGGATGACTGGTTGATGGACACCACATGCAAACACGGCTACGGCGCCAATAAGGAGGAGGTGGAGTAATGTTTTGGGCTGGAATCATGGGGAGAGAGATTGTCGGCCCCTTTAGGATCCTTGAAGGGGTAAAGATGAAATCCATAGTGTATGTTGAGTTTCTCAAACAGCACTTCCTGCCATGGTTCAAGAAGAAGAACCGTGCATTCCGCAGAGAGATCATTTTCATGCATGATAATGCACCGTCTCATGCTGCACATAACACATCTGCATCTCTGGCTGCTATGGGCATAAATGGGGACAAACTTATGGTGTGGCCCCCATGCTCCCCTGACCTCAACCCCATTGAGAACCTCTTGAGCATCATCAAAAGGAGTGTCTATGATGGCGGGAGGCAGTTCACATCTAAGCAACATCTCTGGGCGGGTATTCAGTCCTCATTCAAAAGAATTGAAGCAGAAACCATCCAAAACCTGACAAATTCAATGGACGAGAGAGTTCAGAAGCTCCTTTCGAACAAGGGGTCCTATGTGCAAATGTAACATCACCTAGAATAAAGTTTTGAGTTGAAAACTGTTTGATTTCAGTTTGTAATAACCTGCTAATGCTTATAATTTCAAAAATGACCTTTTATTTGTTCTTTATTAAAATGAAAAGGTTGAAAACTCTGCTGTGCATAATAATTTGGAACATGCATTTTGAGTGCAGTTTGAGTGTTTTATTTTTTAAAAAATATACTGTTATCATAGGCAGTTTGTACAAAAACCTTTCAATTGTACTCTAATAGTTATTTGACTGGAAAATTACAATGACTGAAATTCATATAGGTAATTTGGGAAAATCTGAGAAAATATTATTTGCATTATAATTTGGAACACAGTGTATAGCTATTTATTTACAGCTACTCAGGATACGTTATATTTGTCTTTAACCCCTTAATGACCGCCGATACGCCTTTTAACGGCGGTCATTAAGGGTACTTAAACCACAGCGCCGTTAATTAACGGCGCTGTGGAAAAAGTGAATAGCGCCCCCCAGAGGCGCATTTTCTCCGGGGTCTCGGCTACCGGGGGTAGCCGAGACCCCAGAGAACATGAATCGGGTCGGTTTTTACCGACACCAATGTTGCGATCGCCGTTATTAATCCTATAACGGCGACCGCAACAAAAAAAAAAAGTTGTGTCATTTAATTTCTTTGTCCCCTGATGTCATCGGACATCAGAGGACAGAGAAAAGGGGTCCCGGGACCCCCATGTGGCCCCCGATGTCCTGTATGTGGCCCCAGGGCCCTCCGGTGTCCCCCGGGGCCGGCGCGATGAAGAACATGGCGGGCGCATGCTCAGTGCGCCCGCCGCTATGTGTCGCTGTGTCCTGGGGGGATGGGCAAATATTCTCTGGGGTCTCGGCTACCGGGGGTAGCCGAGACCCCAGAGAACATGATCCGGGTCGGTATTCACCGATCCCGGTGTTGCGATCGCGTCTATGCAAGCATAGACGCGATCGCAAAAAAAAAATGATTTCTCTCCCCTCTGATGTGATCGCACATCAGAGGGGAGAAAATGAGGGTCCCCCGGTCCCCCGATCGCCCCCCCGTATACTTACCGGTGTCCTCCGTCCTCCCGCAGGCCCCAGGAACCCGGCGTCTTCTTCCTGCAAAAAAAAAAATGGCGGGCGCATGCGCAGTGCGCCCGCCGATCTGCTTGGCGGCAGATTCAAAAATTTTTTCATTCATTCTCATAAAAGTGCATTTTGATCACTGTGATAAACTATCACAGTGATCAAAATAAAAAAAACAGTACATAACCCTCCCATTTATCACCCCCTTAGTTAGGGACATATAATAAAAAATAGAAATTATATTTATTTTCATTTTTCTGTTAGGGTTAGGGTTATAATTAGGGTTAGGGTTATAATTAGGGTTAGGGTTAGCATTAGGGTTAGGGTTATAATTAGCGTTAGGGTTAAGCTGCGTTCATACTGCGTTATGGCAGTCCGTTAGACGGACTGCGCTACACCGCGGTATAACGCGGTGTAACGCAGTCCGTTAACGCTGCCATTCACCCCCATTTGAGGGCGCATCGCGACGCATGCCGTAAAGCGGCATGCGTTTGCGACGTGCCATCATTCAGTGACGGAGCCTCGGACGCGGGCTGCAGGGTCTGGCTCCGTCACCGCTAGCGCAGATGAATCATCTGCTGATTCCTCTGCGCTAGCGGGTATAGCATAACGCGATCGCGTTATGCTATACCGTTACCAGCCCGTCAACGCTATGTGTTGAACGGGCTGGTAAAACGCAAAATGAACCTAGCCTTAGGGTTAGGGTTATAATTAGGGTTAGGGTTAAAATTAGGGTTAGGGTTACAATTAGAGTTAGGGTTACAATTAAGGTTAGGGTTACAATTAGGGTTGGAATTAGGGTTGGGATTTAGGTTAGGATTAGGGTTAGGGGTGTGTTGGGGTTAGAGTTGGAGCTAGAATTGAGGGATTTCCACTGTTTAGACACATCAGGGGGTCTCCAAACATGACGTGGCTTTCAAAAAGTCAAATGTCGCTCCCTCCCTTCCGAGCCCTGCCGTGCGCCCAAACAGTGGTTTACCCCAACATATGGGGTATCAGCGTACTCAGGACAAATTGCACACCAATTTTGGGGTTCTAATTTCTCCTGTTACCCTTGGGAAAATAAAAAATAGCTGGCTAAAAAAAACATTTTTGAGAAAAAAAATGATTTTTCATTTTCACGGCTCTGCGTTTATAAATTTCTGTGAAGCACTTGGGGGTTCAAAGTGCTCACCACACATCTAGATAAGCTCCTTGGGGGGTCTAGTTTCCAAAATGGTGTCACTTGCAGGGGGTTTCTACTGTTTAGGTACATCAAGGGCTCTGCAAACACAACATGACGCCCGCAGAACATTCCATCAAAGTCTGCATTACAAAATGGCGCTCCTTCCTTCCAAGCACTCCCATGCGCCCAAACAGTGGTTTCACCCCACATATGGGGTATCAGCGTACTCAGGAAAAATTGCACAACAACTTTTTGGGTCCAATTTCTCCTGTTACCCTTGGGAAAATAAAAAAAATAGCGGGCTAAAGAATCATTTTGAGGAAAAAAATGATTTTTTATTTTCACGGCTCTACGTTTATTAATTTCTGTGAAGCACTTGGGGGTTCAAAGTGCTCACCACATATCTAGATAAGTTCCTTAAGGGGTCTAGTTTCCAAAATGGTGTGATTTGTGGGGGGTTTCGACTGTTTAGGCGTATCAGGGGCTCTCCAAACGCGACATGGCGTCCAATTTCAATTCCAGCCAATTTTGGTTTGAAACAGTCAAACGGCGCTCCTTCACTTCCAAGCCCTGCGGTGAGCCCAAACAGTGGTTTACCCCCACATATGGGGTATCGGCATGCTCAGGACAAATTGCACAAAAACTTTTGGGGTCTTGTTACCCTTGGGAAAATAAAAATTGGGGTGAACAGATCGTTTTTGTGGAAAAAATATGATTTTTTATTTTCACGGTTCTATGTTATAAACTTCTGTGAAGCACTTGGAGGTTCAAAGTGCTCACCACACATCTAGATAAGTTCCTTAGGGGGTATAATTTCCAAAATGGGGTCACTTGTGGGGGGTTTCCACTGTTTAGACACATCAGGACCTCTACAAACACGACATGACGTCCAGCCAATTCTGCGCTGAAAAAGTCAAACAGCGCTCCTTCCCTTGCAACCTCTGCCGTGCGCCCAAAAAGTGGTTTACCCCCACATATGGGGTATCGGCTTAATCAGGAGAAATTGCACAACAAATTTTGTGGTTCATTTTTTCTTTTAACAGTTGTGAAAATAAAAAAAATAGGTTCCGAAGTAAAGTTTTTGCAAAAAAAGTTAAATGTTAATTTTTTCCTTCCACATTGCTTCAGTTCCTGTGAAGCACGTAAAGGGTTAATAAACTTCTTGAATGTGGTTTTGAGCACCTTGAAGGGTGCAGTTTTTAGAATGGTGTCACTTTTGGCTATTTTCTATCATATAGACCCCTCAAAGTGACTTCAAATGTGAGGTGGTCCCTAAAATAAAAATGGTGTTGTAAAAATGAGAAATCGCTGGTCAACTTTTAACCCTTATAACTTCGTAACAAAAAAAAATTTTGTTCCCAAAATTGTGCTGATGTAAAGTAGACATGTGGGAAATGTTATTTATTAAGAAATTTGTGTGACATATCTCTCTGATTTAAGGGCATAAAAATTTAAAGTTTGAAAATTGTTAAATTTTCAAAATTTTTGCCATATTTCTGTTTTTTTCATAAATAAACACAAGTCATATCAAAGAAATTTTACCACTAACGTGAAGTACAATATGTCACGAAAAAACAATCTCAGAATCAGCGGGATTCGTTAAAGCGTTCCAGAGTTATAACCTCATAAAGTGACAGTGGTCAGAATTGTAAAAATTGGCCCTGTCATTAAGCTGCAAAATGGCTCTGTCACTAAGGGGTTAAGAAACAACAGTAACTATTAACTGCATTATAGGTTATAAACACTACTGTTAAGTGTTTAATTATCCCCTTTCCCCACAATGCTTTCCATTGTACTGTTCCCTTAAGCCTGTACAGCAATTTCTTTCTACTGTATTCTCCCTACCCCATCTATTTTGTTTATTGACATAAAAATTTTCAATAAAGTTATTTGAAAAAGACTGTCATCACACAGGTGGGTGCCAAGGGAGGGTGGATTACTGGGATCGAGGGGGGCTGGTGATAACAGACAAACAGTTATCGAAGGTGCAAGATCTGAGGCACAAATGGAGGAGGAAGAGGTGATAGGCGAGCAACTGTCGGATGAAGAGGATAATCCTCCCTCTCTGTTGTTCGTGGTTGGCGGGAGGGGAAGGAGGAAACAAGCCTCATTGTTACCCTGCCACCAACACAACTTGGGCTTAGACCTCACGGTAGAGCCCGACATATGATTACCTTCTTGCTGCACTGTCTGCAACATGATCCCCATATAGTTATGATTAGGAATAATGCTGACTACTGGGTTGCCACTTTACTAGATCCAAATTATAAAACCAAATTTTGACAGATGATTTCCACCCTAGAAAGTGACCCTCGAATGCTGGAGTATCAAAACACGCTTTTATACAACCTTAAGAGAGCTTTTACCCAAGACAGCAGTAAAGCACACAGGCTGCATCGCAGCTGTAGATTCCAACCTCCGGCCCGTCAATTCGTCAATGCCAAAACATTAGCAGCAGCAGTGGTGAAAGTAGAAGAAGCAATTTCTGTGAGTCCTTTGACACTTTTTTTAGACCAACTGGTGCACCAGCACAACAGAGTCCAAGTCTTACACGTGGTGAACGAATGGAGAGGATGGTGCAGGAGTACCTTGAACTAAATATCAATACCATCAGGGAGGGTTTGGACCCTTTCACATTTTGGTCTTCCAAAATGGATGAGCGGCCTGAGCTCGCCTCACATGCTTTGGAGGTTTTATCGTGCCTGGCAGCCAGCGTTCTCTCAGAACGTGTCTTCAGCGCTGCTGGTGGTGTCCTAAAGCAGTGATTTTCAACCAGTGTTCCGCGGCACACTAGTGTGCCGCGACACATGGTCGGGTGTGCCATGGGGAAAGTTCCCCAAACTATGGTGCCCCCTGTGTTTTGTTTCCCGGCAATGCGCAGCGATGCGCAGTCACGGCTTCTTACAATGTAGGTAGGAGACGTGTACAATAAGGGTGCTTTCACACGTTGCGGGTTGCAATGCGTGTTATCCTGATGCGCGCTCCCCGAAAGCACCTAACACATGCGCAAGCTTTGAACCTCGCGCGACTTAATGACTTCACCGAGGCCGGCGCGTCATCCTGAGAGCGGAGAGACTCTCGCATTTGCCCGCCGCCAAGGTAATGCCCGCCAATAATGCTGACTATATGAGCTTTTGCCTGAGTATATGAACTGTTGGCAGAATACTCAGCATATGAGCTGGTACTTTTAGTACTCCAGCAGTATACTGCATATAACAATGAGAAATGTAAAATGAGAAATACTATAGTCATGAGGCTGGAGTACTACAAGTACCAGCTCATATGCTGAGTATATGAGCTGGCACTTGTACTCTGGCCTCATGGCCATAGTACTTCTCATTGTACCCCTTTATATTGCAGTATATGAGCCACATAATAATCAGCACTATATACTGTGGCGCTGTACAGTGCACATCACCACAGTATATGATGCTGATAATCATGTGCTCATATATGTGGGACTGTATTTATGAGGTTACATGGGATTGAATATATGAGGGGGTTATCCTTTTTTATTTCACTTTTTTAAAATAAATAATTTATTGAAAGGACCTCTGCCAGGCATGTTTCACTCTTGAGGGCTAAAAAAGTAGCTCTTGTGGTGGTAAGAAGCTGATTTAAAACCCCAAGAGTTAACTCCGTGAGAGTTGTATGTGTGGAATAATAAATTATATTAGTACCGTTCTTCAGCAGTCATGTCCTGCTTGAATTGACTCTAGTGGCGTAGCACTTGGTAGCCGGCTCTATTCTACTTATAGAGAAAGCTGAGTGCTACGTCACTAGTGTCAATTCAAGCAGGAAATGCAGACCGTAGTAATATAAGTTATTATCACACACATATAGCTCTCGCGAAGTTCACTCTTGGGGGGGTTTTAAATCAGCTTCTTGTCACCACGAGAGCTGCTTTTTAAGCCCTCAGGAATGAAATATGCCTAGCAGAGGTCCTTTAAGTGTGGCAGATAATGTAATACTCTTCTATTTTAGTGTTCATCAGTGATGGAGAAGTATTTGAGAATGGAAAAGGCAAATGCCGACCAGGACCCTGGACACAATTCTAACCCAAATGAAGGCCCTAGTATGAAAGTTCGACAAAAGAAAAAAGACAAGACGGTGAGCTCAAGGCAATACAGTGAAAGCTATCTTTCATTTGGATTTACTTCCACTGGGGATGCGACAGCACCAACACCACTGTGCTTGGTGTGTGGTGAGAAGCTTTCCAATAGCGATATGGTGCCAAGCAAACTTAAACACCATCTCCTTACCTCGACACGCCAGAGCTGGTATGTCACTCTCCACAAGGAGTAACCTTACCCCCCAGACCCCAGTCCAGAGCCTCTCATCTAGCCAAATCAGATCTCTCCTACTTTGCACTGACAAGGACCAACAGTCCGAAACACCGTGTCTGCAAATGGAGATTCTGATTTGGCTTTTATCCTAAGTCATATTACAAGACTCGTTAAAGGGTTGATTGTGACTTGTAGGATCGCTACTTCCAATAGGTGGCGCTATAGAGTACAAGTCCTCTTTGTTTGAAGAGGCAATTTGCATATTGACTGGGTTAGGGACCCATACAGCTCATTATCCGTTGCTGGAAAGTACATGACTTTAAAGGAGCAAGAGGAACTCATTAAACTGAAGCAAGATCGCGGTTTAAAGCTAAAGTTTGCTGATCTTCCTTTGGACAGTTTTTAATTTGCCGAGGAGTTCCCCATTCTGGCCAACAAAGCTATTTTGACATTGCTCCCATTTTCAACCACATATCTATGTGAGCTGGGCTTCTCAAGCTTGACTGCGATAAAAACTAAAAACAGGGAGAAACTGAGAACTGTTGAGGAAGAGCTTCGTGTGTGTCTTTCCACCATTCCTGCCAGGATATCCCTTTTGTGTTTATCGAAACAGGCCCAGGTTTCACACTGAGTGAGTAAAATAAATTTAAAATCTATATTATTAACTATATGTATAATATGACTGTTTTAGTGTCATTTTGTGCTATTTTGGTTGGTGGTGTGCCCCAGGATTTTCTAAGTATAAAAAGTGTGCCGCGGCTCAAAAAAGGTTGAAAATCACTGTCCTAAAGGATAAGCGCATCCAGCTGTCCCCTAAAAGTGTAGACCACCTAACTTTCATTAAGATGAGCAAGTCATGGATCTCCAAGGACTTTTGCACCCCAATTGCCGACTGTACAGACGAGATGATTTTGCATTTTTTAGTGCGATGCATTAATGTCACGTAACTTCACTCTGTGATATCTTTAGTGTGGCTGCTGCTGCTGATGTTAACACAAATTTGTGGAAATGTGAACAGTTATGGTCGGACTACATCTGCTGACTTAGCTGTAGTGGTCGAAGATGTTTCGGTCCCAATTCTACTATTTCTATTCTCGTTACAGTTATTCCACTTCAGTGGTCTCAGGCCCTCATTTCATAAAATGTGAACACTCCTGGTTAGGTGTCCATCTGCTGGATTGGGTAAAGTGGAAGAACTGTCAGTCCCTATTATACTATTTCTACTGTAGCGAAATTGATGACACTTCTGTGTTGCAAGGCCCTCATTTCTTTAAATGTGAACACTCATTGTTGAGTGTCCATCTGCTGGATTGGGTATAGTGAAAAACATGTCAGTCCCTATTATACTATTTCTACTGTGTTGAAATTGATGCCACTTTGGTGGTGTCTGCCAATAATTTTTGGAAATGTGAACACTCCTGGTTGGGAGTCCATCTGCTGGATTGATTGTAGAGATAGACCTGTCGGTCCCCTATTAGACTATTGCTACTGTGGTGAAATTGATGCCACTTCTGTGGTGTAAGACCTTCATTACTTTAAATGTGAACACTCCTTGTAGGGTGTCCATCTGCTGGACTCGGTGTAGTGGAAGAACTGTCGGTCCCTATTATACTAGTTCTACTGTGGTGAAATTGATGCCACTTTGGTGGTGTCTGCCAATAATTTTTGGAAATGTGAACACTCCTGGTTGGGTGTCCATCTGCTGGATTGGGTATAGTGAAAGACCTTTCAGCCCCTATTATACTATTTCTACTGTGGTGAAATTGATGCCACCTTGGTGGTGTCTGACAATAATTTTTGGAAATGTGAACACTTCTTGGACTGAACTACCCGTGTTACTATCCTTAAATCTTTCTGACAATGGTAGTCTGCAAAACTGATATTTATGCCACCTGAGTGTGGCTCAGCATGAAAGCAGGTAGAGGCGTTGCATGTGGTATCAGGGCTCCCAGCAAAGGGGGCCTACACCGATCCCTCATCCACCTCGCCTTACTGCTGTGACGTTCAATTGAAAGCTGTAAATGCTGTCTCAGGTCCTGATACCTCATGCCTGACTGATTGCTGCAGTTTCATGCTAAAATTTGTACTGTGGGTAAATTGAGGCCACTTTCCCGGTGTCTGCCCCTAATTTGATGTATTTGGCAGCATTTGGGGCCGTTATAAGGTGCTGTGCATGCGTTTGTTTTTGTCTCCCATTGAGGTGAATGGCTTTCGGTTATGTTCGACGAATATTGGATGAATTAATCTGCGATTATTGCAAATTCGGTGAATGTAATCCGAATTGAACTCGAAATATTCGCTCATCTCTAACTATGACACATGACCCCGATGCCCTATCAGCGCTGGCATCACTGTCCCAGCCATCCATTGAACATTAAATGGAAGTGAGAAACAGTCGCAACCCTAACTTATTGGTTAAATCCGATTTCAGTCCATCTGGCTTGTCTATTCAACGGACTTTGAGTGCTCCCCGTAATGGTAATTTTCCCTGTTTGGGGTGTGCAAGATGCAACAATATGCTTAACCCCTTACTGCCATCGGACGTACTATCCCGTCCATGGTACCTGGGCCCGTATGACCGGGGACGGGATAGTACGTCATAGGCGATCAGCTGCGCTCCTGAGGGGAGCGCAGCTAATCGCCGCCGGGTGTCAGCTGATTATCACAGCTGACACCCATGACTGTGTGTCAGGAGCGGTCACAGACCGCTCCCGGCACATTAACCCCTTGCACACCGCGATCAAACATGATCGCGGTGTACTGGGGGCACAGGGGAGGATCGCGCAGGGTGGGGGCTCCCTGCGCGCCCCCCTGAGACCCTCAGAGCAGCGCCGAGGTCCCTGGTGGGAGGCTGCTACCTCAGTGCCTGGCCAAGAGCGCAGGGTCCTGGAGGGAGCCTGCTACTAGTGCCTGCTGGATCGCTGGAGTGACCGAGAGTGCTGTGCACACTGTCACACCAGCGATCTGATAAAATACTGTGATGTCCCACCCTGGGACAAAGTAAAAAAGTTAAAAAAGTAAAAATAAACATGTGTAAAAAAAAAATCCAAAATAGATAAAAAAAAAAAAAAATATTCCCCAATAAATTCACTTCTTCCTGTAAATAAAAAAAAAAAACAATAAAAGTACACATATTTGGTATCGCCGCGTCCGTAACGACCCCCCTATAAAATTGTCCCACTAGTTAACCCCTTTAGTGAACCCCTTAAAAAAAAAAAAAAAAAACGAAGGAAAAAATCAATGCTTTATCATCATACCGCCGAATAAAAAGTGGAATAACGCGCGATCAAAAAGACCGATATAAAAAAACATGGTACCGCTGAAAACGTCATCTTGTCCCGCAAAAAACGAGCCATCATACAGCATCATCAGCGAAAAAATAAAAAAGTTATAGCTCGCAGAATAAAGCGATGCAAAAATAATTATTTTTTATATAAAATTGTTTTTATTCTATAAAAGCGCCAAAACATGAAAAAATGATATAAATGAGGTATCGCCATAATCGTACTGACCCGAAGAATAAAACTGCTTTATCAATTTTACCACACGTGGAACGGTATAAACGCCTCCCCCAAAAGAAATTCATGAATTGCTGATTTTTGTTCATTCTAACCTCCCAAAAATCAAAATAAAAAGCGATCAAAAAACGTCACGTGCTCAAAAATGGTACCAATAAAAACGTCAACTCGTCCCGCAAAAAATAAGACCTCACATGACTCTGTGGGCCAAAATATGCAAAAATTATAGCTCTCAAAATGTGATGATGCAAAAACTATTTTTGCAATAAAAAGCGTCTTTTAGCGTGACAGCTGCCAATCATAAAAACCCGCTATAAATAGTAAATCAAACCCCCCTTTATCACCCCCTTAATAAGGGAAAAATAATAAAATTAAAAAAAGTATTTATTTCCATTTTCCCATTAGGGTTAGGGTTAGGGTTGCGGCTAAAGTTAGGGTTAGGGTTGGCGCTAAAGTTAGGATTAGGGTTAGGGTTGGGATTAGGGGTGTGTTAGGGTTAGGTTTGTGGTTAGGGTTGGGACTAGGGTTAGGGGTGTGTTGGGGTTAGGGTTGGAGTTAGAATTGGGGGTTTCCGCTGTTTAGGCACATCAGGGGCTCTCCAAATGTGGCATGGCGTCTGATCTCAATTCCAGCCAATTCTGCGTTGAAAAAGTCAAACGGTGCTCCTTCACTTCTCAGCTCTGCCATGCGTCCAAACAGTAGTTTATCCCCACATATGGGGTATCAGCGTACTCTGGACCCAAGAGTTATTGTGCAATTTGTCCTATTTCTTCTGCTACCCTTGGGAAAATAAATAAATAAAAAACTGGGGGCGAAAATATCATGGGCGTGGATTATGTTGTGAATGGAGCTGACAGCAGCTCCACACTATTTAAGACAGCCTATTGTATATGCCTGTATATACTTGACAAAGACCTATTTATGTCGAAACGTCGTTTTTATGGCTGAATAAAGTTTTTTTTACACTTTACACCTGGATGGAGCGCTGTTCCTCTTTTTTCTTCATTACATGGACTTTCCGAGTTGGTTCCTTGGATCTGGTACGTGAGCCCCTACAACTGAGAGTGCTGTCAACTTGCTTTACTATTCGCTGCAACCCTAACTTAGTCTTCATGTTCAATTCGTATGAAGGCAGGGACAGTGATGCCAGCATTGATAGGGTGCCTGGTTCATGTATCATAGTAACAGAACCGCTGATTGGACACCAAGCTCATGCATCATAACAACCGCACAAGAGCCCCAGGACCGCGAGTGCCGACACTGCTGGAACAGCAGCGGCACGGGAGGTGAGCATTATTTTATAGGGGCCAAACATTTACATCAAGAAGGAGTTGTCCTAGTAGTAGACAAGCTCTTTAATTAGCCCACTTTTTTCTACAATATTGTCTATGAACTGGCGGATTACTGATTTTGATGTAGTTGGCAATTTCTTAAACAAAGTGTTTTTAGTTTGTAAAAGTAGCAAAATATAAAAAGCATGTAATTATGGTATTGCTGTAAATGTACTGACGAGAATAATGAAGTGGTCGAGTCACTTACATCCCATGGTGAACCAAAAAAAATTAGCATGTAAGAAAAATACACTGCTCAAAAAAATAAAGGGAACACTCAAATAGCACATCCTAAATCTAAATCAATAAAATATTCTCATTGAATACTTTGTTGTGTACAAAGTTGAATGTGATGTCAACATAATCACACAAAAATCAACAATGGAAATCAAATTTTTGAACCAATGGAGGCCTGGATTTGCAGAGACCCCAAAAATGAAAGTGGAAAGAAGTCAAAATGAAAATCAAAACAAGACAAAATTAAAGTGGAAACAAGTCAAAATGATGCTCATTATTGTGTGTGGCCTCCATGTGCCTGTATGACCTCCCTACAAAGCCTGGGCATGCTCTTGATGAGGTTGTGGAAGTTCTCCTGAGGGATCTCCTTCCAGACCAGGACTAAAGCATCCGTCAACCCCAGGACAGTCTGTGGTGAAACGTAACTTTGGTGAATTGAGCGAGACATGCTGTCCCAGATGTGCTCAATCAGATTCAGGTCTGGGAAACGGGCAGGCCAGTCCATAGCTTCAATGCCTTCATCTTGCAGGAACTGCTCACACACTCCAGCCACATGAGGTCTTGCATTGTTCTGCATTAGGAGGAATCCAGGGCCAACCGCACCAGCATATGGTCTCACAAGGGGTCTGAGGATCTTATCTCGGTACCTAATGGCAGTCAGACTACCTCTTGTGAGCACATGAAGGGCTGTGTGGCCCTCCAAAGAAATGCCACCCCACCCCATTATTGACCCACTGCCAAACCGGTCATGCTGAAGGATGTTGCAGGCAGAAGGTTCACACTCAGCACATGTGACAGACGTGACAGAGTCTGGAGATGCCGTGGAGAGTGATCTGCCTTTAATTAGCAGTGAAAAGCAGTATGGCTCAAAGAGTATGGACCAACAATATGCTTTGGTGGGCACCATGACCCAGTCAGTATTGACTCTGAAAATGCAATGGGAAGCACCATGGCCCAGACAGAAATAAGCAATTAGAAACATCAGGGTACAACCAATACGAGGTATTAAGGGGCAAAGGGTGGGACCAGGGCTTAGATAATATGGACCATTAAGAAGCAATGAGAAACACTAAATCCCAGACAGTATGGCAAATGAAGTAGCAATGGGAACCACCATGGCCCAGACAGTATAGGCTATGAAGAAGCAATGGGAAGCACCAGAACTCAGACAATATAAACCATAATTAAGAAATGATAAGCATCAGGGTACAGACAGTTAGGAGCATTTAAGAGCAAAGGGTAGCACTAAGGTCCAGAGAGTATGGGCCATTAAGAAGCAATGAGAAAAATTAGGGCCCAGGCAGTTTGGCCAATGAAAAAGCAATAGTAACTAACATGGCCCAGACAATATAGGTCATGAAGAATCAATGGGAAGAATCAGGGCTATGACAATATGGTCAATGAAGAGACAATGAGAAGCCCCAGGGTCCAGATATTATGAACCATGAAGAAGCAATGGGAAGCACCGGAGCAAAGACAGTATAGACCATTAAGAAGCAATGAAAATTACTAGTGCCCAGACAGTATGGTCAATGAAGAAGCAGTGAGACGCACTGAGGTATAAATAGTAAGGACCATGAAGAAGTAATGGGAAGCATCAGGGTCCAACAGTATGGACTAAATAAACAATGACTTGTTATAACTACATTTATTTGAGTTTCTTTTGGAAATGGTAAGTTTTTTCCTTGTGTAAAGTAGAAATTTATGCCCACAACAGTATGACAGTATGGACAAAGAAAAATTTACTATTGAGGCCACAAAAGTCAAGTGCTATCTCTAGCCATAATTGGAGCTAAATGTGTCAATGATATAGTGCATCTTGCTGCATAATGACAATTCCAAAAGGCAGGCCATATTTCCTGCACATGACCCACCATATTTTTCTCCAGTGGGCCAATCTGAACCTTGTTAGTTCATGCGTTTGATTAAGAATGAACTCATCAGCCATTTGGAAATAATCCAGCATAAATTGCCAGCACAACTAAATTTGTTTGTGTCCCAATAATATTGCACACAAATCACTTGTGACTGGGGCATCAAGAATGGTGAAGTAGTGAATTTTATGGCCAATTACTAGTTTTACCATTGTCTCATTCCTCCTGGTTAGTGTCTAAAGCACATGAGAAGTACCATTATTTCTCTATTTATCTCTTGTGCTTGGGCCTTTCATATTTTTCAAGTATTCTTTTGTCCAATAAACCAGTTATAAATATATAAATATCCTCCAATGGTTATTTTGCCAACATCTATGTGTTCAATGGTAAGATAAATGCAGGATGAACATCAAAAAATTACAACAACGGATAGCACTAATGGGTAGCATAGAGTAAATGCAGACAGGACAGGCTGTGTGACACACAGACACATTGTCACACTCATTAAAATGGAAATAAAGATGTGTCTGTGCTGATTAAGTAATTGTTTTGTTTTCACCTGTCAATATTTGGTGTGAGAATTGCAGCAAGGTATCACACTGACAGTGGCAAGCAGCTGTACTGTACATGTACAGTATGTGTCACCCAGAAAGCGAATCTTATCTCTGTGCAGATCAATTAAATTTTTCAACTCACATATTGATATTCACTGCTGTTACACACTACCTGCATACAGTATAATCTGTTTAATATCTCTCTCTTCATTACTCTGAAGTAGTTCCTCTCTCCTATTCACATTCCACACAAAATAGCAGCAGCACTTCCTGTTTGTGCTTTTTTAGTGGCTATGAATCACCATTGTGACTTCTGACATACAGTCCTTCTAATTGGCTGGAAATGCTTTCAGTTTAGTACAACTACAATGCATGATGAAGACGCTGACCAAGCCACATTTGAGTTAATTTTGTTCTTCTTCTCAGTTATCTCTTAAAGGGGTTATTCCATGAACAAATTACATTTTAACTAGTAGATGTTAGAATAAGTTTCACAGTTGAATGTGCTAAGAAATGTTCCTGTGCTAAGATAATCTTATAAATGTGCAGCTGCTATGTAATGTGCAATGGCTGTGTTTGACCTTACAGAACTGCTCCATTTCATAGTCGGCACATACCACAACTCTTGTCCAGAAGAAGAGGCATAAGTCACTTATGAGATAAGTGATTATAGAGACACTAACATAAATACCATATCCTAAAACTAAATTTTATCTAACCATTTAAAACTATATCATAGACAAAATATTAGCAAAAAATGCAACCAGCCAATCCAATATAAAATAGGTGGATATAGACACAAAGACCTATCAATCCCTATTGCACCTTGGTACACCCTTCCTCACAGCGGAGGTTGGTATCCTAGCTTGTACACAATGTGGCGCCCCCACTCAATGTCGGCTCACCCTGAATGTAGCCTAGATGTCCCTAGCTAAATACCAGAAAACCACAGACCAACAATAGATAACATAGTCAGTGTGCAGCAGTGAACATAGGAAAAAGAAAGAAAAAAGAGGAGGTGTAAATGATGTGCAAAATGGTGGGCCAAAGGAGGTATGCTCAAATATGGTGGTGTTAGAATAGACTCAACCACTTAATGAAAGTTTCCCCCTTGGGCACCCCAAAAAAACTACTCAAGCTAAAATACAAATTGGTAATCAGATACCCAGAAAACTGAAACAATCTTTTTGTGTATTGGATGGGTAGGGATGGGGAAAGGGGGTAAGCCTAAGCTATTATACCCTCCACTTACCCTAAGCAGATGTCCCTACCTTGCCGTGGAGGTTGGCACCCTAAATGATTACACAAAGCGGCACCCCCGCTCAACGTCAACTCACCCTCGATATCCCTCAACGTTCACGCTACCAATGCTACTAGACCAGCCACATGATGGAAAAAGCCGAAGAGGAGGGGAGGGAGAGGGAGATGTGGAAATGGTCCAACTAACTGGATGATAGGGATACCACAGAATAGACCCACTCCACAAAAAAACAAAACACAAATCCCTGGTGCTTGCAACGATAAATAAGGTGCTATAGTGCTATATGTAGACAAAAAAATGAAGATAATTTAACAAAGGTCTAAGGTAAATGCCTATTAGATATAATTGGCTTCATACAATTGCACATCTATTGACCAATTCTCAGGGCATAAAATCAGGTCTAGTAAGAATCCATTCTGAGCTACAGATCACTTAATAATACAAATCTAAGCAATCCCAAAAGCTTGTCAACTTCTTTTGGGATCTGGCATACCCTAGAAGACCATACATTGATTGCACTATGCCCCTACTAGCACCATACAATAACAACTCTTATCTGAGATATAAAGAACAAAAGGATACCTCACAACAAATAAGGTGCTATAGTGCTTCTCGGTAAAAAAAAAAAAAAAAGGATATAGTATGAAACAAATGATGATTAACAAAGGCATTAAGGTCAAAGGTCTATTAGATGTACTTGACTGCATGCCCTTGCGCATACAAAAACTTATTAAAGAGTCATGAAATAAACCACCAAGTCTAATAGGAAAGCCATCTGAACACCAAACCTCATGATAATAGAGATTAAAGCAGTCTCATTAACTTGGCAACACCCTTTAGGGATTTTAATCAGTTTAAGGAGTAGGAGAAATCAGATGCTGTGGGCTTCTGGCTCCTCTCTGTCGCAGTAAACACATGACAGTATCTCCCCTTCTACGAGAGACCTCTGGAGAATCAGAACCAGCATTATCAGGGTGTGCCACATGAAATGACTAGAAGAGAAAATGACGTGCACTCAGTAGATATATCAGGTGCTGGTGTAAAGGACAAATTGTCCTATAGTATCAAAGATAATGAATACACCGCACTCAAAGTAGAAATTAATGCTTCAAAGTCTAATTGACATTTATTAACTGATTGTGGCAACAAATAAGGACAAAAAGAAAAGAGCGAAAATAACGTTTCGGCTAAAATTCAGCCTTTATCAAAACGTCGCTGTGGAAACAAAATAATAAAAATAAATATCTCAAAACAAAACAAAACATGAAGATAACATCCATTGCGTGTGATGCAAAATAATAATAATAATACACCCCAAGAAACATAATGTATATACAATGAAATATGTACAGATATAGGTTAAAGGATTAAAAAACATATTGAACAGATACTAGGAACATAATGGGTTAATATAATTACCTCAGGAATAGTCCAGTGCCAAAGTAGTGAGTAAAGGGAAAGAGAGCCAAAGTTCAGTCCTTTTATGGCTATAATAATAAGACATTGAGTAAACGTATGGAAATGAGAAAAATGAAAAAATGAAAAAATGAAAAAATGAAAAAATGAAGAGCAAGTCAGTATTACCTAATGCAAGAGATGTCGCTATATGGGGGTCAGCTATATTTTGCTATGGTCCGTGGGAGCTATGAGAAATGAATATCACTATAAGATCATGAACTGATTGCTGCAGGATTGGTAAGGAGAGGTAAGTACCTATATGGAAGGCTGCTCCAATGTAAGCGGCTGTGCTCTAACCTGGAATCCTCCGTGTGTGCTATGGAGAATGATGGTAGTATTGAGTATCGGGCCACAGAAAGTGATAAAGCCAGTCAGCAGAGTAAATTAATAAATGTCAATTAGACTTTGAAGCATTAATTTCTACTTTGAGTGCGGTGTATTCATTATCTTTGATACTATAGGACAATTTGTCCTTTACACCAGCACCTGATATATCTACTGAGTGCACGTCATTTTCTCTTCTACGTACTTAATTTTGACGTTAGCACCAGTTTCCCCATTATCATATAACTAATGTCTACCGACACGTTCGCATATGACCAGGCCACTAGTACAAGTATATTGTCACAGGTTACTGGTTCTAATGAGTTTCTAAAAACGCCTATACAAGATTTGAGGACCAGAGATTTTGAAAAGGAGAAGAAGAAGCTCATTTCATATGATCTTCATTGCACTACTCTGGCTGAGTACCATAGACAAAACAAAATCCCTAGGGGGCTTAGATGCAACCTTCGCCCTACTCTTTTCTCAGATAATCCTGAGTATTGTGAAAAATATAAACAGATATTGAACAAGTGCTCGCTAGACATTATCATTTTGACAGTTGATTATCTCCAAAAGGCAATATCGGATATTAAGCTTAATATCCAAGCCATAGAGACTCAGCTTTCCACTACCCTAGCATCCTCTGATTGGGCAACTCTTAAGATAAAAACTGAGAGATCACTGGCGGAGCATCTTAAGACTTTACAGGACAGGAAAAGGAGCAAATTTCAGCGTGATTCGGAGGACTATTCCAATAATCGGGTCTACAGATGGGCGGATTCTTTCACGCCTTCCAACACCTGGCGTCGACCACGCCCACCACGCAGAGACGGTTCCTTCAGCTCGGGGAGCGATTCTTCCACGGGTCGGAATCGTTTTTTTACCAGGGACCAGAGGAGAGGGCCCCCAAATTTAGAGCAACACGACGTGCAAGGAGAAAGAATGACCACCCGGTCACAGGTGAGACACAAAACATAGTGGTCAACATCTCTGACCACCTTTTGTCTCATATGGAACTTTCGGTTCTACAGAAGGGGCTCTCTTTTTGCCCTACTCCTTCATGGGACTCCTTTCAACTCAAAAAGGATTTGGAACAGTTCTACCGATCTATTAGACTGAAAACACATTTTGGATCGTTACTTAATACCACCGGTGACCTTCCAGCAACGACGGCACCTGATCTATCGATTAGTGACTATGGCCTATTTAACAAAAGTAATTTTTGTCCTCCTCAGACTTATCATGCTGCTGAACGTTTATCTCATTAGTTGACCGTGAGGTGGGGATAATCACACAACAACAGCGTCTAGGCATGTTTCCAGTACATTCAAATTTCTCAACCATGAGAAACAAGCGTTGTCCTCGCTACAAAACAATGAGGGTATCATCATTAAACCAGCTGATAAGGGGGGCGCAATAGTGGTGATGAATCGGAGTCAATATATCAATGAGGTGAAACGTCAACTTTCTGATACTGATACCTATGGCATTCTTCCATATGACCCAGTCTTCGATATTAGAAGAAAAATTCAAGCCATTATTGAACCACACTTAGCTCGCCACACTATTGATAAGAAAACGGCCACCTTCTTGAATAATCCACATCCTATTACCCCGGTATTCTATGTATTACCAAAGATACATAAATCTTTAAATGATCCCCCGGGCAGACCAATAGTGGCATCAACAGACTCCATTCTATCCCCACTATCGAGGTTCCTAGAGAAAATCCTGACACCCCTCATTAAATCTACCAAAGCCTTTTTACTGGACACAGGGCACTTTTTAAGCATTATACGCCAACTTGATGCCATACCAATGGATAGTATCTTAGTTACTCTAGATGTAAACAGTCTTTACACTTCTATCCAACATGAATATGGTATTGAGGCCACCAAATATCTTTTGGAACATTCTGACATGACTGCCGACTCTATAACACTGAGCCTAGATCTACTACGCCTGGTACTTTATGAGAACTACTTCTTATATGAGGACAAGTTCTATATCCAAAAACGGGGTACCGCGATGGGTTCGCACGTAGCGCCCGCCTACGCTAATGCCTTTATGAACTTTTTTGAGGTTTCACACGTCTTCACCAATGAGCTCTTTCAAAGATATGCCTTAAAATATTACCGGTACATCGATGATATTTTTCTTATTTGGACGGGTGCTCCTACCACATTACATGCATTCCATGGTTTTCTTAACTCCATCCTTCCGGATTTGCAGTTCACTATACATGATAGTATGACAGAAGTCCCCTTTTTGGACACTATGGTCCACAAGAATGCATCTGGTATTCTTTTTACAGACCTTTACCAAAAACCAACGGACACCAACAGTTTATTACATTTTACCAGTTGCCATCCCAGACATATACGTGACAGTCTACCTCGCTCTCAATACAAAAGGGTTTCACGGATCGTATCAAACCCTAGCACTCTAACAGAGAGGTTGGATAACATGACTCAGAGATTTTTGGACAGAGGCTATCCACCGTCACTATTGGCTAAAGAGAAAACGTTGGCGCTAACACCAGGTGTACCATTTCCAAGGCCCCATAACACATCTAGGATCCCATTTGTGCATACTTTTCACCCTTTAATGCCCAAGATCTATTCTGTGATCAGAAAACACTGGTCTCTACTAACTCGTTCTTATCCGGATATAGACGCATTCAAGGAACCAACGCTCATGTGTACCAAAAGACCTTCCAACATTAGAGACAAATTAGTCAGAGCTGATATGGGAAGTCTGCGCCCTTCTAACACACAAACATTACTTGCCCCAAGACGCAATGGCACATTTCCATGTTTGAACTGTGCATCATGTTCTAATATCATCAAATCAGAAAACATCACTCATCCCAGGACAGGCAAAAACTATCCTATCCGAGGTTTCCATACATGTAACTCTAATTTTGTGGTATACATGATTAAATGTCCCTGTGGTTTGTTATACGTGGGGGAAACCACTCAACACATTAAGGATAGGATAGCTAGCCATAAGTCCACGATTCGATGCAAAAAGACATGGCTACCACTACCCGACCATTTTACCAAGATGAGACACACAGTGGCGCAGCTCAAGTACCAGATAATTGAACAGGTTCCCCGACCTAGGAGGGGAGGCAATCATGTCAATTTACTCAAAGCTAGAGAATCCTATTGGATCTATACACTTGATACGCTGGCCCCTAGAGGCCTCAATAGGGAAATTGATTGGTCTCTTTAAATGCCCTATTAATGTGATTTTTATATTATTCACAGACCCGCTAGAATACCTTGATTGTAGGTGAGTTGTATGCTTACCCCCATTTGCCTATGATTTGTTGTCATAACATGATTTTTACTCTTCTTATGGTTTCCTTTTTTCTTGTGCTCCGTCCCTTTTCTATGTTGATTTCATATCTATATATTTGTCCAGTGCCTCTGTGTACCTCTTTCTTTCCATCATGTCCTGATTTTATTTGGTTACCCATTACTCTGATATGACGCTCGCATAATGCATAATATTATCACATGATTATACTATTACAAAACGGTCACATGACATTACCAGCTGCTTTACCCACACGTAGGTCTAGACATGCGCAGTTCACCAGTTTAGTAACGCGACGTCACTTCCGCTTTGGGCCACGCACTTCCGCCCTAGCGTTCTGTAAACTACATAATGCAGGCTTTCAATGACAGTCTTACTAGCGTAATGACACATGGCACAGCGCGGGAGCGCTTCCAGACGCATTGAACTAAGCACTAAGGTAATTTACTCTGCTGACTGGCTTTATCACTTTCTGTGGCCCGATACTCAATACTACCATCATTCTCCATAGCACACACGGAGGATTCCAGGTTAGAGCACAGCCGCTTACATTGGAGCAGCCTTCCATATAGGTACTTACCTCTCCTTACCAATCCTGCAGCAATCAGTTCATGATCTTATAGTGATATTCATTTCTCATAGCTCCCACGGACCATAGCAAAATATAGCTGACCCTCCATATAGCGACATCTCTTGCATTAGGTAATACTGACTTGCTCTTCATTTTTTCATTTTTTCATTTTTTCATTTTTTCATTTTTCTCATTTCCATACGTTTACTCAATGTCTTATTATTATAGCCATAAAAGGACTGAACTTTGGCTCTCTTTCCCTTTACTCACTACTTTGGCACTGGACTATTCCTGAGGTAATTATATTAACCCATTATGTTCCTAGTATCTGTTCAATATGTTTTTTAATCCTTTAACCTATATCTGTACATATTTCATTGTATATACATTATGTTTCTTGGGGTGTATTATTATTATTATTTTGCATCACACGCAATGGATGTTATCTTCATGTTTTGTTTTGTTTTGAGATATTTATTTTTATTATTTTGTTTCCACAGCGACGTTTTGATAAAGGCTGAATTTTAGCCGAAACGTTATTTTCGCTCTTTTCTTTTTGTCCTTATCTGTTAATAAATGTCAATTAGACTTTGAAGCATTAATTTCTACTTTGAGTGCGGTGTATTCATTATCTTTGACATGAAATGACTAGTCAGCCTGGCTTCATAGATGTCAGGAGCTAGTACCCACATCTCTTCAGGACCTTATCCCTTCCAATGCCCCACATACTGAAGTGATCAATAAACTAAGCAAGAATCAACAATCTTGCCTATTTGAAACTTCAAATTTCCATACACAATGACTTGAGATTGCGGTAGCGGTGATGGTACAGAGGATGCAACATATTTTCTTAATAAAGATCGATGAAACACAGTATGGATCCTAAAAGTGGGCAGCAAGGTGGAATGCTACTCGATTGACGACAGTCACAATCTTAATGGGACCAATGAACCTGGGACCCAGTTTCCAAGAGGGAACCTTCAACTTAATGTTCCTTGAGGTCAACCACACCAAGTCACCAACAAACAAGTCTGGACCAACCAAACATCTCCGATCATCCACATTCTTGTATTTGAACCATATCTTCCTCAAATTATCAGTAACCCCTTGCCACACAGACGTAATTGATGCTGAAAATCAATATTCTTCAGGTATTCCAGAAGGACAATTCCTATTAAATAAGCTGAACTGAGGACGAAACCCATATGCCTTGAAAAACGAGGACTTACCAGTGGACTCATGAGATTGATTATTTACTGCAAATTCAGCTAGAGGTAATTAGTAGTGTTGAGCATTCCGATACTGCAAATATCGGGTATCGGCCGATATTAGCTGTATCGGAATTCCGATTCCGAGTTCCAATATTTTTGTCTTATCGGATACCGGAATCGGGATTGTCACTGTCACTGTCAGTGTCCGTCGGTCGGGTCTGTCAGGAGTCAGCGGCACTTACCTGGCAGAAGATCTCCGGCGGTCACGTCCTGGACTGCTTCATGGCCGCCATCTTCTTTCCCCGGCGGTCACATGCAGTTTCTCGCGATAACTGCAGTGACTGCTGGGTAATCCCGGCCGTAAAGCAGTCAGTCCGATGACGTCACCGCCGGGGAAGCAGGTAATCAGCTGTGCTGCGTTGCAATGACAGGCTCTGCCTGTCATTGCGATGTAGCAGAGCTGGATCGTCGTGGGACTATCGTTATGGACTGCGTCGGACAGGTGGTTATACTGTTGGTTTGTTTTTTTTCTTTTTTTACAGGAGATCGATGGCGTCGCAGGAATGAGTGTATAATAAAAGAAATGAAAACTGTGTTGTCTCTTTTATTTCATTAAAAGACTTTTTTCTTGCTGTGTCTTTTTTTTATACATTTAATAACTTTGGGATTAATAATGGATCGGTGTCTTATTGACGCCTATCCATTATTAACCGGGCTTATTGTCACCGTGCAATCAACAGTGACATTAACCCCTTATTACCCCGCTTGCCACCGCTACAGGGCAAGTGGGAAGAGCCGGGTAAAGTGCCACAATTGGCACATCTTTTGATGCGCCAAATGTGGGGCTGCTGTAGCCTGGTATTATCAGGCTGTTGAGGGCCAAAATCCATGGGCCTTGACAGTCTTTTAATACCAGGCCGCAGCAGTCTGCATTTTACTTGGCTGGTTAACAAAAATAGGGGGGATCCCCACGCCGTTTTTTTTTCGAGGGGATCCCCTATTTTTGTTAACCAGCCAAGCTAAGCAGACTGCTGTGGCCTGGTATTATCAGGCTTGCAAGGTCCATGGATATTGGATCCTTACCAGCCTGAAAAACCAGGCCTCAGCGGTCTGCTTCATCTGGCTGGTTAACAAAAATAGGGGGGACCCCACGCCAATTTTTTTCGAGGGGATCCCCTATTTTTGTTAATCAGCCAAGATATGCAGACTGCTGTGGCCTGGTATTATCAGGCTGGCAAGGTCCATGGATCTTGGCTCCTTAACAGCCTGAAAATCCAGGCCTCAGCGGTCTGCTTCATCTGGCTGGTTAACAAAAATAGGGGGGACCCCACGCCAATTTTTTTCGAGGGGATCCCCTATTTTTGTTAATCAGCCAAGATATGCAGACTGCTGTGGCCTGGTATTATCAGGCTGGCAAGGTCCATGGATCTTGACTCCTTAACAGCCTGAAATCCAGGCCTCAGCGGTTTTCTTCATCTGGCTGGTTAACAAAAATAGGGGGGACCCCACGCCAATTTTTTTCGAGGGGATCCCCTATTTTTGTTAATCAGCCAAGATATACAGACTGCTGTGGCCTGGTATTATCAGGCTGGCAAGGTCCATGGATCTTGGCTCCTTAACAGCCTGAAAATCCAGGCCTCAGCGGTTTTCTTCATCTGGCTGGTTAACAAAAATAGGGGGGACCCCACGCCAATTTTTTTCGAGGGGATCCCCTATTTTTGTTAATCAGCCAAGATATACAGACTGCTGTGGCCTGGTATTATCAGGCTGGCAAGGTCCATGGATCTTGGCTCCTTAACAGCCTGAAAATCCAGGCCTCAGCGGTCTGCTTCATCTGGCTGGTTAACAAAAATAGGGGGGACCCCACGCCATTTTTTTTTCGAAGGGAACCCCTATTTTTGTTAATCAGTTCCCTCTGACGTCACTGATTGTGTCCCTGGCTGACCTGAAGTGAAAGTGGAAAGCAATCAATTAAGCTTTCCACTTAAGGGCCCGTCTCACATAGCGATATCGCTACCGAGATCGCTGCTGAGTCACTAGTTTTGTGACGCAGCAGCAAGCTCACCAGCGATATCGCTGTGTGTGACATTCAGCGACGATCAGCCCCCTGCCGGGTATCGCTGATCGTCGCTGAAATGTCAGGACCTTTGATCGCTGGTTTCCCGCTGACAGGCACACATCGCTGCGTGTGACAGGCGGGAGACCAGCGATCCGCTGGTAACCAAGGTACACAGCGGGTTTCCAGGCGCGGGGCTGTGCCTAGAAACCCGCTGTGTACCTTGGATACCAGCGCCCTGATGCAGGGAGCTGGTATCCAAGGTACACAGCGGGTTTCCAAGCGCTGCGCGGTGCCTGGAAACCCGCTGTGTACCTTGGTTACCAGCGGATCGCTGGTCTCCCGCCTGTCACACGCAGCGATGCGTGCCTGTCAGAGGGAAACCAGCGATCAAAAAAAGGTCCTGACATTTCTGCGACGATCAGCGATACCCGGCAGGGGGCTGATCGTCGCTGAATGTCACACACAGCGATATCGCTGGTGAGCTCGCTGCTGCGTCACAAAACTAGTGACTCAGCAGCGATCTCGGTAGCGATATCGCTATGTGAGACGGGCCCTTAAGCGATGTTACCCGCAGTGTCGCTGTCCCAGATCGCTGCCTGAGCTGCCTGTTTGGCAGCTCAGCAGCGATCATGTAGCGATACACCAGCGATCCTGACAAGTGCATATCGTTGTCGGGATCGCTGGTGTATCGTTATGTGACACCCAGCCTTTACTCTCCTGTCAGGCAGGAGAGGAACTCATTCATTTGGGGTTTACTGTGAGGCTGCAGCATTAGCTGCGGTCCTGCAGTAAACATTAACCCTTTCTGAAGGATTACACCGTGGGACCTGACTGTGCATGGGATAGGTAAGAATAATTTTGCTTTTTTATTTTATTTTTATTACAGGAAATGGTTTTTGCAGTAAAATAAAAGATGGTCAAAAACATGTGTCTTTATTTCATTAAAATGATTTTTAATTAAAGTGTGTGTGTTTTATTTTTATTTCATGCAATAGGATTAATAATTGATAGTTGTCTAATTGACAGCTCTCAATTATTAACCTGGCTTAAGGTCACCTTTCAATAGCAAGGTGGCTTTAACCCCATATTAACCCATTCGCCACCGCTACAGGGCAATGGGAATAGACGGGCAAAGTGCCAGAAAGGGCGAATCTAATTATAGATTTGTCTTTCCTGGGGTGTCTGGGGGCAGATGTTAGTAGCCGGGGGGGGCAAAAATAATGGTCCCTCTCTGGGCTATTATTATCTGCCCCCACTCACTGGCTTTGTCTGTCTGGTTGCGAAAATAGGGCGGGAGCCCACGCATTTTTTTTCAGCAATTTTACACCTCATATATATATATACATGTCATTGAATTTGTGACACATATATATATATTTATATTTGTAGTTCATACACTTCTACATAGTATAATAGCCGCTAATTCAATTGCCGGCTTTTGTGAAAATGCAGAACCCGACATGAAATGACACTTGGTGTACATAGGGTTAACCATGTCTTTTCATGTCCTTTGCTATCTAATTTGCACAAACAATTAAATCAGACTATGTGTGCAAAATTTCACACCTGTAGGGGTTAATTAAAGGTGTAAATTCGTAGCAAAAAAGTCCGGTTTTTTTACAACGAATTTACACCTTTAATTAACCCCTACAGGTGTGAAATTTTGCACACATAGTCTGATTTAATTGTTTGTGCAAATTAGATAGCAAAGGACATGAAAAGACATGGTTAACCCTATGTACACCAAGTGTCATTTCATGTCGGGTGACATGAAATGACACTTGGTGTACATAGGGTTAACCATGTCTTTTCATGTCCTTTGCTATCTAAGGCCGGAGTCACACTGGCGACAAAATCGGACGACTGCAATGCGATGAAATATCGCATTGCAGTCGGACCTATGTTAATCTATGGAGCAGCTCCCAGTATCAGATTTTTTGTGGTCCGTTTTAAACGTCCGTGTACAATCGCAGCATGCTGCGATTGTCACCGATTGTCGGTCGACAATCGCCAATGCAAGTCTATGGGAGCGATGAAAAATCTGATTACAAACGGACCACACTGTGTGACTTGCGATGAAATCGCATCGGTGTCCTTTAGAAAAGCCGGCAATTCATCCCCGCCTATACTGTAAAATCACACTGACAGCTTTAATAAAGACTAGAAAGAATAGATATATACACATAGAACACATACATATATATATACATGTCATTGTGACATGTATATATACATATATTTATAGTTCCTAGACTTCTACATACTGTAATAGCCGCTAATTCAATTGCCGGGTTTTGTGAAATCACAGAAGCCGACATGAAATGATACATTGTTTCCACACATTTAACCATGTAATTTCATGTATTTTTATATATGTTTGAAACATACAATTACATGAGTGTATTTGTGCAAAATTTCAGACATGTAGGGGTTAATTAAAGGTGTAATTTCGTTGAAAAAAAATGCGTGGGCTCCCGCTGTATTTTCTCCACCAGACAGACAAAGCAAAGCGAGTGGGGGCAGATAATAATAGCCCAGGGAGGGTGCATTTTTTTGTGCCCCCCCTGGCTACTAACATCTGCCCCCAGACACCCCAGAAAGGGCAAATCTATAATTAGATTCGCCCTTTCTGGCACTTTGCCCGTCTATTCCCATTGCCCTGTAGCGGTGGCGAATGGGTTAATCTCACCTTACTGTCACCTTGCAATTGAAAGGTGACCTTAAGGCAGGTTAATGATTGATAGCTGTCAATTAGACAACTATCAATTATTAATCCTATTGAAGTAAATAAAAAAACACACACACTTTAAGAATAAATAATTTTAATGAAATAAAAACACATTTTTTTGACCCATATTTTATTTACATAAATCCGTTTCGAAGCCATTGATCTCCTAAAATAAAGAAAAAGAAATAAAACAACATTATTCTTACCTATTCCCCTGATCTGTCACGTCCCACGCTGTAATCCTTCACAAAGGGTTAACTAGCTTTGAGCCAAGCAGTGCAAAATAATCCTGCATGCTCAGCTCAAAGCCATGAATGAATAAGTTCCTCTCCTGGCACAGGAAGGTGTGTTTCAT
>JARQOD010000003.1:304652518-304685712 GCA_033576555.1 Oophaga sylvatica
TTTAGTGATATCGGCGATACCATTCCGATTCCGATACTTTAGGATATCGGAAAGTATCGCTCAACTCTACTCTCAACTCTAAATATTTTGCTATTTTTTAGTAATACAGGGGTGATGTCAGGAGACGTGTGTATAACCGGGTGTCATCAGCATATATATGGTACTAAAAACCAAATCTACTGATGGTTTGTACAATAGGGGCAGTACATAAGTAGAAGAAGAGGAGACCTACAGTCATGGACAAAAGTTTTGAGAATGACACAAATATTAATTTTTACAAAGTCTACTGCTTCACTTTTTCTAAAGACAATTTGCATATACTCCAGAATGTTATAAAGAGTGATCAGTTTAACAGCAATTACTTGCAAAGTCAATATTTGGCTAGAAAATGAACTTTATCCCCCAAAACACATTTCAACATCATTGCAGCCCTGCCTTAAAAGGACCAGGTAACCTCTTTTCAGTGATTGCTCCATTAACACAGGTGTGGGTGTTGATGAGGACATGGCTGGAGATCAATCTGTCATGATTAAGTAAGAATGACACCACTGGACACTTTAAAAGGAGGCTGGTGCTTGGAATCATTGTTTCTCTTCTGTTAACATGGTTATCTCTAAAGAAACACGTGCAGTCATCATTGCAATGCACAAAAATGGCCTAACAAGGAAGAGTATCGCAGCTAGAAAGATTGCACCTCAGTCAACAATCTATCACATGATCAAGAACTTCAAGGAGAGAGGTTCCATTGTTGCCAAAAAGGCTCCAGGGCACCCAAGAAAGACCAGCAAGCGCCAGGACCGTCTCTTAAAAGTGTTTCAGCTGCGGGATCGGGCTACCAGCAGTGCAGAGCTTGCTCAGGAATGGCAGCAGGCAGGTGTGAGTGCATCTGCACGCACTGTGAGGCGGAGACTCTTGGAGCAAGGCCTGGTCTCAAGGAGGGCAGCAAAGAAGCCACTTCTCTCCAGAAAAAACATCATGGACAGACTGATATTCTGCAAAAGGTACAGGCAGTGGACTGCTGAGGACTGGGGTAAAGTTATTTTCTCTGATGAATCCCCTTTTCGATTGTTTGGGACATCAGGAAAACGCCTCATTCGGAGAAGACAAGGTGAGCGCTACCACCAGTCTTGTCTCATGCCAACTGTTAAGCATAATGAAACCATTCATGTGTGGGGTTGCTTCTCAGCCAAGGGAATCGGCTCTCTCACAGTCTTGCCTAAAAACACAGCCATGAATAAAGAATGGTACCAGAATGTCCTCCAAGAGCAACTTCTCCCAACCCTCCAAGAGCAGTTTGGCAATCAACAATGCCTTTTCCAGCATGATGAAGCACCTTGCCATAAAGCAAAGGTGATAACTAAATGGCTCAGGGAACAAAACATAGAGATTTTGGGTCCATGGCCTGGAAACTCCCCAGATCTTAATCCCATTGAGAACTTGTGGTCAAGCATCAAGAGACGGGTGGACAAACAAAAACCTAAAAATTCTGACAAAATGAAAGCATTGATTGTGCAAGAATGGACTGCTATCAGTCAGGATTTGGTCCAGAAGTTGATTGAGAGCATGCCAGGGAGAATTGCAGAGGTCCTGAAGAAGAAGGGTCAACACTGCAAATATTGACATGCTGCATTAACTCATTCTAACTGTCAATATAAGCTTTTGTTACTCAAATGTTTGCAATTATATTTCTGTCTGTGATAAAAACATCTGTCAAACACACACATAAAAACCAGAGGGCAGCAGATCATGTGAAAATATAATATTTGTGTCATTCTCAAAACTTTTGGCCATGACTGTAGAACTGAGCCTTGAGAAACCCAGACAGTAAGGATAGGTGCACACGGTCAGTAATTGGCAGTGCTTTGGACAACACCTGCTATGATATCAGGTCTGCGGGTATGTGAAAAATGTAAGCCACCATACTAGAGAGCAGCAGCAGTGGTGTCCGACTGCTGGATCCAGATTTCAGTGAGAGCCAGAAGGTTAAGCGAATTTGAAAGGAAAAAGTCATGGATGTAAGAGAATTTGTTACAAACTGATGGAGGGTTCCAGAGGGCACAGTTAAAAGAGACAGAAGGCATGCAAAGAATATTAATGAGATTTGCAGGGTTACTGATTGTAGCACCATAGGAGTTAAACTTACTATTACGAAAAGGGCCGGGTTTATGAGAGATAACTCCTGCGACTAGGAGAAGGGGAGGAAAGAGAGATAATTAAGAGATTTGTGAGAGCATCTCTTGTGTTGTATGATGGGTGTGAATAGATCTGTGTGGTTAAAGAATGCGGAAGGAGCATGAGTACATTGGAGAGGAGAGGGGCTGATATGGATGGTGTGCACAGAGTGTGTGAAAGGGCAGTAGATATGAATGACTGCAGAAGATAGAAGATAAATGAGACAAATAGAATGAATACATTTTGCTATACAAATGAACAGGGCACAAATTTGCATACGTGCCTTGCATGTCTTAACTGTCCATCTGTCATGTTTAACTACTCTGGCACTTTGAAAAGATATGGCACTTCGATAAAATCAGCATGAATGCCTGCACAAATGCCTTCCCCTTAGCACTGCATAAATATATAGGACGTTTTGTTCTTAGATCTAGGTCTAATTTAACTCGTTAACAATCAATCAACTAACTTAAGACAGCCAAAGGCAATAAGATGCAGAGACAGACAAGCTTGCAGGCCACCATGGATCATAAACTAAAAGAGTGAGTGAGAGTCACAGATCAAAATTATCCATACAAGTCTGTGGGACCATGAAAATCATGTACAGCACATGGATGTGCTCTCTGAGAATTAACATTGCAGTGAATAAGAGAAAATTTGAAATTTATTTATTTTCCAAAAATTACTGATGGTACATTTTGGCTTTTGTGATTACACGGACCAAACACTGATGATAACACTGATGATACATGGACCATTTTTTTGCGTATGCAAACAATCACATCAGGCCTTAGTCAGAGTCATTCAAGGCCTAGGAATTCATAATTCACTTGTACTATAGCAGGCAGAATGGGTGAGCTGCAAAACCCAAAACAGCCTATGTATAATAATGGTGCTGGTTTCTATAGAAAAAAAACAAACATTTTTATTGGTGCCATGCACTCTCTTTAATTACATGTTTGACCAGTTTAGGGGGGTTAAAACTATTAGTTTATAATATACTGAACAGATCAAAAGTTTGAATATACTTGTTTACACACTGGTTTTCTTTAGTCTTATTTGAATTTGCAAATTGTAGAATCAGACTGAAGCCAATAAAACCGTGAACAAACACGTATGGAAACAAGGAATAAAGAAATGTGGGAAGCAAACTGGAATATGTGATAAACCTTAGAATCCTCCACTTTTACTATTATGACAGCTTTACAGACCCTTAGTATACTTTCAAGCAGCTTCATTACGTCATCACCTTAAATGGCTTTCCAACAGTCTTAGAGAAGTTCCTACAGGTGCTGTGCACTTGTTGGCTGCTTTTCCTTCACTCTACATCCAACACAATCCAACCATCTCAGTTGGCTTAGTGTAAGGTGATTGTGGAGGCCATGTCATCTGATACAGCACTCCATCTCTCTCCTTCTTCGTCACATAGCCCTTTTATAGTTGGGGCTTGTTTTGGGCCAATTTCCTGTAGCAACACAAATGACGATGCAAGTAAGATCAAACTAGATGGGATGGCATATTGTTGCAGAATGCTGTGGTAGCCATGCTGGGTGGCTATGCCTTGAATTTGAAATTAACCACCAATTGTGTCACCAGGAAAGTACCACTAAACAGGGTTACCAACTTGCCTTTTTATTTTTTCTGGACAGTATAACAAAAAATAACAGACATTGGAATACCAGAAAAAATTATGATTATAAGTGATACATGTCTACAGCCCATAATTTTGCTATGAAGACATTAACTGCAATCACCGTGAAGTGTAAAATGATAATTACAATCAAAATAATCTGTATACATTTCTTTACGAACATATCAAAAAAGTGCCTTCTTTTTAAAGATTGCCTAGGAATTTTTTGGCAGTTGGCAACCCTGTGGCCACACGATCACACCTCCCCCTCCATTCTTCATACATGTGCAAATGTAGAATAGAAACTCACCTTTTCTGAGTCTCACAAGGACATGGCATGGTGGTTGTTACTAAAGATCTCAAATTTTGACTCATCAGACCACAGTACAGATTTTCACTGATCTAATCATGTCAAGTCCTTGTGTTACTTGTCCCAAAAAAGTCTCTCATTCATTGATGACCTCAGTTGTTCTTTGCAGCAGTTCAACCATAAAGGCCTTCTTCTCACAGTCTCCTTTGGACAATTGATGCTTAGATGTGTCTGCTAAATGATGTCTGTAGATTATTGATGAGAACTTATCCTCTGCAGCAGAGGTCGTTTTTGGTCTTCCTTCCTTTCCTGGAGCACTCCTTATAAGAATTGGTTTCATCATACCGATTAAATTTTATGACTGCACTTAAGAATACTTTCAAGTTTCTAGCAATTTTGCATACTGACTGATCCTCATATCATAAAGAGGTTGTCCACTACTTTAATATTGCTGACCTATCCTATATCATTGTTATAGATATGATTGTAAAAATCTATCAAGCTCTCATAGTTATCATAATGAATACTGAAGCCAGGCTAGTAATCTATTGAACTTTATATGACTCTAAGAGCCCGGGTCTCACATAGCGATACACCAGCGATCCCGACAATGATCAGGATCGCTGGTGTGTCGCTACATGATCGCTGCTGAGCTGCCAAACAGGCAGCTCAGGCAGCGATCAGCACAGCGACACTGCGGGTAACATCGCTTAGTTACCCGCAGTGTACGTTGGATACCAGCGCCCTGATGCAGGGCGCTGGTATCTAAGGTACACAGCGGGTTTCCAGGCACAGCCCCGTGCCTGTAAACCCGCTGTGTACCTTGGTTACCAGCGGATCGCTGGTCTCCCGCCTGTCACACGCAGCGATGCGTGCCTGCCAGCGGGAGACCAGTGATCAAAAAAATGTCCAGGACATTCAGCGATGATCAGCGATACCCAGCAGGGGGGCTGGTCGTTGCTGAATGTCACACACAGCTATATCGCTGGGGAAATCGCTGCTGCGTCACAAAACTAGTGACTCAGCAGCGATCTCGCTAGCGAGATCGCTGTGTGAGACGGGGGCTTTAGCTGTGGCTGGGACCCACTAGCCCCCTCCTCTGCACATAGGTAACTACTGAGTATTAGCTAATGGATTGCGGAGGTGAGCTCCTCTGCAAACAGGTAATTAAAGAGGATTACCATAGCTAATGTATAGAAGATGTGACCCACATCTTCAGCTTGCCTAGGAACACAGAGGGTGACAGATATATGGTCCTTGCCTGCATGTGTTTCTGCAGCTGGAAGCAGACTGATGGTAGCTCCCTTGTGACATTTAAATTACTATGAATGTTGAGGTTTTTATGAACCGTGTACACAAGACAGGTAAGAAAATCATATTTTCTGAGTCCTGACGAAGTGGCAAACGTAACACACTGTCTTATGTCACTGGGTGGTGACCATAACACTATAAAAATAAGAAAACGGAGAGAGATGGATGATGCTATACATGCCATGTTTCCTATCTATATAATGGTATAATAGTGATAGGAAACATGACAGTAATATCTCCCACCTGGGACTTCCTGGGGCGAAGATATTGTAGAATTTGTGAATCTCAGAATCTTCTAAGACTGAGCCACATCCTATGGTTTTCTGAAGACCAGTTCTGTCATGAGTCACTGGAGGGGAGGTATGTGGGCGTAACTTGAGTTAATAAAGACAAATGTCAAATTAGAATTTTTCTCAGTCATGTCAGATGCAGTTTACTGCAGTTCTGTCCATTTCGCCTCGCAAAAAAAACAACAGCTTCTCTTCATAAAAGTCAGAGCCAAACCTGCAACAATTCAGTAATTGTTTATACTGTACTGTTTTGTCCATTTTGCAATATCTTTATGTTTTTATAAACACTGTCTACTTTTTTCTGCTTAAGTACATAAAATTTAATAGCTCTGTTCCTCTTGCTCTGTAAACCGCTTTCCTGAAGCAATAAGCTATTTCAACAGATGTCCAATCGTCCTGTATAAATGATTGGTGGTGGCAGCTAGTTCCTTTTGTTATTGTGGAGGTTGGCAGTGCCCGAAGTTGGGTTTATATATATATATATATTATATATATATATATATATATATTGCATGCATAAGAATCGAAGGTGTATATAACATATACTCACCGTGAGTCCCCAATGACTAACCTAGTAGGGAAAACAGTCTCGGCCTCGTCCATAACTTGTCGGTCAATTATGTAATTGTCCTCATGGTTGGAGGCAGCGGAGTGCCGTCCCCTGACAAATTGGTGGCAGCGGTGGGATAACAGAGCAGTAGAGATCTGGTTTGAGCAATCATTAATGTCACTAAAAAATTTTCATGGTCCCTACAAGGATTCTGTGTAGTGATGAGCAAGTATACTCGTTGCTCGCGTTTTCCCCCGAGCAGCTCGCGTGGTGTCCGAGTATTTATAAGTGCGCGGAGATTTAGTTTCTGTTGCCGCAGCTGCATGATTTATGGCTGCTGGACAGCTTGAATACATGTGAGGAATGCCTGTTTGTTAGGGAATTCCCACATGTATTCAGCCTGTCAAATAGCCGCAAATCATGCAGCTACGGCAACAGAAACTAAATCTCCAAGCACTTATAAATACTCGGAGGTCACCTGAGCTGCTCGGGGAAAACCCGAGCAACGAGTATACTCGCTCCTCACTATTCTGTGCAGTGTTTTGTGGATCAGACTCAATGTTTAATTACACCTGGAACAATACTGTTCTTGTAGCAATTACACCCCCGTCTCTTGTTTTTCTGTCCTGTCTTTTGTTGAGCAATCATGGCTACAGTTGGGGAGGCATGACACAAAAAGGCTGAATAATGACGCTCTAGCTTCCATCTGTATGGTCAGACAGACTGACTCCACTGACAAAACCAAGCAGCAAATGGTCACCGAGTTGGTGCAACAGGACGTGCAGCAAGTCCGTCACATGAGCCCTGATAAAGGGGAGGTAAGTCAAGGCTGGACAGTGCTGCTGCAGAGGTTCCACTTTTGAATGCAAGGCACATTCACAACTAGGGTAGCGTAGACGCTCAACTGCAGATGGCCTTACTGCAACTCGACACAGATTACTGTGAAGGTACTGTCACACTAAACGAGATCGCTAACGAGATCGCTAAAGAGTCACCGATTTTATGATGCAGTTGCGATCTCGTTAGCGACTTAGCTGTGTGTGACATGTAGCAGCGATGTGGCCCCTGCTGAGATGTCGTTGGTCGCTTATGAACGGTCTGAGCCGTGTTTTGGTCGTTGGTGTCCCGCTGGAGAGCCTGAATCGCTGATTGTGACACCCTTTATGAACGACTTCACCAGTGTCGCAGGTGGGACTAGGTTTTCCCAACGACCGCAGAGGTCATTATACAGATCGCTGATGAGTTGTGTTTGGAATCTAACTAGCGATCAAATAGTGATCGCACCAGCGATCTCGCCAGGTCGTGTCGTTGTCGTGATCGTTGGTGCGATCGCTAAGTGTGACAGTGCCTTGAGGGATGAGTGAAGCTGATTCAGTAATACCAAGTTGTTGCTGAGTAATAAGCAGAGCGCCAAACCAAGCAAGAGGCACGAGAGAGACAGGGTGACAGAGACCACTAGCTGAAGTTAACAAGACTCCAGAAGGCGCAATCTACCCCAATGAACAGTCCAGCAACGCCAACACCTTTAAATTTTGTCCTGAGCATTTTCCTGTCATGAAAAAAATGCAGATCTGGACACATTTTTGAGGGTTTGAAAAGGCCTGCAGATAGTACTAGTTACCCAATGACCAGTGGGCTTGATATTTAACCCCAGGGCTAATAGGGAAAGCTCTGGAGGTGTTCGCCGCTCTCCCACGAAAATCAGATGACTCAAGCAAGCCCTTATAAGGAAATTTCAAATGACCCCTGAAGTATACCAAAAAAGTTCCAAACCCTCCAAAGTGAACTTCACGACAGCTACGGTGATGTGGTGGACAAGATCAGAACCAACTTTGAGAAACGGGTCCAGAGACTATCAATTACCACCTTCAGAGAATTTAAGGACCTGATGGTGAAGGACCTATTTCTTCATCCTTGCCCTGTGGAGGTGTGACAGTTCATGATGGACTGGAAGCCAAAGGAGGCCACCAAGGCCGCAAAGATAGCTGATATCTATGAAGCCAACCAAACACCTGAGGTGCGGAAGTCAGCTGTCAGGAACTGTAAATGGGGTAAGCCAACAACCAATGCCCCTGCCAGCCGGTCCTTGAGAGGTCTCACCTCATCTTCCAGCATCTGGCCTGCATCTGACTCCCGACAGTGCTTTTCCTTCAAACAGACTGGCCACATCAGCATCACCTGCCCAGATAGGCAGAAGAAGAACTCAATATCCAAGGCCCAGGGGCCCAATGCAGCTGTTTTTCTTGTAGGAAGGGTGGTTGGGAAGGCCTGTGACAACTTGCAGTAAGTTACTGTGGGCAACACAGTCACTGTGGAGCTCAAGGACATTGATGCAGAAAGGAACCCTCATCTGCCCTGAATTGGTGTCCTGAAGAACTTATCCCTATTAAGACCCTGATTGTCACTGGGATTGGGGGTGTGCACCGACCTTTGCTGATGGCTTGGGTTTTCCTAGACTGGAGTGTTGGGAAGGGGTTGAGGAAAGTTGGGGTATCTGAGAACCTCTCTACAAATGTTTTATTGGGAACTGATCTGGTACAGTTGGTCTCTCAATTTGCCCCAGACTTCCCTCCCAGACTGGGTACTTCCTGTGATTCAGATGTTGATAATGTGGATGTCAATGTTATGCATGATGATAATATGTCTTATTGTACAGGAGAACTCAGCCATGTCACTCTGCGGGGTGATGTTGCTGAGGATCCCCTCCAAGGACTGAGGATCAGTGGCAATGGGGACAGCCACAAGGACCATGAAGAAGGTGGTCATGTGCAGCTGACCAGTGTCAAGACAGACTGTGACATGGCCGGTGGTAGCCGATTCATGATTAGCATTGCTCCTGAGGTGCTAGGGGAGGATGGGAAAATAATAGCCCTATCAAGCCAGGATAGTGGGAAAGTGATATCCTCAGCCTGTCAGGATGAGGTGAAGGTGTTATTCTCCGGGGAGACAGTCTACATAGTTGCTGTCACATGCAATCAGAATGCTCATAATGCAGGTAATATGCTGCCTTCTGGACACTCATCATCAAACAGGATAACAGAACCAGTTGCAGACCCAGAGCAGATCCCAGAGGGTTCTAGTGAGGCTGAGGCCATAATGTCACTTTTGGCTCCTTTAGGCTGGAGTCTGAGTCTGACAAGGAGAAGGTATTCTAGGAATGGGGGGTTGTACCAGGAGACTGTTTCTTGTAACCCCCAACAGGAGTGGCTGACAGAAAGGCAGCGGGTTGTGCCTTCTTGTTTTAGTGAGGAGTTGTTGCAGATTGCCCATGAGATTTCACTAGTTGGACACTTGCAGGTCAGCAAAACCAAAGCCTGGCTATCCCACTACTTCTATTGGCCCAAGATAGCCAACTACTGCTGCTCCTGTATCATGTGTCTAAGAGTGGGGAATTTTGGGCCTGCTCTCCTGATCCCTTTGCTGGTGATAGAGGAGCCTTTCCAGAGGATTGCTGTTCACATCACTGGGATGCTGGCCAACCCCAGCAGCTCTGGAAAATAGTCCATCCTTACTTCGATAGACTATGCTACCCAGTAACTGGAGGCAATGGCTTTGTCATCAATTAGGCCGATAAGGTGGCAGATACCCTTGTCACCATATTTTCTCAAGTAGGATTTCCCAGCGAGATGCTTACAGATCAGGGGACTCAGTTGGGTCTTGTCTAATGAAGGCCCTCTGTAAGAAAATGCAGGTGCAGCACCTGGTATCAGGTTCATTTCTGACTTGCAAAAGGTCAGCAGCACCTCCCAAACCCTACACCATTTCGTTTTTGCTTCTTCTGAGGTTGGCGAAAGCAAAATGGTGTAGGCATTGGGGATGTATGGCTGACCTTTTACATGCTGCAGGTATCCTGGCTATGGAAACCATCTGAGGCGATGTACTAAATACAATAGCTTTATTTACTGTCATACTATTTTGGCAGAAGTTATACAAGGTCTCCTCGATATATGACATTGTCCTTGGCTTATTATATAGCATATAACTTCATTACTGTTTACTAGGATTCATCTATACTTTTACTTGTGTGAGCCTTTCTTCTTATTTATAATGGCAGCTTTGTTGGTGGAAATTATCTTACAGTCTAGGTGCTAAGCACTTTATTAACAATGTTTATAGATTCATTCTATACACTCATTCTGCAGCAACTACCTTTATTTGCTCACCTAATCTATAGGAATATCTTTATGAATAAGTATGTTTCCATAGTAGACTGGCATCCAGGGACTTGGGGCAGCTCAGCTAATTCTGTCTGCACCTTCTACCATTGGAGGTCTTTTGTTCCCACCCTGTTTTGTATTTTGTGTGCATTGACTTTTTCTTAATAAAATACATTATTGATTTAAGCTAGAATCTCTCCCTGTTTCTTGCGGCAATGTTTAAAGCTGCTAGGAATTATTTGTGACTATACTTCATTTGAAGTGTCTAGCATTTTACATGCTTAGTTTTGGGACATATGCGCTTAATTAAGTCTATTGACAATGCAGAATTTAACCCGCAGCTATCTGTGGACCAGAGGTCCCAGCTGCTAGAGATATTTCGGCCCTATCTGACCATCTTAATTTGTGCATCGGGGAGGACGCAGCTAGACATCCATCAGGTAGACACAGGAAGTCACCCCCAGTCCACCAACCTGCATGCTGTGTCTCCTTATAGGTGCAAAAGGACACCATGCATTGGTGAGCTGCTGGATCGTTTTGCCGGTGCCCTTTATTTGACAATCATTTCCTTGAGTTGGGATTATTGGCCGATTCCTATGTCCAAGGAGTCACAAGAGAAGTCGGCCTTCATTATCCCATTTGGACCATATGAATCACTCATCACACATACCAAGATGGGACCCAGGCAGGATAAGGGACATATATGCCAGGATGGAGGATATATATACCAGGAGTAAGGATATATATACCAGGATGGGGACCAGGATAAGGGACATGTATACCAGGATGGGAGATATATATGTAAGATGCCAACGAGAGGTAGTCATGGGCAAGCTCCTGCTTCCACTTGCTCCCGGGGTGCTGCTGTGTATGTGATACTTCCCACTTACTTATGGCCCGCTGACCTCTTCGGACTCCATGAGTCCCTCTTCTGGAACCAGGGCAGCAATTAAGCCAGGAGACACGAGATTCAGAAAAATAATTAAACTTTTACTTGATGACTGGCAGTATTTAAAGTCAGATGTAGAGGATAAGGCCCAACTGGGTGGCATCTTTTCCACATGTACCGGACAAAACTTCAACCCTGGTTCTCGGTATAGGTAGAACATCCCTTTTACTATCTTCTCTAGCCCTAGGGAATTTTTTCCTTTTCTAGCAGTATATCTGGATTCCATCTCATTCCGCCTCAAAGAGTTTAAGTCCAATTTTTCCTGCAGCTTCGCAGGCAGAATGTGCCCCAGGCCTCGACGTCTATCTTGAGGTTCCCAGACCAGCAAAAAGGGGTCTCGTGCGGAGGGGTTCTGTGGCAATCCACTGCCCCAAAGTTCTAAGCTCCCGTTATCCCTAGCAGCCCCTGACCTGAGCTTGCTGCTTGGCACTGCTCAAAACTAACTTGTCACTTCCTAAACTTGGCAAAAACACTCAGTTCCCCCTTCCCAATCTAGGCTGGCTGTTAACCCTCACACTGCCTCTATGCCTGCTGCGTTACTGGGCAAACTTCACCTTTCACCTACATTCCAGATAGTGACATCTTGTGACCATTAGTTATTACTGCAGCCTACAGGGGAATTACAATTGTTATAACAAGGAAATTGTTGTGAACATATTGGAGACAATTTCTGAGCGGAGGCTTCCTCTGGTGGTTGCTGTCGGTACTGAAGCTGTATCGAATGACTGGGCCTCCTCAGCTGGCAGCGATACCTGGCAATCAGTAGTCACTGACTGGACTGATATAAGGGAGCTGCCTTCCCATGATTCTCGCCGGTGATCAATTGTTATTTCCTGGTTCATTTGGAAGTCTGCTGGTGTCTTGCCTGCGTCTGCTACTTTCAGATAAGATATTTTCTGCTTATTTCTATTGTTTGCTATTTCCATTTTTGTCTGCACCTTTGTGGAGGTTAGCTGGGTCCCCTCCTGGGCTTCTCTCTGTTTTCTGTAGCCACTGTTATTTGTTCAATTGCTCTTTCCCTGCTTTTTGAGTGGTTGCGGGTTAGCCTTGTTCACTCTGAGATCTGGTTTAGTGGGTGGCGAGATCGTGTGATCTCAGCATTTTTGTAATCAGAAGTGTTGGAAGTGTTGCTAGGGTTTTGCTGGGTTGCAGATAGTATTCTGTTCTTTCCTGTCCTATTTAGTCAGTGTTTGGCCCCTGCGTTTGCTCACTCTATTTTCTGCCTGCATTTGTGTTTCGTCTTGTCTAACCGCTATTATATGTTTGGGGGCTGCCTATTTCTTTGGGGCTCTACTCTGGGGCAGTTAGCTTTCCTGTTTCTATCTTTAGGTGTAGCTTGCTCTCCGGCTGTGCCAAGGCGTCTAGGATCACCGTAGGTACGCTCCACAGCTGCTTCTAGTTGTGCGGTTAGTTTAGGGATCTGCAACCCATTAGTTCCCATCCTCTCAGGTGTTCGGCTGCCTTGATGCTTTGCTCCTGTCCTCCTCAGTTACCAAATCATAACAGTAAATATATCGGGAACAAAACATTACTCACATTCTACACCACAGTAGCACTGATGTCTTCAGGTGGAACACGGCAGCTGGTCCATCTCCCTACATTTATACCAGGATGGGTCCCAGGAAAATGGACATATATACCTGAATAGGGTATATATATGCCAGGATGGGGCTCAGGATTAAGGACATATATACCAGGAAAGGTGATATATATTCCAGAATGGGGCTAGAATGAGGGACATATATACAGGATGGAGGGCATATATATAAATACCAGGATGAGGGACATACTGTATATACACCAGGATGGAGGGCATACAGAATGGGGACATAAGTATCCAAGCCACAATCACGGACGAAACAAGGAGTATCCAGGAATACATTAGAAAAATGGCACCAAAAGATGAGATGCTGAGAGAAAGCCTAAGGCAACAACATCAGATCTGGAAGGAAGAACAGGAACATGTACATCCCTCTGCATGGGATGTACCATCGACAGATAATGGAGGTGGCTGACATGGAGAAATCCTACCAATGGCTGGAGAAAGCTGGACTCCGAGACAGCACTGAGGCACTAATCACAGCGGCACAAGAACAAGTACTAAGTACCAGATCCATAGAAGCAGGGATATACCACACAAGACAAGACCCAAGGTGCAGACTATGCAAAGAAACCTCAGAAACCGTCCAACACATAGTGGCAGGATGCAAAATGCAAGCAGGAACAGCGTATACTGAACACCACAACCAAGTAGTGGGAATTGTATACGAGAACATCTGCACAGCATATGGGCTACGTCCTCCTAAGTCCAGGTGGGAGACCCCAGAAAAAGTGGTGGAGAATGAAAGGGCTAAAATCCTGTGAGACTTCAAGATCCAGACGGATAAGCAGGTGTTGGCTAACCAACCAGACATTGTCATAGTAGACAAGGATCAGAAGACAGTAATAATAATAGATGGCAGTGCCAAGTGACAGCAACTTCAGAAAGAAGGAATATGAGAAGCTGGAAAAATACCAGGGCCTCAAAGGAGAACTGGAGAAGATGTGTAAGGTGAAGGCAACAGTGATTCCAGTGGTGATAGGAGCACTTGGAGCAGTGACCCCTAAGTTGGAAGATTGGCTACAACAGATCCCAGGTGCAACATCTGAGCTCTCTGTCCAGAAAAGCGCAATGCTGGGAACAGCTAAGATCCTGCGCAGAACCCTCAAACTCCCAGGCCTCTGGTAGAGGACCCGAGAATGAGAAAGGACAACAAAGACCACCTCCAGTGGGGGTGAGAAGGAAGTTTATATATATATATATATATATATATATATATATACCAGGTTGGGGCCAGGATGAGGGAAATATATACCAGGAAATAGGACATATATACCAGGATGACGGGGGAGCCCTTGTCCAAATCTTGCATCAGGGGCCATCGGACTTTAGTTACAGCACTGTTGTTGACTCACATTATAGTAATTAGTGTGGAGCCCAGAAGTTGGGCCCTCAGCACTCAGATATTTATCACCATTTATGGGCATAGATGATAAATGTCCATCAGGGAATAACCCTTTTAGTATGCCTATGAGCGTCTATCTTATTATAGATACATAGAATGATTTTTTTTATTACAGAAAGCATATGATAGGAACACTCCGCTTACATTGTTATAAACTAGTCAATTGAATCTGATAAATGGTTAGTTTATTACAGAGCTAGGGAATTATGAATTTAGTGATGTTAACATGAAATAGGAAGTTTTTACCCTAAAACAGTGATTCATTTAGTCAGAAAAAGGCTAACAGCAACGCACAGAGGCTTAGACCTAATACTAACAATTATTTTGATGGCTAAGTAACATTGATAAATGGAGATAAGCTTTATAGGTTTTGTCATCTCTCATAGCACTTCTAAGGCCATCATGCAGTTGGCTTACTCTTTCTTATCTCCAAAGTATAGGGTATAGCTTACCAATAATTTAAGGAATTAGCTCAATTACTCCACTGGGTATCAGGAAAATATTAGTTTGATGTCAACACAAGAAGTTGCAGAAGGAAATGTTTCGCACTGAAATAACTTACATATTTATTTTTATTTTTACTTTTACTGTTTCTGTTTCACAGTTTTTAAGCAATGGCACTCTTCTTAGAAGAGATCAGAACTTGAGATTAAAGCTTGGTTTAGTACAGAAATGTGTTGGTTTTGGTAATAACTCTTTAATGGTGTTTTCCAGCCTTTAAAGAAAATAAAATAACAAAAATAAACCAACTTCTTCTCTTCCATAGCGCTCGCCTCTTAATGAATTCGATGCATCTTACTCCAGCACATTTTATGTCCTGACTAGCATGAATACAACACTAGTCTTGATGAATTGGTGTCCAGAACTAATTATATCATAGAATGCTCATGTTTTTTCTTTTTAATTTTCTCTTAGACTGATATCCGGCTCAGCAATGCTTCAGTACAGAGTCGGTTGTCAGTCAGGGTCGGGGCAAGTTTTCAGCCGCTATTTTCAGTAATTGCTCCGGGCACGTTCTAATAGATGTGGAAAAACAGTCCATGTTAGTTTCAGTGTGCTGGATCCATTTTTGATCCTTATATCAGTTTTTACAATCCTTGTTGCATAAGGTTCTTCTTGTATAGAGAAAATAATTTGTAGCTTCTCCCATTCATTAAACAGAAAAATCTAAATAGCACACAGGGAACATCCATGTACTATCCCTATCCATTTTTTAACAAGTCTATTGACTTGCATTGGCGTATTTGATCTGCAACGTGGATCAAAGTATGACGTGTCTCAATGGCAATGTGTCCTCAAAAAAAAGAATGTGAAAATTCACATTGATCGTAATAATGGCTAGAACAAATATCAAAAAAACCTGTGTGAAAAAGTCCTGATCTTTTTTTTTTTTTACTTTTTTGACAGTTCTAACACTCCCACAATCTGTTTAGGTGTATTCATACAATATAAATAAAAACAGAAAAAAAAATAAAGAGATAGGGATCTCCATAGTGCAAAGACTAAGGCCTCTTTCACACATCAGGTTTTACCAATCAGGCGAGTTCCGGCATTTTTTCTTAAAACCGGATCCGACAAAATGTAATGCCGGATACGTTTTTTCCCATTGACTAACATTAGCGCCGGATCGCGCTGCATGGCGCCGCAAGGCCATGCGGTGCGTCCGGTCTTTGCCGGATCCGGCTAATTGTCTCATTCTGGCGTCTGGAAAAAACATCTACTGTAACGTTTTTTGTCTGCGGCGAAAAAGCCGGAAGCGGATCCGGATCCGGATCCGGTGCTTCCGGCTTTTTGTTACAATGAAAGTCTATGGGCGCCGCAATGCGCCCGATCCGGCTTTTTAGTCTGAGCATGCTCTCTGTGGCCCAGCCCACAGCCAACCTATATAAATCATGCAAGTGGGACCACCCTCAGCCATAACCATGCAGCCAGCAATGAAGAAAGGAGCCAGCCGCAGAGGAGCCAGCCGCAGGAGACCAGACCAGCACCACGACCAGCAGCACCACCCCCCCAAGACATTATGATGCAGCCGGGAGCAGAAGGCAGACGGTAAATATCACAGACAACCCGTTTCAGCCAGGGCCATGCAATATCAATATATTCATGGCCTTTTTTTCTCTTTATTCCACAGCACAAGCCGCCCAACAGCAGCAGCATCACCAGGAGCTGGAGCACCTACACCACCAGGACTCTAACAAATGCGCCTGATGATGGAGAGTATGGGAGCAGAAGGCAGACGGTAAATATCACAGACAACCCCTTTCAGCCATGGCCATGCAATATCAATATATTCATGGCCTTTTTTTCTCTTTATTCCACAGCAAAAGCGCCCAACAGCAGCAGCGGGAGCAGCACCACTACCACCACCACCAGCCAAAGACATGGAGCCTGACATTGAGGAGACCACGGCAGCAGACAGCAGAAGGTAAATATCACACACAACCCCTTTCAGCCAGGGCCATGCACTATCAATTGATATTGCATGGCCTTTTTTTCTCTTTGTTCCACAGCAGAAGCCGGCCCTCAACTCCTGCAGCAGCACAGCAGGACACATCTTCTTCTTCTGGGAGCCCTCCCACGCATCGTCGGCATTTACAGGTAAGTATTTTTTTTTGTTTCACAATCCATCTCTGTGATCTATATACTAATTGCATTACTTTTTATTTATACCAGGAAATTGAAGCTGAAGAGGAGCTCCCAGAAGAACGAAGGGGTGGAGAGATACCCAGAGTGGGCTCGCAATTCATAAGTTTCCTGCATACATCGCTGAAACACAACATCGCACAACACATAGAAAACAATTTAGTACAGACATCACACTGCACCCAAACACATATGCCTACATCCAAGCACATAATTTTTTTTTTTTATAGTCTTCTGAATCTGGTGCTCGGCAAAGAGGTCCTCGCAGTGCCTCCCAGGGTCGTCGGCGTGAGCGAAGCGGCGTTCACCATCATGTAAATTGTTTGTTTTTTTTTTTGTTTTTTTTTAAAATTTTATTTTCTTATTGTTTAGATTTTATTTTTTTTCCTTGGTAGTTTGGAGACTAATGTATATTTTTTCTCTTTTTCTTTAACAGGCTTCACAGAGTGCTCCCGACTCGGACGGTGAGAAGGGTGTTCTCAACGTGGACTCCTCATCGATCTGGTCAGAGAAAGGGAGCTGCTGTGGAACATGGGGGACCGCCGCCATGCTGATGTCATAGTGACCCGTCGGCTCTGGGAGGAAATCTTCAATCAACTTGTGGAAGGCTGGGAGGACCTCGATGTTCGGGCCTGGAGTAAAATGCATAAGTATACACAGTTCAGGTTGCTGGATGTAAAGCAGTGTTTCCCAAACTCCAGTCCTCGTGGCCTCCACTGGTCATGTTTTCAGGATTTCCTTTTGTGCAACACTATGGAAATCCTGAAAACATAACCCGTGGGGGCTGTGAGGACTGGAGTTTGGGAAACACTGATGTTGTATACTAACCAATTTGTGCTTTCTCGTTTCAGGGGAGAGAATTGTGAAGCGGTGGCGGTCTGTGAGGGATTGCTTCAAGAAGGAGTTCAACAAGGAGATTCGGGCCCCGAGTGGATCTGGAGGACGCAGGAGCAAGTACAAGTACGCAGAAGCCCTGTCGTTCCTCCAGGTAACAATGGTCACCAGAAGGTAAATATTATACACCACATGTAAAAAAAAAATGCTAACATGTCTAATTTTTTTTTTCAGCCAGGGCCATTCAAATACAGTATAGTAATTGTATTTTTTCTCTTTATTCCACAGAACGGTGACCAGCACTCGGGAGCCTGCAGCGTTGGACCCTTCTGGAGCGATCCCTCAGGAGTCCGCCACTGAGGGACACTTTGACAGCCCCGGCCCATCCGCACTTTCCCAGCCTTCCCAGACATGTGAGCCCTCTGTCCCCTCCACCAGGGCTGGAGCATCGTGGCCGAGTGCATTGCATGAGGCTACTGGTCAGGAGACAGATTTCCCCTTACCCCACCCTTCTGCCGCTGCCACCTCTAGTACACCTGTGGCTACTGGGCGGCAGCGGCAGAGGGGTCAGGAAAGGAGCTGTGCGCCCGAATTCTTGCATCTTAATGCATCGTTTCAGAACTGTCTTTAAGTCTTGTCAGAGCAAATGCCTGCAGGCTTTAATCAGCTCAACTCCAGCATTCTGGACGTTAAGACAATTCTGCAAACGATGCATTCAGAAGCAAGAAGTTCGCCAAACCACAGTTTATTCCGGTCTGTAGCCGAGCGCATGGATACGCTATCTCCTAGCCAGCAGATGCATGTAATGCATACTTGCCACACCTGCCCCCCCTCCAGCCACTGTCCCTCCTCCCCCTCCCATTCAATACCAACAACCTCCCCAGTACCAACAACCTCCCCACTTCCAGCAACCTCCCACCTTCCAACAACCTCCCCCCTTCCAACAACCTGCCCCATACCAACATCCTTCCCCGTACCAGTTCCCAACCACATCTGCTCCTCTACTCCCTGCCCAATCCTCCTCTCCATCACCCACCTGTTCTGCCTCCCACCTCTCCACCCGTTCCTTTTCTTTTTCCACCCCTTCACCTCTTTTACCTGATCCTTCCCCACCACCATCCCAGTACGCTCTCCACATCCCACTGTCGAAGGGTCCCACAGCCCTTCCAGTAGTATCTCCTCCCCACACTACACCAATTTGTAAATATTTTTGTTAAATTTTCTTTTTTAAAATATGCGGAAAAAAAAAATATTTCAAATTGAAAATTTTTTTTAATAAAGATTTATTTCACATTGAAAAAAGTTAGTAAAGATTTATTTCACATTGAAAAAACTATGTTATTAAACATTTTCATAAAATAAATGTTAATTTGGTTGATTAAAATGGTTGTCTGTCATTTATTTCTAAGGTTAAATAAAGGTAACATTTATTGGGGATACAAAACCAGGCACATAACTGGGTAAAAGGTAAAATAATTTTACCTTTTGGCCAAAGTTGTGTCCTTGGTTGTGTATTAGCCAAAGTATTTCACCTTTTAACCAAAGTTCTGTACATTGATAGGTAATCCCCAACAAGGTACAGAACTTTGGTTAAAAGGTGAAATACTTTGGTAATACACAACCAGGGACACAACTTTGGCCAAAAGGTAAAATACTGTACATAATACACAACAAGGTACACCACTTTGGTTGGCAGAGGTATACTGTGGGTACACAAGGTACAAAGGTCACAGAGCAGTTTATTAAACTCTGTCATCCTGCCAGTCTAGCCTTCCTTCAGGGGACATAAAGTATTCGGCAAATTTGTCCCTCATTCAGGAAACAGTCACAGAACTTCTATTGGTAACGTTCTGGTAATCATGCAAGGTGGTTTCTTCAGAGTGTTCCTCAATGGAAATCTGTTCCTTGCTGATAACAAAATTGTGCAGGACCACACAAGCTTTGATTACTTTGTCCACAGTTTCAGTCTTTAGGTTGATCGCAGTCAATAGAACACGCCATTTGGCTGTCAGAATCCCAAAAGCGCACTCCACCATTCTTCTGGCTCTTGTGAGGCGGTAATTAAAAATTCTTTTTGTGTGTGTCAATCCTCTGCTGGAGTACGGTTTTAGCAGGTGTTCTGACAGCTGGAAGGCTTCATCCCCTACACAAACAAAAGGCATAGGTGGGCCAGATGTTTGAGGCAGTGGTCTAGGGGTGGGAACTGGAAGGTGTTTCCATACAGCTGACGGCACATTGCTGACAGTTTGAACACTTGAGAGTGACCATAGGCCCCAATATCTACGGCAATAAATTTGTACTCCGCGTCAGCGATGGCCATTAGGACAATGGAGAAATATTTTTTGTAGTTAAAATATTCAGATCCAGATCCTGCTGGCTTGACAATCCGGATATGTTTCCCGTCCATAGCGCCCAGGCAATTAGGAAACTGACATATTTGTTCAAACTTTTCTGCAATTGCAATCCAACTCTCTGTTGTGGGCTCTGGTAGAAATTCCACAACTAGACAGTCCCACAATGCATGTGTGCTTCCCAATTCCAGAGATGGTGGAAATCCCAAGTCTGTACTGGAAATGGAGTGAGGAAAGAGATTCTCCAGTTGCCAGGAATCTGTGAATAAAAAAAAAAAAGAGTTTCAAATCACAGCATTACATACCAGAATTCAGCTATAACAATTGGAGATACTATAAAAAACATTTTTTTTATAGTATCTCCAATTGTTAAAGCTGAGTCAGATGACCTTTATACAAACTACCAGCAACAACATTCCAGGACAAGTGTGCTCTGAAGCAAGCAGATCCAATAAATATGGCTTACCGAAGAGTCACCATCAGATGCTCCGCCAGTGAAATGGAGAAGTGGCAATACGTGTCCGATCTTCTTATGAGGTCTCCAATACGCTCCATCAAGAAATCAAAGATCTCCATTTTCATGCGAACATATGCAAAAAATTTCTGAGGGTTTCCTCTGAGCTCCTCGTATAGTATAGAATACACCCCACGCGTCATTCTCTGGGCTGTGATGGGGTGGATCCAGAAACGGCGTCGGCGCTGACGCATGATGCGCTGCTGTATCTTTCTCTCCTTCTCCAGAACAATCGCTTTCAGATGATTCGCCTCCACTGTGAAATCCACCAAATTCTTCATAATGTTTCCTATCTCAACGCCCATCTTCAACAGCCACTTGCTCTTCTCTTCGACCGGCACTTGCTCCTCTACAACCTGTCAAAGATGGGCTGTAGGAACAGTGTATATATAGGTTTTCAGTAGCCAATCACGTTTGGAAGCCGAAAAGGGGCGTTTTAAAAAACCGGATCCGTCGTAATCCGTCGAAAAACGGATAAAAAAACCGGATGAACCGGATGAGACGGATCCAGTTTTCGGCCGGATCCACTCGACGCATCTGGCCAAAAACCGGATCCGTCTCATCCGGTTTTACATAAAAAACCCCGGATCCGGCGCTCCGGCGCGACACATCATAGCACCTGACGCCGAAAACCTGATGTGTGAAAGAGGCCTAACACCATAAATGTAAGAGAATAGAGTAGTTGGTGAACCACAGTAATATCAGTAGGAAGATTAAAAAAGTAAAACTGTAAAAAATGGGAGTTTGGAGGCAGCGATGACAATAACAACAGGTATAACTTGAGTGTGAAAAACAGTAAGTGTTAGGCATCACTCATTTATTCCTCCTTCAACAGGTAAATATGTATGAGGACATAGAAGGGGACATTATACTGTACAGGGGGCAGAATGGTTAACCTTATATGGTATGGGGCCACACAGAAAAATATTATACTATTTGGGGCCACAGATGACAGATAGTGACATTATAGTGTATTTTGGCCACAGTGAGGAACATTATATTGTAATATTGTACTGGGGTCTCAATGGGGACATTTTACTGAATGGGGACCAAAGAGAGGGACATAACACAGTATGGGGGCGCTGAGGGATGACATTATGTTGTATAGTGACCTCAATGGGCGACATTATACTGTACTAGCTGAAGAGCCCAGCGTTGCCCAGGCATAGTAACTAACTGGTTAGTTTTAACAAATTATAATGATTATATTGCACATAAAAACATTTCACATCATATATTCAACACTACAGATTTGAAACACAAATTAACTAAACGATTACCCAAGTATTGATAGTATTTTATTTTCAACTCATTCAAGAGCCTTTTGATAAACAACATTTTTGGTTTTTCCTTTCGGTGCAAAGGTAAACAGATTTTTTGGCAGTTCCAACTCTTGAACAGGCCAGTAAAGTTGACCGTGAGAAAAGCATGGAGATTGCAAATCGATCCCTACTACTTTCAAGCACTGTCCCTGAGCCTTGTTAATGGACATTGCAAATGCCGATCGAAGTGGAAACTGGAGGCGTTTAAAATCAAAAGGCAAATCAGATGGAATGAGTGGAATTCTTGGAATAAAAATGTCCTCTCTTTTGGCACATCCTGTTGCTGAGCTCTGTATCTAATTATACCGACTGCTGAACTGTGTATCTAATCCTATCCTGTGTGATACCGTCTGCTGAGCTGTGTATCTAATTCTGTCCTGTGTGATACTGTCTGCTGAGCTGTGTATCTAATCCTATCCTGTGTGATACTGTCTGCTAAGTCATGTATCTAATCCTCTCCTGTGTGATACTGTCTGCTGAGCCGTGTCTCTAATCCTATCCTGTGTGACACTGTCTGCTGAGCCGTGTATCTAATCCTATCAAGTGTGATACAGTCTGCTGAGCTGTGTATCCAATCCTATCCTGTCTGACAGTCTGCTGAGCTGTGCATCTAATCCTATCCTTTGTTATACTGTCAGCTAAGCCATGTATCTAATACTATCCTTTGTGATACTGTCTGCTGAGTCGTGTATCTAATTCAATCCTGTGTGATACAGTCTGCTGAGTCGTGTATCTAATCCTATCCTGTGTGATACAGTCTGCTGAGCTGTGTATTTAATCCTATCCTGTGTGTCACTGTCTACTGAGCCATGTATCTAATCCTATCCTGTGTGATACTGTCTGCTGAGCTGTGTATCTAATCCTATCCTGTGTGATACTGTCTGCTAAGTCGTGTATCTAATCCTCTCCTGTGTGATACTGTCTGCTGAGCCGTGTCTCTAATCCTATCCTGTGTGACACTGTCTGCTGAGCCGTGTATCTAATCCTATCAAGTGTGATACAGTCTGCTGAGCTGTGTATCCAATCCTATCCTGTCTGACAGTCTGCTGAGCTGTGCATCTAATCCTATCCTTTGTTATACTGTCAGCTAAGCCATGTATCTAATACTATCCTTTGTGATACTGTCTGCTGAGTCGTGTATCTAATTCAATCCTGTGTGATACAGTCTGCTGAGCTGTGTATCTAATCCTATCCTGTCTGACAGTCTGCTGAGCTGTGTATCTAATCCTATCCTTTGTGATACTGTCAGCTAAGCTGTGTATCTAATACTATCCTTTGTGATACTATCTGCTGAGCCGTGTATCTAATCCTATCCTGTGTGATACAGTCTGTGACTTGATTAATCCTATCCTGTGTTACTGTCTGCTGAGCTGTGTATTTAATCCTATCCTGTGTGTACAGTCTGCTGAGCTGTGTGTCTAATCCTATCCTGTGTGATACTGACTGCTGAGCCGTGTCTCTAATCCTATCCTGTGTGATACTGTCTGATGAGCCGTGTATCTAATCCTATCCTGTGTGATACTGTCTGCTGAGCCGTGTATCTAACCCTATCCTGTTGGATACTGTCTCCTGAGCTGTGTACCTAATCCTATCCTATGTGATACTGTGTGCTGAGCTGTGTATCTAATCCTATCCGGTGTATTACTGTCTGCTGCTTTGTGTATCTAATCCTTTCCTTTGTAATACTGTCTGCTGAGCCGTGTATCTAATCCTATCCTATGTGATACAGTCTGCTGAGCCATGTATCTAATCCTATCCTGTGTGTTACTGTCTGCTGAGCAGTGTAGCTAATCCTATGCTGTGTGATACTGTCTGCTGAGCCGTGTATCCAATCCTATCCTGTGTGATATTTTCTGCTGAGCCGTGTATCTAATCCTCTCCTGTGTGATACTGGGCTCCCCAGCAGACTGTGTCAGAGGGTGGTCTGTGTCAGCACAGTAATAAATTGTGTTATTTCCAGCTTTAGAGAAGGATGATAACACCATAGAAATTATAAGGATAATAGGCCTCAGTTACCACAACTGTCTACAAGGAAAACTGTTGCTCATAGCAACCAATCACAGTTCAGCTTCTTTTAAACAGCTCTGGTGAAATGAAAGATGCTTAGTGATTGGGTGGGGCTATGTAAATTGGGCGTGGCTGATACACTAACACATACACTCATTTTTATATATATAGATGGAGGTCAAAGAGCGGTACCTTATACTGTATATAATGACGGTATGTTTGTACCTTGTTTCCCCGGCGTTACTTTGCATGTCTCTGCTTTAACCCGTTGCTCCTTTCTACCTAACCAGCTGGGATAATGTTGTCTGTTACATGTATGGATGCTGCTCAGTTCCCGTTTCTGCTGCGTAGCCGTACATGTGTTGTGATGTCTCTGCTCCGCTGCATGACCTTACGCATGTGCGGTCCCTGGCTGCCGCTGTGGAAGCTATCCGCGGGTTGCGAGGTCTGCTGCAGCTGGTGAATGACTTTCCACGTGTGTCCTGGCTTGCAGCCGCTGCCATGTGCCCTAAGCCTCAGTGCCTGTGCCGACTGTGCTGTAGCGGTTTCTGTTTGTGCTTAGGGTGCGCGCGGCCACATCTTTCTTGATTTTATTAGGGCAATGTGTGTGCTTAATTGCTCTCGCTAGCCTATTGCTGAGGAGCAGCTCCTATATAAAGTTCCTCTTCCCTGTTGGTCGTTGCCAGAGCATCGCATTAAGTTCCTGAACCTTGCCATGTGTGTTTGTGTGTTCAGCTCCTGCTCTGATTGCGATCAGTCCTGGAAGAGCTGATGCCCTTTGTCCTGTCTTGTATTTCCACCTGCTCTGAGGGCAGAGTACCCAGATCGCCTTTCCTGGAGGATGCATTTAAATCTGTATGAGGCTGCAATGCAGGATATGATTACTTTGAAGGGTTACAAAGGATGTCATCATTAACACCTTAGGCTATGGTTCCACGGTCCGGAACCATAGCGCTTTTGACGGAGCGGAAATTCCGCTCCGTCTAAGCCCCGCCCCCTTTCTGACGCGCGATCTTTCCGGAGGTGTTCAGGACACCTCCGGAACACCTCCGGAAAGAGCGCAGGGCTACATAGCCCTGTGTTAATTCTGTTGCGGCGACGCACCGTCGCCGCAATACGCGAGGACATGCTGCGGTCTGAAAAGACGCGCCGCATGTCCGTTTACGCAGGTTTGCCACCTGCGTATTGTTACGCATAGTGGAGACGGGATTTCTTGAAATCCCCTCCACTATGCTGTAACATCTGGACGCTGCGTGTTTGGCGCTGCGCCAGCGCACAGCGCCAAACACGCAGCGTTTCCTGACCGTGGAAACTCACCCTTACTGCCATCGGACGTACTATCCCGTCCATGGTACCTGGGCCTTTATGACCGGGGACGGGATAGTACGTCCCGTGCGATCGGACGCGCTCCCGGGGGGAGCGCAGCCGATCGCGGCAGGGTGTCAGCTGATTATCACAGCTGACACCCAGCACTATGTGTCAGGAGCGGTCACGGACCGCTCCCGGCACATTAACCCCTGGCACACCGCGATCAAACATGATCGCGGTGTACCCGGGGCACAGGGGAGGATCGCGCAGGCAGGGGGCTCTGAGAAGCCTGCAGCGATGCCAGAGCGATCGCTGGTGTGACAGAGTGCTGTGCACACTGTCACACCAGCGATCTGCTAAAATACAGTGATTTCCCACCCTGGGACAAAGTAAAAAAGTTAAAAAAAAAATGAAAATAAAAAGTGGTAAAAAAAATCATAAAAAAAAATATATATATTCCCCAATAAATTAATTTCTTCCTGTAAATAAAAAAAACAAAACAATAAAAGTACACATATTTGGTATCGCCACATCCGTAACGACCCCCCCTATAAAACTATCCCACTAGTTAACCCCTTTAGTGAACCCCTTTAAAAAAAAAAAAAAAACTAAGCAAAAAATCAATGCTTTATCATCATACCGCCGAACAAAAAGTGGAATAACACGCGATCAAAAAGACCGATATAAATAAACATGGTACCGCTGAAAACGACATCTTGTCCCGCAAAAAACGAGCCACCATACAGCATCATCAGCGAAAAAATAAAAAAGTTATAGCTCGCAGAATAAAGCGATGCAAAAATAATAATTTTTTAGATAAAATTGCTTTTATTCTATAAAAGCCCCAAAACATAAAAAAATGATATAAATGAGGTATCACCGTAATCGTACTGACCCGAAGAATAACACTGCTTTATCAATTTTACCACACGAGAAACGGTATAAACGCCTCCCCCAAAAGAAATTCATGAATTGCTGATTTTTGTTCATTCTAACCTCCCAAAAATCGAAATAAAAAGCGATCAAAAAACGTCACATGCTCAAAAATTGTACCAATAAAAACGTCACCTTGTCCCGCAAAAAATAAGACCTCACATGACTCTGTGGGCCAAAATATGCAAAAATTATAGCTCTCAAAATGTGGTGATGCAAAAAACTACTTTTTGCAATAAAAAGCGTCTTTTAGCGTGACAGCTGCCAATCATAAAAACCCGCTATAAATAGTAAATCAAACCCCCCTTTATCACCCCGTTAGTTAGGGAAAAATAATAAAATTAAAAAAATTTATTTATTTCCATTTTTCCATTAGGGTTAGGGTTGCGGCTAAAGTTAGGGTTGGCGCTAACGTTAGGATAAGGGTTAGGGTTGGGATTAGGGTTAGGGGTGTGTTAGGGTTAGGTTTGTGGTTAGGGTTGGGACTAGGGTTAGGGGTGTGTTGGGGTTAGGGTTGGAGTTAGAATTGGGGGGTTTCTGCTGTTTAGGCACATCAGGGGCTCTCCAAATGTGACATGGCGTCTGATCTCAATTCCAGTCAATTCTGCGTTGAAAAAGTCAAACGGTGCTCCTTCACTTCTGAGCTCTGCCACGCGCCCAAACAGTAGTTTACCCCCACATATGGGGTATCAGCGTACTCTGTACCCCAAGAGTTATTGTGCAATTTGTCCTATTTCTTCTGTTACCCTTGGGAAAATAAAAAACTGGGGGCGAAAATATAATTTTTCTAAAAAAAAAATGATTTTTTTTTGTTTTTACGGCTGTATGTTATAAACTTCTGTGAAGCACTTGGGGCTTCATAGCGCTCACCACACATCTAGATAAGTTCCTTGTGGGTCTATTTTCCAAAATGGGGTCACTTGTGGGGGGTTTCCACTGTTTAGGCGCATCAGGGGCTCTCCAAATGCGACATGACGCCCCCAGACCATTCCATCAAAGTCTGTAATCCAAAACGTCACTACTTCCCTTCCGAGCCCTGACGTGCGCCCATATAGTAGTTTTCTCCCACAATTGGGTATCAGCGTACTCAGGACAAATTGGACAACAACTTTTGGGGTCCAATTTCTCCTGTTACCCTTTTGAAAATAAAATATTTGGGGCGAAAAATCATTTTTGTAAAAAAAAAAAGGATTTTTTATTTTTACGGCTGTACGCTATAAACTTCTGTGAAGCACTTCGGGCTTCAAAGTGCTCACCACACATCTAGATAAGTTCCTTGTGGGGTCTATTTTCCAAAATGGGGTCACTTGTGGGGGGTTTCCACTGTTTAGGCGCATCAGGGGCTCTCCAAATGCGACATGACGCCCCCAGACCAATCCATCAAAGTCTGCAATCCAAAACGTCACTACTTCCTGTTATGTTTCGGTAGCTGAGGAGTGCAGGTAAAAAAGGCAATACACCAGAGCAGTTGGAATCTATGAGATTGCAGTACCCTGACTAACCACCACAACTAGAGGCAGCCGTGGAGCGTTCCCACGTTGGTCCCAGACGCCTCGCCACAGCCCGAGAAACTAACTACACCCAAAGATAGATATAGGAAAGCTATCTGCCCGGAGCAGAACCCCAAAGACAATAGAAAGCCCCCAAACATGTAATGGCGGCTAGACAAGACGAAACACTGACACAGAAAGAAAATAGTATGAGCAAACGCTGGGGCCCAAACTAACTAAATAGAAAAGGACAGGAAGGGTACTTACTGCAATCCCAGAAAACCCTGAAAAGCACCAACTCTACTAATTTCAAAACACCTGAGATCACATGACCTCCACCACCCAAACCAGTTCTCTGGTGTAACAAAATCAAAACAGCAGCCACTGAAAAAACTGGAAAAAGCAAAAGTACAAACATCAGTGGCTGAACAAAACTGAGAGGGCAGAAGCCCCCGGAGGGGACCCTGAAGGCCCCCACAGAAGTGCAGGACAAAATGCAAAAATATAGCACAAACACAAAAGAAGAAAATGTCTTATCTGTTAGCAGGAGAAGCAGACACGACACAGCAGGCTACAAGGGAAACTGGAATAAAGGATTCAGACCAGAACAATTGATCACCGGCAACCCTGATGGGAAGGTGACTCCCTTATATAAGACCAGTCAGTAACACCTGATTCCCAGTCCTCACAATCTTCACTGAACAGACTAGCACCGCTTGTAACCACCAGAGGGAGCCTCTGCTCAGAACTCATCTCAAACCCATTCACAACAGTACCCCCCCCTTGAGGAGGGGTCACCGAACCCTCATTTGAGCAACCAGGTCAGTCAGGATGAGTTCTATGATACACACGGATAAGTCTCCTAGCATGGATGTCCGAAGCAAACACCCAAGAATTGTCTTCCTGACCATAACCTCTCCATTTAACCAAATACTGGAGTTTCCGTCTAGAAAAACGAGAATCTAATATTTTCTCAACCACATACTCCAGATTGCCCTCAACCAAAACAGGGTCAGGAGGCACAGCAGCAAGAACCACTGGCTCAACAAACCTCTTCAACAAGGACTTGTGGAACACGTTATGGATCTTAAATGTCCCTGGAAGAAGCAAACGAAAAGAAACAGGATTAATAATCTCCATGATCTTATAAGGTCCAATGAACCTAGGCTTAAATTTAGGAGATGCTACTCTCATAGGAATATTCTTTGAGGACAACAAAACCAAGTCCCCCACTTTAAACCGAGGACCATCAGTCCTATGCCGGTTAGCAAACCGCTGGGCCCTCTCCTGAGAGAGGGACAACCTCTCCACTACCTGGTCCCAAATCAGTTGCATACGCTCCACAACAGAGTCAACACCTGGACAGACAGAAGCCTCCGTCTGTCCTGAAGAAAATCGAGGGTGAAACCCAGAATTACAGAAAAACGGAGACATCAAAGTAGCAGAGCTAGCCCTATTATTAAGAGCAAACTCAGCCAAAGGCAAAAAAGAGACCCAGTCATCCTGATCAGCAGACACAAAGCATCTTAGATAAGTCTCCAATGTCTGGTTTGTTCTCTCAGTTTGACCATTGGTCTGAGGATGAAATGCCGAGGAGAAAGACAATTGAACACCCAGTTTAGAACAAAAAGTCCTCCAAAATCTGGAAACAAACTGGACTCCTCTGTCAGACACAATGTTCTCAGGAATGCCGTGTAAACGAACCACGTGCTGAAGGAACAACGGCACCAATTCAGAGGAGGAAGGCAACTTAGGTAATGGCACAAGATGTATCATCTTGGAAAACCTATCACAAATTACCCAGATGGTGGTCATTCTCTGAGAAACAGGAAGGTCGGAAATGAAATCCATAGAGATATGGGTCCATGGTCTCTTGGGCACAGGCAATGGCATCAACAAACCACTAGAGCGAGAGCAAGACTTGGAGCGAGAGCAAGTCCCGCAGGACTGCACAAATTCCCTGACATCACGAGACAAGGTAGGCCACCAAAAGGACCGACTAACCAAGTCTCTGGTACCAAAAATTCCGGGATGCCCAGCCAACGCGGAACAATGAATCTCAGACATCACACTCTTTTTCCACTGGTCCGGGACAAATAACTTTCCAACAGGGCAGCACTCGGGCCTATCCTCCTGACACCCCTCCAGAGCAAGTCTCAAATTGGGCGAGATGGCGGAAAGAACTACACCCTCTTTCAAAATAACAGAAGGATCAGATAACTCAGGAGAGTCCGCAAGGAAACTCCTCGAGAGGGCATCCGCCTTAACATTCTTAGTGCCAGGAAGAAAGGAAACCACAAAATTAAAACGTGTGAAAAACAAGGCCCACCTGGCCTGTCTAGGATTGAGTCGCTTGGCAGATTCCAGATAGACCAGATTCTTATGGTCCGTAAGGACCACCACCTGATGTTTGGCTCCCTCCAGCCAATGTCTCCACTCTTCAAAAGCCCACTTCATGGCCAATAACTCCCGATTACCCACGTCATAATTACGTTCAGTAGGAGAAAATTTTCGAGAGAAAAAGGCACAAGGGTTACTTTTAGAGGTCTCTGGATCTTTTTGGGACAAAACGGCACCTGCCCCAATTTCAGAGGCATCAACCTCCACCTGAAATGGCAGAGAAACATCAGGCTGCCGTAGAACAGGAGCAGAAGTGAATCTCTGCTTAAGTTCCTGAAATGCAGAGACTGCCTCAGGAGGCCAATTCACCACATCAGAACCCTTTCTGGTCAAATCAGTTAATGGTTTAACAATAACCGAGAAATTACCAATAAATTTACGATAAAAATTGGCAAAACCCAAAAATCTCTGAAGAGCCTTTAATGAAGTAGGTTGGACCCAATCACAGATGGCCTGAACCTTGACCGGGTCCATTTCAATAACAGATGGGGACAAAATGAATCCCAGAAATGAGATCCTCTGTACGCCAAAAAGACACTTTGATCCCTTCACATACAGAGCATTCTCTCTCAAAATCTGGAATACAGTTCGAACATGTTTCACATGAGAGTCCCAGTCATTAGAAAAAACCAAGATATCATCCAAATAAACAATCAGAAATTTGTCCACAAAATCCCTGAAAATGTCATTCATGAAGGACTGGAAGACGGAAGGAGCATTAGTGAGCCCAAAGGGCATCACCAGGTACTCAAAATGCCCTTCAGGGGTATTGAATGCCGTCTTCCATTCATCCCCGTGCTTAATGCGAATAAGGTTATACGCCCCCCTGAGGTCAAGCTTGGTAAACCAAGTAGCGTTTTTCACCCTGGAAAACAGGTCAGAAATCAAGGGTAAGGGTATTGATATTTCACAGTAATATTATTCAAGAGACGATAATCAATACACGGCCTTAATGAACCATCCTTTTTGGCCACAAAGAAAAAACCGGCACCTAAGGGTGAGAGGATGGTCTGATATGACCCTTCTCCAATAATTCCTTGATATAAGACCGCATAGCGTCATGTTCAGGTACAGACAAGTTAAAAAGGCGACCTTTAGGGAATTTACTACCCGGCACTAATTCAATAGCGCAGTCATAGCTCCTATGGGGAGGCAAGGATGCAGATTTACTTTCGCTAAACACATCAGAAAAATCAATCAAAAAGTCAGGAACATCCTGAGCCTGGGGGGAGGCAGAAAAAACAGGAGTGTTGGTATTAACACATTGGCAGCCCCAACTGGTTACAGACACAGATTTCCAATCCAAAACAGGATTATGAGACTGTAACCAAGGAAAACCCAGCACGATAATGTCATGCAGATTATACAGAACCAAAAATTTGCAGCACTCCTGGTGATCAGGTTCAACCCTCATTATCACCTGAGTAGAAAACTGGGGTTTATTCTCAGCCAAGGGGTAGAATCGATCCCCAGTAGGGGAATAGACTTCTGTAGGGGTATCAAGGGAAATCCACAACGTTTAGCAAATCATAATCCATCAGGTTAATAGCTGCTCCTGAATCAACAAAAGCCTGAGCAGAAAATGTGGACAGGGAGCAAATCAGGGTAACAGTCAACAGAAATTTTAGTCTGAACACTACCCAAGACAACTGAGCGTGCAAAACGTCTTCCCCGCTTAGGGCAGACTGAAATAGCATGAGAGGCATCACCACAGTAGAAACATAACCATTGCGCTTTCGAAACTCATGACGCTGTGCCCCAGACACCACTCTATCACACTGCATGGGTTCAGAAGCTGGTTCACAAGGCAACACCATTCCACGTATACTTCTCCGCTCACGCAAACGTCTGTCAATTTGAATCGCTAATGACATAGAATCATTGAGACCAGAGGGGACAGGGAATCCCACCATAACATCCTTTACATTATCTGACAGACCCTTCCGGAAAAGGGCTGCCAAAGCGTCATCATTCCATTTGGTCAGGACTGCCCACCTACGGAATCTCTTGACAGTATAACTCAGTGTCATCAAGCCCTGATTTAATGCCAACAAGGCTTTCTCAGCTTGATCAGTGACATTAGGCTCATCGTACAATAACCCCAGGCCTGAAAAAATGCATCAACATCACTCAAAACAGGATCCCCAGGTATCAGGGAAAAAAGCCCAATCCTGAGGATCGCAGCGCAGGAGAGAGATGATAATTTGAACCTGCTGCGCTGCGTTCCCTGAGGACTTAGATTTTAAGGCAAAAAACAATTTACAATTATTTTTGAAATTCTGAAACTTAGCTCGATCCCCTAAAAACAAATCTGGCATGGGAATCCTAGGTTCCAAACAGGCAACCCAGCAAGATAGATAGCAATACTCCGAACCTCAGTGGCAAGCTGATCCACACGGCCAGACAACTGTGCAAACTCCATTGAGAGAAAAGATCCTCCCCAGCACCCAGAGATACAGAGGGAAAAAAAAAAAAAAAATGCAACAAACAGAAAAATATCTCTGACAACTCTGACAATATTTTTTCCCTTCTGTGAGTACCATACAATTTTCAATTTTTTGGCCGGTGATACTGTTATGTTTCGGTAGCTGAGGAGTGCAGGTAAAAAAGGCAATACACCAGAGCAGTTGGAATCTATGAGATTGCAGTACCCTGACTAACCACCACAACTAGAGGCAGCCGTGGAGCGTTCCCACGTTGGTCCCAGACGCCTCGCCACAGCCCGAGAAACTAACTACACCCAAAGATAGATATAGGAAAGCTATCTGCCCCGGAGCAGAACCCCAAAGACAATAGAAAGCCCCAAACATGTAATGGCGGCTAGACAAGACGAAACACTGACACAGAAAGAAAATAGTATGAGCAAACGCTGGGGCCCAAACTAACTAAATAGAAAAGGACAGGAAGGGTACTTACTGCAATCCAGAAAACCTGAAAAGCACCCAACTCTACTAATTTCAAAAACACCTGAGATCACACGACCTCCACCACCCAAACCAGTTCTCTGGTGTAACAAAA
>JARQOD010000003.1:304685812-304766841 GCA_033576555.1 Oophaga sylvatica
GACGCGCGATCTTTCCGGAGGTGTTCAGGACACCTCCGGAACACCTCCGGAAAGAGCGCAGGGCTACATAGCCCTGTGTTAATTATGTTGCGGCGACGCACCGTCGCCGCAATACGCGAGGACATGCTGCGGTCTAAAAAGACGCGCCGCATGTCCGTTTACGCAGGTTTGCCACCTGCGTATTGTTACGCATAGTGGAGACGGGATTTCTTGAAATCCCCTCCACTATGCTGTAACATCTGGACGCTGCGTGTTTGGCGCTGCGCCAGCGCACAGCGCCAAACACGCAGCGTTTCCTGACCGTGGAAACTCACCCTAAGGGGTGTAGTTTTTATAATGTTGTCACTTTTGGGTATTTTCTGCCATATAGACCCTCAAAGTGACTTCAAATGTGAGGTGGTCCGTAAAAAAATGGCTTTGTAAATTTTGTTGTAAAAATGAGAAATTGCTGGTCAACTTTTAACTCTTATAACTTCCTAACAAAAAAAATTTTGTTTCCAAAATTGTGCTGATGTAAAGTAGACATGTGGGAAGTGTTATTTATTAACTATTTTGTGTCACATAACTCTCTGGTTTAACAGAATAAAAAATTTAAAATTTGAAAATTGCAAAATTTTCAAAATTTTCGCCAAATTTCCATTTTTTTCACAAATAAACGCAAAAATTATCGACCTAAATTTACCACTAACATGAAGCCCAATATGTCACAAAAAACATTCTCAGAATCGCTAGGATCCGTTGAAGCGTTCCTGAGTTATTACCTCATAAAAGGACACTAGTCAGAATTGCAAAAAATGGCAAGGTCTTTAAGGTCAAAATAAACTGGGTCATGAAGGGGTTAAAGACTAAACTTCAGACAGAAAGGCCCACAAACAAACAGCAACTGAAAACCACCGCAGTGAAGGCCTGGCAGAGCATTAAAAAGGAGGAAACACAGTGTCTGGTGATGTCCATGAGTTCAAGACTTCAGGCAGTCATTGCTAACAAAGGGTTTTCAACCAAGTACTAGAAATGAACATTTTATTTACAATTATTTAATCTGTCCAATTACTTTTGGTCCCTTTAAAAACAGGGTGGCACATGTTAAGGAGCTGAAACTCCTAAACCCTTCATCCAATTTTAATGTGGATACCCTCAAATGAAAGCTGAAAGTCTGAACTTCAACTGCATCTGAATTGTTTTGTTTAAAATTCATTGTGGTAATGTCTAGAACCAAAATTAGATAAATGTTGTCTCTGTCCAAATATATATGGACCTAACTGTAATTAGTAAATGCAGAATATGCCAAGATTTATGTCTGAGAGGGGAAGTGGGGATTATTCTATGCCCCAGACTGTAGAATAATAAGCCAACTCTCTCTTCTCCCAGACACTAACCATGGCATGGCATGAGCTGCATTTAAATAATCTCATAATAATAGACCACTTATTTTTATGAAATTATTAAACAGCACAGCTCATGCCACAGTTATTTGTCTGGAGGGCACTAAGACCATGTGATGAAGTATGATTATTTACTGCATAGCATGATTACATTTTATTTAGCCCTCAGACAGTAATCATAATGTGCAGTAAACAATCTTATATCACAGTCTAGGCTAAGCTAAGGGTGGGTCCACACCAGCTGACTTGCAGCGTTAAATGACCATGGAGGACTATGTGGTGCACTATACTGTATGAGGACTTTGGGAAGTACATTATACTGTATTGAGAATTATGAGGTATGGGCAGCATGGTGGCTCAGTGGATAGCATTGCAGTGCTGGAGTCCTAGGTTCGAATCCCACCAAGGACAACATCTGCAAGGAGTTTGTATGTTCTCCCCGTGTTTGCGTGGGTTTCCTCTGGGTACTCCGGTTTCCTCCCACACTCCAAAAACATACAGATAGGGAATCTAGATTGTGAGCCCCTTCGGGGACAGCAACGATAATGTGTGCAAATTGTAAAGCGCTGCGGAATATGTTAGCGCTATATAAAAATAAAGATTATTATTTATTTATGAGGTACAGTATACTATATGGTAACATAGTAACATAGTATTTAAGGTTGAAGGGAGACTTTAAGTCCATCTACTGTAGTTTAACCCATAGCCTAACATGTTGATCCAGAGGAAGGCAAAAAAATCCATCTGGCAAACACTAAGCTCCACATTGGGGAAAAAAATTCCTTCCAGACTCCACATATGGCAATCGGACTAGTTCCCTGGATCAACGCACTATCAAGGAATCTTGCATATATAACCTGTAATATTATACTTTTCAAGAAAAGGCATCCAGTCCCTTCTTAAATTTTAGTAGTGAGTCACTGATTACAATAACATACAGCAGAGAGTTCCATAGTCTCACTACTCTTACAGCAAAGAATCTGCGTCTGTGATTATGACTAAACCTTCCTTCCTCCAGACGTAGAGGATGCCCCCTTGTCCCCGTCACAGGTCTAAGAGTAAAAAGATCATTAGAAAGGTCTTTGTACTGTCCCCTCATATATTTATACATTGTAATAAGATCACCCCATAGCCTTCATTTTTCCAAACTAAATAACCCAAACTGTAATCAACTGTCTTGGTATTGCAGACCCCCCAGTCCTCTAATAACCTTGGTCGCTCTTCTCTGCACCCGCTCTAGTTGAGCTATGTCTTTCTTATACACCGGAGACCAGAACTGTACACAGTATTCTAAGTGTGGTCGCACCAGTGACTTGTATAGAGGTAAAATTATGTTCTCCTCATGAGCATCTATGCCTCTTTTAATGCATATCATTATTTTATTTGCCTTTGCAGCAGCTACCTGACATTGGCCACTAAATTTGAGTTTGTCGTCCACCCATACACCCAGGTCTTTTTCAGTGACAGTTTTGCCCAGTGTTTTACAGTTAAGCACATAATTATTAGTGATGAGTGAGTATACTCGTTTCTCGTGTTTTCCCGAGCATGCTTGGGTAATCTCCGAGTATTTGGAAGTGCTCGGAGATTTAGTTTCTGTTGCCGGAGCTGCATGATTTATGACTGCTGGACAGCTTGAATACATGTGGGGATTGCCTGTTTCTTAAGGAATCCCCACATTTAATCAGGCTGTCAAATAGCTGCAAATCATGCAGCTACGGCAACAGAAATGAAATCTCCGAGCACTTCCAAATACTCGGAGATCACCCGAGCATGCTTGAGAAAACCCGAGCGACGAGTATACTCACTCATCACTAATAATTATACATCTTATTTCTTCTGCCCAAATGCATGACCTTACATTTATCTCCATTAAAGCTCATTTGCCATTTATCAGCCCAAGCTTCTAGTTTACATAAATCTTCCTGTAATAATAAACTGTCCTCCTCTGTATTGATTACCCTGCTGAGTTTAGTGTTTGTGATGAGCGAGTATACTTGTTGCTAGAGTTTCCCAGAGCATGCTCGGGTGATCTCCGAGTATTTTGGCGTGCTCGGAGATTTAGTTTTTGTCGCCTCAGCTGCATGATTTGCGACTGCTAGACAGCTTGAATACATGTGTGGAATGCCTGTTTGTTAGGGAATTCCCACATGTATAAGGCTAAGTGCACACGTTGCGGATTTTTCTTGTTTTTTTAGCGTTTTTGTGGCGGTTTTCCGCTGAAAAAAACGCATGCATTAAGCATTCTATTAGTAGAATGCATTCTGCAATTTTCGTGCACATGCTGCGTGTTTTTCCGCGAAAAACACGCATCGCGGAAAAAAACGCAGCATGTTCATTCTTTTTCCGGAATCGCGGCGATTCCGCACACATAGGAATGCATTGAACCACTTACTTTCCGCATGAGGCTATGCCCACCATGCGCAAAGTGAGCGGTTCATGTGCGGATGGTACCCAGGGCCTGGAAGAGAGGAGACTCTCCTCCAGGCCCTGGATACCATATCCCTGATAAAACAATAATTAAAATAAGAAATCGTGATATTCTTTCCTTCCGGCGGCCCCCGCAGCTTTCCCGCCTCTCAGCGACGCTCCCGGCCAATCCCGTTCCCTGACGTCCTTAGCGACAATCACCCCAGATGACGTAGCGGTCTCGCGTGAAGCTACGTCATCTGGGGTCATTGTCGCTAGGCATCCCTGGGAACGCAATTGGCCGAGAGTGTCGCTGAGAGGCGGGAAAGCTGCGGGGGCCACCGGAAGGTGAGAATATCACGATTTATTATTTTTTTTATTATTTTTAACATTAGATTTTTTTACTATTGATGCGGCATAGGCGGCATCAATAGTAAAAAGTTGCTCACACTTGTCAAACACTATGTGTGACTCGTGTGACCAACCTTTCAATCAGTTTTCCAAGCAATGCTACAGATCGCTTGGAAAACGCTAGCATTCTGCAAGCTAATTACGCTTGCAAAATGCTAGTTTCTGGCGGGAATACGCATACCTATAAAATGCGTATTTCCCGCTGCAGGGAGGTGCAGCTCCTACGTGTGCACATTGCCTTAAGCCTGTCTACAAGTCGCAAATAGAGTTGAGCGATACTTTCCGATATCCTAAAGTATCGGAATCGGAATGGTATCGCCGATATCACTAAAATATCGGCGATACCCGATACCGATACCGGAAGTCCCATGTAAGTCTATGGGAACAAAATATTGCAACTAAAAAAACCCCATTCTTTCCTTGTAAACACTAAATATACACACATAGAATACATATATATATATATACATGTCATTGTGACATATATATATACATATATGTATAGTTTATACACTTCTACATAGTAAAATATCCTCTCTGATTCAATTGCCGGGTAAAGCCGGCTTCAGTGAAAAGACAGAAGCACCCGACATGAAATGACACTTGGTGTACATAGGGTTAACCATGTCTTTTCATGTCGTTTGCTATCTGATTTGCACAAACAATTAAATCAGTCTATGTGTGCAAAATTTCACACCTGTAGGGGTTAATTAAAGGTGTAAATTCGTTGTAAAAAAAACGGACTTTTTTGCTACGAATTTACACCTTTAATTAACCCCTACAGGTGTGAAATTTTGCACACATAGTCTGATTTAATTGTTTGTGCAAATTAGATAGCAAAGGACATGAAAAGACATGGTTAACCCTATGTACACCAAGTGTCATTTCATGTCGGGTCACCCGACATGAAACCAGCCAAGTAAAATGCAGACTGCTGCGGCCTGGTATTAAAAGACTGTCAAGGCCCATGGATTTTGGCCCTCAACAGCCTGATAATACCAGGCTACAGCAGCCCCACATTTGGCGCATCAAAAGATGTGCCAATTGTGGCACTTTACCCGGCTCTTCCCACTTGCCCTGTAGCGGTGGCAAGCGGGGTAATAAGGGGTTAATGTCACCGTTGATTGCACGGTGACAATAAGCCCGGTTAATAATGGAGAGGTGTCAATAAGAAAAAGTTATTAAATGCATAAAAAATGCATAAAAAAAAGACAAAGCAAGAAAAAAGTATTTTAATGAAATAAAAGAGACAACACAGTTTTCATTAATTTTATTGTACTCTCATTCCTGCGACGCCATCGATCTCCTGTAAAAAAAGAAAAAAAACAAACCAACAGTATACCACCTGTCCGACGCAGTCCATAACGACAGTCCCACGACGATCCAACTCTGCTACATCGCAATGACAGGCAGAGCCTGTCATCGCGACGCAGCACAGCTGATTACCTGCTTTCCCGGCGGTGACGTCATCGGACTGCTTTACGGCCGCGATTACCCAGCAGTCACTGCAGTTATCGCGAGAAACTGCATGTGACCGCCGGGGAGAAGAGGATGGCGGCCATTAAGCAGTCCGGGATGTGACCGCCGGAGATCTTCTGACAGGTAAGTGCCGCTGACTCCTGACAGACCCGACCGACGGACACTGACAGTGACAGTGACAATCCCGATTCCGGTATCCGATAAGACGAAAATATCGGAACTCGGAATCGGAATTCCGATACAGCCAATATCGGCCGATACCCGATATTTGCAGTATCGGAATGCTCAACCCTAGTCGCAAATCATGCAGCTGAGACGACGAAAACTAAATCTCCGAGCACGCCAAAATACTCTCGCTCATCACTATTTAGTGTCATTTGCAAATATTGAAATTCTAGTCTGTATGCCCCCTATAAGGTCATTAATAAATATGTTAAAAAGAAGCGGGCCCAACACCGACCCCTGCGGTACCCCACTGCTAACCGCGACCAAGTCTGAGTGTGCTCCATTAATAACCCTTTGTTTCCTATCCCTGAGCCAGCCCTTAACACACTTACATAAAATTTATTCCTATCCCCATTGTTCTTATTTTGTTTGGCACCGTATCAAAAGCTATTTGAAAAGTCCATATAAAAAGTGCAAATACAGTAGTGGAAGGACAAAACATATAATCAGATGGATCATGTCAATTACTGGGCTGATTTCAACCATGTGTGCGCTGGGCCACAGGGGGACATGGGCTGCCAGCTGTCTCATAGGCCCTTCACAGCACATTACTAGACGTGACCCCCCTTTCGAAGTGGACCACATGCATAACTGTCACGCTGACTAATGATATGAATACAATGTCAGTAAACTATTTATACAGGAACCACACTCAATACAACATATAGTTTAGCAACATCAGAATGTAAGTATAAAATAGATTTACCTGACACAATATCTGCAGAACTTAGGGTTAATCTTGAAGACTAGATGTGCAGAAACGATATAGTTGAACTCAGGGTTAATCTTGAGGACTTGATGAGCTGTAACAGGAAAGAGGAGGACCGGGGTCTAACCTGACCCTACACTGGGGTCCTAACTAATCCCTTTCCTTGGAGGTACTGATAATGGTTCAGAGGTCCAAGTCTCCAGCCTAACCCTGTCTCCTGTCAGACCCTGAACCCTGTAATCAGTCCTAAGAAGGATCCTGATTACCACCAAAGGGATATGGGCTGATCTCAGCTAAATACACAGATTAGACATATAAGACAGACAGGATAGCACTCACTTGCATACACACTCAAACACTGAAGGAACATAAATGGTCTGGGAAATAAACTCTAAACAAGTTGAGCTTAAAACAGCTAAGGAGCTCTCAACTTAAGTCTATACAGATTCATTCCTATCTGTGGTCTGCATGAAGGATTTCACTGGCAACTCCCAAAGCAGACAACCAGGAATTTAAAGGAAACCAATCAACAAATAATCAATTGCAGCCGGGAGAAACTGCACCCAGTCCCAGCACCGAGCACAGACAGAATTAACTCCCTAGCTGCCAAACACAAAGAAACAGCAACTCAGCTGTGAGAAGTCAAAACGTGCAACCGCGACGATCTTCGTGGCAATGCACACATGACAATAACAGAGAGAGAGAGACCACATGGTCTTACACTAGCCTTTATCCCCTTTGGGTCACTCTCCTTCCTCCCAGTGGGCTGAACCCAAATCTCGTCACCTTGCCTCTAGCAGCTAAAAACTCCAAAACCTAATCCTAGGGAGGCGATTTTGGTGACATCGGATCTGGCAAGGCCCCTGCTATGTGTTGAGACTAAACTCATCTTTGCTATCTGGTTCCTATTGACCATTCTATGTATCTCCCCTCCCTAGGGTGTTAGAATGGATCGAGACCCTGGTAGGCGTTCGGTCCGTTCCAGAGATCTCTAAAATTTACACAATGTACAGCTAGGACATATAGTATCTTTTTAACTTCCTGCTGAATCCCTGCAGGACAAAGAAAAGGGGGTTTTATTACCCCAGGCCCAGGCCAAATGGGATACAAATGATTGGCATGAAATTCTATTTCCAATATTCTTCACACATGGTTTCTTCACTGCTGATATATATTTGTATGAACAGTTTATTTATTGCTAGATGCTTGTATATACTGATGTATACAATTTATTCCCTTCTTGATAAATATTTATATGCACAGTTTATTCATTGCTGGTTGCTGGTACTTACTTATGTCTATGGCTTCTTCATGCTGTACATATTTGTATGTACAGTTTATTCCAAGCTGGATTCTTTTTTGGACAGAGAGGGGGATTGCCATTTCAATTTTGGCCTCGGGCAGCAGAAAAGCTAGAATCAACCCTTTCCTTCATCTATACTTGTTTTTGCATATTAAAACACATGCAAAAAACCCAGGCATTTGACAAGTCTTTATTGCATGTTAAAAAAGTATATTTCCAGGACTAAAACATTTTTGCCCTATCTTTAGCTGTTTTGCTACTACAGGTCTCATTTAAAACTACATGTTGACCTCAAAAATGATAAAACGAAAACTGACTGTGATGGATTCTGCAACTGACTTTGAAAGAATGGTAGTAAACTGACATAATTCCAGTCACTTTTCCAGTTCTTTAAGTCCCAAATAAAATTAAAAGGTTGACATGACTTTTCTGTAATGATCAGCCTTTTGACATCATGTCTCATCGCAGCTATGATTTATCAAATGGATCCCAGAGAACTCTAACTAATGTGATTTGTTGGGTTTTCTATATTTTGGGCTGCCAGAATAGCCCCCCAGACTGAGATATTCTTGGCAGATGTGAACCAAATTATAACCTCTCAACACAAAATGAAGAACATGATAAAATTGATGGTGCTTTGAGAATTACAACTCGTCCACAAGCACCACAAATTTGGGGGTGTTTTGTTTTTACAGCATTCATTGTATGGTAAAAATGACCTGGCAGTATAATTCTCCAGGTCAGTATGATTAAGTGGATTCCAAACACCCATAGTGTTTTTAAGTGGTGAGAAGAAATTTAGAAATTCTGGAACAAAAAAGAATTTAGCTTGTGTCGCCATTTTCAAAGACCCATAACATTTTAAATTTCTGGTCTATGGAGCCGTGTAAGGGCTTATTTTTGGGTCCCTGAGCTGATGTTTTTATTGATATCAATTGGGGAAAGATATAATGTTTTGCTTGCCTTTTAGTCATTTTTTTCCAGGTGTTGTGGTGGTTGTAAAAAACGCAATTCTAGTGTTTTGATTTTTTTTATCTTTACACTGTTTACCAATCTGGTAAATTAATTGCAGATTTTAACAGATTAGAATTTTGTGGATGTGGAGATATTACACATGTATATACTGTATATTTTTTTTATTTTTTATATTTCATTATTTTTAAATGAGGAAAAAGAGGTGATGATTCGAAGTTTCATGTATATATTTTTTCATATTTTTCAGAAAACTTTTTTATGTACTTCATACTGCCTTTTGTAGTCCACTTAGCGGACTTCAGCTTGCAATCATCTGATTGATTGTACTAAACATAGAATGGATTGTTAGATCAGTGTGCCCCACCTCCCCAGTTCACATGCTGTAAATGCCACTGTCACAGATTGACAGCAGCATTTATAATGTTGACAGCTGCGGGCTCTGGTCCATCCGTGGCTATTAGAGGCAGATGATGGCTGAATGACATGGCCATCATCTTCTGGCAAAGACATGGTCCAAATCAAAGTTATTGTCACGGGGATACAGCAACTGAAAGGTGCCAGAAGATTGTGGCGTCTGGTTTCACGAACTTCTGCACTGGTTATTCAACATCTTATTAAACAGTGCAGGTTTTTTCCTTGCTGTCAGTGGAAGCGTTAATCTGTTCAGTTGAAGCTTCTGGAACTTTCCTACCTGGATTTTCTCAGCTGTTCAGTGTTGGGCACTCTCCTCCACTATGTATGCTCTCCTCTGGCACTTAGATATTACCAGTTTTAGTTCTTACCGCCTGGTTTGGAGTTGTGGGTGTAGCTTGTGTGCACATCCTTTTCCTCTCCTATTTGCTTTCTCCTTCCATTTACTCCCCTGTGTTCCACTCTGTTTGGTGAGTGTATTTTGTATGATTGTTATTTTAATTTGTTCCCTTCCATCTTCCCTTGTTTATCTGGTTAGTGTAATCCTGTACATTTTGGCTTCCCACCTCCCTGGGTGGAGGAGGGGACAGATCAGGGTTGATATATGAGCATAGTAAGGCATGTGACCCTGGAATCTCCACCATCAAGAGTAATCCGGGGATAAGGATAGACTAGGGCGCCCCTAGTTCTAGGGACCTGGTTAGTGTCCACAGTTCCAAGGCACTGTGTAAAAGAGAGCTAATATAAGATGGTAACTTTGTTGGTAAGGCGTTAAAAACAAGATGCTCTACAGCTGTAATAAAAAGAAATACAGATGAAATTCTGATGCAAAAAATGGACATAGGATGACATAGTGATGTAAAAAATGGCATATGGATGACAACACAAATGACAAAACATCAATTTTTTCTGACTAATAAACAGATGATTTTGCACAAGCTGGTCTGAACCTGGCCTTAAAACTGTGAGCTTATTCAGAATACTCTTGCAATTAGACTACCTGACACTACTGCAGCACTTGGTCAGGGCAGCATGAATGTTTTGACAGGTTCATTTTAATGACATTTTAGGCATGAAGCATTTACAAATTAGTTGTATAGCCTCCTCCTGTGTGACACTGAAGTATCCCTATTTTTCACTTCTCAGTCACTTACATATAAAAGGCCATGGTGATTAAAGTATAAGTGAAACACCCTGTAAGATTTAAAGGAATTAAGGTCCAATAAGTATTGCAAATTCTGAAAATGTACAAGACAATAACACTACTGGACCACCTGTAAATTTCTGGAATTTCGTTATTGAAAGACATTTTTGTATGAAAATCATTTATCACATATTTACAGGTTAGATGGTAAATGTCTGATCATTGGGGACTCCAGCTCTGGGACACCCTGCATTTAAGAGAATACAGGTCCTGATTCCCTGTTTTTCCTCAATGCGGTCAGGGTTGGATGAATTGCATGTTTCTGGATAACTGATGCTGTCTATGGGACTGACAAACATTCATACAGTATATAGCCCTATTTTGTGCTGATTGGTGACACTTCTCTAAACTGTCCTCCAGGACTGACGGCTAGAGGAGCTATGTAAGGATAGTGCAACAAGACAACACTCAAATCCTCTGTCTCGGTGTCATCACTAAAGTCATAATGCCCAATAATCTCATCATTCCAGGAGCAGTTCCTACGACAGGTCTATAAGCTGAGCTTGTACATTGCAATATTCAGCAGTCTATCCAATAATAATAAGCAAGACAGTATTAGAGAAACCTGTCATTGGCTGTGTTGCACACAAAAGTTGGGTAATCAGAAATGTAATCCGTTGATCAAAATGCTAAACAAGCACATTGCCACCTCTGATTGTAGTCCTCACCCACACTGACAGCACACTAACAAATTCTCTGGAGCTATTCACATGTTCAATGGTCCACATGAAAAAAATGGAGATATTCCACTTTGGTTTGACTTGTGAACCAAACTTGTCCATTCAATTCAATGTGTCCACACAAAAAAATGGACAATACATCGATGCCACCCAAATTGCACCAATGTGCTATCCAGAAGTGGAAACGACTATTTTTTTCAGACTATCCGTCTGCGTAAAGACACAGACTTGTGAACGTGCCCTTGAGCTGCAATGGAAAGGAGTTTTATTCCTGAAAAACCTAAATAGGACGCGTACAGCAAAAAAAGGACATCTGAGTGCACATAACGTTTTTGGAGGTCTTGCTCTAGAAAATACCTGAAAAGAACCACTTCATATTAATTTCTATAGTAAAACTAATGACCTAAGACTAAGATCCTCGATAATCCGAATCTCCCACTCTTGTCACCAAGATGTCTCTGGAATGCACTACCCACTTCAACTAATTCCCAATACCCACAGGTTTAAGCGTGCCCTTTCTCCACACTGGCCTATCATCTCGCCACACTTATATTACTATTCCAGTTTTGCTCTACTAAAGTCTTCAGAATCTGGTCCCTTGTATTAAATATTTATTCTCCCTCCATGTACTTCTGATGACTCACCCTCCATGTACTTCTGATTATTCGCCCTCTATGTACTTCTGATTACTCACCCTCCACGTTCTTCTGATTACTCACCCTCCATACACTTTGTTTCTTACCGTACATATACTGGCTGGTGCCCGGTTCATGCAGTGTTATGTGAATTTCCTATTTATTATATTGATGGCTGGACTGTACAGTACAAGTAATTGTCATCTTCACCTTTCATGTTTCCCCCATTTCCTCCTAGATTGTACCTTGCAAGCAGGACCCTCACTCCTCTTGATATCTTTTGAATCATGTGTTAACTATGTAATGTCTGATATTGTCTGTACAAATACCTTATGAATTGTAAAGTGCTGGGGAATATGTTGACGCTATAATAATAAATAAAATAGATTATTATTATTGTTATTATTAAAACCGCTTTATTGTTCATAAGTTTAGTCTTTAGGGTGGTTTTTTTTCCACTTTGGGTTTTGAAAAAAATCTGGTAGGAAAAAAGAAAATGCATGTCACTTCTTTCAAGTGGTCCCTGATGTAATTAACTTTAAACTAGGGAATATCCAATCAATAGGCTGCAAAAAAAAAAAACACTTCAGGAAAAAACTTACAAAATGCTCCAGAAAGTACATCTGGAACTGCAAAACTCTTCCAAAAACTCCCCAAAAAAGAGGTGTTTACGGAATCAGTTTCTGCTAGGAAACAACTTTTTTATTGCCTCTAAAAAAGTACTGATAGTTTTCAGCTTGAATTTTGGTCTTCAAACATCGTTGCTTTTGTGTGTTAAACTGAGGCAATACCAATCCTACAAGACATTGTGAAAGGTGACTTTTAAAGGGAATCTGCCACCAGGTTTTCACTTCCTCATCTGAGAGCACCATGATGTAGGGACAGAGACCTTGATTCTAGCAATGTGTCACTTGTTGGGCTATTTGCTTCACTCTTGATAAAATCACTGGTTTATCTGCACCAGATCCAGGGCCGGCGTCAGCACCCGGCACACCCGGGCAAGTGCCGGGGCCCTGAGCAGGTGGGGGGGCCCACTCACAGTCTGGGACAACGGCATGTTATGGGGGCCCAGTGCCTGTGCCAGTACCGGGGGCCGGTGCCTTGAGCAGAGCAGCAGCCAGCGAGGAAAGTGAGTATTTCATTTTTTATTTTTTTTATGTTTGGCGCAATATATGAAGACCATCATATGGGGCCCATCACACACTGGAGCATCATATATGTAGCATTACATGGGGCCCATCATACACTGGAGCATCATATATGGGGCCCATTATATATGGAGCATTATATGGGGCCAATCATATACTGGAGCATCATATATGGGGCCCATTATATATGGAGCATTATATGTGGCCCATAATATACTGGAGCATCATATATAGGTCCATTATATATGAAGCATTATATGGGGCCCATCATGCACTGAAGCATCATATATGGGACACATCATATACTGGAGCATCATATGGGGCCCATTATATATGGAACATCATATGGGGCCCATTATATATGGAGCATCATTTGGGGCCTACTATACTGTATATGGAGCATCTCATAGGGTCCATTATATATGGAGCATTATATGGGCCCATTATTCTGCATGGAGCACTATGGGGTGCCCATAATACTGTATGGAACAATATATGGAGCTCATTATTCTATATGGAGCACTATGTGGTGCCCATAATACTGTATGGAGGACTATACTGTTTGTCTTTTGAGCTATTGTAGAATTTACAATAGATATCACTCATATAATGTATGAAGTAAGTGAAATCTTTGGCATTGTACTATACCTATATTTCTCTGCCGTATCTGTGCATCATGAATTGTGGTATGTGTTAAAGTGGCCCACTGAGACTCTTTCGCCTGGGGCCCACGAAAACCTGGAGCCGATCCTGAGCAGATCTATCAGATCTCTGAATGCTGAGCTCTGTATAACCCCACCCATACCACTGATTGGCAGCTTTCTACGTACACAGGGGGGATGGAGTTTTACAGAGCTTAAGAATATTGAGGTCTACCTGGCAGCAGGTTTACTAGTACTCTACTGATAATTTCATGGTGATAACACATTTTATCAAAATTATAGCAATTAGCCCAGTAAGTGACACATTGCTGGAATCAGGGTCTCTGTCTCCACATTATGCAGCTCTCAGATTAGGTGGCAAAAACCTGCTGACAGATTCCCTTTAAAGAGCAATATTTCTGGAATATATTTAGGAATTGTAACGGGTCTGGGAGGCGGAACCTCTGAGCTACTATACAAAGGGGCGTACCTTGTAAGAGAGCGGGTGGCGACCAGGGTGGACGGGCAGGTGGTCACAGCAGATAAGCGAGGTAGTCTCTGGAAGAGTGGGCAGGAGGTCACGGCAAGTGACCGGGGCAGTCTCTGGAAGAGTGGGCAGGAGGTCACGGCAAGTGACCGGGGCAGTCTCTGGAAGAGTGGGCAGGAGGTCACGGCAAGTGACCGGGGCAGTCTCTGGATGAGTGGGTAGGAGGTCACGGCAAGTGACCGGGGCAGTCTCTGGATGAGTGGGTAGGAGGTCACGGCAAGTGACCGGGGCAGTCTCTGGATGAGTGGGTAGGAGGTCACGGCAAGTGACCGGGGCAGTCTCTGGAGGAGTGTAGATACGACCTGTGATGGCTGAGCCTCCAGGTAGGCTAGCAGGCAGGTAACGGATGAACGCTCCCAGGTGAGCGGGCAGGCAGGTAACAGATGAGCGCTCCCAGGTGAGCGGGCAGGCAGGTAACAGATGAGCGCTCCTAGGTGAGCGTGCAGGCAGGTAACAGATGAGCGCTCCCAGGTGAGCGTGCAGGCAGGTAACAGATGAGCGCTCCCAGGTGAGCGTGCAGGCAGGTAACAGATGAGCGCTCCCAGGTGAGCGTGCAGGCAGGTAACAGATGAGCGCTCCCAGGTGAGCGTGCAGGCAGGTAACAGATGAGCGCTCCCAGGTGAGCGTGCAGGCAGGTAACAGATGAGCGCTCCCAGGTGAGCGTGCAGGCAGGTAACAGATAGCGACAGACAGGTATCTGACCAGGACCCTGAGGACTGAAGCAGAGTAGTGAACTGTGCAACAACATTGCTCGGGCACCTCCATTTTGGAGGAGGGGCCTTATATAAGGTGAAGTCCTCCGGCCATTGGCCGGGGACTTCTTAGGACGACGCGCGCGGCCCCTTTAAGAGGGGGGGCAGCGCCCGCGCGCGCGCCCTAAGCACGGAGGCAGGAAAGGAGCGTGCACCGCCAGCAGAGCGGCAAGAGGACGCCGGACCTGTAGCAGAGGGGTGAGGGGAACAGCGTCCCTGCCTGGCAGAGGGCAGGGACGCCGACGCCGACGCTACAGTACCCCCTCCCTTTAGGCCCCCCCCTTCTTTAGGCTAGAAAGAAATTTAGCTAGGATGAGAGGGGCATGGATGTTCTCCCGAGGCTCCCATGTTCTCTCCTCAGGACCAAACCCCTTCCAATCCACCAAAAAATAGGTCTTCCTTCTTACCCTTTTGGTGGCCAAAATGTTCTCTACCTCAAATTCGTTTTCAGCTGAAACCGGAGCAGGAGGCGTACCTGTAGACTTGGAAAAAGAGTTAAGTACCACCGGTTTGAGTAGAGATACATGGAAGGAGTTAGGGATCCGCAAGTTGGCCGGCAGTTTCAATTTATAGGCCACTGGGTTGATTTGACTGATGACTTCCAAAGGACCGATGAATCGAGGCCCTAACTTATAGGAAGGAATCTTGAGCCGGACATACTTGGACGATAGCCAGACCTTATCCCCAGGACGGAATTGAGGAGGATCCAGACGTCTTTTGTCAGCATGTCTTTTCATACGCTCGGATGACAGAAGGAGTGCGGACCGGGTATTCTCCCATATGGAGGAAAATTTGTTAACAAGAGATTCCGCAGCCGGATTGTCCACTGAGATGGAGACGGGAAATGGGATCCGAGGATGCTGACCGAAGACTACAAAAAACGGGGATTTGGAGGAAGATTCGCTCTCGTGATTGTTGTAAGAAAATTCGGCCCATGGCAGGAGATCCACCCAGTCAGAATGGTGGACATTAACGAAGTGCCGGAGGTAACTGGTCAGGATCTGATTGACCCGCTCAACTTGACCATTGGACTGTGGGTGGTAGGCGGAGGAGAAGTCCAAGGTGACGTCTAGCAATTTACAAGTGGCTCTCCAGAAACGTGAGGTGAACTGTACCCCTCGATCCGACACGATATGGCGAGGCAGGCCATGAAGACGGAAGATGTGGCGGATAAAGTCCTTAGCCAGCTTGGGTGCAGACAGGAGGCCTGGCAGGGGAATAAAATGAGCCATCTTGGAAAAGCGGTCAACAACCACCCAAATGACCGTACAACCGGCAGAAACGGGGAGGTCCGTTATGAAGTCCATGGCTATATGCTGCCAGGGAGCAGCGGGTACAGGAAGCGGAAGGAGACGACCGGCAGGCAGAAGTCTCGGAACCTTGTTGCGGCCACATGAGGCACAGGCAGAAACAAAGTCTATTACGTCATTGTGCAGGGTAGGCCACCAGTAATGCCGAGTAATAAGCTGGAGGGTCTTTTTTTGACCGGCGTGGCCAGCTAATTTAGACGAATGGCCCCAGTGTAGGATTCTCTCCCGATCGGGTACCGATACGAACATCTTACCGGGAGGGAGACGATTTAGACTCACGGGAGCCACCTGCATTACTCTGGCGGGATCGATGATATGTTTCGGTTCCTCCTCGAGATCCGACACCAGGAAGGATCGAGACAAGGCGTCCGCCTTGATGTTCTTGTCTGCCGGGCGAAAATGTAGAACAAAATCGAAACAAGCAAAAAACAAGGACCACCGGGCCTGACGCGGGTTAAGTCTCTGGGCATGCTGGAGGTAAGCCAAGTTTTTGTGGTCAGTGTAAATAATTACCGGATGAAGAGCCCCCTCGAGTAGGTAACGCCACTCCTCCAATACCAGCTTGATGGCCAATAACTCTCGGTCTCCTATGGAATAATTGCGCTCAGAAGAGGAGAAGAGTTTGGAGAAGAAGCCACAAGTTACCATCCTCCCGGAAGATGATTTTTGAGTAAGTACCGCTCCGGCTCCAGAGGAGGAAGCGTCAACCTCCATGAAGAACTGCTTGTTGCCGTCCGGGCGATGCAGCACCGGGGCGGAAGAGAAGGCCTGCTTTAAGGAAAGAAAGGCCTCCTCTGCTTCGGGCGTCCATTCTTTGGGGTTAGTACCCTTACGGGTAAGTGCGGAGATTGGGCCAGTCCGGGAAGAGAAGTGCGGTATGAAGAGGCGGTAGTAGTTGGCGAAGCCCAGGAACCGCTGAATGGCCTTCAATCCCTCCGGTCGGGGCCATTTCTCGATGGCCGACAGTTTCTCTGGATCCATTCGCAGGCCGGTCTGAGAAATAACGTAGCCCAAAAACGGCAGCGAGGTCTGCTCAAAGAGGCATTTCTCAAATTTAGCGAAGAGGTGATTCTGCCTGAGCCTGAGCAGAACCTGACGAACGTCCCTCCGGTGAGTCTGGAGATCCGGAGAGAAGACCAAGATGTCGTCCAGGTACACCACTACGCAGGAGTAGAGAAGGTCCCGGAAGATGTCATTGACCAACTCTTGAAAGACGGCAGGAGCATTACAGAGACCAAAGGGCATCACTAGATATTCATAGTGGCCGTCCCGGGTGTTAAATGCAGTCTTCCATTCATCCCCTTGACGGATACGGACCAGGTTGTATGCCCCACGGAGATCCAGTTTGGTGAAGATTCTAGCCCCCCTCAAACTATCAAATAATTCTGGAATGAGCGGAAGGGGGTATTTATTCTTCACCGTGATCTGGTTAAGACCTCTATAGTCTATACAGGGGCGAAGAGAGCCGTCCTTCTTTTTTACGAAAAAGAAGCCTGCTCCTGCCGGGGAAGTAGATTTCCGGATGAATCCCCTGGCCAAATTCTCCTCGATATATTCGGACATCGACCGGGTCTCAGCAGCGGATAATGGGTAAATACGCCCACGGGGAGGCGTAGTACCAGGTAACAGGTCGATAGGACAATCGTATGTGTCTCTTTTTTATTAAAGTCATCAGCAAATGACCAATAGGGGATCGGAAGTCCAGGTAAATTAGTTGGGGTAGGAGAAGGACAGACAGGATGAACAGGAACCAAACACGTCTTATGACAATCCTGTCCCCAGCGAAGAACCTCTCCGGTCTGCCAGTCGAGCACGGGTCCATGTCTCTGAAGCCAAGGTAGCCCTAGTAAGAGGGCTTGAGAGAGTCCAGGCAGAACATGAAAAGAGATGCTCTCAGAATGCAGCATTCCCACTTGCAGAGTTATGGGTTCGGTGATGAGTTGGATGGGGTGTGGTAAAAGACCCCCGTCCACAGCAGCGACTGATAATGGTACAACCAGAGGTTTGGTGGGAATGCGGTATTTTTCTACCAGGGAATGTGACATAAGATTCCCGGCTGCTCCAGAGTCAAGTTGGGCTAGTTCAAAATAACGATTCTCCCCACAGAGAATGGAGACTGACAGCAGCAGAGATGGAGAGGCTTTCTCCTTGTCTAGGTTGACCTCTCTGAGCGATCCTAGACACAGGCGTTTCCCGACCTCTCCGGACAGGTACGAATCTGATGCTCCTTACTGCCACAGTAGAAGCAACTCCCCTCAGCACGGCGTAAGTCCTGACGGGTTTTGACCATCTTGGTCTGGTCGACCTGCATAGGCTCAGGAGAGTGTAATTGGGGAGAAACGGAGGGAGTGACGGGTTTCTGAAACGTAGGAGCTAGACTTGGAAACCTCCTCTCACGGGTGACTTCTTTGGCCCGCTCCTGGAACCGTAGGTCAATCCGGGTGGCGAGAGTTATAAGGTCATCGAGAGTGGTAGGAATGTCCCGACCGGCGAGTTCATCTTTAATACGGCCGGACAAACCCTCCCAGAAAACGGATACCAGAGCGTCGTTGTCCCAGGCCAGCTCCGATGCAAGGGTACGAAACCGTATGGCATATTGGCCCACGGTGAGATTTCCCTGACGGAGGCGTAGCAGAGATGATGCGGATGAGATCTTTCGTCCGGGCTCGTCAAAGACTTTCCGAAAAGCCGCGAGAAAGGCAGACAGGTCGGACACCAGAGGATCTCCTCTCTCCCAAAGAGGATTCAGCCAGGCCAGGGCCTCCCCAGTGAGATGGGACATGATGAAGGCAATTTTGGCCCGGTCGGAGTTAAACTGGTGGGAGAGAAGTTCAAAGTGCAGAGTGCACTGATTAATGAAGCCCCGAGCCTGAGCAGGGTCGCCTCCGAAGCGAGGAGGTGCAGAGAGCCGGGGTCCGTGACAGGAGCCCATGGTATTGGGGAGCAGAGGGGCTGCCGGATTGCGAGTCATGGCACCAGCGGTGGTTGCTGGTGGAGCTGTCAGAGTGTCCAGGCGAGAATTGACATTCCGCAGGTGACCCAGGATGGACTCTTGTTGGGACTTCTGACGGGACAGTTCATGACACAGGTCCGAGATGGAGGGAACTTGGGCGCCACCGGGTTCCATGGCCCGAGCAAACTGTAACGGGTCTGGGAGGCGGAACCTCTGAGCTACTATACAAAGGGGCGTACCTTGTAAGAGAGCGGGTGGCGACCAGGGTGGACGGGCAGGTGGTCACAGCAGATAAGCGAGGTAGTCTCTGGAAGAGTGGGCAGGAGGTCACGGCAAGTGACCGGGGCAGTCTCTGGAAGAGTGGGCAGGAGATCACGGCAAGTGACCGGGGCAGTCTCTGGAAGAGTGGGCAGGAGGTCACGGCAAGTGACCGGGGCAGTCTCTGGAAGAGTGGGCAGGAGGTCACGGCAAGTGACCGGGGCAGTCTCTGGATGAGTGGGTAGGAGGTCACGGCAAGTGACCGGGGCAGTCTCTGGATGAGTGGGTAGGAGGTCACGGCAAGTGACCGGGGCAGTCTCTGGATGAGTGGGTAGGAGGTCACGGCAAGTGACCGGGGCAGTCTCTGGAGGAGTGTAGATACGACCTGTGATGGCTGAGCCTCCAGGTAGGCTAGCAGGCAGGTAACGGATGAACGCTCCCAGGTGAGCGGGCAAGCAGGTAACAGATGAGCGCTCCCAGGTGAGCGGGCAGGCAGGTAACAGATGAGCGCTCCTAGGTGAGCGTGCAGGCAGGTAACAGATGAGCGCTCCCAGGTGAGCGTGCAGGCAGGTAACAGATGAGCGCTCCCAGGTGAGCGTGCAGGCAGGTAACAGATGAGCGCTCCCAGGTGAGCGTGCAGGCAGGTAACAGATGAGCGCTCCCAGGTGAGCGTGCAGGCAGGTAACAGATGAGCGCTCCCAGGTGAGCGTGCAGGCAGGTAACAGATGAGCGCTCCCAGGTGAGCGTGCAGGCAGGTAACAGATAGCGACAGACAGGTATCTGACAAGGACCCTGAGGACTGAAGCAGAGTAGTGAACTGTGCAACAACATTGCTCGGGCACCTCCATTTTGGAGGAGGGGCCTTATATAAGGTGAAGTCCTCCGGCCATTGGCCGGGGACTTCTTAGGACGACGCGCGCGGCCCCTTTAAGAGGGGGGGCAGCGCCCGCGCGCGCGCCCTAAGCACAGAGGCAGGAAAGGAGCGTGCACCGCCAGCAGAGCGGCAAGAGGACGCCGGACCTGTAGCAGAGGGGTGAGGGGAACAGCGTCCCTGCCTGACAGAGGGCAGGGACGCCGACGCCGACGCTACAGGAATTTCCATAAAAGTCTCCTAAAGCATTAATTTTAGTCCACGTCAAAGTGATTACTGCTTGAAATGGCTGCATGGGAAGCACTAAAGAAGGGGTTTAGGGACCATGATGTGAATGTAACAAAAAGTAATATCTGAATGAGATGTTTCTATAGATTTCCTCTGGTGCTTGAGATTTCTCAAGCTTCAGGAACACATTGGCTTCCTATGAAATAGGCGAAGGTGAGCGCCTGTGTGACTGGAATAGAGACACAGATATTAGATTGTGAGTCCTCATGGAAGACAAGAGCATTGAGGACTCTGCTATCACTACATAGGAACTAAATGCTGAATTATTGGCAGGCTTCAGAGAGCTTTTTACATTTTTCAATACATGACTTATTATGGGATGGGACCTATAAACTCTAATGTTTAACCCCTTTCCGACATCAGGAGTAATAGTACGCCATTGTTAGACACCCTACCTTTGATGTGGTGAGCCCACATCTTTCCCAGCACATGTCAGCTGTTTTGAATAGCTGACACGTGCCCTGAATAGTCGCGGGTGGAATCGCGATCCACCCGCAGTTATTAACCTGTTAAATGCCGCTGTCAAACGCTGACAGCAGCATTTAACATGCGCTTCCGGGAATCGTGCAAAAAATCCGCCCATTGGTGACCTCCGTGGATTTGCATGACAACCAGAGGTCTCCTGGAGGTCTCCTCTATGGTTGTCACTTCCAGCTTGCTTTGAGCGCCGTCCAGTGGTCGGTGCTCATAGCAAGTGAGTAATTCAGCTACATACAGGTGAACTGATCATCGCCTGTATATATCAGAGCCGATTGGGTTGTGACAGCTTCTAGTCTCCCATGGAGTCTTTTGAAGCATGCCAAAAGTAAAAAAAAGTTTTCAAAAATATAAAAAAATATATAAAAGTTCAAATCACCACCCCTTAACCTCATTCAATGTAAAACAATAACAAAACAAATCAAACATACAGATATTTGGTATTGTCGCATTCAGAATCGCCCGATCGCTAAACAGCGTAGCGAGAAAAAAGTCAAAACGCCAGAATTACATTATTTTTTGTTGCAGCGACATTGCATTAAAATGTAACACCGGGCGATTAAAAGATTGTATCTGCACCAAAATGGTATCATTAAAAACGTTAGCACATAGTGCAAAAAATAAGCCCTCACTGAACCCCAGATCACGAAAAATGGAAACGCTACGGGTATCAGAAAATAGCGCAATTTTTTTTTTACAAAGTTTGGAATTTTTTTCACCACTTAGATTAAAAAGAACCTAGACATGTTTGGTGTCTATGAACTCGTAATGACCTGGAGAATCATAATGGGGGGTCAGTTTTAGCATTTAGTGAACATAGTGAAAAAGCAAAACAAAAATCAAGTGTGGAATTGCCCTTTTTTGGCAATTTCACTGCACTTGGAATTTTTTTTCCTGTTTTCAAGTACACGACATGGTAAAACCAATGGTGTCATTGAAAAGTGCAACTCATCCTGCAAAAAACAAGTCCTCACATAGCTATATTGACGGAAAAATAAAAAAGTTATGGCTCTGGGAAGAAGGGGAGCAAAAAAGGAAAACGCAAAACTGACAATACCTACGGTCATGAGGAGGTTAATTGATACACTGTAATTCTACTGGATTTATAGTTTTATCCCATTGTGCATTTTATTAATGAATTTCTCAACAGCTTGTAAATCTGTCATAAGGAATCATCTGGTCAAGTAGATGTAGATAAAGAAGATAAGACAACCTAAAATGTCAGATTACATCTCATAGAGATCCGCAAAGGCCCGAACTAATGATTTACTACCTTATTGGTCAATTCTTACCATTATGCAAGAATTTCCAAAACGATTTGATTATCAATAATGTAAGGGGGGCTCTTGTACCTCCGAAGCAGGTGGAATTGTGCATTATGTTGAGGCATTGGACAGAAAAGGGCTCAAGGGCAGGTTTTCTTTGTTTCCAAAAAGGATTGCAAGGTACCAGATTACATGAATCCGTAAAATATTCCTACAGTAGACATCTTCTACAAATTGCCCTTTCATTTTTACCATTTGTTTTCACCCATCACCATCCATTCACTGCACAAAGCCCTCATCCCATGTAAAGCATGCCTGGCAGTCTGTACTGTTTCCATGGCAACCAACACTGTGGAAATGGCACCCTTCCCCCTATCTGCTGCTCTAGGGATGCTGTTTTTACTCTTCCTGATTACTCGCCTCCTCCCATTAACTATACACTATTCGATGTAATATTCCGATAGCCACTGGATAATCACCGGTTGGTATCATGCACCAAATCTGTGCCCTCCGAATACGCTCGAGTTGCTCCCTTGCACCCAGCGTGTGCTGCTGATGCACACAGTGTTGCGCAGTGTCCGTAACATGGTGAATGTGAAGATCGACATTCCCTCAGCGGCAAATGAAACAATGAGTGAGATAAAGTTCCCCAGTGCTGCGCCTTTCTCCGGACACACGGCTCTGTGGGGTGTCAGAAATCTCACAATGCCATGTTGGTGTCATTGATGGCCGCACACGGTGACCGTAATGTTAGCGGCCGTGATTGCATCCGGTGATAAAATGATCATCATTCCGGACACATATACTCACACAAATGTGCATCCATTGTAGTAAAGGTATACAGCAAATGACAAGATCACATTGTATATCCACTGTCAAAGCGTAAATTGTGAAAAAATAAATCTCTGGAAGACACTTGTTTGCCAACACGTTAAGTAAGAAATTTGCAGTGTAATGTAAACGAATTATTATCTTGTACTGAATGGAGGAAAAGACAAAGCAGCACACAGCCAGTCATACACTGTCATGATGAACCCATAGCAGCACAGAGCTGAGGACGATATGCACAGAACAAAGAGCTGGGGGGACATTCACAGAGCAGAGAGCTGGGGGACATGCACAGAGCAGAGAGCTGGGGGACATGCACAGAGCAGAGAGCTGGGGGGGGACATTCACAGAGCAGAGAGCTGGGGGACATGCACAGAGCAGAGAGCTGGGGGACATGCACAGAGCAGAGAGCTGGGGGGGACATGCACAGAGCAGAGAGCTGGGGGACATTCACAGAGCAGAGAGCTGGGGGACATTCACAGAGCAGAGAGCTGGGGGACATTCACAGAGCAGAGAGCTGGGGGACATGCACAGAGCAGAGAGCTGAGGGGGACATGCACAGAGCAGAGAGCTGAGGGGGACATGCACAGAGTAGAGAGCTGGGGGGACATGCACAGAGCAGAGAGCTGGGGGGGACATTCACAGAGCAGAGAGCTGGGGGGACATGCACAGAGCAGAGAGCTGGGGGGGACATTCACAGAGCAGAGAGCTGGGGGGACATGCACAGAGCAGAGAGCTGAGGGGGACATGCACAGAGCAGAGAGCTGGGGGACATTCACAGAGCAGAGAGCTGGGGGACATGCACAGAGCAGAGAGCTGGGGACATACAGTGGAGGCCAAAAGTATTGGCACCCCTGCAATTCTGTCAGATAATGCTCAGTTTCTTCCTGAAAATGATTGAAATCCCAAATTATTTGCTATTTTTATCTTCATTTAATTTGTCTTCAATGAAAAACCACAAAAAGAATTGACCTAAAGCCAAATTGGATATAATTCCACACCAAACCTAAAAAAGGGGTGGACAAAAGTATTGGCACTGTTTGAAAAATCATGTGATGCTTCTCTAATTCGTGTAATCACCAGCACCTGTAACTTACCTGTGGCACCTAACAGGTGTTGGCAATAACTAAATCACACTTGCAGCCAGTTAACATGGATTAAAGTTGACTCAACCTCTGTCCTGTGTCCTTGTGTGTAACACATTGAGAATGGAGAAAAGAAAGAAGACCAAAGAACTGCCTGAGGACTTGAGAAACCAAATTGTGAGGAAGCATGAGCAATCTCAAGGCTACAAGTCCATCTCCAAAGACCTGAATGTTCCTGTGTCTTCCGTGCGCAGTGTCATCAAGAAGTTTAAAGCCCATGGCACTGTGGCTAACCTCCCTAGATGTGGAAGGAAAAGAAAAATTGACGAGAGCTTTCAACGCAAGATTGTGCAGATGGTGGATAAAGAACCTCGACTAACATCCAAACAAGGTCAAGCTGCCCTGAAGTCCGAGGGTACAACAGTGTCAACCCATACTATCCGTCGGCGTCTGAATAAAAAGGGACTGTATGGTAGGATACCCAGGAAGAACCCACTTCTTACCCGAGACATAAAAAAGCCAGGCTGGAGTTTGCCAAAACTTAACTGAGAAAGCCTAAAATGTTTTGGAAGAATGTTCTCTGGTCAGGTGAGACAAAAGTCGAGCTTTTTGGGAAAAACCATCAACATAGAGTGTACAGGAAAAAAAAGAGGCATTCAAAGAAAAGAACACGGTCCCTACAGTCAAACATGGCGGAGATTCCCTGATGTTTTGGGGTTCCTTTGCTGCCTCTGGCACTGGACTGCTTGACCGTGTGCATGGCATTATGAAGTCTGAAGACTACCAACAAATTTTGCAGCATAATGTAGGGCCCAGTGTGAGAAAGCTGGGTCTCCCTCAGAGGTCATGGGTCTTCCAGCAGGACAATGACCCAAAACTCACTTCCAAAAGCACTATAAAATGGTTTGAGAGAAAGCACTGGAGACTTCTAAGGTGGCCAGCAATGAGTCCAGACCTGAATCCCATAGAACACCCGTGGAGAGATCTCAAAATGGCAGTTTGGAGAAGGCACCCTTCAAATATCAGGGACCTGGAGCAGTTTGCCCAAGAAGAATGGTCTACAATTCCAGCAGAGCATTGTAAGAAACTCATTGATGGTTACCGGAAGCGGTTGTTCGCAGTTATTTTGGCTAAAGGTTGTGCAACCAAGTATTAGGCTGAGGGTGACAATACTTTTGTCTGGCCCATTTTTGGAGTTTTGTGTGAAATGATCAAAGATTTGATTTTTGCTTCATTCTCTTTTGTGCTTTTTCCTTGCAAATGTGGAGCCCAGCTGCGACTGGATTCACATCTTCCAGAAGGGTGCACTGAAGGAAGACACCACTAGATGTCATTATATACATTCACACATCTTCAACCATCCAAAGACCACCAGCGGGAGCTGTTTAGTCATATAAAAGGAGTGTGAACACAGGAAGAACTAGAGAGACAGTCTAGAGACAGTCTAGAGAGAGCAGAGCAGAGTGTGTGCAGTCTGGCACACGGAGCAGAGTAGAAAGTTGAGTCTCCTCAGAGAGTGCTGAAGTCTGCAGCTTGAAGCTTAGTTCAAACGAGTGGAGGCTAGTAAAAGTGGAACGGAAACCACTCCAGCCTAATCAGAGCTGAGTCAAGTGAGTGCAGCTCAGTGAGAAAGCGTGCCGACGCTTAGAGAGCGGTGAAGAGCCAGCCCACTAACTGCCAGTGTGTGATAGTGTGAGGGCCCAAGTAGGACGAAAGGTGAGTGGAGCAAGTGAGGGATATAGGAGCCTAAACAGCTCGTCCCAATTATTCAACCGGACACCGGGGTCCGAGCCTATAGGGATCTCCACGACCCATTAGGAGAACACCGGAGTTCCTGGAGGACTATAAGTCCCAGGAGTACCACAGAGCTGATACGTAACCAGGGCAGGGGAACGGAGTCCAGCAAGCAGGTACCTGCAAGTGGAGACTGTGTACTTCCAGAGAAGGCCCAATCACAAGGTCAGCCAGGTGCAAGACTTAGACCAAGTTAGGCTCAGCTACAAGCAGGCCAGGACTTTATCACAAGAAAGACAAGGAACAGGAGGCCACACACCTACTCAGTGGAAGAATCTGGATGTGCACCCTTCACCCTACAGTGCTCCGGGGAGTGCCTGCAACATCTTCAGTAAAGGTACAGAAAGAGACTTATGTGTGTGTGTCCATCTTAATATTCTTACCGTCGGATCCTCCTCCGCCCTGTACCCTTACATTCTATCTACCCTGAAGGATCCAGCCTTACCTGTGGAAGGCTTAACACCTTGCTGCCCAATACCAACCCTTCAGCGGATCTGCATGGCAGCGCTGGTCACCCTGACCAGGCACCACAGGTGGCGTCACGAATCCCCATTCCAATATTCCATTCACCTGTAAATATCCCACATTAAAGGATCAGCACCAGAGCCACGGACTGAGCTGTGTCACCGTGACATCCCCCCCATTGTAGTCTATAGGCTCAGATACGAATTCCCATTGCTCTGGAGGGCGACTCACAAGCAAATTAAATGAAGATAAAAATAGCAAATAATTTGTGATTACAATCATTTTCAGGAAGAAACTGAGTATTATCTGACAGAATTGCAGGGGTGCCAATACTTTTGGCCACCACTGTACACAGAGCAGAGAGCTGGGGGACATACACAGAGCAGAGAGCTGGGGACATACACAGAGCAGAGAGCTGGGGGGACATACACAGAGCAGAGAGCTGGGGGGACATACACAGAGCAGAGAGTTGGGGGAACATTCACAGAGCAGAGAGCTGGGGGGACATACACAGAGCAGAGAGCTGGGGGGACATATACAGAGCAGAGAGCTGGGGACATACACAGAGCAGAGAGCTGGGGAGACATGCACAGAGGAGAGAGCTGGGGGACATGCACAGAGCAGAGAGCTGGGGGGACATGCACAGAGCAGAGAGCTGGGGACATACACAGAGCAGAGAGCTGGGGAGACATGCACAGAGCAGAGAGCTGGGGGGGACATACACAGAGCAGAGAGCTGGGGACATACACAGAGCAGAGAGCTGGGGGGACATACACAGAGCAGAGAGCTGGGGACATACACAGAACAGAGAGCTGGGGGGACATACACAGAGCAGAGAGCTGGGGGATATACACAGAGCAGAGAGCTGGGGACATACACAGAGCAGAGAGCTGGGGGGACATACACAGAGCAGAGAGCTGGGGGGACATACACAGAGCAGAGAGTTGGGGGAACATTCACAGAGCAGAGAGCTGGGGGGACATACACAGAGCAGAGAGCTGGGGGACATATACAGAGCAGAGAGCTGGGGACATACACAGAGCAGAGAGCTGGGGAGACATGCACAGAGGAGAGAGCTGGGGGACATGCACAGAGCAGAGAGCTGGGGGGACATGCACAGAGCAGAGAGCTGGGGGACATACACAGAGCAGAGAGCTGGGGAGACATGCACAGAGCAGAGAGCTGGGGGGGACATACACAGAGCAGAGAGCTGGGGACATACACAGAGCAGAGAGCTGGGGGGACATACACAGAGCAGAGAGCTGGGGACATACACAGAACAGAGAGCTGGGGGGACATACACAGAGCAGAGAGCTGGGGGATATACACAGAGCAGAGAGCTGGGGAGACATGCACAGAGGAGAGAGCTGGGGACATGCACAGAGCAGAGAGCTGGGGGACATACACAGAGCAGAGAGCTGGGGGGACATACACAGAGCAGAGAGCTGGGGACATACACAGAGCAGAGAGCTGGGGGGACATACACAGAGCAGAGAGCTGGGGGATATACACAGAGCAGAGAGCGGGGAGACATGCACAGAGGAGAGAGCTGGGGGACATGCACAGAGCAGAGAGCTGGGGGGACATGCACAGAGCAGAGAGCTGGGGGACATACACAGAGCAGAGAGCTGGGGAGACATGCACAGAGCAGAGAGCTGGGGGGGACATACACAGAGCAGAGAGCTGGGGACATACACAGAGCAGAGAGCTGGGGGGACATACACAGAGCAGAGAGCTGGGGGATATACACAGAGCAGAGAGCTGGGAGACATGCACAGAGCAGAGAGCTGGGGGACATGCACAGAGCAGAGAGCTGGGGGACATGCACAGAGCAGAGAGCGGGGGGGACATGCACATAGCAGAGAACTGGGGGATATGCACAGAGCAGAGAGCTGGGGGGACATGCACAGAGCAGAGAGCTGGGGGGACAGGCACAGAGCAGAGAGCTGGGGGGACATTCACATAGCAGAGAACTGGGGGATATGCACAGAGCAGAGAACTGGGGGACAGGCACAGAGCAGAGAGCTGGGGTGACATGCACATTCTGGGCGCACAAAGGTACAGACATATTACTATTACAGCAATCCTATCCACATAATAGCATTACCGCAGCACTCCCGTAATGGGATCAGCAGCAGGACCAAAGCAGATCACCTACCTCTTTCATAGAAAATGTATCAAGTATAAAATCCAGTATTGTTGCACATATTCGATTTTTCTGTGAGGAGTATCCATGCAAAAAAATATACAAAAGAGGAGAAAAAAGTATTACGTTGTCTTATCTTGCATTTTCTTCTTTTATCTATTAATAAACAGTTTGATACAAAAGAAACAGACAATAAAAATTAAGCACTTCTTTTAAAAAAGGAAATTCTTCTATGCTTACAAAAAGACTGGAAAAAATAGATCTAATGTCTATTTGACTCCATTGGATAAAGCAGCCCTCCCCTTTCCTAAAGTGATGTTCTTATTGGCAGAAGATATCAATGGGTGTCTGATTTTTGTTATAAATCCTCCCCATTTCCAATATATCTCCTCCTTTCCAGTAAAGATTGCATCAAGAAACAGTCAATTCTCCACGTCTGATTGGTTTTGCAGGGAAGACATACAAAATTAGCAGCTGTTTTAACCTTTCCCGTGCTATTGTGTTCTGCAGCACAATAAGGTGCAGATCTCTACGGCGGTAAATAGCTTGGCTTTCTTTTATTCTCTTTCTGAGGATCCTCTTCCAACAAACTGCGTCCCTTAATCTACTGCCAGCTTTTCTTTTTAGTCACCAACCTCTTTATCTGTCATATGTCAGGAGAACAGCAGCAGGATTGGGTGTGTTGGAATATTGATTCAGGGTTGAGCTGCTTGTAGCCTAGAGACATCTCACAGAATAAGTCGTCGTGAACAAACGACAAGGGATGAAGCTCTGGACCACTGCACAAATATACTGGTTGATGTGAACTTGCATTAAAGATGAGTGCAAAGACAGACATAGATAACCCAGCAAACGGCGGCAATAGCAGCAGAGAAATATTGGACATCTTGTATGTAGACTGCATGTCCTCTAAAATAATACAAACGTCTAACGTTATTTGAAGCTAGCCCCTATAGGCAAGGTCATCTCTATGCCATCTGTCATGAGAACATGCATGTTTCCACTCTATGTATATTACATGCAGAACTAGTAAAAAGGCAGACAGGGTAAAGTGATTGATTTTTCAGTACAATTTTAGTTATTTTGGCCCCAGTTCATTAAGACTATCACTTTACACTGCAGTCTTAATAAAGGCAACACTGAAGTGAGATGTAACTAACTAATTACACCTCCTAATGAATTAGGCACATCTAACGCCTGTCGTGGGCCTAGACAAAAATGTTCTCCATGTCATACATTCTGGCTTATCCTGAAGGTGCCAACAGCACAAAGCTTTAGGCTTACAGTGGACAAACTGAATATTGACAATTTGCAGCTATGGAAGTTTAAAGTGGAAATGTTCCTGCCCAGGAATAACTTGTCTGACGTCATTACTACAGAGAGACAGCACATTAATAATCAGTGAGGTCACAAGAAAAACAGACAGGCATGAACACTGCTGTAGGCATGTCAGATAGATTGCAAAATTTACGATGCAAAAGAACGCAGTCAGAGGAGCGCCAAGGACGGTCATGAATACTCCTTTATTCCACAACGCGTTTCGACAGCAAAACGCCGGCTTCACCAGATGGAGACATAATTACATCAGGGGGAGGAATATATAAACACAAAAGGTGGCAATCAAAATCAAGCATGAAGACGACTTATTCATTATTTGAACTGGCTCTCTCCATGAAGTCTCTGATTTTGTTCAAACGCTGAATACCAATTCTTGGGGCCTCACTTTCTCGGCCCAAACATCTAACACAGGTATACAATTCTTGGATTTAATGATACACGTAGATCCAACAGGCAAATTTTCTGCATCCACACAATTCAAAAATGTAGACATGAACAAGTATTTGAACTTTAACAGTGGGCACCTTCCTAAATGGATTTTAAATATCCCTTATGGGCAATACTGGCGAATAAGGAAAAAATGTACACATGATAATGATTTTTTGACAGAGATGTTTTGAGGGAGCGGTTTCAACAAAAAGGGTACCCCAAGAGATTAATCCATGATGTCTTTTCCAAAACCAAAGAATTTTCACAGAAAGATTATATTGATAAAATGAAAACTAAAGTTAATGCAACCAAAACTACTTCAGAAATAGGAAAATGGAGTCTGGTTACTACTTTTAACGTTTCTCACACAATGTAATGTATGTAGTACAGTTCATATAGCGTCTTGTGCTTGGGTGCGATGAACATACATGAGACACAGGTTTGATATAGAAAAGTCCTGTATTACTTCATACAAGTTGGCAGAAATAGTCACACAGTTTGCAGACACAGAAACAGGAGACACAGCAGGCCAGAGCAATCCAAGCTCAGCAATCACTCTCCAATACAGATTCAGGATCTTCTTCTCTGTTACCGTAAGTCCATGCAAACGTGGGTCTTTCAAAGAGCAGGGTTCAGAGTCCACAAGTGCTTCAGAGTTCCTCAGTAGGAATAGCTGGAGTACAAAGTCCAAGGCTTACAGGAGTCAAGTCACAGGTTCACTGCAGGCTAGATTCTGAAGCACTGATTGCTCAGCTGTGGCTGCTTAAGAAGCAAAGGAGAGAATCAGGGCGGAAACATGCAAGCTGGAAACTCCATTTTGACTGAGGGCAAGATAGCTGCAGCAAGACAGAAAGTAAAATGGCTGACGAACAAACTGAGTTTCAGGAATATATACATAGAACCTTACATTACTCCCCCCTTAAGGACAACCTCCGGATGACCTCAGACCAGGCTTGTGTGGGTACCTCTGATGAAACTGACGGAGCAAGCGAGGAGCATTAACGTTATTGACCGGTTCCCATGAGTTGTCCTCCACTGGGTAGCCCTGCCATTTAATCAGATATTGTAACTGATTTCTATACAACCTGGAATCTAAAATCCTTTCCACCACAAATTCTTCCTGACCATCGACTAGCATTGGGTCAGGGCAAGGAGAGGAACGTCCAGGAAACGTATTGGGTGTCGCAGCCTTTAGTAGGGATACATGAAAGACAGGGTGGATTCTCATAGTTCTGGGCAGTTGAAGACGACAAGCAACGGCACTTATAATTTTACTGATTTTATAGGGTCCAATGTACTTATGTCCCAACTTAGACGATGGAATCCTTAACTTAAGATTTCTGGTTGACAGCCAGACCAAGTCTCCTACCTTGAAAGCTGGTGCAGGTTTACGAAATTTATCTGCTGCTTTCTTGTACCTTTCTTGAGCCGATTCCAGATTTTCCTTTAGAAGATCCATATTCTTCTGTAAAGACGTGATTCTTTCAGCTACTGCTGGTAAAGGCGTTTCTATGGGAAATCGTGGTAGAATGTTAGGATGATAACCTAGATTAGAGTAAAAAGGAGACTGTTTAGTGGAGGCACTCTGAGAGTTGTTATACGAGAACTCAGCTAATGGAAGTAGATCCACCCAATCATCCTGTAGGTGGCAGATAAAGCAGCGGAGATACTGCTCCAGGGTTTGATTGGTTCATTCGGTCTGTCCATTAGTCTGGGGATGAAAAGCAGAAGAAAGGTTTACTTTAATGTCCAATGCTGCACAGAAATTTTGCCAAAACCTAGAAGTGAATTGCACTCCTCGATCCGAAATAACCTCATCCGGTACTCCATGTAAGCGAAACACATCTTTAATCATCAAATCTGATGACTGTTTTGCAGTGGGTAAGCCGACACAAGGGATAAAATGAGCTGCCTTTGTTAGACGGTCAACCACCACTAGAATGGTGTTCTTCCCTTGAGAGGTTGGTAACTCCACAATGAAGTCCATAGAAATGGATCCCCACGGGCGGGACGGGGTGGGAAGAGGTTGCAACAGACCAGTTGGTGAGGAGCGAGGTGTTTTGCATCTTGCACAGACCTCACATGAAGTGACATAATTCAAAACATCCTTCCTGCAAGTGGGCCACCAAAAGAAACGAGAAAGAAATTCCTGTGTCTTTAGAATTCCTCTATGCCCAGCTATCTTGGAATCGTGAATGAGTTGCAATACTCTCAATCTGACTGTTTCAGGAATATACAGGCGTTGTCCCTGAATCCACACACCATTCTTAAAGACAAGACTTACGTCCCTTGGGGGTTGTGCCAAAAAGGAATCCGCATGGTATGCTTCCTTGATGTCCTTAAGTAGGTCTTGATTATGAATTACTCCTAGGAATCTAGAGTCAGGAAGAATAGTCTTAGGAGGAGTAATTGGACGTGTCTCTGCTGAGTAAATCCTAGAGAGTGCATCAGCCTTTCCATTGCGCGATCCTGGTCTATAAGAGATGATAAAATTAAATTGGTTTAAGAAAAGATTCCAGCGAGCCTGGCGAGGAGTCAGGCACTTAGCCGACCTGATAAACTCAAGGTTACGATGGTCTGTCAGGACGACTATTTGCTGTGCAGCTGCCTGAAGAAGGTGTCTCCATTCTTTGAAGGCGGCAATAATGGCCAACAACTCTCTATTGCCCACATCGTAGTTCCTCTCAGCCGAAGACAACTGCTGGGAAAAGAAGGCACAGGGATGCAAGACATTCTTCTCACCTGTTCTCTGAGAGAGTATAGCTCCAACGGCACAGTCTGAAGCATCCACCTCTATTATGAAGGCAAGCTCGGGGTTGGGATGTACTAGGATAGGTGCAGTGGTAAATTTATCTTTTAGACGGAAAAATGCTTCCTGGGCTTGGGGAGTCCAGGAAAACCTAGACTCTTTCCGGGTAAGTTGAGTGATAGGTGAAACTACCTCAGAGAAATTTCTAATGAAACGTCTATAGAAGTTGGAAAACCCGATGAAGCGCTGTACCTCCTTCACATTTCTAGGACTTGGCCAATCCTTGATGGCTTGGGTTTTGCTTCCATCCATACTAATTCCTTGTGTAGACAGTACATACCCCAGAAATTGAATCTCGGTCCTATGGAATTCACACTTTTCAAGTTTGATGTAAAGATGATTTTGTCTTAGACGTTCCAAGACCATTCTCACATGTCCATGATGTTCCTCTGTGGAGTTAGAAAAAATTAGAATATCATCCAAATAAATTACCACGAATGTATCTAGGAGATCCCTGAAGATGTCATTCACCAAGTGTTGGAAAGTGGCTGGGGCGGTACTCAGACCAAAAGGCATAACTAGATATTCAAAGTGTCCATAGCGTGACCTGAATGCAGTCTTCCATTCATCCCCAGGTCTAATACGGACTAAGTTATAGGCCCCACGAAGATCTAGTTTAGAAAAAAATTTGGCATGTCGCACTCTCTCCAATAACTCAGGGATTAAAGGCAATGGATAACGGTTTCTAATAGTAACCTTATTGAGTTCCCTATAGTCTACGCATGGTCTCAGAGATCCATCTTTCTTCTTTACAAAGAAGATGGGTGCACCTGCAGGAGATGAAGAGGGGCGTATGAAGCCCTTGGCTAGATTTTCATCTATGTAATCCTTTAAAGCCTTTAGCTCGGGCCCCGCCAGGGGGTAGATCTTACCAAAAGGTATCTCTGCTCCAGGCAATAATTCAATTGGACAATCATATGGACGGTGAGGAGGAAGCTGGTCAGCGTTCTTCTTGTCACATAAATCCACATAGTCCTGGTATACAGCTGGTAGTTCAGGGACTGACATGATTCCTTTAGGAACAGAGCAAGCTGAAACTTTTGGACTCATCTGTTTCTCTGGAAAGTGTAATTCCTTGGTCTCCCAGTTAATGGTAGGATTCTGAGCCTGCAGCCATGGTAGCCCTAGAATAATGGGAAAGTGGGGAGAAGAGATAAGCATAAAGGACAGTTCTCTTGATGATCTTTACCCATAAGAACCCTCAAAGGCTCTGTTTCCTGATCCACTGGTCCAGAGGTCAGCAGGGAGCCATCCACAGTTTCCATCTGTACTGGAGTAGCCTTCTTCACTGAACGTATTCCCTGTTTCAGAGCAAAGGAGACATCCATAAAATTTCCACTTGCCCCTGAGTCGATCATAGCAGAGCTAGACACCCAAGCTGAGTCAACCCAGAGTTTGATGGAAAGAAAGCAATGAGAATTGTTTTTCTTACAACTCAGCTGGGACACCGCTGAGGAAACTTGAAAAATGGCAGCGTTTACACAGTCAACGTCCTCAGAGGTAACGGAGTTTAAGTCCGAGAAATCAAGATCTGTTGCTGCAGATCTCTCTGGAGCCTGAGGCTCGGACCTGACAGATCCCCTCTCGCAACACTCACAATGAATGAGTGCTGCAGTAGTCTTACGAGAACGGCTGGGGCAGTTTATAATGAAGTGCCCTGACTTACCACAATAGAAACATAGATTCTCCTTAAAACGATGTTCCTTGCGTGCATCACTAACCCGTCGTTGTAAAGAGTCTACCTGCATGGGTTCAGGTTCAGGTTCCCGTGTAATCCTACTCAAAGGTTCCTTAGCTGGAGAGGAAGGTAGGAAAAGGTTAGTACGATTGCTTTCGAACCATCTCTCTTGCCTGCGTTCAGTCAGACGAGTATCAATACGGATGCAGTAGTTATTAAAGTCACCTAACGCAGTGGGAGGGTCGGCACGAGCAAGTTCATCCTTAATCAGTGGAGATAACCCCTTTCGAAAAATAGATTTTTTAGCGGAAGTGTCCCAAGTGGTATCAAGAGCCCATCTCCTGAAATCCAGGGCATATTCGGCTACTGAACGCTTACCTTGGCGCAAAGTTAACATGGCTGCTTCAGCTGTTGCACCTCGATTGGGGTCATCAAACACCTGCCCCATGGCTGAAATAAAAGCATCAAGGTGATTCAAACAATCATCCTCAGTCTCAATCAGAGGGTTTGCCCACATTAAAGCCTTGTTGGTAAGCAACATAATTATAGTAAGCACCTTAGATCGTTCAGTGGGAAATTGTGAAGCATGTGCAGAAAAAAAAAGATTGCATTGATTAATAAATCCCCTGAATTTCTCACGTTCACCGCCAAAACGAAAAGGGGGCAACTTGGAATCCCAGCACTCGGGGCTACGGCAGGAGCCTGGACTCGCCCCTCTAGAACCTCAATCCTGGCTCGCAAATCCTGGGTAGTCTGTCCAACCACTTGCAAATTGTGATTATTGAGGTCCTGTAGATTTGTAAAACGGGTCTTTATATTCTGCAAATCTGCAAGGATATTATCAGTCACTCCGCAAAGTTCCTTTATGCGGGCCTCCATTTTCCAGATCTTTTAAGACAGGATTACTGGAATGGTTGTGAGAAGTCACAACCACTATCATCACAGAAAGTTTCAACCAGACATCTGATATCCAGAGTTACAGCAGACAAAAAAGAGAAAAGAAAGGAAAAAAAAAAAACAATAGTGTTTACCTGTGGTAACACTGCAAAAAGAAAAAACTTAAGGGAATTGCTCACCTGGAATGGTTGTGAGAAGTCACAACCACTGTCATCACAGAAAGTACAACCGGACGTCTGATATCCACAGTACAGCAGACACAGCCTTCCAGACCCAGCAGACACTAACGTTTTGGCTTCAGAATCTTGTAATGTATGTAGTACAGTTCATATAGCGTCTTGTGCTTGGGTGCGATGAACATACATGAGACACAGGTTTGATATAGAAAAGTCCTGTATTACTTCATACAAGTTGGCAGAAATAGTCACACAGTTTGCAGACACAGAAACAGGAGACACAGCAGGCCAGAGCAATCCAAGCTCAGCAATCACTCTCCAATACAGATTCAGGATCTTCTTCTCTGTTACCGTAAGTCCATGCAAACGTGGGTCTTTCAAAGAGCAGGGTTCAGAGTCCACAAGTGCTTCAGAGTTCCTCAGTAGGAATAGCTGGAGTACAAAGTCCAAGGCTTACAGGAGTCAAGTCACAGGTTCACTGCAGGCTAGATTCTGAAGCACTGATTGCTCAGCTGTGGCTGCTTAAGAAGCAAAGGAGAGAATCAGGGCGGAAACATGCAAGCTGGAAACTCCATTTTGACTGAGGGCAAGATAGCTGCAGCAAGACAGAAAGTAAAATGGCTGACGAACAAACTGAGTTTCAGGAATATATACATAGAACCTTACACACAATTATCCGTGACCTCCTTAAGAAATATTGGTTTATTTTAAGAGATGATCTCGTTCTTTCAAAGCATTTGCCTTCTCAACCCAGAATAGTTTTTTAGAAAAAAACGCACACTCCGAAACTTGGTCGCCCCTAGCAACACTGCCCTTAGTTTTATCTCCTCTACAAACCATAGGGATATTAATATAGGTTGTTTTGCTTGTAGAACAGCGAAATGTCTTTGCTGTACAGTACAGACCAAAAGTTTGGACACACCTTCTCATTCAAAGATTTTTCTGTATTTTCATGGCTATGAAAATTGTAGAATCACACTGAAGGCATCAAAACTATAAATTAACACATGTGGAATTATACATTACACTTTACAAAAAAGTGTGAAACAACTGAAAATATGTCTTATATTCTAGTTTCTTCAAAGTAGCCACCTTTTGCTTTGATTACTGCTTTGCACGCAGAAAAGGTGAACGGCTGGACTCTACGTGCCTGGTTCCCACCGTGAAGCATGGAGGAGGTGGGGTGATGGTGTGGGGTGCTTTGCTGGTGACACTGTTGGGGATTTATTCAAAATTCAAGCGGTGACCGGTCCTGCTCACCCCAAACCATCTCGATTGGGTTCAGGTCTGGTGACTGTGGAGGCCAGGTCATCTGGCGTAGCACCACAACACACTCCTTCTTGGTCAAATAGCCCTTGTTTTAATTCATGCTTGATTTTTATTGGTACCTTTTGTGTATATGTATCCCCTCCCCTTGATGTAATTATGTCTCCACCTGATGAAGACGGCGTTCTGCTGTTGAAACACGTTGTGGAATAAAGGAATATTTATCACCATCCTTGGCGCTCCTCTGACCACTTTCTTTTGCATCGTATTCATCATCTCTCTTTGAGGGTTTGCGGCTGGTGCTGTCTTGGACATTGCACCCCTCTAATTCAAAACCTGTGTGGCCACTGTCAGCGCTCCCGAGAGACCGCTTCTTTCATTTATTTAGATTGCAAAAGTTGTCTGAGAGATTCAGCACAAACATGTAATTTCTGCTAAGGAAACTGTAAAAATGAGACTCCACAAAGAAAACGAGCATCTGAATGTAATGCTACAACTGATCACACAGCTAAGATCATTGGGTGAGGACTGAGGACATAAATGACAGCAATATTGCAGCTCTAATGCTGTTCAGTTTACTTATCAAACAGTGCACAAGTTTGTGCACTAGAGACAAGGCTTGACACAGACCTGATGCTGTAATTTGTAAAGACCAGGTTAGAAGATAAATACCAAAGAAGGGAAGAACTTGTGCGTTACTCAAAATAAGGTGACAGAGGAATCACTCTTAGGCCGGTGTCACACTTGCTAGTGTGATGCGAGAAACTCGCGCGAGTCTCTCGCATCAACACTCAGGCACTGCCACCATCACTCGGACCAGAGCATGCGGCAGCATGTATTTCTATGCAGCCGAACACTCCGATCCAAGTGCCGGCAGCAGTGCTGGGTGTTGATGCAAGAGACTCGTGAGAGTTTCTCACATCACACTCGCAAGTGTGACACCAGCCTTAAAGGGAATCTGTCAGGTCCCCTATGGCCTCCACTCCAGCAGCATTCAGCCATGTGTGATTAATCTCCCCCTAACCAGCCCTGTATAACATCATTCAGTTAAATAAATGCTTTAAAAACGCCTTTATAACCTCCGCTTTCCCTATAATAATGACGCTTTGACTAGTTGATGGGTGAGGGCGGGATAATATAATTTGCACAAGCGGTATCATTGCCGCTTATGTAAACCTGCGCACGTGCCCTGCTCATTCCGACAGCGTCACTGCGTCTCTGAAGCCATGTGTACGGTTCCCAGCTTCAAAGGCACGCACTGCACATGTCCAGAACTTTAGAAGATAACTTTCAGACATGCACAGTGTGCATCTCTGAAGCTGGGAAGCATACATCCGACTTCAGAGATGCAGTGATGCTGCCAAAATGAGCAGTGCATGTAAGTAGAAGGACCAGGCTAGGGTACCTTTCTTGTGACGGGTCCGGAACTGTCGGGGCTGTCTCCCCTGTTGTCTGGGGAAAAGCTTAAGGAACCATACCAACCTTTGCACTTAGCAGCAGGGGGCGTGACTAAGTGTCTGAAGTCTCAGCACGCATGGAAACTGGCAGAATTGGCGGGAGCAGACAGCGCGTGGCAGGGAGAAGTGATTGCTCCGTCCCTCGAGCACCGTAGCAGTGAAGGCCCACGCCCGAACATTCTCATTGCTAATCACAGAGACTGTGAGCAGAGATGTGCCATGTGCCAGTTGGTCCCCGCAAAACAAGTAGCCAGTCCGTGAGTTCCACTCGTGTGCCGCTTAAGAAAGTCTGGGTACGTGACTGTGAACTACTCCCTGACCCCTGGTGTATATTTGCTGAGCCACGTTGGGCTCAGACAGTGCCATAGCCTGTACCCTCCCACCACAACAATCTCTGGACTAAGGATCCCACGGAGAGTATCAGAGACTATCCGTTGCCGCCAGGACCCGGGTCATCGTTCTCTTAAGGACTTCACCGGATCAAGCCAGCACTGACCATTGTTGACGCCATCATTTGTTTCCTGGATTCCACTGCATCCCGCAACCTGCTCACACTTGGCGTAGTTGGCAGGATGCAATCCACCGGCACAGAAGAGACAGACCAAGCGGTAAGGGGTACCCCAAGGGCCAGCATATCCCTGGGGTGATGTTGAGTAACCTCCCAAAATTTACAGGGAGCAACACTCTGCTGTGGGACTGGACTGAGCAGGTCAGGGGAATGTTGAGGATGCACCCCATGACCTCGCACTGGAGACAGAGGTTGCCATGATGGTCCTGGATGGGAAGGCAAGGAGTTCCTTCATGCTCTGATTCCCCCACGAATGAGACACTTTTGACAAGGTACTGCAAATTCTGGAGGAAATGCACGGAGACCCCACAGATGTCAGAGAATTACGCAAGCGATTATTCAACCGTGTTCAAAGGCAGGAGGAGACTGTGACCCCCTACATGAACGCAGGAGATCCACGCTGCGATTGCTAAGCGAGATGGCGTAGGTGTAGGCGCTCTTGATATAGTGCTGCGAGATCAGTTAGTGGCAGGCCTTAGAAATGCGCTGCTAAAACAGGCCTTGCGAGAGCGCTTGCGGGTAAACCCACACATGACTTTTCTAGAAGTTGGAGGCGAAGCGTGTGCGCATAAGCAAGAGCAGAGGGTGACAGTCCCGATGGGGAAGGTCCAGAGTGGGGAGGTATCTGTGCCACCAACCATCAAGCCAAGTTAGGTGAGTGATATGTGGAAAGAGATCCAGGTCATGAGAGAGGAGTGGTCTGATTTGAGAGAGAGACCTTCGACACCATTGAACCCCCCTGGAGTCAAAACTTGTCCTGAGCCTCGTCAGGAGATGGGAACACCTCACATGGAAGAACAGACCACCTGCTACAACTGTAGAGAAATTTGACATTTTGCTTGGGGATGTGCACGACGGGGAAAACCCTTTCAGCGCTGTCCGTTAAACTAGAAGGCTCTGTGGCTGAGGGACGGTGCCTGGAGCCTGAGCAATCAAGAAAGAGAGCAAGAAGTCCCACAAGTTTAATTTCCCTGAGTCCTCTTGTTTGGGCCAAAATGGATAGTCAGGCCATCCGCTGTTTGATTGACATGGGCTCGCAAGTAACCACGATGCCTGAGATTTACTTCAGACGTCATTTTCCCGAGACGATGTGGCCTGAATGGGGCCCAGTGAACAAGTTGGCTGCTGCGAATCAGTTGCCCATCCCAGTCTCAGGGGTGGTCTGAATGCATATCACCTGTGTGGCAAAAATGTAGGCCGGAAAGGAGTTGTGTTGAGACCCTGGCAAAGGTCCCACTGTGACTCTAGGGATGAACATACTCAAGTAACTCGGAAATCTCCTGACCAATGAGACGGCAGACGCGTTCCTGAAGCAGTGGAGGCCTCGTACCCCCAAACTAAAGTGTTTCAACAGCTGATCCAGGTGGCACAGGCCCAAGAGACCTCGATTGAAGGGAATACATTGGGCAAGGTGATCGTCCCGGCAGCGGCCAACCTTGTTTTACAACCAGGACAGATCTCACTTACTCTGCCCATTTGAGCCTTTACCCCTCTAGGAGTTGAAGTTCAAATATAGCCAACTTTTATGGAGCAACGATGGGTGGCCCAGATGGCTAAGTAATAGTGATGAGCGAACGTGCTTGGTAATACCTGTTACTCACCCGAGCATTGTTGTACTCGCAGTACTCGGCGAGTACCGAGCATTTCTGGGTTTTCTCGGCGGGAGTTCTGGTGCACGCCCTGCATTTTTGGCGCCCTTTAATGCGCCAATCAACATGTAGGGATTGTCTGCCATGCACTGTAATGCTGTAGCCATCTTTGTTGTGGTATTACAGTGATTGGCTGGCCGCACAGCGTCAACAGGTGTATAAGAGACCTGGCGCCGCCATGTTCGGCACTGCTCCGGAATTAGCGAGTGTAGGGAGACCTGCTGCTGGGATAGGGTCAGATTTGGGGTTTAGAAGGTAGTGTAGGTATACCATCAAAGAATACACAAATCCAGTTAAATCAACAGTCCTCCTAAGGACTAATTACAGGGTAGATTGCAGTGCTAGGTAGGCAGGGAGTGTATGTGCGTATATACATATCAGTGCAAGGCATGCACGCACTGTATGTGGGTATATACAGTGCCTACAAGTAGTATTCAACCCCCTGCAGATTCAGCTGGTTTGATAAGATGCAAATAAGTTAGAGCCTTCAAACTGCAAACGAGAGTAGGATTTATTAACAGAAGCATAAATCTTACAAAACAAAAAGTTATGTTGCTCAGTTGAATTTTAATAAATTTTAAACATAAAAGTGTGGGTCAATTATTATACAACCCCTATGTTTAATATTTCGTGGAATAACCCTTATTTGCAATTACAGCTAATAATCGTCTTTTATAAGACCTGATCAGGCCGGCACAGGTCTGTGGAGTTATCTTGGCCCACTCCTCCATGCAGATCTTCTCCAAGTTATCTAGGTTCTTTGGGTGTCTCATGTGGACTTTAATCTTGAGCTCCTTCCACAAGTTTTCAATTGGGTTAAGGTCAGGAGACTGACTAGGCCACTCCAACACCTTGACTTTTTCCCTCTTGAACCAGGCCTTGGTTTTCTTGGCTGTGTGCTTTGGGTCGTTGTCTTGTTGGAAGATGAAATTACGACCCATCTTAAGATCCTTGATGGAGGAGCGGAGGTTCTTGGCCAAAATCTCCAGGTAGGCCATGTTATCCATCCTCCCATGGATGCGGACCAGATGACCAGGCCCCTTGGCTGAGAAACAGCCCCACAGCATGATGCTGCCACCACCATGCTTGACTGTAGGGATGGTATTCTTGGGGTCGTATACAGTGCCATCCAGTCTCCAAACGTCACGTGTGTGGTTGGCACCAAAGATCTCGATCTTGGTCTCATCAGACCATAGAACCTTGAACCAGTCTGTCTCAAAGTCCTCCAAGTGATCATGAGCAAACTGTAGACGAGCCTTGACATGACGCTTTGAAAGTAAAGGTACCTTACGGGCTCGTCTGGAACGGAGACCATTGCGGTGGAGTACGTTACTTATGGTATTGACTGAAACCAATGTCCCCACTGCCATGAGATCTTCCCGGAGCTCCTTCCTTGTTGTCCTTGGGTTAGCCTTGACTCTTCGGACAAGCCTGGCCTCGGCACGGGAGGAAACTTTCAAAGGCTGTCCAGGCCGTGGAAGGCTAACAGTAGTTCCATAAGCCTTCCACTTACGGATGATGCTCCCAACAGTGGAGACAGGTAGGGCCAACTCCTTGGAAAGGGTTTGTACCCCTTGCCAGCCTTGTGACCCTCCACGATCTTGTCTCTGATGGCCTTGGAATGCTCCTTTGTCTTTCCCATGTTGACCATGTATGAGTGCTGTTCACAAGTTTGGGGAGGGTCTTAAATAGTCAGAAAAGGCTGGCAAGAGAGATCATTAATCCACACATGTGAAGCTCATTATTCTTGGTGCCTGAACTACTTCTTAATACTTTAGGGGGACCAAACAGAATTCTTGTGGTTTGAGGGGTTGAATAATAAATGACACTCTGAATTAACTTTTAACGTTTTTAAAAAAAAAAATTAAAACAAAAATTTTTGCTGCAGTGCATTTCCCACTTCCAGGCTGATCTACAGTACAAATGTCACAATGCCAAGTTAATTCCGCATGTGTCAACCAGCTAAATCTGCAGGGGGTTGAATACTACTTGTAGGCACTGTAGATCTCAGTAGCAGACAGGCATTCTATGTGGCATACTTAATTGCATACATCAAGAGGGTCCATTTTATTAATGTCTGCTGCTGCTGCCTATTACATATATTGACCGTATCTAAGCAGTCCTAGGTCTCAATGGGCAGCAATTTTTTTTTTGCATCTTAATCCTGATTATTTTTTTCCAAAGCAATCCAGAACCCTAATTGCTTGTTGACACTGCAAAATACAGCCAGATGCTTTTCATAGTACAGCGTGAAAATACAGCTATTTTAAACGGGTTTGCCTGTCCCAGGCATGACATCTGAGTGCGCCTAAAATCTGCCATTTTTTGTGGTATTGTAGAATTTTTTTGGAGCTTCTTATACAATTTTTGACTATTTATCTGCCCAAAAAATATTTAGCTACAGGGCAGATATTTTACACTGGGGTTTGTCCACCACATGGATTGCATATCATTGCACTAAGAATTTTGCCATTTCATGTTTCCATAGAATTTTTTTGTTGTGTCATAGCCTAATTACTGACACAATTTTGCTGGCCCAAAAAAAAAAATACAGGGCAGATATTTAAAAGTGGGTTCTCTTCGTCAGGCGCCTGATCTATCAGCATGCTAAAAATTGTGGCATTTCAGGGCTACATTTCCTTTTTTTGCTGTGTCTTACCCTATTTCTATACAGTATTTTGGGGAAAAAATAAATCCAGGCCACATATTAAAAAGTGTGGTATCCCCGTCAGATGCCTGATCTATCTGTGTGCTAAAAATTGTGGCATTTCAGGGCTACATTCCCCTTTTTTTGTTGTATCTTACCCTATTTCTATACACTATTTTGAGGGAATAATAAATAAATCCATGCCACATCTTGAACAGTGCGGTATCTCCGTCAGACACCTGATCTATCTGTGTGCTAAAAATTGCAGGGCTACATTCCCCTCTCTTGCTGCATCTTACACTATTTCTATACACTATTTTGGGGGAATAATAAATAAATCCATGCCACTTACTGGACAGTGTGGTATCTCTGTCAGACCCCTATTTATCTGTGTGCTAAAAATTGTGGCATTTCAGGGCTACATTCCCCTTTTTCTGCTGTGTCTTACCCTACTTCTATATACTTTTTTGGGGGAAAAATTGAAAAATCCAGGCCAAATATTGAACAGTGTGGTATTTCCGTCAGACACCTGATCTATCTGTATGCTAAAAATTGTGGCATTTCAGGGCTACATTACACTGGATTTGCTGTCTGTTACCCTATTTGTATGCACTATTTTGGTGGAAAAATTTAAAAATACAGACCACATATTGAACAATATGGTATCTCTGTCACACGCCTATCTATCTGTGTGCTAAAAATTGTGGCATTTCAGGGCTGCATTCCCCTTTTTTTGCTGTGTCTTACCCTATTTGTATACACTATTTTGGGGAAAAATAAATAAATCCAGGCCACATATTGAATAGTGTGGTATCTCCGTCAGACGACTGATTTATCTGTGTGCTAAAAATTGTGGCACTTCAGGGCTATATTACACTGAATTTGCTGTCTGTTGCCCTATTTGTATACAGTATTTTTCTGTAAAAAAAATTACAAATAGAGGCCACATATTGAACAGTAGTATTTCCGTCAGACGACTGTTAGGGTTCGAGTTCCCGCTGCTGCACAGGGGGAGTCTCGAACTGGCCCCGCTGCGGTCTCCCATTCATCTCCGGCCGCAGTGGAGCCTGCTCAGCAGAGACTTCGGTCCAAGCATCTTGCCCACTCCACTACTGTGCAGTGACTTGCTGCTGTCTTTCCTGGATCTGCTATTATAGCCAGTGCTGGAGCAGACATCTTTGGAACAAAGTCCTGCGTTTTCCCTTCTGAGCATGCCCAGAGTGAGATCTCTCATTGGAGATCAGGGGTCACATGCTCAGGTACTGCAGCGGCTCCTATTGGTCCGCCAGGAAGGCCCTGCGATTACTGATGTTCTGAAACAAGTTTCATTGGTCCTTGTTTCTGGCAGGTCCTGTAGCTGTTGCTATAAAAGGGTAGCATGGCTGGGCCGCCAAGCGCTAATATCAACCATTGTATGCTATGCGCCAGTGTGATCATGCGTGTGTGTGGTTAGGGACCCGGCTGAAATAAGCCACTAGAATACCGACTTAATCGGTGAGGAGTTTGGTATGGTAGCTGGTCAGGGTCGGTGTCCTAGATGCCCTAGATTACCGGCATAACCGGTGAGGAGTTTTGATTGCCGTATTCAGGGTCTGGCGTTCAGACGCCATAGATTGCGGGTGACTCCCGCGAGGACATTAGCACATGATCACGCTTTATGTACGCTTAGCACTTAACTGTGTACCTGGGAGCCTGACAGGACACAGTGCTTTTTCTCAGCGGCCCTGCGACGTAACAGGGTTCGCTTTCTACGCTAGACAGCGCCCTAGCGTGTTTTCTTTGCGACTCAGTTGTGTCTAGTGAGTGCGCACACATCGCCATATAGCGCTGCGGCTCTCTTTCTTGCGGCTCTGTGGATTAACAGAGTTCGCACTTATTGCCACAGCGCATTACGGCGTTTATGTTAGCGACTCTGCGGGATAACAGAGTTTGCTTCTCGCGCCATTTTTACTAGCAGCAGGCTCCGCTTGCACGGTGGACCCCGGGCTGCGAACGCACCTCTCTACATTATATATTTGGTGAGTTCCGCAGACCTTTAACATAATATTAGCGCCAGGGTCTGGCTAGTAAAATGGCGGATGACCAGCGTCTATCGCAGTACATCCAGCAGCTGGAGGGTAGGTTGGCGGCTCTTGAGCGCACAACCTCAGCTGTGGATGTTACCGCAGTCGCTGTTCAGGCTGCTAGCGTGGCTGCAGCCAGTTTGTCTTCTGCCACCTCTGCCCCTACATTATCCCACCTCCCGCTTCCTGACAAGTTTGCCGGTGACAGCAAGCAATGTCGGGGATTCGTGAGTCAGTGCTCTATACAGCTCGAGCTTCTGGCTGGACGTTTCCCCACGGATCGGGCACAAGTGGGTTTTGTACTCTCTCTACTCTCGGGCAGAGCGTTGGAGTGGGCAACGCCGCTGTGGGAGCGCGACGATCGTGTGGTGCGGAGTGCTCCTCGTTTCTTGGAGGCTCTTAAAAAGGTCTTTTTAGGACCTCAGGTCACCCACGATACGGCACTTCAACTGCTGGCATTGGCACAGGGTTTGTCTTTGGTCAGTCAGTTTTCCGTCCAGTTTCGGACTCTGGCCTCAGAGCTAGACTGGTCAGATAAAGTTCTTATTCCAGTCTACTGGCGAGGTCTGGCTGATCATGTTAAAGATGCTTTGGCTACCAGGGAGATTCCCGCCACACTGGAGAAGCTTATCTCCATATCTACCCGCATTGACCTCCGTTTTCACGAGCGGAGGTTGGAGCGGGCCCAGTGTAGGCAGAGAATTAGGTTGGCTCCCACCTTTGCCAAACCTCTCGAATCCCCCGATCTGGCGTCCGAACCCCAAAAGGCCACAGAGGTTCCTCATGCAGGACCTAAGTCTCGGACCGTCCGAGTATCCGTGGTCTGTAACCTTTGTCAGCAGACAGGACACTATGCCAACAAATGTCCACAGCGATCAGGGAAGTGATCGCGTCTAGTGGCCCTGGCAGGAGGTTCACTAGAGACAGCGGCATTTTCCTCCAAGATGACATTTAAAGGGACAATCACTGTAGGCACCTCCACTTTCACCGCCGACCTTTGCGTGGACTCAGGAGCAGAGGGGAACTTCATGTCCTCTAACTTTGCTCGCCGTCATGCAATACCTCTGGTGGCGCTTGACAAATCAGTGACTGTCCGGGTAGTGAATGGGTCGACATTGCCCTCACAAATTACACACCAGACTGTTCCACTTTCATTGTTAGTATCTCCTTCCCATCAGGAACTTATTTCCCTACTCGTCCTTCCGAGGGAATAGACGAGTCCTACTAGGTATACCTTGGCTCCGTTTCCACTCCCCACATATAGAGTGGACTTCGGGTAGGATACTGGGTTGGAGTGATGCATGTAGAGGCAGATGTGTCAGGAGTTGCGTTCAGGTTACCACTACTGAGTTACCCTCAGATCTTACTCCACTTCCCAAGTGCTACTGGTCATATGCAGACGTGTTCTCCAAGAAGGCTGCGGAGACTATTCCGCCTCATTGCCCCTATGACTGTCCTATCGACCTCTTGCCTGGCGCAGAACCTCCTCGGGGAAGGGTCTATCCCCTCTCTCTTCCTGAGACAGAGGCCATGTCGCAATATATTCAGGAGAACCTGGCAAGAGGGTTTATTAGGAAGTCGGTGTCACCGGCAGGGGCGGGATTCTTCTTCGTGCAGAAGAAAAACGGAGAATTACGTCCGTGTATTGATTACAGGGGTCTTAACGCCATCACCGTTAAAAACAAGTATCCGTTGCCCCTGATTTCTGAGCTCTTCGATAGGCTTCGGGAAGCAAGGGTATTCACTAAACTAGATCTGCGCGGTGCTTATAACCTGATTCGCATCCGTGAGGGGGACGAATTGAAGACGGCTTTTAATACCAGGGATGGGCATTACGAATATCTGGTGATGCCCTTTGGGCTCTGTAATGCCCCAGCCGTTTTCCAAGACTTTGTCAATGACATCTTCCGGGATATGCTCTCCACCTCGGTCGTAGTCTATCTGGATGATATACTCATCTTCTCTCCAGATATTGACTCCCACCGGAGAGATGTCTGCAGAGTCTTCGAACTCTTACGGGCTAATTCCCTTTATGCTAAGTTAGAGAAATGTATGTTTGAGCTGGAGTCTTTACCTTTCCTTGGTTATATCATCTCAACCCAGGGATTGGCTATGGATCCGGCCAAACTACAGGCTGTGATGGACTGGCAGGAACCCCACTCTCTTAAAGCGGTGCAGCGCTTTATGGGGTTCATTAATTACTATCGCCAGTTCATTCCGCATTTCTCTACCTTGGTAGCTCCCTTGGTAGCCCTCACCAAGAAGGGAGCAAATCCCAAATTGTGGTCGGAAGAGGTCTCCAAGGCTTTCACTTCTATTAAGTCTCATTTTGCTAGCGCTCCCATCCTACATCGCCCCGATGTTGATAAGCCATTTTTATTGGAGGTGGATGCCTCATCCGTTGGTGCTGGAGCAGTCCTCTTCCAAAAGGATGCTCAAGGTCGGAAGAATCCTTGCTTCTTCTTCTCTAAGACCTTCACATCAGCGGAGAGGAATTATTCCATCGGGGATAGGGAGTTGCTAGCCATGAAATTGGCCTTCTCTGAATGGAGACATCTGTTGGAGGGGGCCCGCTTTCCCTTCCAAGTCTTCACCGACCACAAAAATTTGGTGTATCTGCAGACAGCCCAGCGGCTTAACTCTCGCCAGGCCAGATGGTCCTTGTTCTTCTCCCGGTTTAATTTCACACTCCATTTCCTCTCGGGAGAGAAGAACATTCGTGCCGACGCTCTCTCTCGCTCTGTGGTGTCCTCTGAGGAGGAGGTGGAGGAGCCTCGGCTTATTGTCCCCACAGAGAGCCTGAGAACAGTGGCCCCGGTTTCGCTAGAGTCTGTGCCCCGGGCAAGACTTTTGTACCTACCAACTTGCGACCGGAGGTACTCTCTTGGGCACATTTGTCCAGGGTGGGTGGACACTTTGGGGCAAAGAGGACATCTGAATTGCTGGCGAGGACATACTGGTGGCCGCATATGGTCAGTGACGTTGGGGATTATGTTCGGGCGTGTGTCTCCTGCGCCAAGAATAAGTCTCCACGACAACGGCCAGCTGGGTTACTTTACCCTTTGCCGGTGGCAGACAGGCCCTGGGAGATGGTTGGAATGGACTTTGTGGTGGGCTTGCCCAAGTCTCGGGGTTGCACCATCATTTGGGTAATCACCGACCATTTTTCCAAAATGGTGCATTTGGTGCCGCTACCACGGTTACCTTCTGCACGGGCTCTGGCAGCGTTGTTCGTTAGGCACATCTTCAGTCTACACGGCATGCCGGACAAAATTGTCAGTGACCGAGGTCCCCAGTTTGCGTCTTGGTTCTGGAGAGAGCTTTGTCGTCTACTCAGTATTGAGTTAAATCTCTCTTCAGCGTACCATCCTGAGACGAATGGGTTGGTAGAGAGGGCCAACCAGACCTTGGTCACCTATCTACGACATTTTGTCTCGGCCAGGCAGGATGACTGGGCATCCTTGCTACCATGGGCTGAGTTTGCACTAAACAATGCTGTGGCTGATTCCACCGGACAGACACCATTCCTCCTAAACTACGGTCAGCATCCGCGGGTTCCGGTGCCCATGCCTGTGTCTTCCGCCGACTCCAGGGTGGTAGACTGGGCTGTGGAGGCACGGGACATTTGGGACCGTACCCAGTATGCCATTCAGGCATCCAAGGAGAGGATGAGGTCGTCCGCCGACGCACATCGGCGCCCCGCTCCATCATTTGCTCCTGGGGACTTGGTGTGGCTCTCCGCCCGTAACATCAGGCTGCGATTTGAGTCCACTAAGTTGGCACCCCGCTACCTGGGTCCTTTCAAGGTCCTCGAGCAGGTTAACCCTGTGGTATACCATTTGGCTCTTCCACCACGCCTGGGTATCTCCGACACCTTTCACGTATCCCTCCTGAAATCCGTGCTCATGTCCTGGTTTTCTGAGTCATCTGCCGGGACATCGGGTTCATCTACGGATGATCATGAGGTGAACGCCATCGTAGGGTGTAAGGTGGTACGGGGCAAAAAGTTTTATTTGGTGGACTGGAGGGGCTATGGGCCTGAGGATAGGTCTTGGGAGCCTGCCGAGCATGTTCACACTCCGCAGCTCATCGCTGCCTTTGAACGCAGCGAGGCCCAGAGAAGGGGGGGCCCTAGGAGGGGGGGTAATGTTAGGGTTCGAGTTCCCGCTGCTGCACAGGGGGAGTCTCGAACCGGCCCCGCTGCGGTCTCCCATTCATCTCCGGCCGCAGTGGAGCCTGCTCAGCAGAGACGTCGGTCCAAGCGTCTTGCCCACTCCACTACTGTGCAGTGACTTGCTGCTGTCTTTCCTGGATCTGCTATTATAGCCAGTGCTGGAGCAGACGTCTTTGGAACAAAGTCCTGCGTTTTCCCTTCTGAGCATGTCCAGAGTGAGATCTCTCATTGGAGATCAGGGGTCACATGCTCAGGTACTGCAGTGGCTCCTATTGGTCCGCCAGGAAGGCCCTGCGATTACTGATGTTCTGAAACAAGTTTCATTGGTCCTTGTTTCTGGCAGGTCCTGTAGCTGTTGCTATAAAAGGGTAGCATGGCTGGGCCGCCATGCGCTAATATCAACCATTGTATGCTATGCGCCAGTGTGATCATGCGTGTGTGTGGTTAGGGACCCGGCTGAAATAAGCCACTAGAATACCGACTTAATCGGTGAGGAGTTTGGTATGGTAGCTGGTCAGGGTCGGTGTCCTAGATGCCCTAGATTACCGGCATAACCGGTGAGGAGTTTTGATTGCCGTATTCAGGGTCTGGCGTTCAGACGCCATAGATTGCGGGTGACTCCCGCGAGGACATTAGCACATGATCACGCTTTATGTACGCTTAGCACTTAACTGTGTACCTGAGAGCCTGACAGGACACAGTGCTTTTTCTCAGCGGCCCTGTGACGTAGCAGGGTTCGCTTTCTACGCTAGACAGCGCCCTAGCGTGTTTTCTTTGCGACTCAGTTGTGTCTAGTGAGTGCGCACACATCGCCATATAGCGCTGCGGCTCTCTTTCTTGCGGCTCTGTGGATTAACAGAGTTCGCACTTATTGCCACAGCGCATTACGGCGTTTATGTTAGCGACTCTGCGGGATAACAGAGTTTGCTTCTCGCGCCATTTTTACTAGCAGCAGGCTCCGCTTGCACGGTGGACCCCGGGCTGCGAACGCACCTCTCTACATTATATATTTGGTGCGTTCCACAGACCTTTAACAACGACTGATCTATCTGTGTGCTAAAAATTGTGGCACTTCAGGGCTATATTACACTGAATTTTACTGTCTGTTGCCCTATTTGTATACAGTATTTTTCTGTAAAAAAAATTACAAATAGAGGCCACATATTGAACAGTGTGGTATTTCCATGACACGCCTCATGTATCTGTGTTCTACAAATTGTGGCATTTGAGAGCTCCAACTGTTTTTGCTGTGTGTTACCCTAGTACTAAACACTATTTTGCTTTCAAAAACAAAAATACAGGCCACATATTCAACAGTATAGTATCTCGGTAAAAATACTTATGTTTCAAATTGTTACAGCTGCTTCATGACTGTGTCTTAAATGCACCAAATACTACCACCATCATCATCTTCTGACTAGAAGAGCCAGAGCAAGAGCACGGTGCCAGGACTCACAACTACCGTAGCCTGGTGTTCCTAGGCCGGATTCTGACAATCCATCAACTACTAATACTGAACTTTGTTGTGAATACGTTGGAGGCGACTTTGGAGCTGGGGCTCCCTCCTGTGGTTGCTGAGGGTAATGAACCAATTGCTGAATGGCTTTCAGCTGGGTCCAAATGGTCTGATATAAATGACCTGAACTCCCATCAGCCTTGCCGGTAATCAATTGTTCTTCCAGGTTTTGGTTGGAGCTCAGCTTGCGTTCCTGCTTTCATTCAGATAAGTGACTTGCTGTTTTTTTCCTCTGGTTGAATTTTCCTTGCTGGTTTGCTGCATTGCAGTGGACTTCAGCCTGGTCCCCTTTTGGGGCCTGGCTCTGCATTTGTGCTCAGTTTGTGTTTGCACCTTTGCTCTGTTCCTGTGTCACTTTTTATTTGCTGAATTGCTGTGTGTTACACCAGAGATCTGATTTAGGTGACAGAGATCGTGTGATCTCAGGTTTTTAGTTAATCAGAAGTGTTGGTATTTTTGTCAGGGTTTTTTGGGTTGCAGTCAGAATTCTTTCCTATACTTTTCTATCTAGACAGATTTGGACCCCAGCGTTTGCTCATTCTATTTTTTGTCTGTGTTCGTATTTTCTTCTTGCCTAACCGCCATTACATGTTTGGGGGCTTCCTATTTCTTTGGGGTTCTGCTATGGGGCAGTTAGCTTTCATCTTTCTGTCTTTAGGTGTAGCTATCGCTCCGGCTGTGACGAGGCATCTAGGATCACCATAGGTACGCTCCACGGCTACTTCTAGTGTTGTGGTTAGTTTAGGGTCCTGCAACCCAGTAGTTTCCAGCCTCTCTGGTGTATTGCTACTTTGGCTATTTTTGCAATTTCTCCTCAGCTACCAAAACATAACAGAACTTGCTGGACGAGGACGTCACAAAGGAGCCTCTGCAGTTTCTAGGACAGAAGCTAGAGATTTTGACATTTCGACTGGATTTCAAGATGTGTCAATTGGAGAGCATGGTGGTTGTAGTTGTGACTTCTATGATATGGGTGTTTCCACTAGACAATACATCCAACATGTTATTGAATCAAAATATGGTTTTTCTCGCAACTCTATTCAGCTGTGCACAAACTATGTCAAATTGATAGCTAGTCCCCAGTGGATCTTGTCACAATACCATGTTGATTACAGTCACCAGATGTTATCTAGATCCCTAATATCACCTCTACTTTACCAGCATGATGAATTAATAGGAAAAGCATGTGGTTTTGATGGAGAAAGAAACTAAATAAGATCAATGAGGTGTTTAGCCACACCCGAAATGTAGAAATAGTAAAGATTACAATTACTTTCACCAATGAGTTACCACACACTTCACCAACTTGCTTTCACTTTTACAACATTATATTCCGAAGCCTTGAAGAAGATGATGAATATATTATGATTTGAAGGGAATAGGTATTAATAATTATCACTCAAATGATGTTACAGAAGTCAGAACATACACAACCTGTGTGGCAATAATTTACCACCGAAATTTTGAAGTATGAGACTAGTATCATCTTGTGGATTGATGTGAGCCACAAAGTCCTTCAAAGTGAAACTGTTCTGGATGTAATGTACAATTTTCTCTTGAAAACTATAATATGCCTTCTCTGATGCTTGCATTAAAGAACTGATTGGCCAGATATATACCGACTCAGGAAGACGGGGCTGTCGGTATCTGTGCTGCGCCAGGTCCATAACTGTCAAGGCTGCGTCCCCTGTTTCTTGGGCAAAGGAATAGGGGAACAGACAGGCCCATTACCCAGGAAGAGGGGGCGTGTTTAGACAGGGAACCTGTCAATAATCTGATGGAAAAAACACGCAAACCAGGAGTGAGTCCCCCCGCTGTTAGCGTGTAAGCGGAAGGGGGGGGCAGCGCTCTACGCAACTGAAGCACCGGCTCTGCGACCGATTGCAGCAGACAGACCCGGTGACCTAGTGGCAGGGGGGCAATCCTAAGAGAAAGCAGGCACATCAGATTTTTTGGTCCGGGACTATCAGCACATAGGAGGCTGAGCAGCGTGCTACTTCCTTAGAGCACTTGTTCTGCGAAGGACTGTTCAGGTTGGTTCCTGACACTAAAAGCGGTACTGCCAGAGAACGAGGCGCCATGTGCCCAGTGACCACCAGAGAGCGAGTCTGAACTAAATATCGATGGCCTTGTTGATGCTGGTAGTCAACAACTGCCCTCTTCTGCTCACAAATCCTTTCCAGCATGTTTAGTGTAGAGTTCCAATGCGTGGGCACATCACACACCAGTGGGTGAGCCAGAAGCTGCAAACGCTGTTGTGTTGAAGCATATCAAGGGCGGATGAAGCTGTAGCTGACTTTCTAAAATGGGCACGCAGGGAGGCATACATTCATAAAGAGCTGACTTTCTAAAATGGACACGCAGGGTCGCTTATGAGAAACCATTGAACAACGAGGTTAAGCACATGGGCCAGGCATTTGTGTGAGCTTGCCTCATCTCAGAGCCGCCAGCAGGTTCCGGCCATTGTCACACACTACCATGCCTGGCTGTAGGTTAAGCGGTGTCAGCCACACATCTGCCTGCTCTTTCAGAGCTGTCCACAACTCTTCAGCATTGTGCGGTTTGTCACATAACCATATTAGCTTCAGCATAGCCTGTTGCCGCTTGGCTGAGGCAGTGCTGCAGTGCTTCCACCTTGTGACTGATGTGTACATTTTGTAGATGGAGGCTGAAGAGGAGGAGGAGATGTAAGATCTGTAGACTGGGGCAAGCGTGATTGATGTAGGGCACGAAATCCTTGGCGTCGGGAGGATGTGGTCCATCCCAATGTCCGACTGTGTCCCGGCTTCCACTATGTTAGCCCAGTGTGCCATCAGCGAGAAGTACCGTCCCTGGCCACAAGCACTTATCCACGTGTCTGTGGTTAGGTGGACTTTCCCAGTAACAGCATGGTTGAGGGCCCGGGTAATGTAGTGGAACATGTGCTTGTTTAATGCCATGATGGCACACAGGGAGAAAGAGTGGCGGCTGGAGACAGAGAACTTTGGGATGGATTCAGAGAGCTCCGTCTCCACAAGGCTAAAAGCCAACTTTTAGACCACAAGTAGATGAGAAATGGGCGAATTTAATAGTGTTTTTTTATGGCATTGACTGGATATTTCCACTTGCATTCCAAGGACTGGGGTATGGAGAACTAAATGCTGCGCTGGGACAAGGACCTGGACGTGCTTGTTGATGGTGCTATTTGAGTTTGTGTGCAATGACAGATGCAGGGCAGGAGGCATCTTCGCATGCACCATGGATAAGGGATTTGCTTGCATGCACAACAGCGGAGGAAACAGTGGTATCACCTGCAGACACTGTTCCTGGAGCCTGGAGTTCAGCCCACAAAGTTGGGTGCTTTGCTGCCATGTGTTTGATCATGCTGGTGGTGGACAAGCTGTTATTTTCGCTACCCCTGCTGATGCTGGCATAGACAGTGGTGCAAATGGCCTCTTTGAGGTTATCGGCAGAGTCTTTAAAATACACTAGACTCGGGAAGTCCTAACAGTTGTACTGGCAACTTCTATCGTGTTGGTGTTACAGGGACTTCAGTGTCTCCCTCTCCTACTTCACCACCTCACCCCCTGTGTTTCTGGGTTCCCCAAGGCTCAGTTCTAGGACCTCTGCTCTTCTCCATCTACACCTTCGGCCTAGGACAGCTCATAGAATCCCACGGTTTGCAATATTATCTCTACACCAATGACATTCAGATCTACCTATCTCAACCTGAGATCACCTCCTTTCTGACCAAAATCACACAATGTTGGAGGTCATTTTGTAGGGCTCTGGCAGTGCTCCTCCTGTTCCTCCTTGCACAAAGGCAGAGGTAGCGGTCCTGCTGCTGGGTTGTTGCCCTCCTACGGCCCCCTACATGTCTCCTGATGTACTGGCCTGTCTCCTGGTAGTGCCTCCAGCCTCTAGACACTACGCTGATAGACACAGCAAACCTTCTTGCCACAGCTTGCATTGATGTGCCATCCTGGATGAGCTGCACTACCTGAGTCACTTGTGTGGGTTGTAGAATCCGTCTCAAGGTACCACAAGTGTGAAAGCACAACCAACTTTCAAAAGTGACCAAAACATCAGCCAGAAAGCATTGGTATTGAGATGTGGTCTGTGGTCCTCACTTGCAGAACCACTCCTTTATTGAGTGTGTCTTGATAATTGACAATAATTTCCATCTGTTGTCTATTCCATTTGCACAACAGCATGTTAAATTGATTGTCAATCAGTGTTGCTTCCTAAGTGGACAGTTTGATTTCACAGAAGTTTGATTTACTTGGAGTTATTTTCTGTTGTTTAAGTGTTCCCTTTATTTTTTTGAGCAGTGTATTTATCAGCTGTGAAATTTGGATATTATTGGTAATAGGTATGGGAAAAGATGAAGAACCTTGTGCCACGGGTGTGTTGATAGTTACAGCCTGTGCACTTGGATCGCCCGCCATGGAAGGGATACTCGGTACCGGGCCGGTGTATTGAAGGGATGTGTCACAGCGGCAGTGACCCGGTCCATGGCCCTGGGCGTCCAATAAAAGGGGAAATTTACGGGGGATGTTAGAGTTTGTAGTAAGGTATTCATGACCCAACTTGTGGTATCTGGTCAGAGATGACTAGCACTGCAGTGCAGATCCTCTGAGACTGATGGTGTGATGCAGCAGAGTTGGAATAGCTCCCCACTAGTGAAGCCTGTCTCAGGGCAGTGAGATGGTATAGGAAGTAATGGTGCTGAAAGATGTAGCAGAGTGGAGTGTGTGCTACAGGAAGGACTTGAGAAGACACAGTCAGATGCAGTTTCCAAAGCTTTACTTACAGTTTTTGCAGGCAAAGTATCCAGGGCATTGAGTACGGATAGTGCTGGAGTAGGTCAATCTGAAAGCAATTTGGAATCCCCTTATTTCAGGTGGGATGTGAGCAGTGTCAGACTGAAGAACATTGGGCCCACCAGAGGATTTGATTCTGGGGGCCCACCTTTCTCCCCCACTCAAGAGCCCCATAGCAGCTGCAAGGTTTTCACTATGAACGCTCCTAAAGAAGAAGCTAGGGCCCACCGGAGGATTCTCTGCTTTTTTGGTGGTCCAGTCCAACCCTGGATGTGAGGTCTCCTTTCTAGCGCTGTTCTCTGAGGCACTGGCTGCTATAAGTTTCTCTCTCTCTCTGTCTCTTGTCTAGGTAGAACTTCACTCTCATAACAGCCAGCTCTAGCCTGATTCAGGAATCACTCTGCTATGGAGTCTCCGGCTCACAAGTGCTGCTGCATTGTAGAAGAGTCTTAATTGGGACAGAGGACTTGCCGTTCTCTGCCCTCCGGATTCTGCTGCTGGGACTTTACTTCACCCTCTCAGCCTCGGACTTCGGGGGTCTGGTTTCTGGCGCTCAGACCTGGGGGTGAGCTCTCCATAGCCCCTCTTTTTCCCCAGCTCATCTCCACATGTCTTTCCTCTCTCGTCACTCCAGCCAGACTTCTAACTCCTCCCCAGCCAGAATATTCCAGAGAAGCTCTCCTGAAAATCAGAAAAGGTGTTGCATGCTGTGTTACCTGTTAAGGGATCATTCCTTGCTTTCAGGCATGACATCACTCTCCCCTGGAGTGAGGCGAGGTCCCTGTGGCAACCAAACTCCTGGTGTGCCACATTCCCTCCTAGTACAATTCAGTACTCCTGAACTGAGGAAACATAAAAGAAAACATATTATAACTATTTACAGAATTGTAACATCAAATATATACATTTGGCGGTCTTGAAATTGGATGTCCTTTTTCACCCTAGCAAAGTACATTGTGAGGGACCCGTCTCAAAGCCTCAACGTAGGCCTTGGGCGGGCTACAAGGCATGGCTGGTCTCCCTTTTGGACCACTTCTTCGGCCACGTCAGACGGTTTTTGTTCTGTAGTCATTAATATTAACTATTTACAAGCATTGTCTTGGTCACTACGACGAATCTAGTGACTCAATCGTCCAATTAAAGAATGAAATCAGAATGGTTAAAAGTTGCAATTATAAACATTAACTTATTTACATTACTAGTACAGTAGCATGTTAGTCCATATACCTGGATGGGATCTGACCTCTAGTACTACGGACTGATTTACGCAGTACAGGTGTCTCTAGTGATCTAGCCTGGTCTAGTACGTGTGTTGGTAAGCTGGGCAGTAACCTTCTGCGATTTCCTAGACTCACTGTGGGTGTGACAGATTCACTGCTAGCAGGGGGAAGATTTTCACGTTCCACTGCAGGTGTGACTTCTGGCACTTGAACTGGCAGTTCTTCAGGCTAATCATGAGTCTCTTCTCTTTCAGGCACTGTCGGTTGGGCAAAGGTCAAGACGGGCACTACTATAGCCTGGTTTACTCTTGTCCAGTTCGACGGGAATTCGCCAAGTACAGTGCGGACCTTTTCTTCCACTTTTTCTACTGACAAAGGAATGTCCTTTTCTCCAATCTTTCCCTTTAACTGGTCAGGGCATGATTTTAGGTGATCCCTGGACACTGCTGTGGACTTTTCTCCTCCTTCCTTGCTGATAAGGCACACCTTGGTAGTGTCGAAGTTCGAGGGCATAATGGTATATGGCTCAGCTTCCCACTGGTCGTCAAGCTTGTGGAGTCGCCTTTTCCTTTTGAGTACCTGTTCTCCAGGTGCCAAGGTAACTGCAGGTGAATGCTGGTTGTAATTTCTTTCTTGTTTTTGTCTCGCCTGAGAAAAGCTCTTCTCTACACATTCTTGCACCTTGCGGTACTGTTGCTGACGCTCAGTATCCCAGTCTGCATCTGGTGATGTTACCTCAGGTGTCAGGACTCCCATGTCCAAAACAATTGGTAATTTTCCAGGTCTTGCTCTCATTAGTTAGGCCGGTGTACAGTTGGTAGAATTCACCGGAATGTGGTTGTAGAGATCCACCAGATCTGGCAACTTTTCTGGCCACTAGAGTTGAGCATTCCGATACCGCAAGTATCGGGTATCGGCCGATATTCGCTGTATCGGAATTCTGATACTTAGTTCCGATATTTTTCATATATCGTATACCGGAATCGGAAGTTCCCATAATTCTTTGAGAGGCAATGTTATTTTAGTCAGCCAATGAGGAATCCTAAGAAGTGTGGGCACATCCTGTAATGCTGCGGTCATGTTAACTAATGGCATGGCTGTGATTGGATGCTGAAATGATGTCAGAATGCACTATAAAAGGCGCCTCCGCCATTTTAGCGTCACTGTTCTGTGAATTCAGTTAGGGACAGAACGCTGCTCTGCTGACTCTGAGGGACAGTTAGAGATTGCGATTTTGTGTACTGTGCTTTAGGCAGGCTAGTTTACCAACCGCTGTGTAAAGCTTCCTTTTGCCTTGCAGTGTTGTTTTAACAGCTCTGTGCAAGGTGTGTGTGTGAGTGCAGGTGACGTTGCAGTTTGCTCTGCATCCAACGCTGTTTGTAGGCATCTGCACGTGTCACTCACAGACTCTTTTTTTTTTCTTTAGTGTAATTCTTGCTGCTCCATTCAATTGAAATTATAGTGTGACGCGCTTCCATCCGTATACAATACATTGGTTGCAAACACTATAGAAGTACAGAAAGGAGCCTTTCAGAGATAGTGAACAGTTGTGTGCAGTGTTCACTCTAGTCTGTGAGGTTTTTTTTTTTTGAGTGCAGATCCCGCTCCAGTTAGTTCTTGAACCACTGCTGTTTGTCCTCTGCTGAGCGTGTCTCACTGCCTCATCCTTGACATTTTTTTCTAATTGGTGCTGCTCCATTCTATTTAAAAAAAATCAAATCTATTAGTGTGACGTGCTTCCATCCGTATCCAATACATTGGTTGCAAACACTATAGAAGTACAGAAAGGAGCCTTTCAGAGATAGTGAACAGTTGTGTGCCGTGTTCACTCTAGTCTGTGAGGTTTTTTTTTTTTGAGTGCAGATCACGCTCCAGTTAGTTCTTGAACCACTGCTGCTTGTACTCTGCTGAGCGTGTCTCACTGCTCATCCTTGACATTTTTCTCTAATTGGTGCTGCTCCATTCTATTTAAAAAAAATCAAATCTATTAGTGTGACGTGCTTCCATCCGTATCCAATACATTGGTTGCAAACACTATAGAAGTACACAAAGGAGCCTTTCAGAGATAGTGAACAGTTGTGTGCAGTGTTCACTCTAGTCTGTGAGGTTTTTTTTTTTTTTGAGTGCAGATCACGCTCCAGGTTAGTTCTTGAACCACTGCTGCTTGTACTCTGCTGAGCGTGTCTCACTGCCTCATCCTTGATATTTTTCTCTAATTGGTGCTGCTCCATTCTATTTAAAAAAATCAAATCTATTAGTGTGACGTGCTTCCATCCGTATCCAATACATTGGTTGCAAACACTATAGAAGTACACAAAGGAGCCTTTCAGAGATAGTGAACAGTTGTGTGCAGTGTTCACTCTAGTCTGTGAGGTTTTTTTTTTTTTTGAGTGCAGATCACGCTCCAGTTAGTTCTTGAACCACTGCTGCTTGTACTCTGCTGAGCGTGTCTCACTGCCTCATCCTTGACATTTTTCTCTAATTGGTGCTGCTCCATTCTATTTAAAAAAAATCAAATCTATTAGTGTGACGTGCTTCCATCCGTATCCAATACATTGGTTGCAAACACTATAGAAGTACACAAAGGAGCCTTTCAGAGATAGTGAACAGTTGTGTGCAGTGTTCACTCTAGTCTGTGAGGTTTTTTTTTTTTGAGTGCAGAACACGCTCCAGTTAGTTCTTGAACCACTGCTGCTTGTACTCTGCTGAGCGTGTCTCACTGCCTCATCCTTGACATTTTTCTCTAATTGGTGCTGCTCCATTCTATTTAAAAAAAATCAAATCTATTAGTGAGACGTGCTTCCATCCGTATCCAATACATTGGTTGCAAACACTATACAATTACACAAAGGAGCCTTTCAGAGATAGTGAACAGTTGTGTGCAGTGTTCACTCTAGTCTGTGAGGTTTTTTTTTTTTGAGTGCAGATCACGCTCCAGTTAGTTGTTGAACCACTGCTGCTTGTACTCTGCTGAGCGTGTCTCACTGCCTCATCCTTGACATTTTTCTCTAATTGGTGCTGCTCCATTCTATTTAAAAAAAATCAAATCTATTAGTGAGACGTGCTTCCATCCGTATCCAATACATTGGTTGCAAACACTATACAATTACACAAAGGAGCCTTTCAGAGATAGTGAACAGTTGTGTGCAGTGTTCACTCTAGTCTGTGAGGTTTTTTTTTTTTGAGTGCAGATCACGCTCCAGTTAGTTGTTGAACCACTGCTGCTTGTACTCTGCTGAGCGTGTCTCACTGCCTCATCCTTGACCTTTTTCTCTAATTGTTGCTGCTACATTCTATTTCAAATAATTCAAATCAATTACTGTGACGTGCTTCCATCCGTATCAAATACATTGGTTGCAAACAATATAGAAGTACACAAACGGGCCTTTCACAGCTACTGAACAGTTGTGTGCAGTGTTTACTGAAGTCAGAGGTTTTCATTTTTGGAGTGCAGATCCCGCTCCAGTTAGTTCTTCAACCACTGCTGCTTGTACTCTGCTGAGCGTGTCTCACTGCCTCATCCTTGACCTTTTTCTCTAATTGTTGCTGCTACATTCTATTTCAAATAATTCAAATCAATTACTGTGACGTGCTTCCATCCGTATCAAATACATTGGTTGCAAACAATATAGAAGTACACAAACGGGCCTTTCACAGCTACTGAACAGTTGTGTGCAGTGTTTACTGTAGTCAGAGGTTTCATTTTTGGAGTGCAGATCCCGCACCAGTTAGTTCTTCAACCACTGCTGCTTGTACTGTGCTGAGCGTGTCTCACTGCCTCATCCTTGACATTTTTCTCTAATTGTTGCTGCTACATTCTATTTCAAATAATTCAAATCAATTACTGTGACGTGCTTCCATCCGTATCAAATACATTGGTTGCAAACAATATAGAAGTACACAAACGGGCCTTTCACAGCTACTGAACAGTTGTGTGCAGTGTTTACTGTAGTCAGAGGTTTTCATTTTTGGAGTGCAGATCCCGATCCAGTTAGTTCTTCAACCACTGCTGCTTGTATTCTGCTGAGCGTGTCTCACTGCCTCATCCTTGACATTTTTCTCTAATTGGTGCTGCTCCATTCTATTTCAAATAACTCAAATCTATTAGTGTGACGTGCTTCCATCCGTATCCAATACATTGGTTGCAAACAGCCTTTTTGTTAAGGTACAGTATTATATCGACATTGTACAGGTGTCGCTATTCAGTCTGATAACTAGATATCATTCACCTTTTCTATCAGTTTTCGTTGTTTCAGCAAAACTTGCAGGTATATATTTAGTTATTGTGACTATGCACTATTGACTTTAACAAGGTAATGCATGAGTTTTGTTACCGATTCTCATTTTTACATGATGGACCTTTATGATATGGGTTGTTAAATTTGTAATTAAATATGTATTTTTTGAAATGACACAAATATAAGTAATGTTGAAGAGGACTAGTCCTACATCCATTGTTTGCACAATATTACAGGTGTACATCACGTCCCTTAATCAACAATGGATTCTTAAATTTACTTGTATGCTTTTATTTAAAAGCCAAGAACACTGAAGGCTAACCTTCGCACTGCAGCTGTTGTCAAAGTTCAACCCACATTATGCACTTCCAACATTGCAGCATTTGAGGCATGATGTGAGTTGGATTTGTCTTAAGTTATGGAGTGACAAGGTTCACCATCAGTACCCTATAGCACAAGTAGGCTTTTGTGTTAGCATTTGTGTTCGACATGTGGATATCTGCAGTAATATGTCACAATTATTTTGTTACAGATTTGTGACAAAGACTAATAATTTTATGGTTTTAAAGGTGACGTTTCACTTGTTTACAGCTTAGAAATAAGGGTGTAGCCTCTTATCTATGTGTAGCAGTAGCCACTTTAACATGTCATGTTTTTTTCAACATGTGTAGCTACCTAGCAGTAATTTTTGCCGGACACACAGCAGGGGAACAGCAGGCGTTACTGAACCCCACAAACACATCAGCGATTGTTTTGATCTGTGCATCCAACACTTCTGAGCAGCAACTGCCAGTGTTGTAGCCCAGGCAGTAGAGTTCAGGTGGTAGAAAGATGAACATAGCAGGAGACATGGATAACGTTGCCAACCAGTTATTTAATCTGAAACCGGACAGGCAAATTCATGTGAGATCCATGCCTTGTTCATTTTCAGAAAAGTAAGCCGGTCTACATTATCGGAGGATAGTCGCATGCTACGGTCTGTTAGTAACACACCTGCAGCACTAAAGAAGCGCTCCGATAATACACTGGCAGCAGGGCAAGCCAGCACCTCCAATGCATACTGGCTAAGCTCTGGCCATGTATCCAGCTTAGAGACCCAAAACTTGAATGGGGAAGAGCCATCTGGGAGTACACTGAGAGGCTAAGACATGTAGTCTGTCACCATCTTACGGAAACTTTGCCTCCTGCTGACTGGAGCCGTCTCGGATGGTGTAGACATTGGTGGCACTGCCACAAAACTTCGCCACATTTGGAACATACTGGTCTTGCTGTTGTGAATGTGCTAGAAATTAATTCCCTCTGGTGGTTACAAACAGTACTGAACTATCCAATGAAGATTGTGAAGATTGGAGATCAGGTGTTACTGACTGGTGTTATATAAGGGAGGTTCCCTCCCATCAGGGTTGACGGTGATCAATTGTTCTGGTCTCATCTTTGCTTCCTGTACATATTGTAGCTTGCTGTTTCGTGCCTGCATCTTTTTCTAACAGATAAGACATTTTCTTCTTTTATTTTTTTTTGTTTTTTTTTGGCATTTTGTCCTGCACTTCTGTGGGGGTCTGCCGGGTCCCCTTGGGGGCTTGTGCTCCTCTCAGTTTAGTTCAGCCACTGTTGTTTGTTCATTTTCCTTTTCCACTTTTTTCTGTGGCTGCTGTTTAGTTTTTGTTACACCAGAGAACTAATTTAGGTGCTAGAGGTCGTGTCATCTCAGGTGTTTTTGTAATTAGTAGAGTTGGTACTTTTCAGGGTTTTTTGTGATTGCATAAAGTGTCCTTCCTATTCTTTTCTATTTATGAAGTTTGAGCCCCAACGTTTGCTCATACTATTTTCTGTCTGTGTCAGTATTTCTTCTTGTCTAACCGCCATTACATGTTTGGGGGCTTTCTATGTTCTTTGTGGATCTGCTCCGGGGCAGATAGCTTTCCTCTTTCTATCTTTAGGTGTAGTTAGCTTCTCAGGCTGTGACGAGGCATCTAGGACCAACGTAGGTACGCTCCACAGCTGCCTTTAGTTGTGGTGGTTAGTCAGGGTACTGCAATCCCATAGATTCCAACCTCTCTGGTGTATTGCCTTTTTTGCCTGCTCACCTCAGCTACCAAATCATAACATCTTGCCCTGTGCAGAGGCGCTGCTTGTGCTCCCTCTTGTTGCAGAGCTGTCTCCACTGCCTCGACGCACAGAGCTGCTTTGTAAAGCAGTAGTAGCAGCAGTGCTCTCGGCTGGAATGGAGAACATTATGGATTACACCAGTGTGTCTTGGTACTCCCGCATTTTACGCTCCCGGTTCAACGGTGTGATGAGGCTTTGTAAGTTGTCCCGGTAGCGAGGGTCTAGGAGGGTGGACACCCAATAATCAGACGTGGTGAGAATGTGGGCGATGCGGCGGTCGTTTCTCAGGCACTGCAGCATGAAATCAACCATGTGCTGCAGACTCCCAACTGGCCAAGAAACGCTGTCCCCTGCAAGAGGCGTCATCTCTGCCTGCTCTGCATCACCCCACCCTCGCTATACATACTGACTAGAGCGTTGTGTACCTCCCTCTGGAGCGATGTCTTCCTCCTCCATTGACTCCTCCTCATCCTCCTCACAAAGTGAGCCCTGCCCAGCCCTTTGTGAGGAACCACGTTGCGCTGACTGTCCAGAAGGTGACGGAATTTGTGACTCCTCATCCTCCACCTCTTCCAAAACCTCATCCCTTTGTGCTTGCATTGTTTTTTGAAGCAGGCAGATAAGGGGGACAGTCAGGCTGACTAGTGAATCATCTGCACTCGCCATCCGCGTTGACTCATCAAACGCACGCAAAACGTGGCAGATGTCCTTCATAGAGTCCTTCGCTAGTCCTTACACTGGCTTCCCATTCATTATAGTATCCAATTCAAAGTACTGGTTGTCACCCACAAAGCTCTCCACAGTGCAGCACCCCCCTACATCTCCTCCCTCATTTCTATCTATCGGCCTAACCGACTGCTGCGCTCTGCAAACGACCTTCGACTAACCTCTGCACTAATCCGTACCTCCCACTCCCGACTACAAGACTTCTCCCGTGCTGCGCAAATCCTCTGGAATGCTGTACCCCAAGAAATTAGGACTATCCGCAATTAGCATGGTTTCAGGCGCTCCCTCAAAACACATTTGTTCAGAGCGACCTATCACATTCACTAATCAAAGTCATTCTATGTGTAAGTCTGTGTGTGTAGCCCATTCACTATCTCCATCCATCACTCCCTCAAAATGGCTGGACCATCATTGTAAATACACCATTGTATATAAACACCTGTACTTTGTATCTCCCCCACCTCATTGTAGATTGTAAGCTGTCACGAGCAGGGGCGGCTTATATTGCTTTAATTATTGTATTGTTAACGTTGTTACTTATGACTTGTGTTCTGAAACTGTTAAACTGTAAAGCGCTGCGGAATATGTTGGCGCTATATAAATAAAGATTATTATTATTATAGAGGCCCAGTCAGTAGTGGTGAAGTGTGAACGGCGCAAATTGCGAGTTGATTGCGCCTGATGCAGCTGATACTCCATTACTGTTGGCTGCTGCTCACACAACCGCTCCAACATATGTAACGTGGAATTCCACCTGGTGGGTACGTCACATATGATGCGATGTTCAGGAAGGCGAAATCTGCGTTGCAGAGCTGCAATCAGCGATCTGGCCATGCTGGAACGTCGCAAGTGAGCGCACTCTAGGCGGACCTTGTGCAGCAGTGCATCAAGATCCGGATAGTCCCTCAAAAAACTCTGCACGACCAAGTTGAGCACATGTGACAGACATGGTATGTGAGTGAGGTTGCCAAGGCCCAGAGCTGCCACCAGATTTCGGCCATTGTCACACACTACCAAGCCTGGCTGGAGATTCGCTGCCAAAAACCACACGTCGCTCTCCTGCTTGATGGCATTCCAGAGCTCCTGCGCTGTGTGGCTTCGATTCCCCATGGAAATTAATTTCAGGACGGCCTGTTGACGTTTGGACACGGCTGTGCTCATATCGGTCGCAACAGGTAACCGTTCACGGGTCCATGTGGAGGTAGACCGTGACGGCTCCTGCAGCGATTATTCTGAGGAACTGGAGTAGGAGGAGGAGTCAATGTGTACAGACTTGATTCCTGCAATTCTTGGAGTTGGCAGAACACGTACAGCGCCACTCGCAAGATCAGTACCCGGCTCCACAACATTGACCCAATGGGCAGTGAGGGAAAGGTGTCGTCCCTGGCCATGGGTGTTAGAACCCTCTTGTTAGGTTTTGTTTCAGCTAGCTGGTCACATGACCTTTTTTCCTTATTTAGTCTGGCTCCGCCCTTCTGGCTTTGCTTGACTTCATTGTATTATCTACTGTTAAGCTAGCCGGGTGCTTAGGTGCCTTACTCAGTCAGTTTTGCTTGATGTTAGGATCTCAAAGTATTTTGTTTTCTGTTTAATTATCCCTGCTACATTTTCTGTTAGGAGGTGTCCACCTTTTCTTCCAGTCCCTAGATCTTGTAGGGATTCCTCCCTCGCAACTATAGGTCTTCGTTCAGACTAGCTGAGGACTTTAGCGGGTCTGGTCGCAGGTTCAGGTTCCCCGTTACATCGTAGGGATTCAGCTTAGTTCTATTGTAGGGACAGAATTCCCTTCTTTCCTTAGTGGTTGTAGCAGATCATAACAATGGGTACTGGTCCATGCATCGGTGGTCAGGTGGACCTTGCTACTGAGGGCGTTTAGTAGCGCATGTTTAATTTTTCCCTCAACATGCTTTTGCAGACCAGGTACGGCTTGCCTGCTGAAATGAAATCGGCTTGGCACATTGTATTGTGGGACTGACAATGATATTAAGTTACGGAAACTGTCTGTCTCCACCAGCCTGAATGACAGCATTTCAAGGGACAGGAGTTTTGCAATGCCAGCATTCAGAGCCTGTGCTCGTGGATGGTTTGCCCAGTATGGCCGTCTTTTATCCCATGCCTGTGCTACCGATGGCTGTTTTGTGGCCTGGGAGTGTGAGGATGACAGGGAACTTGCTGCTGTGTGTGGAATAACACTTTGTCTCTGGACAACAGTGACCGAGGTTCTTCCATGGCGATCCTGTGAGGAAGCAGAACCAGCTGTGTGTGAGCTCGATGAAGAGGCTTCAACACAACCTGAAGATGTAGGTGCTGCTGTAGGTTGGCCTACATCTCCAGTGTGTCTTTGTAACTCAACTACGTGCTTTGTCCGCACATGTTTCCACATATTAGTGGTATTGAGGTTACTGACACTTTTACCTATTTTTAATTTTTGATTACACAGCTTGCATTTGACATAGCAAATATCATCTGCAAGTGTGTCAAAAAAGGACCACGCAGTGCAAGTCCTGGGAGCGCACGTTTTGACTTTTGGAAGACAACTGTTCCGAACAGGTGCCAAACTGGAGGCTACAGGCAACCGAGTCTGCAGCCTAACTCTCCCTCCTGTTTGTACCGTTGGGGCAATGTCTTCCTCTATCTTCCTTCTATCACTAACCACTTCTCTAGGCCTCTCACAGCTTTCAACCAAAGTACTGGTTCTCAGCCACAAAGCTATCCACAGTGCAGCACCCCCCTACATCTCCTCCCTCATTTCTATCTATCGGCCTAACCGACTGCTGCGCTCTGCAAACGACTTTCGACTAACCTCTGCACTAATCCGTACCTCCCACTCCCGACTCCAAGACTTCTCCCGCGCTGCGCCAATCCTCTGGAATGCTGTACCCCAAGAAATTAGGACTATCCACAATTTGCATGGTTTCAGGCGCTCCCTCAAAACACATTTGTTCAGAGCAGCCTATCACATTCACTAATCAAAGTCATTCTATGTATTCTGTGTAAGTGTGTGTGTGTGTGTGTGTGTCTAGCCCATTCACTATCTCCATCCCTCACTCCCTTAAGATGGCTGGACCATCATTGTAAATGCACCATTGTATATAAACACCTATACTTTGTATCTCCCCCACCTCATTGTAGATTGTAAGCTGTCACGAGCAGGGGCGACTTATTTTGCTTAAATTATTGTATTGTTAACGTTGTTACTTATGACTTGTGTTCTGAAACTGCTAAACTGTAAAGCGCTGCGTAATATGATGGCGCTATATAAATTAATATTATTATTATTAGTATTCCTCTGAGCTGCTCCCAACACCTTCCTGTTCCTCACGCCATGTTGGGTCTTGGACCTCATCATCTCCACTACCCTCTTCCAACACCTGCTGCTGTTGGGTGGTCTGGCCAGCACCATGCTCAACAGAAACTGGCACCTAAGTCTCATCATCATCAGATGCGTTCTGCGGTGTGCTGACCATCGGCACTGTCTCACCCGCCTCTTCAGATTCAGAGAGACACAGCTGTTGCGCATCACTGCATACTCCCTCTTCTTCACATTCCAGAATGCTGCTTGGCTGGGCCCCTGTTTGCAAGCCAACAGATTCTGAGAACAGAAGCAGACACTCAGCTGGCTCCTGTACAGAACTCTGTCACTGCCTGGGCAATTTGGCAGGCGGTGAAGAGACAGATGGTTGCTCAACAGTGCTGTGGTCCTGAGAGGAGGTGGAAGCAATTGAAGTCGATGCATTGGCTGACATCCAACCAACAACGGCTTCAATTTGTTCTTCCCGCAGCAGGGGGTACGCCGACCTCCTACAAAAGTGCGCATAAAGGAACGTTCACGGGGAAAACTGGTGGATGCTGTGTCCCTGGGGGCGGCAGCAGTTACAGAATCCCCACGTCCTCTCCCTGCTGAAACTCCACGGCCACAACCACGTGCCTTACTCCCTGCCTTCTTCATCTTGGTAGATTGATAAAGAAAGTCTGAAAAGTTATAAGGCCTAAGTGTGGTTATTCCGCAAAGACTGCAGTGAACACTGCACACAACTGTTCACTACCCAACGCGTCACAGCAGGAAGGCAGTCTGTGCGTCCAAACAAAGGCGCAAGCATACATGCACGTACCCTGTTTATAAAGCTATATAAAAAAAATTATGTAGTAGTGACGCACACTTTATTGAGGTACAGTATTACATGGCCATTCACCATCTGTGGCTATGCAGTCTCATCTACAGGTCCTTCTCAAAAAATTAGCATATAGTGCTAAATTTCATTATTTTCCATAATGTAATGATTACAATTAAACTTTCATATATTTTAGATTCATTACACACCAACTGAAATTTGTCAGGTCTTTTATCGTTTTAATACTGATGATTTTGGCATACAACTCCTGATAACCCAAAAAACCTGTCTCAAAAAATTAGCATATCAATAAAAGGTTCTCTAAACGACCTATTACCCTAATCTTCTGAATCAACTAATTAACTCTAAACACATGCAAAAGATTCCTGAGGCTTTTAAAAACTCCCTGCCTGGTTCATTACTCAAAACCCCCATCATGGGTAAGACTAGCGACCTGACTGATGTCAAGAAGGCCATCATTGACACCCTCAAGCAAGAGGGTAAGACCCAGAAAGAAATTTCTCAACAAATAGGCTGTTCCCAGAGTGCTGTATCAAGGCACCTCAATGGGAAGTCTGTTGGAAGGAAACAATGTGGCAGAAAACGCTGTACAACGAGAAGAGGTGACCGGACCCTGAGGAAGATTGTGGAGAAGGACCGATTCCAGACCTTGGGGACCTGAGGAAGCAGTGGACTGAGTCTGGTGTAGAAACATCCATAGCCACCGTGCACAGGCGTGTGCAGGAAATGGGCTACAGGTGCCGCATTCCCCAGGTAAAGCCACTTTTGAACCATAAAGAGCGGCAGAAGCGCCTGACCTGGGCTACAGAGAAGCAGCACTGGACTGTTGCTAAGTGGTCCCAAGTACTTTTTTCTGATGAAAGCAAATTTTGCATGTCATTCGGAAATCAAGGTGCCAGAGTCTGGAGGAAGACTGGGAGAAGGAAATGCCAAAATGCCTGAAGTCCAGTGTCAAGTACCCACAGTCAGTGATGGTGTGGGGTGCCATGTCAGCTGCTGGTGTTGGTCCACTGTGTTTCATCAAGGGCAGGGTCAATGCAGCTAGCTATCAGGAGATTTTGGAGCACTTCATGCTTCCATCGGCTGAAATGCTTTATGGAGATGAAGATTTCATTTTTCAGCACGACCTGGCACCTGCTCACAGTGCCAAAACCACTGGTAAATGGTTTACTGACCATGGTATTACTGTGCTCAATTGGCCTGCCAACTCTCCTGACCTGAACCCCATAGAGAATCTGTGGGATATTGTGAAGAGAAAGTTGAGAGACGCAAGACCCAACACTCTGGATGAGCTTAAGGCCGCTATCGAAGCATCCTGGGCCTCCATAACACCTCAGCAGTGTCACAGGCTGATTGCCTCCATGCCACGCCGCATTGAAGCAGTCATCTCTGCAAAAGGATTCCCGACCAAGTATTGAGTGCATAACTGAACATTATTATTTGATGGTTTTTTTGTTTGTTTTTAAAAAACACTTTTATTTTATTGGACGGGTGAAATATGTTAATTTTTTGAGACAGGTTTTTTGGGTTATCAGGAGTTGTATGCCAAAATCATCAGTATTAAAACAATAAAAGACCTGACAAATTTCAGTTGGTGTGTAATGAATCTAAAATATATGAAAGTTTAATTGTAATCATTACATTATGGAAAATAATGAAATTTAGCACTATATGCTAATTTTTTGAGAAGGACCTGTATATATACCTTATCTATCCGTTGTCATGCTTGCAAGTCCACAGTCAGGCATAAATAGCAATTTGCACTATGCACTTTTTAAAGGTTATGTTTGTTAATAAAAATGATTATTGGCACATATTATGAGTATTACATGATGGAAATTGTATAATTTTTATAAACTGTTTAGTGACATTATTCAGCAAATGTAACATTTTATTAATGTCACAGATAACTTGTAATGCTGATGATGTTTTGAAGTCAGACATTCATTGTCTATACAATAAAAATGGTGTACATACTGTTACTTATCCATCATTAATGGATTCAGATATGTACTTGTATGCTTTTATGTACAACCGTATAGCAGATTCCTTAACTAATTTATTTTGTGGTTTGCATTGCTGTTAAACATGTTAATGTATGCGTTTATGTTTGTCAATTCTTTATTTATCTCGATATTTTTTTAACTGAAATCATCATCTTATGGTAGTAAAGCTTATCTTTCTCTTGTTTGGAGTATAGACATTTAAAATTGACACGTAACAAGGAAAATACTTGATCTACTATTTAAACATCCTCCTTGACCCTGGGCTCCAACACCGCCAGTTGTTGCCTAGAAGTGCTGTTAGCACAGTCAACACTTGCTCCTGTGTTACTGGGGTTCAGTAACACCAGCTGTTCCCCTGCTGTGTGTACGTCAAAAAGTCCTGCTGCCTCCACCCTGTCCTCCTCTCATCCCTGGGCTCCAACACCGCCAGTTGTTGCCTGGAAGTGCTATTAGCACAGTCAACACTTGCTCCTGTGTTACTGGGGTTCAGTAATGTCAGCTGTTCCCCTGCTGTGTGTACGGCAAAAAGTCCTGCTGCCTCCACCCTGTTCTCTTCTCATCCCTGGGCTCCAACACCGCCAGTTGTTGCTCGGAAGTACTTGGCACGGGTACTGACTCCTGCCCAGCCTGGTTACAGCACGACAGCTGTTTCCTGGCAGTGTCAACGTCAATTAGCCTCCAATAAGTTGTCCTGTCATGTTGCATTCTGGTTAGCCGACTATATGGTGCCTGCAGTTTTGGTCATTCCTATGTGTGCTGTGGGATATGTAAATAAAGGCTGTTTCCGTTGTGACAATAGGACAAGCACCCACTGTAGGACTGTGTGATTCGGTAACTGCGGACGGCTTGCGGCCTGTCAATTTACATTTTCATGGGTGCCTTATGGTACCCGTCCGGGTTCCAGTACCGTCAACTGGTTCTCCGCAGTGCCTTTGGCCTAGGTGCCTCCATCTCGGTATCCGAGTTCCAGCAACGTCTGCTGGTCCTTGGTAGTGCTTTGGAGCACAGGTACCTCCTGCTTAGTAACCGTGTCCCAGTAATGTCAGCTGGTCCTCGGTTGTGCCATTGGCTCTTTTCCTTCTGCTGCCCCTCCGGGTTCCAGCACAGTCAGCTGGTCCTCGTTACTTGCATTGGCTCTTGTACCTTCTGCTACCCGTCCGGGTTCCAGTACCGTTAACTGGTTCTCCTCAGTGCCTTTGGCCTAGGTGCCTCCATCTCGGTATCCGAGTTCCAGCAACGTCTGCTGGTCCTTGGTAGTGCTTTGGAGCACAGGTACCTCCTGCTTAGTAACCGTGTCCCAGTAACGTCAGCTGGTCCTCGGTTGTGCCATTGGCTCTTTTCCTTCTGCTGCCCCTCCGGGTTCCAGCACAGTCAGCTGGTCCTCGTTACTTGCATTGGCTCTTGTACCTTCTGCTACCCGTCCGGGTTCCAGTAACGTCAGCTGGTTCTCGGAAGTTAGTCAGCCATCTTGTACCTTCAGCTACATTTACAAATTGAAGATTTTTTAAATGTTTTTTTGGGTAATCACTCTGGATCTCCAACAATGAAGACGACGACCCTGATGACCACCCCGAAGAAGATGACGACCACAAGGACGACGAGCATCAAGCCAACCAGCCTGAACACCATCACAAAGAAGAAATAAAAGATTACCCAAAAGAAGATCACCAACAGGACAAAGAAGGTTAAGACAAACTACAAGATACAGAACAAGAGACAGAAGAACAATAAGCAGAAGATCAAAAAGCAGAAGAACATGAAGTATAAGACCAAAATGAAGAGCAAAATATATGCTCTAAATTATAAGCAGAAGAAGACTAAGCAGTGTATGGGGGTGAGTCCGTTCCTCCTCGTGGTGCCCCTGGAAAATGCCTGCTGCTGCAGGCTAAACTAAACACGGACAAATACTGTTGTAATTTAAATCTTTTGTGACAGCAAGAACGGAAGGATGAAAAATTCATACTTTTACAGATTACAAGTACAGGAATCTCTGTCACAAATAAGAATATGATGAAAAAGATGAAGATGAAGTAGAATATGAAGAAGAATAATAGTTTAATAAGAACAATATGAGTAATGTTAACAAAAAGATGAATAGCAAGAAGTTTAAGAAGAAGATAAAGAAGGTGAAGATGAAGAATAATTTGATGAAAAAGATGATGCTGCTGAAGATTATGAAGGAGAAAGTGTGTCAAAAGTTAAAAAGGTGAAGAGCATGGAAGTTGTGAAATATACATATTTGCCAAAATAGAAAAAACGTTAACAACATTGTCAATTTCTTCGTCAATCCGAACATCTTTAAAAAAAAAAATATTAATGCTATTCCATTTGATTGGGTTAAACATCTATGCCTTTAATGTCTCCTCAACCTCCCCCAATACATTCTACATTACTCTTTGTTGTTTTCCTTCATGTACAATTAACCAACAAGGCAAGAATGGGGTTTTTTTAATTCCGATATTTTGTTCCCATAGACTTACATTGGATTTCCGGTATCGGTATCGGGTATCGCCGATATATTTTGGGTATCGGCGATACCATTCCGATTCCGATACTTTTGGATATCGGAAAGTATCGCTCAACTCTACTGGCCACAAGTTTCTCTCTTCCAAGGGCAAGGTCTTCAAGAGGTCAATTACCACTTGGTTCATCTTCTCACACATGCCATTTGTCTGTGGATGGTATGGCGTTGTTCTGATTTTCTTGCAGCCGTACATGTTACAGATCTCCTGGAACACTTCTGCTTCAAAGGCTGGGCCTTGGTCAGTAAGCACTCGTTCAGGGTAACCATGTGGTCGACAAAAGTGTTGTTGGAATGCCTTGGCTGCTGTCTTTGCTGTTTGGTCCTTGACAGGCACGACTACCAGGAACCTTGAGTAATGGTCCACGATGGTAAGGACATAGACATAGCCTGAACAGTTTGGAGTTAGCTTCACGTGGTCCAAGGCTACCAGTTCAAGCAGCTGTTTGGTGATTATTGGCTGCAACGGGGCTCGCTGGCTGTTATGGTCCTTTCTTCGCAAGTTACATGGTCCACACTCTCGGCACCAATCTTCAATGGCCTTCCTCATACCAATCCAGTATAACATCTCGCAAAGTAACTAACTTCTTCCATCCGAAGTGTCCTGCTCCATTGTGGTACGCTTCCAGGACCAGTGATGCATCTCGCCTCGGGACTACCACCTGCCAGACCAATTCGTGAGTTCGGCATTGACACTCCTCCGACCCAGCTTTTCCTCGTAGATAAACAGTCTGCCCTTTTCCTTCCACAACTGTTGAGTCTCTTGTGGAGCATCTGGACCAGGACGCGAGTCAGCTTGTGCCAGTAGCTCCTTTACCAGGCGGACTGCTGGGTCGCTATCCTATGTCTCTGCCCACTCATGGTGAGGCAATGGGTTTAATGTAGCCTCTTTCGTGATGCAGCGCTTGTTTTTCACCCTTGGGCACAGGTCGCAATTGGACAGTGAAAGGCAGGTAACTTGATTTCTTCGAGTGTGTCCAGATCTTCTCCCCATCTGGTAAGTTGGGCATTCTGGACAGCGCATCAGCATTGGCATTCTTATGTCCCGCTCGGTACTAGATGGTGAACTCGTATTTGGACAGCCGGGCCATCCATCGCTACTCCAGCGCACCTAGTTTTGCGGTTTCCAAGTGAGTCAGCGGATTGTTGTCCGTGAAGATGGTAAACTTTGCCGCAGCTAGGTAGTGTTTGAAGTGCTTGGTCACAGCCCAGACAATGGCAAGGAACTCCAGCTTGAAGGAGCTGTAGTTGTCAGGGTTCATTTCAGTAGGACGAAGTTTCCTGCTGGCATAGGAGATCACTCTTTCCTTGCCATTCTGTACCTATGACAGTACTGCTCCTAGTCCAACATTGCTGGCATCAGTATAAAGGATGAATGGTTGGTTATAGTCTGGGTAGGCCAGAACTGCATCCCCTGTAAGGGCCATCTTCAACCAAGTGAAGGATCTTTCCAGTTCGTCATTCCAATCAAACATAGAACTCTTCTTCCTGGCCTTCTTGGGCTGGCCCACAAGGAGATTTTGCAGAGGTGTGGCTATTTCAGTGAAGCCCTTGATGAACCTTCGGTAGTAGCCTACCAACCCGAGGAACTGGCGTACTTCATGGATGTTGCTGGGCCTCTGGCAGTCCTTGATAACAGTGACTTTGTCAGGGTCTGGTGCCACGCCTTCTGCACTCATTACGTGGCCTAGGTACTGCACCTTGGGCTTCAGGAGGTGGCATTTGGACGGCTTCACCTTTTAGGCCAAATTTGGACAGGGCTTCGAACACCTTGGCCAGGTGCTCCAAATGTTCCTCATAGGTCTTGGAGAAGACAATGAGGTCATCAAGGTACAACAGAACTGTCTTGAAGTTCATGTGTCCAAGACAGCACTCCATCAACCTCTGGAACGTTCCTGGCGCGCTGCAAAGCCCAAACGGCATGTAGTTTAATTCTGAGAGGCGCATTGGTGTTGCAAAGGCGGTCTTCTCTTTGTCTGCCTCTGCCTTGGGAACCTGCCAATATCCACTAGTGAGATCTAAGGTAGAGAAATAGTTAGCAGTTCTCAGTGCAGCTAGTGATTCCTCTATCCTAGGTAACGGATAGGCATCTTTGTGGGTAATGCAGTTAAGTTTCCTGTAATCAACACACATCCTCATTGTACCATCTTTCTTTCTAACAAGGACTAGTGGAGCTGCCAAGGGGCTACAACTATCTCTGATCACCCCAGCCTCCTTCATCTCTCGTAGCATACTCTTGGCACATTGGTAGTGATTTGGGGGTACAGGCCGGTACCTTTCTTTAATGGGCGGATGATTTCCAGTGGGGATATGATGTTGGACCCCTTTTGCCTGCCCAAAATCTAAAGGGTGTTTGCTGAATACCCGTTCAAACTCTTGAACTACTCTGTAAACCCCATTCTTTTGTTGTGGAAGGGTGGAGTCAGTGCCTACATGCAGCTGCTGACACCAATCCTCCAGCTGTTTTGCAGAGCCATTGTCCTCTGCCTGTTCGGACGAGACCAGGGGTTCTGCTGTCTGAATCGCGTTGGTATTGACAGCGAACAGCTTAGCATCAGTTGCATACCGAGGTAGTTTGGGCTCCTCTTCCCCACAATTTAAGATGCGTACGGGTACCATCCCCTTGCGTACATCAACTACCCCTCTGGCTGTCAGGATAGTGGGCCTACTATCAGAGTACACTTGTTCTATCAAGGCTTGGTAATCTCTTCCTCTGAGGCCTATGGCTGCCCGACACCAAATTAACATTTCACTTTTTGGGGGTATTGCAATGGGGAATGAATCACTCACTCTGACACTGCCAACTTCTCCGCCAGATAGCTCTACCTGCTGTCTTTGCATCAGGGCCTTGATTTCCTTTTGCAGGACCCGTTGTTCACTGGAACCAGCAGTTTCGGCTACCTTTTGCAACAAAACAATAACCTCGGCAAGACAATTTTCTATCACATTAGTACCTAAGGTCATCATTGGGTTACATTCTCGTCGATCAATGTCTACAATTATCATACCTTGGGCTTTTAATTCTACCCGCCCCAACTTAATGGACACTTCCTTATACCCTTCTGTGGCAAAGGCTGACCATTGCTGGCAACTACTGTCAGCCCATCATCTGGGCCGTGAGTAAGATCAGAGTCAGCCCAGTACCGTTTGTAAAGAATATATGGCATAGTCGTCAACTGAGAGCCAGTGTCCAGCAAAGCGTTTATCGGGATGCCGTCAATCACAACTGGGAGGACCGGTCGACCTCCGACGTACTTCGCTCGCCAGTTCTGTGGGCCTGGTCGTCTTACTCCTGGGGGTTGGCCCTCTGCCCCAGGGGTCGCTCGACAGAATCTTGTGATGTGCCCTGCTTTTCTGCAGCGGCGGCAAATGGGACGTCCGTCCTGGTCGTAGCGGTCGTTGACTCTCCCTCTGATCGGCAGGATCCTCTTCTTCCATCACCACGGGACGTCATCTGGACTGGAGGCTAACTCTATCTTCTCCTTTTGGGGCACTTGCAAGGACTGCACGGTTTTGGTTAGTGCAGCCACACTTTTGGTCAGCTCCTGAACTTGCAGACGCAGCTCTGCAGATGGGTCATAATCCAGGGTCTGTGCGTCAGCCTCAGCGAGAGCCTAAGGGAAGGATGCTGCCTTCTGGTGGTATGTAATGGCTTGGCGCCTAGGGGGCGCTGGACGGCTGACATTTGGTTCATGTAACACCCGGATAGCCCTGTCTTTAAAGTCTGCAAAGCTCAGGTCAGGGTTTTGTTGGGCCATGATGCGCAGTTGTGACCTGTGGGTGCTGGACAGGAGTCCCTCAACAAACTGTTCCTTTAACAATCTGTCTCCATCCTGCACACTGTCTGGGTCAATCTGCTTTATGGCCCGCAGTGCCTCCTGAAGGTTAAGAGCATAGTCCCGTATACTGTCCTGTACCCTTTGTTTGCACCCAAAGAACCTCATTTTTCTTTCTGCTGCAGTGCGGGTGTCAAAGATGCTCCTCAGCTTAGCCAGAATTTGCTTAACAGTCCCTTTATCAGTGTCCTGCCAGGACTTTACTTCTCTTTGAGCTGCACCAGTTAACTGTCCAATAAGAATGTTTACTATTTGGTTTTCAGACAGGGGGTAAACATCAAATAAACTGCACAGTCTCTCCCTGAAGTCGCTCAGGGTATACGGCTCCCCTGAGTATTGTGGTAGCCAGGCCGCTCCCGGCATATAAGGCATTGAGAGCAGCATTATAGGGACTGCTGCGGCTGTCACCAGATCTTGCTGTGCTCTGGGGGCTGTGGCTGCACTGGACACTGAATTCTGCTGTGCTATGGGAGCTGCGGCGGCACCTGCCTCTGCATCTTGCGGCGCTATGGGGGCTGCGGCTGCGTCCACCGCTAAATCTTCTCCTGCGTGAGACATCCTCTTCCCCCCCTAGTTAATCTTAGCCAGGCTCTACGTTTCCACTGGCTTACCAGGCTATTGCTCTGCCGGCGCGGTGAGCCATGCACGCCGTGACTCCAGGCCTCAGCTCCCTGTGCTCTGCAAGCTGCTGTTTTGGCACAATAAACAGTTCAATATAGGAACACAGGACCCTGTGATATCGGGCTTCGTATCCTGTTCAGGACGCCAAAATGGATCACCCGCCAGGGAAGGGATACTCGGTACCGGGCCGGTGTATTGAAGGGATATGTCACAGCGGCAGTGACCTGGTTCGTGGCCCTGGGCATCCAATAAAAGGGGAATATTTACAGAAGATGTTAGAGTTTGTAGTAAGGTATTCGTGACGCCACTTGTGGTATCTGGTCAGAGATTACCAGCGCTGCAGTGCAGATCCTCTGAGACTGATGGTGTGATGCAGCAGAGTTGGAATAGCTCCCCACAAGTGAAGCCTGTCTCAGGGCAGTGAGATGGTATAGGAAGTAATGGTGCTGAAAGATGTAGCATAGTGGAGTGTGTGCTACAGGAAGGACTTGAGAAGACATAGTCAGATGCAGTTTCCAAAGCTTTATTTACAGTTTTTGCAGGCAAAGTATCCAGGGCATTGAGTATGGATAGTGCTGGAGTAGGTCAGCCTGAAAGCAATTTGGAATCCCCTTATTTCAGGTGGGATGTGAGGTCTCCTTTCTAGCGCTGTTCTCTGAGGCACTGGCTGCTATAAGCTCCGTCCAAGTTCCTCTCTCGCTCTTTCTCTTGTCTAGGTAGAACTTCACTCTCATAACAGGCAGCTCTAGCCTGCTTCAGGAATCACTCTGCTATGGAGTCTCCGGCTCACATGTGCTGCTGCTTTGTAGAAGAGTCTTAATTGGGACAGAGGACCTGCCGTTCTCTGCCCTCCGGATTCTGCTGCTGGGACTTTACTTCACCCTCTCAGCCTTGGACTCTGGGGGTCCGGTTTCTGGTGCTAAGACCTGAGGGTGAGCTCTCCTATAGCTCCTCTCTTCCCCAGCTTGTCTCTACACGTCTTTCCTCTCTCGTCCCTCCAGCCAGACTCCCTAACTCCTCCCCCAGCCAGAATATTCCAGAGAAGCTCTCCTGAAAATCAGGTGTTAGAGCTCCTCCTTCTGGTCAGGAGTCAGAAAAGGTGTTGCATGCTGTGTTACCTGTTAGGGTATGTTTCCATTGTAAGGAAACGCTGCGTGTTTGACGCTGTGTACAGCCGCAGCGTCAAACATGCAGCATCCAGATGTTACAGCATAGTGGATTGGATTTCAAGAAATCCCTTCTCCACTATGCGTAAAAACACGCAGGCTGCAGACCTGCATTAACGGATATGCGGCGCGTCTTTTCAGATCGCAGCATGTCCTTTTCCCTTGAGGCGACGCTCCGTCGCCGCAAGGGAAATAACACAGGTCTATGTAGCGCTGCGGTGATTCTGGATGTGTTCAATGAACACATCCGGATTCACAGCGTGTTCAGAAGGGGGCGGGGATTTGGGCGGAGCGGGGTTTCCGCTCCGTCCAAAGCGCTGTGGTTCCGGAACGTGGAACCATACCCTTAAGGGATCCTTCCTTGCCTTCAGGCATGACATCACTCTCCCCTGGAGGGAGGCGAGGTCACTGTGGCAATCAAATTCCTGGGGTGCCACACACTCCTCTTTAAACTTTGTTTTTCACGAGTATCCATCAGTTTGTTTGGTTTTCCTCCAACAATGATCTGCTTTGTATTATTCATCATCTCAAGAGCATGTTGCACTTTGCCCTTTATACGGACACGTGCGTCTTTGGGAACATATTTCTTATGGGCATCTTTTATGCAGAGCTTCAGATGCGCATCTGTTACATCGATTTTCAGACAGGCATGAAACGCATTCTGGTAATTCGTGCTGGTGGGCGGATAAACAACTAATCATTGTAGGCTGCATCCTGAATAATAATAATAATCTTTATATATCGCTAACATATTCCGCAGCGCTTTACAGTTTGCACACATTATCATCACTGTCCCCGATGGGGCTCACAATCTAGATTCCCTATCAGTATGTTTTTGTAGTGTTGGAGCAAACCCACGCAAACATGGAGAGAACATACACAAACTCCTTGCAGATGTTGTCCTTGGTGGGACTTGAACCCAGGACTCCAGCGCTGCAAGGTTGCAGTGCTATACACTGAGCCACCGTGCTGCCTGGATCTCATACCTCCCATAGCCACCGCTGTTATTAATCCTGTACATTCCCATTCCTGCCGTTACCATGCCCCTTTTCCTGATCACTTTATCCAACGACTTGTCTGCCATATTTTTGCTAAAAACCTGCACCTTCCCAGCAGCAACTGTAGGAAACCACGTTACTATTTTCCAGGGTGTTTATGATGCTCGTTAAAAAAAAAAGTTTACTCACTATGTTGATGTGTACCCCCCAGGGGGAAATGTTTGCCAGCCCATACACTTAGTGTATGGAGATTCCAAGTATAGGAGACCCGCTCCTTTGTAATGGGAAATTTTTTATGAGGCCCTCCTCCACGTTTCTTCCAAGAGGGGCTTGGGGGGGGTGTGCAAATTTGGGCCAGGCCTTGCATTCACTTCATGGGTAAACTTTACGTTAGTAAAAAAAATAATAATGGGAACTTTTGTTTCAGGTGGCCATCCAGTACGTGGGTTCAAAGGCTTAATGGGGTGCATTTAACCTTGGTACAGGGCAGGCCTTGCATTCAAAGAATAGGCTAACAGTATGGCAGTAACAAAAGATTAATGTGAACTTGGTTTTCCTGTGGCCATCCAGCATGTGGGTTCAAAGGCTTATTGGGGTGCATGTGACATTGTGGCAGGATGGGCCTTGCATTCAATGCATAGGCTAACAGTATGGCAGTACCAAAAGAATAATGTGACCTTGGTTTTCCTGTGGTCATCCTTTACCTGGGTTCAAAGGCTTATTGGGGTGCATGTGACTTTGTGGCAGGGCGGACCTTGCATTCAATGCATAGGTTAACAGTATGACAGCACCAAATGAATAATGTGAACTTGGTTTTCCTGTGGCAATCCAGTATGAGGGTTCAAAGACTTATTGGGGTGCGTTTGAATTTGGTGCTGGGCAGGCCTTGCATTCAATGCATAGGAATAAATCAAAGAAAAAATTTTTTGGTGAATACCAAGCTAGTACCAATATAGATCTCACCAAATAGAATATGATATACAGCAAAGGTGAGAATTAAAACATAACTTTTAATAAACTCAATAAGAAACCACAAAAAAGTGTTGTCACTAGTGTTGAGCGATACGATACTGCAAATATCGGGTATCGGCCGATATTAGCTGTATCGGGCTTTCGATTCCGAGTACCGATATTTTCGTCATATCGGATACCGGAATCGGATTTGTCACTGTCACTGTGAGTGTCCGTCGGTCGGGTCTGTCAGGAGTCAGCGGCACTTACCTGGCAGAAGATCTCCGGCGGTCACGTCCTGGACTGCTTGATGGCCGCCATTATCTTCTCCCTGGCGGTCACATGCAGTTTTTCGCGATAACTGCAGTGACTGCAGGGTAATCCCGG
>JARQOD010000003.1:304766941-304841588 GCA_033576555.1 Oophaga sylvatica
CGCACCAATTTAAGATGTGGGAGGTGCGTTCGCCCCCCGGGGCCCCACCGTGCGGGCGGGACCGCGTGGAAAAAAGGCCAAGAAGCAACTCTGTTATCCCGCAGACCCCCAAAAAAACCCCGGTAACGCGCTGGGCAATAAGTGCAACTCTGTTATCCGGCCTCTAAGGGGCCGCAGCGCTATAGGCGATGTGTGCAACTCACTAAACAAACGAGTCGAAAAAAAAACACCTAGGGCGCTGGCTTTAAAAAAGCAACCTGTAGTCTTTGGGCCCCGCTAAAAAAAAGTGCGGTTGTCAGGCCTCAGGTATACAGTTAAGGCTAATTTACAAAAGGGGGGTCATGTCAAATGTCCCGCGGGAGTACCTGCATTATGGCGTTGAACCCACCCCCCAAAATACCAATCAAAACTCCTCCCGGTTAGGGGGGAATTAGGGATTAGGACACCGCCCCCCCCAGCTAGACACCAAACCCTCACCGATTAAGTCGGTTTTTATGGCTTTTTCCCCGGCCCTAACCCAAAAACAATCCCCACACGGGCAGGGTACAATGGTTTAAAATTTAGCGAGGGGCCCCCCCCTGCCCTTTTTAGTAAAGCTAGGGGGACCTCCAAAACAAGGACCAATGAAGTATGTTCCAGAACAACATATCACGGACCTTTGGGGCAGACCAATGGATGCTGCAGTCCTGACATGTCCCCTGTTCCCAATAGGATCTCACTTGGCATGCTCAGAAGGGAAAACCAGGATTTGCCCAAAAGGTCTGTCCAGCACGGCTATAATAGCGATCCGGAAAAGGGGCAGCGCAAGTCACTGCACGTACTAGTGGGAAAGGGGCGTTGGCCACTCTTGGGAGCGGGCCCCCCCTTTGGCCGGAGAGAATGGGAACCCAGCGGGGTGGTTCGGACCCCCTTGTGCAGCACGGGAACCGAACCAAACATTACCCCCCTCCTAGGGCCCCCCCTTTTTGGGCTGGGCCCCCCAAAAACACGATGAGCTGCGGGTTGAACATGCTCGGCGGCCCCGGCCCCATCCTCGGGCCCCCTAAACCCCCAATCCCCAAAAAAATTTTTTTTCCTTGTCCCCAACAATGGGTTTCCCCAGATCGTCGGTAGATAAAACCCCGGCCCCCGGAGAGACTGGGAAAAACCCGGGAAAGGCCCCGGGTTTCAGGGGGGACATGAAGGGTCGTGTACCAAGGCAGGCGGAAGGGTAGGGGAAAAACCCGGGTTTCCCCCTGCCAAGAATTTAAAGGGGCCCAAAAAAAGCGGGTGCCAATTGGGGTGGATCTACACGTACCTGATGTTTCGGGCAGAAAGCCCACTGGTCCCCCGGAAAAAATGTAGGACGGGGCCCCCGGGGGCTCCCCCGAAGACCTCATCCTCTCTTTGGAGGCGAGGATCTTGTGGGGCCCCCAAATTTCCCGTCCCTCCACCCCCAGTCTCCCCCCTGGAATCGGGGAAAACACGGGCATCGGATGTGACCGTAATTCAGGGAAGGGGGGGTACCCCGGTGGAGTCCCCACGGGGTTTTTAAAGCGAACTCAGCCACGGTAAAGGCCCCCAGTCACCCCCCCTGGCAAAAAAAATGTGCAATATGTGACCAAGGTCTGGTTGGCCCTCTTCCCAACCCTTTCGTCTCGGGATGGTATGCGGGGAGATTAACTCAATGGAAAAAACAGCTTTTCCCCAGAACCGAGCGCAAACGGGGACCTGATCACTGACATTTTGTCTGGATGAAAAGGGGAAATATGCCTATGAATAATGCTCCAACCCCGTGCAGACGGTCCCCCTGGTAACGGCACAATGCCCTTTTTGGGAAAAGTGGCGGTTTTACCAGTGATGGGAAAGCCCCGGATTTGGGTAAGCCCCCCCCAAAAAAACCCCCCCGCCCCCCCCGGGGTCTGCCCCGAAAAGGGGGGAAAAGAAACCCCAGCGGGCCCCTTGTCGAGGGGACTTTTTCTTGGCGCAGGAGAAGCACCCCCAAAATATTCCCAAAACACGGGCCCTGGGCCACCAGTATGTTTCACCACAACTCAAGGGGGTTTTTTTTCCCCAAAAATTTCCCCCCCCCCTGGGGAGTGCCCCCAAAGAGTACTTCCCCGGCGCAAATTTTTGGGCCAAAAGTCTTCCCCCGGGGCAATCAAGCGAAAGGGGGCCCCAGTTTTAGGCTTTCTGTGGGGACAATAAGCCAGGTCCTCCCCCCCTCCCAAGGACACCCCCGGGGCGGGATAGGGTCTGCGCGAATGTTTTTCCGGAGAGGAAAGGGGGGGGTGAAATGGCCCCGGGGGAAAAAAGGACCATCGGCCCCACGGGAAAATTTGCCGCTGGGTGTCTGAAATACACATTTTTTTTGGTCCATGAATACTTGGAAGGGGAAACGAGCCCCCTCCCAAGATGTCTCCACCGGGAGGCCCCAAACCAAGCCCCTAACCCCTGTCCCCGATGGAATAATTCCTCTCTGCGGGTAAATGTCTTGGAAAAGAAGAAGCAGGGGCTTCCGCCCTGGGATCTTTTGAAAGGGCGCTCCCCCCCCAACGGAGGCCCCACCCAAAAAAAAATTTATCGACATCGGGGCGATGTAAAAGGGGGGAGGGAAAGGACTTGATGGGGGAACGCCCTTGTGACCCCCTCCCCCAAAAAAGGGATTAGCCCCCTTCTTGGTGGGGTCCAAAAGGGGGTACCAAAGTAGAGAAGGGGGGAAGAATTGGGAAGTATTAAAAGAACCCCATAAAGCGCTGCACCGCCTTAAGGGGTGGGGTTCTTGCCAAAACCCTCCAAACCCCTAGTTTGGGGAGGATTTTCCCCAGCCAATCCCCGGGTTTGGGGTGTATGCCGGAAAAGGTAAAAATCCTGCTAAACATGCACTTCTCCCCAATTGCATATAGGAATTTGCTCGAAGAGGGGGAGGGGCCCTTTCGCTCTCTCCCCGGGGGAGGATATCTGGAGAAAAGATGAGAATGTATCCGATAGATACCACCCAGGTGGAACATATCCCAAAAAGTCATTCCAAATCCTGGGGGAAAAAAAAACTGGGGCGTTACAGACCCAAGGGCATTTCCCAAAAATTAATGCCCATCCTGGTGTTTTTAAAGCCTCTTCATTCGTCCCCCTCACGGAAGCAAAAAGGTTTGGCACCCGCAGGTCAAAAAGTAAAAACCCCGCTCCCCCAAACCTTAAAAACCGAGATTTTCGGCAAAGGATTTTATTTTTTCCCGGGATAGCTTGGACCCCCCTAATCAATGTACGGACGTAAAATTTCCTTCTTTTCGTGGGGGCACCGACTTCCCCAAGAATCCCCCCTTTCCAAAATTTTCTGAATATTTGGGCATGGGCCCCTTTTTCAGGAAGGAGAGGGGATAAACCTTTTCCCTAGGGGTCATCCGCAAGGGTCATAGGACATCAAGGGGCGATGAGGCGGAGGTCTCTGCACCTTTTTCAAGAAAACGTGGCAAGCCCCAAAGGGCCTTGGGAAGGGAAGAGGTCTATGGGTTCTCAGGGGTGTTGACCGCCGTGTCCCTAATGCATCTCCTTTTTCATAAATTTTCCCCCCCCAAAAATTCCCCCCTGAAGACCAAAATGGGGGGGAGAGTGGGGCGGACCGGGGGTAATCCCAAAAAACCTATCTATCCCTCAGGGGGGATAAAAAATGATAATTCCCTGATGGGAGGAGACTAAAGGTAGTGGGACAGAGATGGGTTTTTTGGAGGGCAGAATTGCCCCCTTCAACACCCGTACCGATCTGTTTTTTTTTTGTTCAGCAGCAACCCAAAAGGCATGGTGTGGCGAGAACAAAGGGGTGCAAAAAATTTCCCCTTGCCCCAAATCCACACACATTTGACGGGTAGGGTGGTAGAACCGGGGGGAATTATCCCTTGAGGAGCACTTTGGGGCAAAATCAGGGCGTCCAGTGCCCCTTTTCCCCCGGCTGGGCGCGCCCCCGTTTATTCAGCCGTGGGACATCGGTTGGCAAAAGTCCCGCTGTGGCAAATAAAAATGGGGATACGAGTGCCCAAAATTGATCCTGCGGGGAAAAACCTCTGAAGGTCGGCGCCAAAGGGCGCCCCCAGGGGGGTGGTGAAGGTTTGGGGAGCCAAAACCCCCTTGCCACACGGGCACGTTCCACCCCTCGTGGAAACGGAGGTCACGGGGGGGAAATACAAAAACTTCTCCGTGTGGGGAACTTTGGTACCAAAAGGCTTTTTCCATGCCCCCCCAGTCCTCTCCAGAACAGGGAATGGGACTTTATTGGCAACCAATTTCCCCGGGCCAGAGTCCAAATTTGGGCCCCAAAACTGGTGCCAAAAAGGAACCTGGGTTTTGCCGGGTTTTGGGCCCCCGTTTGGGGTGTTGGGGGCCCTAGAAAAACCTTTTTCAGCCCCTCCAAAAACGAGAAGCACCCCCCCCACCGGTCCTCCGTCCCACAGCGGCGTGCCCACTCAACCCCCCCCACGAAAGCTACCAAAAACCCCTTGTCCCACCCGGGGGGGAAAAGTGCAGCCGAACTCGAGGTGTAGGAGCATGACTCCGAATCCCCGATTTTGCTTGTGTCACCACAAACGTCTGGAGCGGGAGGTGGGACAATGTAGGTACGGGGGCAGAGGACAAACGGCTGCAGCACGTAGAGCCTGAAAGCGACTGCGGTAACCCACACTGGGTTGTGGCTCCAAGCCCCAACCTACCCCAGCTGCTGGATGTCGCTGTAAAATGTTTCCCCCCTTTTAATAGCCAGACCCTGGCTCTAAAATTTTTTAGGGGGTGGGAACGCACCAAAAAAAGATGTGGAGAGGTCTTCGCCCGGGGCCCCCCTGAGGCGGGGGCCTGCTGCTGTAAAATGGCGTAAGAAGCAATCGCCCGCAAATCGCCAACATAAACGCCTAAAACGTGGGAATAAGTCGAACTTCTTTATCCACAGGCCCCCGAAGGGAGCCGCAGGTATAGGGAGTTGCAAACTCACTAAACACAACTGAGTCCAAAGAAAACAAAATAGGGCGCTGTCTAGCGTTGAAACGAACCTGTTACCCAGGGCCGCTGAGAAAAAGTGCTGTGTCCTGTAGGCTCCAGGACACATTAAGGCTAAGTGTAATAAGCGTAATTAAAGCTCATAAAAGGGACATGGCAAATTCCTGGGGGCACCCGCAACATTCTCTAACGCCAGACCTGAATACAGCAATCAAAATCCTCACCCGGGTTTCCCCGGGAATCTGGGCATCTGGACCCCGACCCTGACCCTAGCCCCCAAACTCCCCCATTAATCGGTTTCTAGGGTTTTTCACCCCCGGCCCTAACCACAAACAAGACCAGACGGCGAAAGCATAAAAGGGGGAAATTAGGATGGGGGGGCCCCCCCCATGCACCCTTTTATAGTAACGCTACAGGCCCCCCCAAAAAAAGGACCAATGAAGTGTTCCAGAAACGTATCACGGATTCTGGAGACCCAAAAGGAGCTGCGGTCCCCCGGGATGTGACCGATCCCCAAGATCTCACCGGGCTGCTAAAGGGAAAACCCCGGCTTTGCCCCCCAAAACTCTGCTCCAGCATGGCAAAACCCCAGGAAAGGGAGCGCAAGTCACTGACATTCTGGATGGGCAAACCGGGGCCGGTCTCTGCAGGCAGGCTCTACTGCGGCCGGAGATAATGGGAGCCCAGGGGGGGTTCGAGACCCTTTGTGCAGCAGTGGGAATAAACCCCCCACCCCGAAGACCCTGAAAAAAAAATCATTTGTTTTCCACAAAAATAATTTTTTAGACCCCAATTTTTTTTTCCCCAAGGTAACGGAAAAATTAGCCCCCAATTTGTTGTGCAATGTTTTGATACCTGACCCCTCTTTGTTGGGGGGTAAACCATTTTTTTGGCACCGGGGGGGGTGGAAGGGGGAGCAGCTTAATTTTTTTAAAATACAAATTGGCGGAATCAATGGGGGCCCCCGTGCATTTGGGGGGCCCCTGATTGCAAAACAGTGGAAACCCTCAATTTAACCCAAAACCAACCCCCAAACCAAACCCAACCCAAAAACCCCCCTAACCCTAACCCAAACCCCAAACCCAAACCCCTAACCACAACCCTAACTGTTGTGTTACGGTAGTGGAGGCAGGTAAAAAAGAAAACACCAGAGCAGTTAAATTAGGGATTGCAGCCCCCTGCTATCCCCACAATAGGGGGGCGTGGAGCGTTCCTACATGGTCCTAGACCCTGTCACACCTGAGAAACTAATCACCTAAGATAAAAAATAGAAAGCTATCTCCCCGGAGCAAAACCCAAAGTAAAAAAAACCCCCCAAACATTAATGGGGTTTTAGACAAGAGGAAATACTGACAAGAAAGAAAATGTATGGCCGGGGGGCCCAAACTTCTAAATAAAAAAGGACAGGAAGGGTATTTATCAATCCAAAACCCTGAAAACACCAATCTAAATTTTTTAAAAAATCCTGAATAAGACCTCTCCCCCCAAAATTTTCTCTGGTGTAACAAAAACGCACCATGAAAAAATGGAAAAGCAAAATACAAAAAATGGGGACTAAACTGAGGGCAGAACCCCCCGGGGGGCCCCAACCCCCACAAAAGGGGGGAAAATAAAAAAAAAATGCAAAAACACAAAATAAAAATTGTTTAATCTGATAGCAGGAGAAAAAGAACGACACAGCAGGAAAAAGGAAAAAACTGGAAAAAGATTCGACCAGAACAATTGATCCCCCCAACCTGATGGGAAAAAATTCCTTAAAATAAGACCAATCATAACACCTGTTTCCCCCAACCCCATAGTACGCTTTAACACCGAGGGGCCTCGCTCAGAACAACTCAAACCATTAAAACACCCCCCCCTTAGAGGGTACCAAACCCCCTTTTTTTAGCAAAGGCGGTCAGATGGTTTTGATACGCACATAATCTCCACATGGATTTCCGAACAAACACCCAAAATTATTTTTCCCGACCATAACCTTCCATTTAAACCCCAAAAGGATCTTGTCTAGAAAAAAGAATCCAATATTTTTAAACCCCCAACCAGATTCCCCCCAAACCCAAACGGGTGGGGGCCCGCGCAGGAACACTGGTCAACAACCTCTTTCCAAGGCTTGGGAAACTTTGGATCTTAAATTCCCTGGAAGAAGCAAACGAAAAAAAAAGGTTAATAAAATTTCCTGATCTTTAAAGGTAAAGAACAGGTTAATTTAGGGGTGTATTCAAGGAAAATTTTTGGGACAACCAGGGGCCCAAGTCCCCCTTTAAACCCCGGACCTCAGTCCCCTGCCCCGGGTTGCAAACCGCTGGGCCTTCTCCTGGAGGGGACAACCTTTCCCAATGGCCCCCAAACTGCTGAGTCAACAACAATCAAATGGGGACAGAAGCCTCCCTCTGTTAAAAAATCGAGGGGTAAAAAAAGAATTACAGAAAAACAGAATAAAGTGGGGGAGCTGCCCCCTTTTTTGGCAAACTCACCAAAGGAAAAGGGGACCCCCTCATCCCCACAGCAGACAAAAGCATTTTTATAATTCCTGTTGGTTTGTTCTAGTTTGCCATTGGTCGGGATGAAAGCCCCGGGGGAAAGAAATTTTAAAACCCAAAATTTAGAAAAAAAAGTCCCCCAAAAAATGGGGAAACCGGGGCTCCCGTCAAACAATTTTTTCCGGAATCGTGTAAAACCCCGTGTGAAGGGGAAAAAAGGCCCAATTGAGGAGGAAGGGAACTTAGGTAATGGCACAAGTGTTCTTTTGGCTTCCAAAACCGAGGGGTATTCTTTTAGAAACGGGGAAACCCCGGAAAGAAACCCGGAATGGGCCTGTCTCTTGGGCACAGGCAATGGCACAAAAAACCCCTAAGGGGAGGCAAGCTTGGGCGAGAGCAAAACCCCGGGACTCCAAATTCCCTGACACGCGGACAAATACCACCCCAAAAAGGCCGACTAACCAAGTCTGGACCAAAAAAAATTCCGGGGGGCCCCCCCCCCGCGGAACAAAAAAATCTCAGAATACCTCTTTTTCCTGGTCCGGACAAACAATTTTTCCCCAAAGGGCAGCGTCGGGGGCCCATCCCCTGACACCCTCCAGGAATCCAATGGGGAGATGGGGGGAAAAAACACACCCTCTTAAAATAACAAGGGATCAGATAGTCAGGAAGTCCGCAGGAAACTCCCCAGAGGGCATCCCCTTAACATTTTAGTGCCGAAGAAGGAAACCAAAAATTAAACGTTAAAAAAAAAAGGCCCCCCCTGGCCTGTCTGGATTGAGTCCCTTTGGGGATTCCGAAGACCAGTTTTTGGTCCGTAAAGGCCACCCCTGTTTTGGCCCCCTCCACCCCAATTCTCCACTCTTCAAAACCCACTTCGGGGCCCAAAAACTCCGATTACCACGTCATATTACGCCCCTGGAAAAATTTTCAAAAAAAAAGGGGCCCAAAGGGGGATTTTAGAGGTCTCTGGATTTTTTGGGCAAAAGGCACCTGCCCCCTTTTGAGGCATCACCCCCACCTGAAATGGCAAGCACGGCTGCCGAGAACAGGAGAGAAGTGATCTCTGCTTAAATTTCCCCAAACGCAAGACTGCCCAGGGGGCAATTCACCCCCTCAGAACCCTTTTGGTTAAACAGTTAAGGTTTTTAAAAAAAAAAAAAATTACCAAAAAAAGATTAAAAAGGGCCAAAAAATCTCTAAAGCCTTTAATGAAAAAGGGGGACCCAACAAATGGCCTAAAACCCTTCCGGGCCCTTCAATAACAATGGGGAAAAAAAAAATCCCCAAAAGAGATCTTTGTCCCCAAAAAAAAAAACTTTGATCCTTCCTAAGGCATTCTCTCCAAAAAAATTTGGGTACGTTCAAATGTTTACAGAGAGTCCATATTAGAAAAAAATCAAGATATCATCCAAAAAAAAAATCGAAATTGCCCAAAACCCCTAAAATGAAATTATAAAGGACTGAAGACGGAAGGAGATTAGTGGCCCAAAGGGCCAAAGGCTCAAATTCCCCTTCAGGGGTTTTAAATCGTTTCCATTCCCCCCGTGGTTAAAATGAAAAAGGTTTACCCCCCCCTGAGGTCAATTTTGGAAAAACCAAGTAGCTTTTTCACCCTGGAAAAACAGGTCAAAACAAGGGAAGGGTATGATTTTACAGAATATTGTTCAAAACGATAATCAAAACCGGCTTAAGAACATCTTTTTTCACAAAGAAAAAACCGGCACCTAAGGTGAAGGGGAGGTTATATCCCCTTCCCCCAATGTTTCCCCTTGATAAAAACCCCTTTGCGTCATGTTCAGGTACAGACAAGTTAAAAAGGCGACCCTTGGGAATTTACTACCTGCACTAATTCAATAGCGAGTCATGCTCAGGGGGGAAAAGGTGCATTTTTATTTCGCTAAACCACAGAAAAATAAACAAAATTCAGGAAATCCTACCTGGGGGGAGGCAGAAAAAAACGGATTTTGGTATAACACTTGGACCCAAGGTTAAGACACAGATTTCCAAAACCAAAACAGGATATGAGACTGAAAACCAAAAGGGAAAACCCCCGCACGATAATGTCTGCAGATTATTAAAACCAAAATTTGCACACCCGGTGACAGGTTCAACCCTCTTACACTGAGTAAAAAAGGGGGGTTTATTCTCACCAAAAGGGGAAAAATCCCCCCGTAGGGAATAGACTTTGGGGGGGTACAAGGGAACCAAAGTTTAGCAAAACATACCCCTGGTTAATAGCTGCTCCAAATCAACGAAAGCCTGAGCAGAAAATGGGGCAGAGAGCATATAGAGTGAAATTAAAAAAAACTTAGTTAACATCCCCCAAAAAAAGAGCGTAAAAAAGTTTCCCCCCCAAAGGGAGCTGAAAAAACATGAAGGTACCACAGTAAAACAAAACCCCTTTTCCTTTCAAAAATCTGACCTGTGCCCGACACCACCCACCACTTTTGGCTCAGCAGCTGGCCAAAAAGGCAACACCACTCCCCCCTTACCCGCTCACGCAAATCTGTCAATTTGAAACCCAATGAATGAATCATTGAGACAAGGGGCGGGAAACCCATAACCCTTTAATTATTGAAAACCCTTCCCCGGAAACCCAAAAGGTCTCATTCCATTTGGTCGGGGCTGCCCCCACGGAATTTGACAGTATAATCAGCGTCATCAACCTGATTTAATGCCAAAAAGGGTTTTTCAGCTTTAAAAAGGGTGAAAAAAAAAGGGGGCCCCCAAAAAAAAAAAAAAAAAAAAAACCCCAAACCGAAAAAAAAAAAAACAAAAAAAAAAAAAAAAATGCAAAAAAAAAGGGCCCAAACCGGGGGGTCGCCGCGCAGGAGAGGATGACAATTTGAACCGCTGCGTGGTTTCCTGGAATAATTTTTTAAAGGGAAGAAACAATTTACAATTTTTTAAATTTTTGAAATTAGCTCGATCCCTAAAAAAAAATTGGCAGGGACTAGGCCAAACGGAACCCCCCAGAAGAATGCACAATATCGAACCTAGTGGCAAGCGACCCCAAAGGCCAGACAAGGTGCAAAACCCCTTGGGAAAAAGGGGCCCCCCGCACCCAGAGATACGGGAAAAAAAAAAAAAAAAAGCAACAAACAAAAAAATCTCAAAAACTTTTTTCCCCTTTAAAAATTTTTCCCCTTGTAAGTCCCCTACAATTTTTTCGGCGGGTACTGTTGTGTTACGGTAGTGGGGAGTGCAGGTAAAAAAGAAAACACCAAAAATTGGAATTATGGGATTGCATACCTGACAACCCCCACAACTAAAGGGGTGGGTTTACGATGGCCCCAAAGCCTGTACAGCCTGAGAAACAAAAAACCCCAAAGATGAAATAGGAAAACTATCTCCCCCCCGGGAAACCCCAAAGATAAAGAAACCCCCCCAAATGTAATGGGGTTAGACAAAAAAATACTGAACAGAAAAAAATTGAGGAAAAAAATGGGGCCAAAATATCTAAAAAAAAAGGCGGAAGGGTATTTGAAACCCCCCAAAAAAACCCTGAAAAAACCAACTCTACAATTTTAAAAAACCCCTGAGATCACACCCTTTAAACCCAAATTAGTTCTCTGGTGTAAAAAAAACACAGCCACTGAAAAAACTGGAAAAAGCAAAACTACAAAACCAGTGGTGGACTAAACTGGGGGGAAGCCCCCCGGGGGGCCCCCAAGGCCCCACAGAAGGAAAAGGCAAAATGCAAAAAAAAGCAAAAACACAAAATAAGAAAAATTGTCTATTTAAGAGGGAGAAGACACGACACGCAGGCTCAAGGGGGAAAAAGGGGAAAAAATTCGACCAAAACAATTGATCACCAATGATGGGGAAAAGATTCCTTAAATAAAAACCAAAAAAAACAACTGATTCCCCCAAACCTCCCGTACGCTTGTAACCACCAGGGGAGCCCCCGCTCAGAACTCATCTCAAACCCTTCACAAACACCTAACCCTAATCCCAACATAACCCCAACACCCCCCTAACCCTAATCTTAACCCTAATTCCAACCCTAACCCTAATTCCAACCCAAACCCTATTGCAATCAACCCTAATTGCCCCCCAACCCTAATGCAAACCCTAACCCTAATTGCAGATAACCCAATTCCAACCTCAACCCTAACCCTAATTCCAACCCAACCCTACCCTAATTCCAACCCCAACCTAATTTGCAACCCTAACCCCTAATTCAGCCATAATTCTAACCTAAATTAACCCTAACCCTAATGGAAAAAAAAAAATAATTATTTTATTTATTTTATTATTTATTCTATTATGGGGATGATAAAGGGGTTTATTTACTTTTTTTATTTTGATCACTGTGATAGGGTTATCACATTGATCAAAATGTACCTGGAGTGAATGAATGAATTCTGCGGCGGCAATTCGGCGGGTGGATGGCCATGTGCCCGCCATTTTTTGGAAGATGGCGGCGTCCATAGAGGAAGATGGAGGAAGACACCGGAGGGACGTCGGGAGTGGATCAGTTACGGGGGAGAGGAGAGGGGGACAGAAGGCAGGGGGAGAGGATGGAAGGGGAGGGGAGCAAATATGATGGCGGCGAACAGATCGCCGCGTCAGTCGGTGGCGGGGGAAGATCACCCCGTCAGTCGGTGTTGAGAGGTCAGATTAGTGGTCTCCAACATGGCCGATGCTATTTCAGCATCGGCCATGGCTGGATTGTAATATTTCACCAAGTTTCATTGGTGAAATATTACTATCGCTCTGATTGGCTGTTTCACTTTCAACAGCCATCAGAGCGATCGTTAGCCACGGGGGAAGCAAAAGCCAACCCCCCTGGGGGGGAAGCACAAAGCCTCCTGTACTGCGGATCGGGTGACCTTTCAGTGATCCCGGTCACCCGACCCCAGGAATGCGATTTCCCATGACGCCACATAGGTGTCACAGGTCGGTTGGCACCGACTTTCACGACGCCTTAGTGGTAGCACAGGTTGGGAAGGGGTTAATGCTAGGCTAACACTATGGGAGACCTATTTTCTTATAATTGAAACACTTTTTCATGTGGTCCTCCTGTACGTCTCATCAAAGGGATATTGGGGTGTGTCCTAATTTTTGGCAGCCCAAACCACTTAATGCATAGGCAATAACAGCATAGGAGACCCACTGTTTAATAATGGCCATTTAAGAAAAGCAATGCCGACTGATGCCCCTATAAAAATAGGCTCTATGACTTTAAGAGTCACTCCTTCATAAATGAAACAAGATGTGCCTGATGATGTGTCAACACCACATGGCCAGCTAAGGTTGTTAAATGCTACAATAATATTTCCCAGTAAATGCATTTGTATGTTGAAAGCAATGTAACATTGAAAAACACATCAAAAACGCTACGTGTGAACATAGACAAAGTGGTGGAGGAACATTTTTGTTTTGGGTTAATTATTTTGCCTTATAAAAAGTTATTACCCTAGAAAGGATGTTCCTTAACATATTTCCCAGGAAAATCCATTTTGGTTTCATTTTTGTATGTTTTTGGATGCACCTGTAAAATAGTGTAAGACTCTGACAACATTGTTCACAGATGTGACCTGGAGTCACATGCTTCCAGGGGCATTCTCATGATGTTCCCGTGTCATTTGAGCCATGTTCCCATCGATTTCAGACGTTTTTAGACCTTAAAAGGACCCCCCGGGGGGTCGGTTTTTCCCGTAGACTTACATTGGGCTCGTTGCTCGGGTCGAGTACCCAAGTATTACAATTTGCTCAACCAAAACAACGAGACCCGAGCATTTTAGTGCTCGTCATCACTATTAAATACCAAAAATATTGCCTATAGAAGAGGAGCTGAGAACTCACACGCCGACGCCCTATCCAAAGTGACACATGAGCGACCTGGACCCAGCGGGGATGAAGAGCTGGAGGCTGATGAGATCCCTGAGTTCCGTAATTCCACCAGGTTGATGGTGAACACACAGGAACAGGTCCAGGCGGCACCCAGAAAATGCACCCTGGGGTGATCCCGTGACGAGTGAGTACGACTTCAACAGGAGGATGGGGAACTTGCTCAGATGAGGCAGTGGGTGGCTCTGAAACAACTTCCCAATCAGGGTCAAGAGATTCCCTGTCCCCGGGAACTCTGCAGATCCTTCAACGGTGGGAAAAGCTCCAACAAAAAGACGGTCTATTGTGTGGGAAGATACAGCTGAACCGAGAACTGGGAGTCACCTGGCAAGTGGTGCTCCCCGAAATGCTGCTTCCCAAAGTGGCCATGGAGGCCCACGAAAGGGCTGCCCACTTTGGCCAGAAAAGATGTTCCAGTGGATACAGAAGTTAGTCTACCATCCTTGACTAAAAGCTGCGGTAAGAGGAAGCCAGTCGGCAGTGTAGATGCTGTGAGTTAGCCAACCTCCAGAACAAAGGCCTCCTACGCAAACCATCGTGACTTCTGCTCCCCTTAGCGGTTCTGATGATAGATTACCTGACTATAGGCTGGCTCACCTTGGATATGAACACTGTCTAGTGATGATAGACCACTTTACCAAATTCGCTGTGATGACTCCGATCCGGGATCAGACTGCTGACTCAGCAGCATAGGCCATTTGCAGGGACTTCATCCAAGTGTACGGCAGCCCGAAGAGAATTCACTCTGATCAAGGCGCCTGTTTCCAGGGGCGAGTATTGAAGAGCTGTATCACATGCATCATATTAAGAAATCTCTGACGCCTTACCATCCTCAAGGGAATGGGGCCTGTGAATGGTTCAGTCGAATCTTGATCCAGATGCTGCGAATGTTAGAGGAAGACAAAAAAGTTTACTGGCCTGAGTTTGTGGCTGAACTAGTTTGGGTGTACAATAACCGAGTACATCGCACCACTGGATACACACCATACACCCTGCTGTTAGGCCGAACAGGGAGAGAGATCACTGAGCTGGAATTGTATCGAGAGGAGGACTACCATTTGGGTACAAGAACATTGTCACCATTTGCAAACGCTACATCGGCTTGTGCAGACCAACTTTCAGGAACTTAAACATCCTGAAGTGATTCCACTGCGAGTGACAGCTCTCAAAGCCGGAGATTGTGTGTTAGTCCGAGACAAATGCTCCCAAGGTAAGCTGGAGTACCGGTGGGAAAAGACCCCATATCGGGTAAACAGAGGATCATGTTATGTTAGGTAGCTGAGGAGGACAGGAACAACAGCCGGGCAGCCGAACACCTGAGATGTTGGTAACTAATGGGTTGCAGATTCCTAAACTAACCACACAACTAAAGGTAGCCGTGGAGCGTTCCTACGTTGATCCTAGACACCTCGTCACAGCCTGAGAGATAACTACACCTAAAGGCAGAAAGATGAAAGCTATCTGCCCCGGAGCAGATCCCCAAAGAAAATAGGAAGCCCCCAAACATGTAATGGCGGTTAGACAAGAAGAAAGCACGAACACAGACAGAAAATAGAATGCGCAAACGCTGGGGCCACAAGCTGACTAAATAGGATAGGACAGGAGAGATTACTTTCTGCAACCCAGAAAACCCTACAAAAATCCAACAATTCTGATTACAAAAATACTGAGATCACACGATCTCGCCACCCACTAAATCAGATCTCAGTGTGAACAAAACCAAGCCGCAGCCACTGAAAAACAGGAAAAAGAAAATGAACAAATAACAGTGGCTTCAGATAAACTGAGAGGAGCACAAAAAATCAGTCAAAAAGTCAGGGACATCCTGAGACTGGGGAGAGGCAGAAAAAACAGGAGTGTCGGCATTAACACATTGGCAGCCCCAACTGGTCACAGACACAGATTTCCAATCCAAAACAGGATTATGAGACTGTAACCAAGGGAAACCTAGTACAATAATGTCATGCAGATTATACAGCACCAGAAATTTGCAACTCTCCTGATGATCTGGTTCAACCCTCATTATCACCTGAGTAGAAAACTGGGGTTTATTCTCCGCCAAATGGGTAGAATCAATGCCCAGTAGGGGAATAGACTTCCGCAGGGGTATCATGGGAAACCCACAACGTTTGGCAAAGTCAAAATCCATCAGGTTAATAGCTGCTCCTGAATCAACAAAAGCCTGAGCAGAAAATGTGGACAGGGAGCAAATCAATGTAACAGTCAACAGAAATTTAGTCTGAACACTACCCAAGACAACTGAGCGTGCAAAACGTCTTCCCCGCTTAGGGCAGACTGAAATGGCATGAGAGGCGTCACCACAGTAGAAACATAACCCATTGCGCTTTCGAAACTCATGACGCTGTGCCCCAGAAGTCACGCTATCACACTGCATGGGCTCAGAAGCTGGCTCACAAGGCAACACTATCTCACGCATACCTCTGCGCTCACGCAAACGTCTGTCAATTTGAATAGCCAATGACATAGAATCATTGAGACCAGAGGGAGCAGGGAATCCCAACATAACATCCTTTACATTCTCTGATAGCCCCTTCCGAAAAAGGGCTGCCAAAGCATCATCATTCCATTTGGTCAGGACTGCCCACTTTCGGAATTTCTGACAGTACAATTCAGCGTCTTTAAGACCCTGATTTAATGCCAACAAGGTTTTTTCAGCTTGATCAGTGACATTAGGTTCATCATACAGTAACCCCAGAGCCATAAAAAATGCATCAATACCATTCAAAACAGGATCCACAGGTGTCAGGGAAAAAGCCCAATCCTGAGGGTCGTCGCGCAGGAGAGAGATGACAATTTGAACCTGCTGTGCTGCGCTCCCTGAGGACTTAGGCTTTAAGGCAAAAAACAACTTACAGTTATTTTTGAAATTCAGAAATTTAGCCCGATCCCCCAAAAACAAATCTGGCATGGGAATCCTAGGTTCCACAACCGGCAACCTAGCAAGATAGCTAGCAATACTCCGAACCTCAGTGGCAAGCTGATCCACACGGCCAGACAACTGTGCAAACTCCATTGAGAGAGAAAAAAAAAATCGCCGCCTGTGTTCAAGTGTAAAAAAAAAACACATTCATACTCACCAAACACCTAGTCCACAAATACCTCGATCTCCTGCAATAAAAATAAAATAAACCAATACAAATGCTCCCTAGTCTGCTGTAGTCCTAAATACTGAGTGTGCCACGACGATCTCATGTGTAGAACAGCTCTATATGGCTCCGGTGACACACTGACCAGAGGTGATCCTCCCGAAGTGTATCACTCCGCCGCCGTCAGAGTTCACCGGAGTTCGTGCTCTCACTTGCGGCACCGCTGCGTGAGAAAATTCTCATGCAGTGGTGCCGTAAAGTGAGAGCCCGAACTCCAGTGAACCCTCAGTGATGCACTGCAGGAGACATTACCTCCTGTCAGTGTGTCACCGGAGGCAGGTAGAGCAGTCAGTCACATCTCCTACTGTGACTGCTCTACACATGAGATTGTCATGGGATATTCGCTATTAAGGACTATGGCAGACAGGAAGTATTTGTGTTGGTTTATTATTTTATTTTTATTACAGGAGATCGATGGCTTTGCTGGGATTAGGCGTAAAAATAAAAATGGAAAACTGTGTTTAATATTATTTGAATTAAAGGGCTTTATTCTGTCTGTGTCTTTATTTACCATATACCTATAAGATTAGTAATGGATAGGTGTCTTATAGACGCCTGTCCATTACTAATCCGTGGGTTTGATGTCACGGACAATACAAAGGTGACATCAACCGCACAAATATGAAACCCACTTGCCATCGCTACAGGGCAAGTGGGAAAAGCGAGGCTAAGTGCCAGAATTGGAACATCTATAAGATGCGCCATTTCTGAGGCGGCTACGGGCTTATGTTTTTAGATGGGGGTGCCAATATCCATGGCCCCTTCACACGCTATTAATGTCAGCCCCATAACTGTATGCCTAGCCTTTGCTGGTTCGACTTTATAGGGGGACCCCATGTCAATTTTTTTCTGTGATTCTCCTGTAAAGTAGCCAGTAAAAGCTAAGCAAACATATGTGAGGCTGGGGTCGCACTCGCGCCATTCTCGAACTAATCTCAAATCTCAATACCCGGTACTGCCGCTGGCACTCGGACCGGGAGCGTTCAGCTGCATAGAAAAACATGCATACATGCAGCCATACACGCAGGTCCCGAGTAGGGGCAGTGCCGGGTATTGATGTGCAAGAGTTTTGCGAGTCTCTCGTAAGTGTGACCCCGGCCTGAAAAAAAAAGTTACAGGAGGCCACACAATTTTTTGTTTAAAAACTGTTTGAAAAATAAAAAGATATTGCGTTTCACGCACATTTTGTGTGTGTGTGTGTGTGTCTTTTATTTAACTCTCTATGCACCATTTTTTCTGATTTTTCTCTTTATAGGTATAATTTTGAGTAAAATGTAAATTGCTCTTTTATTCTATAAACTACTGACAACATATTTCTGAATTTCCAAGCAATAAATTTTGTATTTATTTTCAGAAAATGAGACATGGTCAAAATAACAAAAAAAATGCAGTGCTTGCAGACCTCAAATAATGCTAAGAAAGCAAGTTCATAATCATTTAGAAAAAACAATACTAATATTTTAACTCAGGAAATCAATATTTTATGGAATAACCCTGATTTTTAATCACAGCTTTCATGTGTCTTGGTATGTCTTTGAACTGTAATTCACCGCACACTCTCATAGAGGACTATATAGGACCAACGGGTCCCTTCCACCTGCACCTCGTCTCCCAGACCAGAGTGTATACCATTTTCTTATTTCCACCAGTCTTTCACACTGCTTTTAGGTGAACTAATGCCACTTCTGGTACAAAAATTTAAGCAGTTCTTCTTTGTTTGATGGCTTGTGAGCATGTCGACGAATCCCTCGATTCGGTCACTGACCGCTCCTGGCACTTTAGACACCGGAACACTGCAATCAAACAAGATCGCAGCGTTAAAGAGCAGGCAGATGGGCTGTCAGCTCTGACAGCCCCTCTGCCTTTGGATCGAAGACCCCGCATCATGATGAGGGGTCCCGATCGCTCCCATGGTAACCCGATGTCGTCATGATGACATCCGAGTTACCAGAGCTCAGAGACTTCCTGTCATGTAATAAATTGTATGTCACTCTCCACAAGGAGAAACCTTACCCCTTAGACCCTAGTCCAGAGCCTCTCATCTAGCCAAATCAGATCTCTCCTACTTTGCACTGACGAGGACCAATAGTCCGAAACACCGTGTCTGCAAATGGAGATACTGATTTGGCTTTTATCCTAAGTCATATTACAAGACTCGTTAAAGGGTTGATTGTGACTTGTAGGATCGCTACTTCCAATAGGTGGCGCTATAGAGTACAAGTCCTCTTTTTTTGAAGAGGCAATTTGCATGTTCCATGTGTGTATCTTTTTGTCAGCATTAATTTTCAAACCTCCTTTTATTTTGTCAGGGTGTTAGAAATGTTAGATTTCTCACAAATGTGGTGATGCAACATATTTCTTCAGAAACTACTGTTTGGCCACACAGCAGGGATTTGAAAGGAAGAGCGCTATTTGGGTTTTGGAATGCAGGTTTTGCAAGAATAGTTTGCGGGTGAAATTAGCAGAGTACCAGAAGTATCAAAACAGCAGAAAACCCCCCAAAGTGACCCCATTTTAGAAATTACTTCTCACAATGAATTAATCAACACCTGCAATTACTATTTTCGCCCTACAGGTGTTTTCACTCTGTAACATCCAGAATTGCAAATATGCCAGTTTAGTGCCCAGTTTGTGCTTACGGAGACAAGCACCCCATTCATCTTTAAGTGGGCTCTACTCACTGGAGCAATGCCGAACATGTAGATGCTTTGTCTTGCCATTAAAGTAGAAACCTCCTATGTTTCAAATGAAAGATGACGGACCTGAGTGGGGCTTGTGTTTTTTGCCTTTTTGACTAATTTTCCCAAAAGCTTTGTCCCCAACATATTTTTTAAGGATATTTGTCTCAGTAATGCCACAGCGTTTCAAAGTCAGACATACATGGCTGAAATCATTCAGCTAGTATCTGATACATGCTGCCCATATCAGCTATCAGATTCCCTTTAAATCCTCTTACAGCTAAGTGAAAATGAAATAAAACAAAATAGAGGCAAAAATTACTAAAAAAATGTTCATTTGTTCAAAAGGAAAAAGTTCCAATTTCTCAAGTTTTTGACATTTTATTTTCTGTAGATAGCTAAGATTTTTAGGCCTTTTACATTTTCTTTAAATAATCAGTCCATGTGCTTGGTTTATTTTCTCCTTAAAATGTAAACGGTGAAGAAAAAGCAATTTGCCGATACCCGGGATCGGACAAGGGACCTTTAGATCTTCAATCTAGCGCTCTCCCAACTGAGCTTTTTCAGCCGTATCCATAAAATTTCAGGAGTGTTTGACACTCTGCAAATGTCAAGCGCTACACCTGGATGTACAGTACAGACCAAAAGTTTGGACACACCTTCTCATTCAAAGATTTTTCTGTATTTTCATGACTATGAAAATTGTACATTCACACTGAAGGCATCAAAACTATGAATTAACACATGTGGAATTATATACTTAACATAAAAGTGTGAAACAGCTGAAAATATGTCTTATATTCTAGGTTCTTCAAAGTAGCCACCTTTTGCTTTGATGACTGCTTTGCACACTCTTGGCATTCTCTTGATGAGCTTCAAGAGGTAGTCACCGGGAATGGTTTTCACTTCACAGGTGTGCCCTTGTCAGGTTTAATAAGTGGGATTTCTGGCCTTAAATGGGGTTCGGACCATCAGTTGTGTTGTGCAGAAGTCTGGTGGATACACTGCTGATAGTCCTACTGAATAGACTGTTAGAATTTGTATTATGGCAAGAAAAAAGCAGCTAAGTAAAGAAAAATGAGTGGCCATCATTACTTTAAGAAATGAAGGTCAGTCAGTCCAAAAAATTGGGAAAACTTTAAAAATGTCCCCAAGTGCAGCTCGAACACCATCAAGCGCTACAAAGAAACTGGCTCACATGAGGACCGCCCCAGGAAAGGAAGACGAAGAGTCACCTCTGCGTCTGAGGATAAGTTTATCCGAGTCACCAGCCTCAGAAATTGCAAGTTAACAGCAGCTCAGATTAGGAACCAGGTGTTAGGGGTCGAGTTCCCACTTCTGTACAAGGGGAGTCTCGAGCCATCCCAGCTGCGGTCTCCCATTCATCTCCAGCTGCAGTTGACTCTGCTCAGCTTAGACGTTGGTCCCAGCGTCTCGCCCAGTCTAACAGTGTGCAGAGAATTACTGCTGCATCTCCAGGCTCTGCTATTGTGGCCAGTACTGGTTAGCAGCAAGCAGACGTCTTTAGGACAAAGTCCTTGTTTTCCCCTTCTGAGCATGCCCAGGGTGAGATCTCTCATTGGAGATCAGGGGTCACATGCTCAGGTGCTGCAGCAGCTCCTATTGGTCCGCCAGGAAGGTCCTGTGACTACTGGTGTTCTGGAACGGTTTCATTGGTCCTTGTTTCTGGCAGGTCCTGTAGCTGTTACTATAAAGGGGTGGCATGCCTGGGCCGTCATGCGCTAGTGTGAACCATTATATGCTTAGCGCCAGTGTGGTCATGCGTGTGTTTGGTTAGGGCCCGGCTGAAATAAGCCCCTAGAATACCGACTTAATCGGTGAGGAGTTTGGTATGCTAGCTGGTAAGGGTCGGTGTCCTAGATGCCCTAGATTACCGGCATAACCGGTGAGGAGTTTGATTGCCGTATTCAGGGCCTAGCGTTCAGACGCCATTGATTGCGGGTGACTCCCGCGAGGACATTAGCGCATGATCACGTTCTATGTTCACTTAGCAGTTAACTGTGTACCTGGGTGCCTGACAGGACACAGAAGTTTGTCTCAGCGGCTCTGTGACGTAACAGGGTTCGCTTTCAATGCTAGACAGCGCCCTAGCGTGTTTATTTTGCGACTCAGTTGTGCTCAATGAGTTCGCACACATCGCCATAAAGCGCTGTGGCACTCCTAGTGGCTCTGTGGATTAACAGAGTTCGCACATATTGCCACAGTGCGTTACGGCGTTTATTTTGGCGACTCTGCGGGATAACAGAGTTTGCTTCTTACGCCATTTTACTAGCAGCAGGCTCCGCCTGCACGGTAGACCCCGGACTGCAAACGCACCTCTCCACATCATATATTTGGTGCCTTCCGCAGACCCTAACATAACACTAGCGCCAGGGTCTGGCTAGTAAAATGGCGGATGACCAGCGTCTACTACGGGAATCCAGCAGCTGGAGGGTAGGTTGGCGGATCCTCAGCTGTGGATGTTACCGCAGTCGCTGTTCAGGCTGCTAGCGTGGCTGCAGCCAGTGTGTCCACTGCCACCTCTGCCCCCACAATATCCCACCTCCCGCTTCCAGACAAGTTTGCTGGTGACAGCAAGCAATGTCGGGGATTCGTGAGTCAGTGCTCTATACAACTCGAGCTTCTGGCTGCACGTTTCCCCAGGGATCGGGCACAAGTGGGCTTTGTAATATCTCTTCTGTCGGGCAGAGCGTTGGAGTGGGCCACCCCACTGTGGGAGCGTGACGACCGTGTGGTGCGGAGTGCTCCTCGTTTTCTAGAGGCTCTAAAAAAGGTCTTTCTAGGACCTCAGGTTACCCACGATGCGGCGCTCCAACTTCTGGCAAGTTCACAGGGTTCGTCCTTGGTCAGCTGTTTTGCTGTCCAATTTCGGACTCTGTCTTCGGAGTTGGACTGGCCGGAAAAGTCCTCATTCCCGTGTTTTGGAGAGGACTAGCGGGCCATGTGAAAGACGCCTTGGCTACCAGGGAGATTCCCGCCACACTGGAGAAGCTTATCGCCATATCCACCCGCATCGACCTCCGTTTTCATAAGCGGAGGTTGGAGCGGTCCCAGTGTAGGCAGAGGTTTCGGCTGGCTCCCACCTTTGCCAGAGCTCTAGAATCTTCCAGCCTAAGTCCCGGGCCGCTCGAGTACCCGTGGTCTGTAACATCTGCCAGCAGTTAGGACATTATGCCAACAAATGTCCACAGCGGTCGGGAAAACGGTCGCGTCTAATGACCTTGGGAGGAGGTTCACTAGACACTGCGGCATTTTCCACCAAGTTGTCCTTTAAGGGGACAATTACAGTAGGTCCATCCACGTTCACCGCCGAGCTCTGTGTGGATTCTGGAGCCGAGGGGAATTTCATGTCCTCTGCATTTGCTCTCCACCACACTATACCTCTGGTGATGCTCGCCAAACCGGTGACTGTGCGAGTAGTGAATGGATCAACTCTGCCCTCACAAATCACCCACCAGACGATCCCTCTCACTTTATCTATGTCCCCTTCCCATCAGGAGAGTATTTCTTTTCTTGTCCTGCCCGAGGGAATAGACGAGGTGTTGCTGGGAGTACCTTGGCTCCGTTACCACTCTCCCAATATTGAGTGGTCCTCTGGGAGGATACTGGGTTGGGGTGATTCATGTAGTGGCAGGTGCGTCAGGGAATGCGTTCAGGTCACCACCACAGAGATACCCGTAGATCTCACGTCTCTTCCTCAGTGTTATTGGTCATATGCAGACGTTTTCTCCAAAAAGGCGACAGAGACTCTTCCACCTCATCGCCCCTACGACTGTCCTATTGATCTCTTGACTGGTGCAGAACCTCCTTGGGGGAGAGTCTACCCCCTCTCGCTTCCTGAGACGGAGGCCATGTCCCAGTATATTCAGGAGAATCTGGCAAGAGGGTTCATTAGGAAGTCGGTGTCACCAGCAGGGGCGGGGTTCTTCTTTGTGCAAAAGAAGAACGGAGAATTACATCCATGTATTGACTACAGGGGTCTTATCGCTATCACCGTCAAGAATAAGTACCCGTTGCCCCTAATCTCTGAGCTCTTTGATAGGCTCCGAGGAGCAAGAGTATTTACCAAGTTTGATCTACGTGGTGCCTATAACCTAATTCGCATCCGTGAGGGGGACGAGTGGAAGACAGCTTTTAATTCCAGGGATGGGCATTATGAATACCTGGTGATGCCCTTCGGGCTCTGTAATGCTCCCGCTGTTTTCCAAGACTTTGTCAATGATATCTTCCGGGATATGCTCTCCACCTCTGTAGTAGTCTATCTGGATGATATTCTCATCTTTTCACCAGATATAGACTCTCACCGGAGGGATGTCAACAAAGTCCCTCTATGCCGAGCTGGAGAAATGTGTGTTTGAGCAGGAGTCCTTACCTTTCCTGGGCTATATCATCTCTGCCCAGGGATTAGCTATGGATCCTGCCAAACTACAGGCTATAATGGACTGGCAAGAACCCCATTCTCTTAAAGCGGTGCAGCGCTTTATGGGGTTCATTAATTATTATCGCCAGTTCATTCCCCATTTCTCGACTTTGGTAGCTCCCTTGGTAGCCTTCACCAAGAAGGGAGCAAATCCTAAGTTGTGGTCTGAGGAGGTCTCCAAGGCGTTCTCTTCCATCAAGTCGCATTTTGCCAGTGCTCCCATATTAGATCGCCCTGATGTTGATAAGCCATTTATTTTAGAGGTGGACGCCTCTTCTGTTGGTGCTGGAGCAGTCCTTTATCAAAAGGATGCTCAAGGGCGGAAGCATCCCTGCTTCTTCTTTTCTAAGACCTTTACACCAGCAGAGAGGAATTATTCCATCGGGGACAGGGAGTTGCTGGCTATGAAGTTGGCCTTCTCTGAGTGGAGACATCTTCTGGAGGGGGCTCGTTTTCCCTTCCAAGTCTTCACCGACCACAAAAACTTGGTATATTTGCAAACGGCTCAGCGGCTAAATTCTCGCCAGGCCAGATGGTCCCTATTCTTCTCCCGGTTCCACTTCACCCTCCATTTTCTCTCCAGTGAGAAGAATGTTCGGGCCGACGCTCTCTCTTGCTCCTTAGTGTCATCAGAGGAGGAGGATGAGGAGCCTCGGCTTATTGTCCCCGAAGAGAGCCTGAGAACTGTAGCACCGGTTTCGCTAGAGTCTGTGCCTCCGGGCAAGACTTTTGTGCCCACTAATTTGCGACCGGAGGTACTCTCTTGGGCACACTCGTCCAGGGTGGGTGGACACTTTGGGGCAAAGAGGACAACTGAGTTATTGGCGAGGACATACTGGTGGCCACATATGGTCCGTGACGTCAGGGAGTATGTTCAGGCGTGTGTCTCCTGCGCCAGGAACAAGTCCCCTCGACAACGGCCAGCTGGGTTACTTTTTCCTTTGCCGGTGGCAGACAGGCCCTGGGAGATGGTTGGGATGGACTTTGTGGTGGGCTTACCCGAGTCTCGGGGTTGCATTATCATTTGGGTGATCACCGACCACTTCTCCAAAATGGTGCTCTTAGTGCCGCTACCACGGTTACCTTCTGCAGGGCCTTGGCAGCATTGTTTATTAGACACATCTTCCGTCTACACGGTATGCCAGTCAAGATTGTCAGCGATCGAGGTCCCCAATTTGCGTCTCGGTTCTGGAGAGAGTTGTGTCATCTACTCTGCATTGAGTTGAACCTCTCCTCTGCATATCATCCCGAGACGAATGGGTTGGTAGAGAGGGCCAACCAGACCTTGGTCACCTACTTGCGACATTTTGTCTCTGCCAGGCAGGATGACTGGGCATCCTTGCTCCCGTGGGCGGAGTTCGCGCTAAACAATGCTGTGGCTGACTCCACCGGACAGACCCCATTCCTCTTAAATTACGGCCAGCATCCGCGGGTACCCGTGCCCATGCCCGTGGCTTCCGCCGACTCCAGGGTGGCAGACTGGGCTGTGGAAGCACGGGACATATGGGACCGCACCCAGGATGCCATTCAGGCTTCCAAAGAGAGGATGAGGTCTTCTGCCGATGCCCATCGGCGTCCCACTCCGACATTTGCTCCTGGCGACCTAGTGTGGCTCTCCGCCCGAAACATCAGGCTACGGGTGGAATCCACTAAGTTGGCACCCCGCTATTTGGGTCCCTTCAAGGTTCTTGAGCAGGTGAACCCTGTGGTTTACCGTTTGGCCCTTCCGCCTCGCCTTGGTATCTCCGACACCTTCCATGTGTCCCTCCAAAAAACCCGTGGTCATCTCTCGGTTGCCTGAGTCATCTGCCGGGACATCGGGTTCGTCTTCGGACGACTACGAGGTGAATGCCATTGTAGGGTGCAAGGTGGTACGGGGCAAAAAAAATTTTTTGGTGGATTGGAGAAGTTATGGGCCTGAGGATAGGTCCTGGGAGCCTGCCGAGCATGTTCATGCTCCACAGCTCATCGCTGCCTTTGAGCGTAGCGAGGCCCAGAGAAGGGGGGGCCCTAGAAGGGAGTCTCGAGCCATCCCAGCTGCGGTCTCCCATTCGTCTCCAGCCGCAGTGGACTCTGCTCAGCTTAGATGTCGGTCCCAGCGTCTCGCCCAGTCTAACAGTGTGCAGAGAATTACTGCTGCATCTCAAGGCTCTGCTATTGTGGCCAGTACTGGTTAGCAGCAAGCAGACGTCTTTAGGACAAAGTCCTTGTTTTCCCCTTCTGAGCATGCCCAGAGTGAGATCTCTCATTGGAGATCAGGGGTCACATGCTCAGGTGCTGCAGCAGCTCCTATTGGTCCGCCAGGAAGGTCCTGTGACTACTGGTGTTCTGGAACGGTTTCATTGGTCCTTGTTTCTGGCAGGTCCTGTAGCTGTTACTATAAAGGGAAGGCATGCCTGGGCCGTCATGCGCTAGTGTCAACCATTATATGCTTAGCGCCAGTGTGGTCATGCGTGTGTGTGGTTAGGGCCCGGCTGAAATAAGCCCCTAGAATACCGACTTAATCGGTGAGGAGTTTGGTATGCTAGCTGATCAGGGTCGGTGTCCTAGATGCCCTAGATTACCGGCATAACCGGTGAGGAGTTTGATTGCCGTATTCAGGGCCTGGCGTTCAGACGCCAGCGATTGCTGGTGACTCCCGCGAGGACATTAGCGCATGATCACGTTCTATGTTCGTTTAGCAGTTAACTGTGTACCTGGGTGCCTGACAGGACACAGAAGTTTGTCTCAGCGGCTCTGTGACGTAACAGGGTTCGCTTTCAACGCTAGACAGCACCCTAGCGTGTTTATTTTGCGACTCAGTTGTGCTCAGTGAGTTCGCACACATCGCCATATAGCGCTGCGGCACTCCTAGCGGCTCTGTGGATTAACAGAGTTCGCACATATTGCCACAGCGCATTACGGCGTTTATTTTGGCGACTCTGCAGGATAACAGAGTTCGCTTCTTACGCCATTTTACTAGCAGCAGGCTCCGCCTGCACAGTGGACCCCGGGCTGCGAACGCATCTCTCCACATCATATATTTGGTGCGTTCCGCAGACCCTAACACCAGGTCAATGCCACACAGAGTTCTAGCAGCAGACACATCTCTACAACAACTGTTAAGAGGAGACTTTGTGCAGCAGGCCTTCATGGTAAAATAGCTGCTAGGAAACCACTGCTAAGGACAGGCAACAAGCAGAAGAGACTTGTTTGGGCTAAAGAACACAAGGAATGGACATTAGACCAGTGGAAATCTGTGCTTTGGTCTGATGAGTCCAAATTTGAGATCTTTGGTTCCAACCACCGTGTCTTTGTGTGACGCAGAAAAGGTGAACGGATGGACTATACATGCCTGGTTCCCACCGTGAAGCATGGAGGAGGAGGTGTGATGGTGTGGGGGTGCTTTGCTGGTGACACTGTTGGGTATTTATTCAAAATTGAAGGCATACTGAACCAGCATGGCTACCACAGCATCTTGCAGCGGCATGCTATTCCATCCGGTTTGCGTTTAGTTGGACCATCATTTATTTTTCTACAGGACAATGACCCCAAATACACCTCCAGGCTGTGTAAGGGCTATTTGACCAAGGAGGAGAGTGATGGGGTGCTACGCCAGATGACCTGGCCTCCACAGTCACCAGATCTGAACCCAATTGAGATGGTTTGGTGTGAGCTGGACCGCAGAGTGAAGGCAAAAGGGCCAATAAGTGCTAATCATCTCTGGGAACTCCTTCAAGATTGTTGGAAGACCATTTCCGGTGACTACCTCTTGAAGCGCATCAAGAGAATGCCAAGAGTGTGCAAAGCAGTCATCAAAGCAAAAGGTGGCTACTTTGAAGAACCAAGAATATAAGACATATTTTCAGTTGTTTCACACTTTTTTGTTAAGTCTATAATTCCACATGTGTTAATTCATAGTTTTGATGCCTTCAGTGTGAATGTACAATTTTCATAGTCATGAAAATACAGAAAAAATTTTAAATGAGGTGTGTCCAAACTTTTGGTCTGTACTGTATATATTTTTATTTTTCCTTTGACTGTATTTTGCAGCATGATTTCTATTTGAAATTCCTGCCATCTTGCTGTACATATTTAATAACTTTCATTACCTCTTTGTGAATGAGTAGAAAAATACAGCAATTTTGCCATTGATTTTTTACATTTTCCATTTGTCTCCATTCACCAGGCTAATTCTGACCCTGTGTTTGTGGGACAGGTGATGGTTGCACATAAAACACAATTTGCATGCTTAATGTTACATCAACTTTATTTTTATTAGATGCAATTGGAGCAAAAAAGAGACAAAAATTCAGAGAAAATATTTTAATGTTTGTTAATGTAGAAAGTGAGAACATTTGTCTCAAATTGTGCTGAAAGTTAGATGTCAGTATTGTTGCACAGCTTCTGAATCCACACCTTTGCAGAGGAAACTCCACAGAGCAAGTTGCATGGGATAACAAGCGTTTACTTCTCTGAACATGAGGTGAAGGAATAATGCACAGTCATTACAGCATTGCATCAGCTAACATGAACAAAACGAGAGTGAAACTAAACAAGAAGAGAGACTAATTCTTATACAATTCATTAAAGAAGGAAACGTTACACAGCATCGCCATCTACTGTCAGGTCATCATAAAGTCCTCCTTCATAGATAATAAGTTCTGATCTGTTGCATATGACAACACCCTTTCTCAACAGTAAGGACTTATTCAATCAAACCCAACTTTTTTATTAGTCTCTGATGTTTATCAGCATTCAATGCCTTCGTGAAAATGTCTGCTGTCATTTCTTCAGTAGGGCAATACTCCAACTTCAAGACTCCTTGGTCCTCTTTGAGTTTTGTTGGTTCCAAGTGTGATTGTCCTAATTCTGTCAACAATTGTCTTAACCACAGTACTTCTTGTCTTTCTATCTGTATTCCTAGGTACTGTTTCACATTTCCCAAGTCTTTGATTTCAAAATTTTGTTTCAGGATTTTTAGAATGTTTTCTTTATCCCTTTCTTGTTTAAAACAAATCAAAATGTCGTCTACATATATGAGTACATAAATCCATCTATTACTCAGCTTTTTTGTGTACAAGCATGGATCAGCTTTGCTTCTTTGAAATTTTTCATTGGTTAGTACTTCCGTGATTTTGTCATTCCACGCTTTAGCTGCTTGTTTTAAACCATATATGCTTTTCTGTAGTTTGCAAACTTTGTTTGGATTTCTTTCATCTTTGAATCCTGGAGGTTGTTCCATGTAAATGTCTTCTGTTAAATCTCCATTCAAAAAAGCTGTCTTTACATCCAGATGTCTTAGTTCCATCTATTCCACTGCTGCAACTGTAAGTAAAGTTCTTATTGTAGTGTGTTTGACAACTGGAGCAAATGTTTCATCATAGTCTTCTTCTTCTTCTTCTTGTGCACACCATTGGGGGTTTAGTACTCTCCAGCATTGGTCATGGCCTATACCCATGTTAGGGTTGGTTATATCCACAGTGATACATATTTTGTCCAGCTGGGGCTCTCTATTTGAAACCCTCTTAATTAATTAACTATTTCAGGGGCTATTTATGATATGTGCACCTTTTTACTGATTTAATGCAGTTGTGCTACCTTGTTACCTTGTTGGTTATATGACATATGTATGCTTAATCACTGCCTTACACCAGGTGTTCCACCTTTTTTGTTGTATTGTGTTGTGGTTTCTTACCTACTTTTTAACATTTTTTACATGTTTTTCTAATATGTGTAATAAAGTTGTCATTTTTTTGATTATATACATTTTGTAGAGGTCAATTTTTCGGTGTCATATCATCCACTAATAAGCTGATGGTAGCTCTCGCTTGTCTATTTTTCTTATCCCATGTCTGATTATCTTCATCAGGTCTATCTGTAGTGATGACTTCCCATAAATCATCTTTAGACGATAACATCTCTACTTTGAACTTCCATAGCTGATAGTTCTCATCATTCAGCTTAGCTACTGTGAGTTTTAGCTCTGTGCTATTCATCATTTTTAACTTATCTTACTTGTTTGGAGAGACTTGCACTGAAGAATTCTTCTACATTCACCAGAGTCTTGCTGATAGTTCTAGTGTCCTGGGTATCTGTGGTGTCTGGATTCTCCGTATCTGGGTACGCTGTATCTGGGTGCCTGGGTCTGGGTGTCTGGGTGTCTGGGCCCATAACCTGTTGCACAGCTTCTGAATCCACACCTTTGCAGAGGAAACTTCACAGAGCAAGTTGCATGGGATAACAAGCATTTACTTCTCTGAACATGAGGTGAAGGAATAATGCACAGTCATTACAGCATTGCATCAGCTAACATGAACAAAACGAAAGTGAAACTAAACAAGAAGAGAGACTAATTCTTATACAATACATTAAAGAAGGAAACGTTACACAACATCGCCATCTACTGTCAGGTCAGCATAAAGTCCTCCTTCACATATAATAAGTTCTGATCTGTTGCATATGACAACAAGTATGACATGCGCGTTTCATACTTTTTAAACTATGATTACCTACTTTTAAGCTTTTGTTTATTAAGTATTGTTATGGTCTATTGGTGTAAAAAAAAATATGAAATTAGACTTACCATCAATTCAATTTCTAGACATCTTCCATGACAGTACCATAGGAGGTTGACTCTACCCTAATAGGGGAAGAGAACACAAAAAGTTTAAATATTCCCTCCTCATTGACTGTCCGCAGTTTTTTTCTGGTGCCATAACAACAAACATATGCCCAAAAAACTATTTGACTTTACTACAGTTCTTTTTGGAAAGGACATTTTCAGATTTACTCCAAAGACTCTCAGGAAGAGGTTTTTCAAAACCCCATAACTAAGTTTCGTTTGACCCCCACCTAATCAATAACTGAAGAGAAGCTGAAAATGAAATGAAAAGTTGATGTCAGAAGCAAAACGTTCTTCTTCAGGAAGTCCCGAAGCCTCTCTCCTGCTAAAAGTACCAAACTATGGATGGTAACCGTATGCACCAAAGAACTGTGACCTACCGGTATATTCCTGACTGATTATTAATGGCAAATTCTGCCAGTGGTAAGTAGGATGCCCAATCCTCCTGATTTTCGGCAACAAAACACCTGAGTTAGGTCTTCAAATTTTGGTTGACGCGCTCGGTCTGTCCATTCAACTGGGTATCAAAGGCAGAGGAAAATGACAGCTGCACCCCAAGTCGAGAACATAAACCCCTCCAGAACTTGGAAACAAATTGAGTCACTCGATCTGACACCAGATTGGAGAGAACCCTGTGAAGCTTCATGATCTCATTTACAAACACCTGAGCAAGAGTCATGGCATTCAGAAGTGCTGATAATGCAACAAAATGGACCATTTTACTGAACCTATTCACAACCACCAAAACCACAGTCTTGCCTGCAGATACTGGTAGGTCAGTAATAAAATCCATGGACAAGTGTGTCCATGGTCTGCTGGGAATAGGAAGCTGAAGAAGAGTACCAGACGGATGGATATGTGATACTTTAGAATGTGCACAGACACTACAAGCAGACACCTGTTCTATCACATCCCGATGCAACCCTGGCCACCAAAAACGACGAGACATGAGGTCCGTGGTTGCCTTAACACCTTGATGACCAGGAAGCACAGAATTGTGATGTTACCTTATTACTTTGCAGCGCAGATTTTGTTGTACAAATAACCTTCCTGGAGGGCAGGAGGCAGGGACATCCTCTTGGACCTCCAACACCCTCCAGCTCAGGGTATAATGCCAAAATAACTACCCCCTTCGGCAAAATCGGGGCAATGTTCTCTTGGTCACCAGCACCAGGGAAACTTCGGGACAAAGCATCAGCCTTGACATTTTTGAGCCCTGGATGGAAAGTGACCTCAAAATTGAACCTAGTAAAGAAACAGGAACCATCTAGCCTGCCTAGGGTTGAAACGTTTAGCTGATAAGAGATATGACATGTTCTTATGGTCAGTGATAACAGTAATAGGACGGACAGCCCCCTCCAACCAATATTCCCATTTTTCAAATGCCAACTTGATTGCCAAAAGCTCCCTATTACCCACGTCATAATTTCTCTCGGCCTTAGAGATTTTCTTGAAAAGAAGGCACATGGATGCCATTTACCAGGGGACGGATCCTGAGACAATACAGCCCCAACCCTTACCTCCGACGCATTAACCTCCACAACAAAGGGTTGGGAAAACTCGGGTTGACTGAGTATAGTGTTTAGGGAGGAAAAATCCCACAGGGCAGTGATAAGCGAGTATACTCGTTGCTCGGTTTTTCCTGAGCATGCTCGGGTGTCCTCCGAGTATTTTGGTGAGCTTGGAGATTTAGTTTCTGTCGATGCAGCTGCATGATTTGTGTCTGCTGGATAGCTTGAATACATGTGGAGATTCGCTAACAAACAGGTAGTCCTCACATGTATTGAGGCTGTTCAGCAGCCATAAATCATGCTGCTGCGTCAACAGAAACTAAATCTCCGAGCACACCCAAATACTCGGAAATCACCCGAGCAACGAGCATACTCGCTCATCACTAGTTATCACATTTGCTGCTGACAGGACAAACGGGAACTGCAGGCTGATGAAAAATGCATCCAGACTACCAAGGGTTAAATATGCCTCCCTTTGTTTAGGCATCAAAGGACAGACCCTAATAAAATGTCCCTTTTTTCCACAAAAAACACACATCCTATTTTTTTTTAAACTCCTGTGAAATGTTTGATGCAGAGGCACCCCCTATCTGCATGGGCCCCTCCACACTCCCCAGTACAGGTTTACCGCTAGACTGCTCCCCTGGTTAATACCCTGAAAAAATTTTGAGGAGAGAGTGGTCTTACCAACCTATTCTGGAGCCGTCTATCCACACGAATAGCCAAAGACATTGTGGCTTCCAAGGACTCTGGGGTTTCCACACTGCCAAAGCATCCTTCAACCAAGAGACCCTGAAGAAATTGGCTTCTGAGAGTCGGGTCATTCCATTTTGTATTAGTTGACCACCTGCGTAAATCAGAGCTATAAGTCTCCACTGAACAACTCCCTTGCTGAATGCAACGCAGCCTGGATTCAGCCAAGGAAACACGGTCAGGGTCGTCATAGATGAGGGCAAGAGCCCTGAAAAACTCCTTCACAGACTGGAGACACACAGAATACGGTGGTAGAGAAAAAGCCCAGGACTGCGGTTCCGCCTGCAACAGTGAAATAATAATTCCTAATCATTGCTCCTCATCTCCAGAGGAGTAAGGACACAGTTTAAAGTACAATCTGCATGCCTTTCTAAACACAAAAAACTTGTCCCTCCCCCAGAAAACCTATCCAGGAGGGCAATGTTGGGTTTCAGCTGGACCCGCCTACCTGCAGCGTCCCATACAATTGAAGCCTGCAGCCACTAGCATTGCTGCTGAACCTCAGGACGAAGGTCAGTCACTTCCAGTGACAACCTCTGTAGCTGCTTGTCAGCACAGAAACAGGATCCAGTAACCCAGCAAAAGAAAAAAAAATCCCACACAGAAAAAAAACCCAGGTGTCAAATTTTTTTTTTCTTTTTTTCTTTTGCAAACATGAATGGTGGGAGATAATGTCATGCACAGTGTAGCACAGACTAAGCGCAACACAAAGGGATAAGGGAGGGGGACCAAACACTACGGAAAGGGGAATTGGAGACCCTTGAACTGACCTAACGTCACCCTGTCTGTCCTACCATCCCTATATAGGTTCCGCACCTATCATCAAACAGGATACCTAGTCCCTGTGTGACCCTAGCGATAAGCCCTGCACTGGGGAGGACAGGATGAATGCTAGTAAATCCCACTAACACTAAAGAACCACCAACGCCATCCAAACTCCAAGAGGACTCTAGGAGACTGCTAGAGCTCCAAGCTTCAACAAAGAAGTGCAAATAGGAAATAACACCCGCAACTCCCAACAGGAAGTTGGAAGTTATAAAAACCCAGATTCAGGTGACACCATTAAGGTCGGGGGAGGTGGCCACTAGTCTGCAAGGCCAACAGCTGTGACCTTCTGCAACCAGATGCAGTGTGACTGTCTACAGCCTCTGACACACCCGTGACAAGATGTCAATCCCAATTATACTATTTCTACTCTTGTGAAATTGATGCCACTTTGCTGGTGTCTGCCACTAATTTTTGTAAATGTGTAGACTCCTGGGTGGGTCTCTTTCATGAGTGTTGCCTTTAGCAATAAACCTCCAAAACTGTCAGGTCTCCACTTCCTTGGAGTCAACTACCGGTGTTACTACTATCCTTAGATTTTTCTGACAATAGTAGTCTGCGAAAATTGATATTTGTGCCACCTGAGTGTGTCTGAGCATGAAAGCAGATTGAGCTGTTGCATGTGGTATCAGGGCTACCAGCACAGCAGGCCCACACTGAACCCTCACCCACCTTGCCTTACTTTGGCTTTCAATTCAAAGCTGTAAATTCTGAGCCAGAGCACGATATCTCATGCATGGCTGATTGCTACCGTGCCATGCTACAATTTGTACTGTGGGTGAATTGAGGCCACTTTCCTGGTGTCTATCCCTCATTTGAAGTGGTTTGGCAGCTTTTGGACCCTTTTGAAGGTGTTGTGCATGCCTTTGTTTTTGCTTCTATTGACTTAAATGGCGTTCAGCTATGTTCAACGAATTATTCGACTAATAAATTGGCGAACATTTCAAATTCGGCGATCATAATCTGAACCGAGCATTCGCTCTAGTTGTCACCAGCCACTATGTGTGGTTCTTTTGTGTGCAGTGGAGTTTGATGGAGAGTTATGTTCAGAGAAAGTGAGTGGGCTATTTATATAAAAGGACTTAGATTAGGGAACGTGATAGGCCGCTGTAAACAGATGTGTTTTTAGGGAGCACCCTAAAACTGTATAAGTTGTGGTTAGTCCTGATTTCTTGGGGTAGAGCATTCCATATGATTGGTGCAACTCGTGAGAAGCCTTGCGGCCGGAAGTGGGAGGTACGGATTAGTGCAGATGTTAGTCGAAAGTCGCTTGCGAAGCAAAACAAGCAGGTAGGTCGATAAACAGAAAAAAAGGAGGAAATATAGGGGGGTGCCGCATTGTGGAGAGCTTTGTGAGAACAAGCAGTTTAAATTGGATCCTGTAATGTATGGGACGCCAGTTCAATGACTGGCAACGAGTGAATGCGTCCAAGTACCGATTAGCCAGATAGACGACCCTGGCTGCTGCATTAAGAATAGACTGGAGGGCGGAAAGTCGAGTGAGGTGGAGGTCTATTAACCCCTTCCCGACCCATGACGCCTACGTAGGTGTCATGAAAACCAGTGGCATCCTGACCAATGACGCCTACGTAGGCGTCATGCTATAAATCATGTACCTGCGGGTCAGGTGACCGGGGTCACTGAAAGGTCACCCGACCCGCAGTTACAAGACCCTTTGTGCATCACCACAGTGGGGGTGGCTTAACCCCCACGTGGCTACGATCGCTCTGATTGGCTGTTAAAAGTGAAACAGCCAATCAGAGCGATTTGTAATATTTCACCAATGAAATTTGGTGAAATATTACAATCTAGCCATGGCCGATGCTGCAATAGCATCTGCCATGGCTGGACACCGAGATCTGACCCCCCCACACCGAGTGACGGGGGCGATCGGCCGCCGCCACGATAAATGGCGGCAATCGGTCGCCGCCGTCACTATCTGCTCCCTTCCTCCTTGCCTCCGCTCCCACCACCTTCCGATCCCCCCTTACCTTCCGACCCCCCCTACTCACCTCTCCCGGTCCTCCGATGTCCCTGGGTCCGTCCTGGCGTCGGTCCGGGATTCTTCATGGGCGCCGCCATCTTGGTAAATGGCGGACGCATGCGCAGTGCGCCCGCCGGCGTCAAAAAATTTATTTTGATCACTGTGATACTCTCTCACAGTGATCAAAATAAAAAACAGTAAATAAACGCCTCCTTTATCACCCCCATAGGTAGGGACAAATAATAAAATAAAGAAATTTTTATTTTTTTTTCCTGTGCACACGTTGCAGATTTTGCTGGGGATCCACAGCAGATCCGGAAACCATGTACAGTACAATGTAAATAAATGGTAAAAAAAAAACACTGTGCACATGCTGCGGATTTTTCAGCGCAGATTTGGTGCGGTTTTAAATCCGCAGCATGTCAATTCTTTGTGCGGATTCCGCAGCGTTTTTACACCTATTCCACTATAGGTGTAAAACCGCAGGGCAAATCCACTCAAAAACCTCAGCAAAACCGCAGTAAATCCGCGCTAAATCCGCAGGTAAAACACAGGTAATTTTACCTGTGGATTTAGGAAAATCTGCACGGAAAAATCGGCAAGTGAATCCGCAATGTGTGCACGGGGCCTTAGGGTTAGGGTTAGGCTGGGTTCATATTGCGTTATGGCAGTCCGTTAGTCCGTTAACACTGCCCTTCACCCCCATTGTCGGGCGCATCGCGACGCATGCCGTAAAGCGGCATGCGTTCGCGAAGTGCCGTCATTCAGTGACGGAGCCTCGGACACGGGCTGCAGCGTCTGGGCTTCGTCACCGCTAGCACAGATGAATCATCTGCGCTAGCGGGTATAGCATAATGCGATCGCGATATGCTATACCGTTACCAGACCGTCAACGCTATGTGTTGAACGTGCTGGTAAAACGCAATATGAACCTAGCCTTAGGGTTAGAGTTAGAACTAGGGTTAGTGTTAGCCTTAGGGTTAGCATTAGGGTTAGAGTTAGCATTAGGGTTAGAATTAGGGTTGCGGTTAGAATTTGGGTTAGAATTAGGGTTAGGGTTGGAATTAGGGTTAGGGTTGGAATTAGGGTTGGGATTAGGGTTAGGTTTGTGGTTAGGGTTAGAGTTAGGATAAGTGTTAGGGGTGTTTTGGGGTTAGGGTTGGGATTAGGGTTAGGCTTGTGGTTAGGGTTATTGTTATGTTACGGTAGCTGAGGAGTGCAGGTAAAAAAGGAAATACACCAGAGCAGTTGGAATCTATGAGATTGCAGTACCCTGACTAACCACCACAACTAGAGGCAGCCGTGGAGCGTTCCTACGTTGGTCCTAGACGCCTCGTCACAGCCTGAGAAACTAACTACACCTAAAGATAGAAATAGGAAAGCTATCTGCCCCGTAGCAGAACCCCAAAGATAATAGAAAGCCCCCAAACATGTAATGGCGGTTAGACAAGAGGAAATACTGACACAGAAAGAAAATAGTATGAGCAAACGCTGGGGCCCAAACTATCTAAATAGAAAAGGACAGGAAGGGTACTTACTGCAATCCCAGAAAACCCTGAAAAACACCAACACTACTAATTTCAAAATCACCTGAGATCACACGACCTCTACCACCTAAATTAGCTCTCTGGTGTAACAAAAACAGCAGCCACTGAAAAAACTGGAAAAAGCAAAAGTACAAAACACAGTGGCTGAACCAAACTGAGAGGGCAAAAACCCCCGGAGGGGACCCAGAAGGCCCCCACAGAAGTGCAGGACCAAATGCAAAAATATAGCAAAAACACAAAATAAGAAATTGTCTTATCTGATAGCAGGAGATGCAGACACGACACAGCAGGCTACAAGGGAAACTGGAAAGAAGGATTCAGACCAGAACAATTGATCACCGGCAACCCTGATGGGAAAATGATTCCCTTAAATAAGACCAATCAGTAACACCTGATTCCCAGTCCTCACTAGTACCGCTTGTAACCACCAGAGGGAGCCTCTGCTCAGAACTCATCTCAAACCCATTCACAACAGTACCCCCCCCTTGAGGAGGGGTCACCGAACCCTCATTTGAGCAACCAGGTCGGTCAGGATGAGTTCTATGATACGCACGGATAAGTCTCCTAGCATGGATGTCCGAAGCAAACACCCAAGAATTATCTTCCTGACCATAACCTCTCCATTTAACCAAATACTGGAGTCTTCGTCTAGAAAAACGAGAATCCAATATTTTCTCAACCACATACTCCAGATTGCCCTCAACCAAAACAGGGTCAGGAGGCACAGCAGCAGGAACCACTGGCTCAACAAACCTCTTCAACAAGGACTTGTGGAACACGTTATGGATCTTAAATGTCCCTGGAAGAAGCAAACGAAAAGAAACAGGATTAATAATCTCCATGATCTTATAAGGTCCAATGAACCTAGGCTTAAATTTAGGAGATGCTACTCTCATAGGAATATTCTTTGAGGACAACCAGACCAAGTCCCCCACTTTAAACCGAGGACCATCAGTCCTATGCCGGTTAGCAAACCGCTGGGCCTTCTCCTGAGAGAGGGACAACCTCTCCACTACCTGGTCCCAAATCTGCTGCATACGCTCAACAACAGAGTCAACACCTGGACAGACAGAAGCCTCCGTCTGTCCTGAAGAAAATCGAGGGTGAAACCCAGAATTACAGAAAAACGGAGACATCAAAGTGGCAGAGCTAGCCCTATTATTAAGAGCAAACTCAGCCAAAGGCAAAAAAGAGACCCAGTCATCCTGATCAGCAGACACAAAGCATCTTAGATAAGTCTCCAATGTCTGGTTTGTTCTCTCAGTTTGACCATTGGTCTGAGGATGAAACGCCGAGGAGAAAGACAATTGAACACCCAGTTTAGAACAAAAAGTCCTCCAAAATCTGGAAACAAACTGGACTCCTCTGTCAGACACAATGTTCTCAGGAATGCCGTGTAAACGAACCACGTGCTGAAGGAACAACGGCACCAATTCAGAGGAGGAAGGCAACTTAGGTAATGGCACAAGATGTATCATTTTGGAAAACCTATCACAAATTACCCAGATGGTGGTCATTCTCTGAGAAACAGGAAGATCGGAAATGAAATCCATAGAGATATGGGTCCATGGTCTCTTGGGCACAGGCAATGGCATCAACAAACCACTAGAGCGAGAGCAAGGCTTGGAGCGAGAGCAAGTCCCACAGGACTGCACAAATTCCCTGACATCGCGAGACAAGGTAGGCCACCAAAAGGACCGACTAACCAAGTCTCTGGTACCAAAAATTCCGGGATGCCCAGCCAATGCGGAACAATGAATCTCAGACATCACACTCTTTTTCCATTGGTCCGGGACAAACAATTTTCCAACAGGGCAGCGCTCGGGCCTATCCTCCTGACACCCCTCCAGAGCAAGTCTCAAATTGGGCGAGATGGCGGAAAGAACTACACCCTCCTTCAAAATAACAGAGGGATCAGACAGCTCAGGAGAGTCCGCAAGGAAACTCCTCGAGAGGGCATCCGCCTTAACATTCTTAGTGCCAGGGAGAAAGGAAACCACAAAATTAAAACGTGTGAAAAACAAGGCCCACCTGGCCTGTCTAGGATTGAGTCGCTTGGCAGATTCCAGATAGACCAGATTCTTATGGTCCGTAAGGACCACCACCTGATGTTTGGCTCCCTCCAGCCAATGTCTCCACTCTTCAAAAGCCCACTTCATGGCCAATAACTCCCGATTACCCACGTCATAATTACGTTCAGTAGGAGAAAATTTTCGAGAGAAAAAGGCACAAGGGTTACTTTTAGAGGTCTCTGGATCTTTTTGGGACAAAACGGCACCTGCCCCAATTTCAGAGGCATCAACCTCCACCTGAAATGGCAGAGAAACATCAGGCTGCCGTAGAACAGGAGCAGAAGTGAATCTCTGCTTAAGTTCCTGAAACGCAGAGACTGCCTCAGGAGGCCAATTCACCACATCAGAACCCTTTCTGGTCAAATCAGTTAATGGTTTAACAATAACCGAGAAAATTACCAATAAATTTACGATAAAAATTGGCAAAACCCAAAAATCTCTGAAGAGCCTTTAATGAAGTAGGTTGGACCCAATCACAGATGGCCTGAACCTTGACCGGGTCCATTTCAATAACAGATGGGGACAAAATGAATCCCAGAAATGAGATCTTCTGTACGCCAAAAAGACACTTTGATCCCTTCACATACAGAGCATTCTCTCTCAAAATCTGGAATACAGTTCGAACATGTTTCACATGAGAGTCCCAGTCATTAGAAAAAATCAAGATATCATCCAAATAAACAATCAGAAACTTGTCCACAAAATCCCTGAAAATGTCATTCATGAAGGACTGGAAGACGGAAGGAGCATTAGTGAGCCCAAAGGGCATCACAAGGTACTCAAAATGCCCTTCAGGGGTGTTAAATGCCGTCTTCCATTCATCCCCGTGCTTAATGCGAATAAGGTTATACGCCCCCCTGAGGTCAAGCTTGGTAAACCAAGTAGCGTTTTTCACCCTGGAAAACAGGTCAGAAATCAAGGGTAACGGGTATTGATATTTCACAGTAATATTGTTCAAGAGACGATAATCAATACACGGCCTTAATGAACCATCTTTTTTGGCCACAAAGAAAAAACCGGCACCTAAGGGTGAAGAGGATGGTCTGATATGACCCTTCTCCAATGATTCCTTGATATAAGACCGCATAGCGTCATGTTCAGGTACAGACAAGTTAAAAAGGCGACCCTTAGGGAATTTACTACCTGGCACTAATTCAATAGCGCAGTCATAGCTCCTATGGGGAGGTAAGGATGCAGATTTACTTTCGCTAAACACATCAGAAAAATCAAACAAAAAGTCAGGAACATCCTCAGCCTGCGGGGAGGCAGAAAAAACAGGAGTGTTGGTATTAACACATTGGCAGCCCCAACTGGTTACAGACACAGATTTCCAATCCAAAACAGGATTATGAGACTGTAACCAAGGGAAACCCAGCACTATAATGTCATGCAGATTATATAGAACCAAAAATTTGCAGCACTCCTGGTGATCAGGTTCAACCCTCATTATCACCTGAGTAGAAAACTGGGGTTTATTCTCAGCCAAAGGGGTAGAATCGATCCCCAGTAGGGGAATAGACTTCTGTAGGGGTATCAAGGGAAATCCACAACGTTTAGCAAAATCATAATCCATCAGGTTAATAGCTGCTCCAGAATCAACGAAAGCCTGAGCAGAAAATGAGGACAGAGAGCATATCAGAGTGACAGTTAATAAAAACTTAGTCTGAACACTACCCAAGACAACTGAGCGTGCAAAATGTCTTCCCCGCTTAGGGCAGACTGAAATAGCATGAGAGGCATCACCACAGTAGAAACATAACCCATTGCGCTTTCGAAACTCATAACGCTGTGCCCCAGACACCACTCCATCACACTGCATGGACTCAGCAGCTGGCTCACAAGGCAACACCACTCCACGCATACTTCTCCGCTCACGCAAACGTCTGTCAATTTGAATCGCCAATGACATAGAATCATTGAGACCAGAGGGGACAGGGAATCCCACCATAACATCCTTTACATTATCCGACAGACCCTTCCGGAAAAGGGCCGCCAAAGCGTCGTCATTCCATTTGGTCAGGACTGCCCACCTACGGAATCTCTGACAGTATAACTCAGCGTCATCAAGCCCCTGATTTAATGCCAACAAGGCTTTTTCAGCTTGATCAGTGACATTAGGCTCATCGTACAATAACCCCAAAGCCTGAAAAAATGCATCAACATCACTCAAAACAGGATCCCCAGGTATCAGGGAAAAAGCCCAATCCTGAGGATCGCCGCGCAGGAGAGAGATGATAATTTGAACCTGCTGCGCTGCTTTTCCTGAGGTCTTAGATTTTAAGGCAAAAAACAATTTACAATTATTTTTGAAATTCAGAAACTTAGCTCGATCCCCTAAAAACAAATCTGGCATGGGGATCCTAGGTTCCACAACAGGCAACCCAGCAAGATAGATAGCAATACTCCGAACCTCAGTGGCAAGCTGATCCACACGGCCAGACAACTGTGCAAACTCCATTGGGAGAAAAGATCCTCCCCAGCACCCAGAGATACAGAGGGAAAAAAAAAAGAAAAAAAAAAAAAAATGCAACGAACAGAAAAATATCTCTGACAACTTTTCTTCCTTCAAAATATTTTTTCCCTTCTGTGAGTACCATACAATTTTTTTTAGGCCGGTGATACTGTTATGTTACGGTAGCTGAGGAGTGCAGGTAAAAAAGGAAATACACCAGAGCAGTTGGAATCTATGAGATTGCAGTACCCTGACTAACCACCACAACTAGAGGCAGCCGTGGAGCATTCCTACGTTGGTCCTAGACGCCTCGTCACAGCCTGAGAAACTAACTACACCTAAAGATAGAAATAGGAAAGCTATCTGCCCCGTAGCAGAACCCCAAAGATAATAGAAAGCCCCCAAACATGTAATGGCGGTTAGACAAGAGGAAATACTGACACAGAAAGAAAATAGTATGAGCAAACGCTGGGGCCCAAACTATCTAAATAGAAAAGGACAGGAAGGGTACTTACTGCAATCCCAGAAAACCCTGAAAAACACCAACACTACTAATTTCAAAATCACCTGAGATCACACGACCTCTACCACCTAAATTAGCTCTCTGGTGTAACAAAAACAGCAGCCACTGAAAAAACTGGAAAAAGCAAAAGTACAAAACACAGTGGCTGAACCAAACTGAGAGGGCAAAAACCCCCGGAGGGGACCCAGAAGGCCCCCACAGAAGTGCAGGACCAAATGCAAAAATATAGCAAAAACACAAAATAAGAAATTGTCTTATCTGATAGCAGGAGATGCAGACACGACACAGCAGGCTACAAGGGAAACTGGAAAGAAGGATTCAGACCAGAACAATTGATCACCGGCAACCCTGATGGGAAAATGATTCCCTTAAATAAGACCAATCAGTAACACCTGATTCCCAGTCCTCACTAGTACCGCTTGTAACCACCAGAGGGAGCCTCTGCTCAGAACTCATCTCAAACCCATTCACAACAGGTTATGGTTAAAGTTGAGATTAGGGTTAGGAGTGTGTTGGGGTTAGGGTTATGGTTAGGGTTTGGATTAGGGTTAGGGGTGTGTAGGGGTTAGGGTTGGGGTTAGGGGTGTGTTGGGGTTAGGGTTAGAGTTAGAATTGAGGGATTTCCACTATTTAGTCACATCAGGGGGTCTACATACGCTACATGGCGCCACCATTGATTGCTGCAAATTTTGCGTTCAAAAAGTCAAACAGTGCTCCCTTTATTCCGAGCCCCGACGTATGCCCAGTGGTTTACCCCCACATATGGGGTATCAGAATACTCAGGAAAAATTGCACAACAACTTTGAGGGTCTAATTTCTCCTTTTACTGTTGGGAAAAAAAATTGGGGACTAAAAAAATGATTTTTGTGGAAAAAAAATGATTTTTTATTTTCACGGCTTTGCGTTATAAACTTCTGTAATGAACTTGGAGATTCAAAGTGCTCACCACACATCTAGAGGAGTTCCTTGGAGGATCAAGTTTCCAAACTGGGGTCACTTGGGGGGGTTTCTACTGTTTAGGCACATCATGGGCTCTGCAAACGTAACATGACGCCCGCAGACCATTCCATCAAGTCGGCAATTCAAAACGTCACTACTTCCCTTCCGAGCCCCGACGTGTGCCCATACAGTAGTTTTCTCCCACATGTAGGATATCAGCGTACTCAGGACAAATTGGACAACAATTTTTGGTGTCTAATTTCTCCTGTTACCCTTGGAAAAATAAAAAAATTGGGGACTAAAAGATCATGTTTGTGGAAATAATATGATTTTTTTTATTTTCATGCCCGGGCGTTATAAACTTCTGTGTAGCCCTTGGGGGTTCAAAGTGCTCACCACACATCTAGATAAGTTCCCTGCGGGGTCTAGTTTCCAAAATGGGGTCACTTGTGGGGGGTTTCTACTGTTTAGGCACATCAGGGGCTCTGCAAACGCAACATGATGCCCACAGAACATTCCATCAAGTCTGCATTCCAAAATGGCGCTCCTTCCCTTCTGAGCTCTCCCATACGCCAAAACAGTGGTTTCCCCCCTCCACATATGGGGTATTGGTGTACTCAGGACAAATTGCACAACAACTTTTGTGGTCAAATTTCTCCTGTTACCCTTGTGAAAATAAAAAATAGAGGGCTAAAAAATCATTTTTGAGGAAAAAAATGATTTTTTTATTTTCACTCCTCTGCGTTATAAACTTCTGTGAAGCACTTGGGGGTTCAGAGTGCTCACAACACATCTAGATAAGTTCCATATAGGGTCTAGTTTCCAAAATGGTGTCACATGTGGGGTTTTTCACTGTTTAGGCACACAGGGGCTCTCCAAACGCGTCATGCTGTCCGCTAACGATTGGAGCTAATTTTCCATTCAAAAAGTCAAATGGCGCTCCTTCCCTTCTGGACCCTACCGTGCACCCAAACAGTGGTTTATGACCACATATAAGGTATCTGTGTACTCAGGAGAAATTGCCCAACAAATTTTAGGATCCATTTTATCCTGTTGCCCATGTGAAAATGAAAAAACTGAGTCTAAAAGAAAATTTTTGTGAAAAAAAGTATTTTCTTTTTTTTACGGATCAATTTGTGAAGCACCTGGGGGTTCAAAGTGCTCACTATGCATCTAGATACGTTCCTTGGGGGGTCTAGTTTCTAAAATGGGGTCACTTGTGGGGAAGCTCCAATGTTTAGGCACACAGGGACTCTCCAAATGCGACATGGCAACCGCTAAATATTCCAGCATATTTTCCATTCAAAAAGTCAAATGGCGCTCCTTCCCTTCTGAGCCCTGTCGTGCGCCCAAACAGTGGTTTATGACCACATATGAGGTATCTGTGTACTCAGGAGAAATTGCACAACAAATTTTAGGATCCATTTTATCCTGTTGCCCATGCAAAAATGAAAAAATTGATGCTAAAAAAATTTTTTGTTGGAAAAATTAAAATGTCCATTTTTTTCCTTCCACGTTGCTTTAGTTCCTGTGAAGCACCTGAAGGGTTAATAATCTTCTTGAATGTAGTTTTGAGTAGCTTGAGGGGTGCAGTTTTTATAATGGTTTCTCTTTTGGGTATTTTCTGCCATATAGACCCCTCAAAGTGACTTCAAATGTGAGGTGGTCCCTAAAAAAAATGGTTTTGTAAATTTTGCTGTAAAAATTAGATATCGCTGGTCAAATTTTAACCCTTATAACTTCCTAACAAAAAAAAATTTTGTTTCCAAAATTGTGCTGATGTAAAGTAGACATGAGGGAAATGTTATTTATTAACTACTTTGTGTCACATAACTCTCTGGTTTAACAGAATAAAAATTCAAAATTTGAAAATTGCAAAATTTTCAAAATTTTCGCCAAATTTCCATTTTTTTCACAAATAAACGCAAAAATTATCGACCTAAATTTACCACTAACATGAAGCCCAATATGTCACGAAAAAACATTCTCAGAATCGCTAGGATCCGTTGAAGCGTTCCTGAGTTATTACCTCATAAAGGGACACTGGTCAGAATTGCAAAAAATGGCAAGGTCTTTAAGGTCAAAATAGGCTGGGTCATGAAGGGGTTAATAGAGCATTACATTACTCAAGGCGGTAGTGGATCAGGGCAATAGTGAGGTGTTTTGTTGTTTCCATGGTGAGAAAGGGGCAGATTCTAGAGATGTTCTTTAGGTGCAAGTGACAAGAGCAGGCAAGAGATTGTATATGGGAGGTGAAGGAAAGATTGATGTCAAACATAACACCCTGCTGTCTGCTGCCTAAGCGTTATTGTGGTGCCACACGGAGAGGGAGATGTCAGCTTTAGGGAGGTCAGTAGATGATGGGAGCAGAAGAAGTTCAGTTTTGGAATGGTTGAGTTTCAGATAGAGAGCGGCCATGATGTTGGAGACTGCGGACAGACAATCACTGGTGTTCTGTAGTACAGCAGGAGAAAGGTCAGGGAATGAAGTGTATAGTTGAGTGTCATGAGCATAAAGATGGTACTGAAAGACAAATCTGCTGATGGTCTGTCCAATTGGGGTCATGTAGAGGGAGAAGAGAAGAGGGCCAAAGACTGAACCCTGAGGGACCCCAATAGTGAGAGTAAAAAGATAAGAAGTGGAGCCAGCGGATGATACACTGAAAGAGTGGTCAGAAAGTGTCACGGGCGTGGTTTGTGGAACCATTGTGCCACGGACCGTGGAGAGCCTGGAGTGGCATGACTAAGCGATCAGCTGACTGTTCACTAGAGCATCTGATGGTGAGGTTAGACTTGGCTCCCAATGAATGCCAGATGCCACTCCAGGACAGACCAATGGTCACGCAGCAGCTAGACCCAGATGGACAGGCTGGATGGAGCAACAGGCAGAGCTTGCATCAGTGTGCAGCTGACCAAGTTCGTATCTGAGTGCAGCAGACAGAGTTTGCGTCAGAGTGCAGCAGACAGGATTTGCATCAGAATGCAGAAAGCAGGATTTGCATCAGAGTGCAGCAAGCAGGATTTGCATCAGAGTGCAGCAAGCAGGATTTGTATCAGAGTTCAGCAGGCAGGAATTACCCTTAGAGTGCAGCAGGCGGGATTTGCATCAGAGTGCAGCAAGCAGGACTAGTGCTGGTATGCGACCTTACACAACATAGATTGAAACAGGAAGGTTGCTCAGGCACCTCCCCAGTGGGGAAGAAGCAATATATATACACTGCCCCACAGCCATTGGCTGGGGAAGAAATAGCAAGTGCATGTGCTGGCCCTTTAAGAGAGCAGGAGCGCACGTGCGCGTGCTCTAAGGACACGGCCAGAGACCTGGCTGGAAGTTCTGCTGGAAGCATGCAAAGCATGGGGAAGGGAAGCACCGTCCGCAGCACGGGTGAGTGAAGTGACACGCCGGAGACTCTGCCTGTCAGAGCAGGACTCCGGCGTGGTGTTAGCAGAAAGATAGGAAGAGAACAAGGAGAGCAGTGTCCTTTTATCTTATTGATTGGAGCATAGAGGGTAGGAGATGGTGGTTAACAGTGTCCAAAGCTGCAGAGAGGTCAAGAAAAATGAGCAGAGAGTAGTCACCGTTACGTTTTGCTGTCAAAAGGTCATTGGTCACTTTGATGAGTTCGGTTTCTGTAGAATTTAGAGGGCGGAAGCCAGACTGTGACGGATCTTGGAGAGACTGAGTGGAGAGGTAATGGATAAGGCGAGAGTAGACCAGGCATTCCAAGAGAAAAAGGAGGATTTGAGATTGGTCTGTAGTTATTTGTGCAGAATGGATGGAGAGAGGGTTTTTTAATAATGGATTAATGATAGAGTGTTTGAAGGAGGAGGGGAAAATGCTAGAGGAGAGTGAGAGATTGAAGATTTTAGTGAGGTGAGTAGCGATGACTGGTGAGAGAGACTGGAGGAGATGTGAGGGAATGGGGTCAGTAGTGCATGTAGTAGGAAGAGAGGAGCCTGGAGACTTCTTCTTCAGTGATGGGATGAAATGTGGAGAGTGAGCCAGAGGAGATGTGGGGAGGGATGGAAATCATGGCACTTGGTGACTGAGAGTGAATTTGTGCTATTTCTGTTTAGTGAACTCGTAAGCGTGGGGACTAGAGATGAGCGACTTTGCCTCCGGGAGGGTCGAGTCGGGTTTTGGACCACCCGACTTTCACGAAAGTCGAGTCGAACGCAATCGGCCGACTATCGGAAAAAGTCGAAGGTCCGACTGAAACACAAAACCCAATGCAAGTCAATGGGGAAGCAAAGTCGGCAGGGAGTGGAGGACAGTAAACACACTTACAGTGCCCATTTCAATGCCAACGACATCAATTCTTATTACTTAAGCTTGTCAACCTTAATTTACTTTATAATAATAGTTACGCATTGAAAACTGGGGGTTATTTGGCTAAAGTTGTCGGGGGGGCAGGGCTGGCTCCAGGTTTTCGTGGGCCCCGGGCCAAAGAGTCTCAGTGGGCCCCTTTAACACATGCCACAATTCATGATGCTCCGATACGTCAGAGAAATATAGGTATAGTACAATGCCAAATACTTCACTTCTTACATTACATGAGTGATATTGTAAATTCTACAAGAGCTCAAAAACAGGACAGTATATTCCTCCATACAGTATTATGGCCACCATATAGTGCGCCATACAGAATAATGAGCCCCATATATTACTCCATACAGAATAATTGGTCCCATATAATGTTCCATACAGTATATGATGACCTCCACATAATGCTACAGTATATGATGGTCTCCATATGATGTGCCATACAGTATAGGATGGTCCCCATAGAGTATAACGAGCCCCAATATTGCTCCATACAGTATAATGAGTCGCATATAAAGCTCCATACAGTATATGATGGGCCCCATATATTGCTCCATACAGAATGGGCAACATATAATGCTCAATACAGAATAGGCCCCATATGTGCTCCATATGATGCTCCATACCCTATATGATGCCCCATAAATAATGAATCCATTATGATGCTCCAGTATATGATGGGCCCCATGGATGATGCTCCAGTGTATGATGGGCCTATATAATGCTCCATATATAATGGGCCCCATATGATGCTACAGTGTATAATGGGCCCTGTATATGATGCTCCAGTGTATGATGAGCCCCATTTATAATGCTCCAGTGTATGATGGGCCCCATGGATGATGCTCCAGTGTATGATGTGCCTATATAATGCTCCATATATGTTGGGCCCAATATGATGCTCCAGTGTATAATGGGCCCCGTATATGATGCTACAGTGTATGATGGGCCCCATTTATAATGCTCCAGTGTATGATGGGCCCCATGGATGATGCTCCAGTGTATGATGGGCCTCTATAATGCTCCATATATAATGGACCCCATATGATGCTCCAGTATATGATGGGCCCCATGGATGATGCTCCAGTGTATGATGGGACTATATAATGCTCCATATATAATGTGCCCAATATGATGCTCCAGTGTATAATGGGCCCCGTATATGATGCTCCAGTGTATAATGGACCCCATTTATAATGTTCCAGTGTATGATGGGCCCCATGGATGATGCTCCAGTGTATGATGGGCCTATATAATGCTCCATATATAATGGGCCCCATATGATGCTCCAGTATATGATGGGCCCCATGGATGATGCTCCAGTGTATGATGGGCCTATATAATGCTCCATATATAATGGGCCCCATTTATAATGCTCCATTGTATGATGGGCCCCATGGAGGATGCTCCAGTGTATGATGGGCCTATATAATGCTCCATATAAAATGGGCCCAATATGATGCTCCAGTATATGATGGGCCCCATGGATGATGCTCCAGTGTATGATGAGCCTATATAATGCTCCATATATAATGGGCCCCATTTATAATGCTCCAGTATATAATGGGCCCTATCTATGATGTTTTAAGTGTATGATGGGCCATATATAGAATTCTCCAGTGTATAATGCTCCCCATATATTGCTCCAAACATTAAAAAAATGAAATACCTCTCATCGCTGGGCACTGCTCTACTCTGGACTCCTCAGCGTTGCCATCTTCCAGCTCTCTGCACTTGGACTGTTCAGGCAGAGGGCGTACAGATGTGAGGTCATCGTGCTCTCTGACCTGAATGTCACTGTCAGGAAACGCGGAAGACGTCACAGCGGTGGAGCAGGGAGAGGTAAGTATTGCAAGTGCTGGGGCCCTGAGCAAGCAGGGGAGGCCCACTCGTGGGCGACGGCACTGGCACAGGGTCCCTCACAGTATGCCGGTGTCTCTGACGGCGAGCGGGCTTCCCCACCATCAGAGACACCGGCGTACTATGAGTGGCCCTGTGCCAGTGATGTCGCCCACGAGTGGGCTCCCTCACCTGCTCAGGGCACCAGAACTTGCCCAGGTGCGCCAGGTGCTGATGCCGGTCCTGGGGAGGGGGTACAGCCCAGTTAGGGAGGTGGAAAAACTGGCATATGTTGAGGTGTACGCTGGACGTTCAGCAGCTGCAAATGGAGGAATTGGAGAAGTCAGAGGAAGAGGAGGACAAAGCGAGCCATTTTGCTGGCAACCTATGTGTCATCAGTGGAAGGTGGTGCAAAATCCTTTGAAACCCAGGCATGGTTCATTTTAATGAAGGTGAGATCACCAACATTTTGGGTTGACAGCCGGGTCCTTCTTTCTGTCAGGATTGATCCAGCAGCACTGAAGACTCTTTCTGATAGCACACTACCAGCAGGGCAAGCGAGCTTCTGTAAGGCATATTGTGCCAATTCAGGCCAGGTGTCCAGTTTACAGGCCCAGTAGTAAAAGGGGAATGAACTGTGAGGGAGAACATCGATAGGGGAGGAGAGGTAATTTTGAACCATAGTTGACAACTGCTATCTCCTGTCTGTTGCAATCGATTCAGTATTAACAGTCGTGTGAGCGGTACTCGAGAAATCAGTCCCAACATGGTCATGAAACCCCTGTCTCCAACGCCACTTCGGCTGTGTGCATCACGAACACCTCTTCCATTTGGCCCACTACGGCTCGTGGTAGAACCAGCACCGCTGCTGTGTGCTGGGAATGCCTCTAACAAACGGTTTACAAGAGTTGCTTGTTTGTTCGCCAATATTAGCTCTAGGTTCTCCTGTGGCATGTTGTTCTGTAATTTGCCTTTATAGAGTGGATCGAGGATGCTGGCCAACCAATAGTCGTCATCCTTTATAATTTTGGCAATGCGGGGGTCCCTTTTTAGGATCCACAAGACATAATCACACATGTGGGCCAATGTTCCAGGTGTCAATGATGCACTGCCAGTGGTGGGTGGAGGAGCACTTTCAGCCAAATCCACATCCCTCCAGTCACGCACAAACCCTGTACCTGACCTTGGCAAGCCAACATTTTCTCTTGCCCCCTGAGAAGCATCCTCCTCCCCAAAATAATCACCCCCCTCATCCTCTTCTTCCTCCACATCGTCCAGGACAGTTCCCTGAGCAGACAATTGCTGTCTGTCATCAAGGCTTCCCTCCTCCTCCTCCTCTTCCTCCTCCGCTGCAGACGCCTGATCCTTGATGTGGGTCAAAGTTTGCATGAGCAGACGTGTGGCACCCAGGAGTTTGGTTGCCACAATGACCTTGCCTCCCTCCAAGGGGGAGTGATGTCATGCCTGAAAGCAAGGAAGGATCCCTTTAACAGGTAACACAGCATACAACACCTTTCCTACTCCAGACCAGAAGGGGGAGCTCTAACACCTGATTTCAGGAGAGCTCCTGTAACGGGTCTGTTAGGTGAAACCACTGAGCTTTATTATACAAGACAGTATACTTGTAAGAGAGCAGGTGGCGCCCGGGGAATACGGACAGGAATTCACGGGAAGTGACCAGGGCAGTCTCTGGGTAGGCAGGTTGTCACGGCAAGTGACCAGGGCAGTCTCTGGGTAGGCAGGTTGTCACGGCAAGTGACCAGGGCAGTCTCTGGGTAGGCAGGTTGTCACGGCAAGTGACCAGGGCAGTCTCTGGGTAGGCAGGTTGTCACGGCAAGTGACCAGGGCAGTCTCTGGGTAGGCAGGTTGTCACGGCAAGTGACCAGGGCAGTCTCTGGGTAGGCAGGTTGTCACGGCAAGTGACCAGGGCAGTCTCTGGGTAGGCAGGTTGTCACGGCAAGTGACCAGGGCAGTCTCTGAATATACAGGCTTATACGACCTGAGATGTTGGAGCCTCCTGGTAGGCTGCAGTCCGATGGCAGATGATCGCTCCCAAGCGAGCAGGCAGGAGTCTCTGGAGTAGCCGGTGATCACTGCTGGAGATGTCCGAACCTTCGGATAAAGCTGCAGTCGGATGGCAGATGATCGCTCCCAAGTGAGCAGGCAAGAGTCTCTAGAGTAGCCGGTGATCACTGCTGATGAAGTCCGAACCTTCGGATAGAGCTGCAGTCGGATGGCAGATGATCGCTCCCAAGTGAGCAGGCAAGAGTCTCTGTAATAGCCGGGGATCACTGCAGGTGATGTCCGAACCTCCGGGGAGGGCTGCAGTCAGATGGCAGACAGCAAACAGACAGGTAACAGGCAGGCAACTGGAAACAGGAGCTGAGGGCTGAAGCAGAGTTATACAGTGCAACAACAACATTGCTCGGGCACCTCCATTAAGGAGGAAGCCCTTAATATAGGGTGGAGTCCTCCGGCATTGGCCGGAGACTAATTTGGAAAATGCGCGCGTCTCCTTTAAGAGCGGGGGAGGGTGCGGGCGCGCGCCCTAAGTCCAGCAGCAGGGAAGGAGCGCGCGGGCCCAGCAGGGTGGAAGGAGGACGCCGAGGATACTGGGGGCGCTGAGGACGCTGGGGGCGCTGAGGACGCAGAGCGCTGGTAAGGGGAACGGCGTCCCTGCCTGGCAGAGGGCCGGGACGCCGACGCTACAGTACCCCCCCCTCTAGCCCCCCCCCTCTTTAGGCCAGAAAGAAATTTAGCTAGGATGAGAGGGGCATGGATGTTCTCCCGAGGCTCCCAGGTTCTCTCCTCAGGACCAAACCCCCTCCAATCCACCAAAAAATAAGTCTTTCTTCCTACCCTTTTTGTGGCCAGAATGTTCTCTACCTCAAATTCATCATCAGCAGACACTGGAGCAGGAGGTGTACCTGTAGACTTGAAAAAAGAGTTAAGTACCACAGGTTTGAGGAGAGACACATGAAAAGAGTTAGGAATTCGCAAATTGGCCGGGAGTTTCAATTTATAGGACACTGGGTTGATCTGCCTGATGACCTCAAAAGGACCGATAAACCGAGGGCCTAACTTGTAGGAAGGAATTTTGAGCCGAACATATTTGGACGAAAGCCAGACTTTGTCCCCAGGACGGAATTGAGGAGGATCCAGACGTTTCTTGTCAGCATGTCTTTTCATGCGCTCGGATGACTGAATGAGTGCGGACCGGGTACTCTCCCAGATGGAGGAATTCTCTAACCAGAGATTCCGCAGCTGGATTGTCCACAGAGATGGAAACGGGGACAGGAATCCGAGGGTGCTGACCGAAGACTATAAAAAACGGAGACTTGGTGGACGATTCGCTCTCGTGATTATTGTAAGAGAATTCGGCCCAAGGTAGGAGCTCCACCCAATCAGAATGATGAGCATTAACGAAGTGTCGGAGATAGCTGGTCAGATTCTGATTTATTCGCTCAACTTGTCCATTGGACTGTGGATGGTAAGCGGAGGAGAAATCCAAGGTGACGTCTAGTAACTTACAAGTAGCTCTCCAGAAACGTGAGGTGAACTGTACCCCACGATCTGACACAATGTGACGAGGCAAACCATGGAGACGGAAGATGTGGCGGATAAAGTCTTTAGCCAACTCGGGTGCAGACGGAAGACCTGGCAGAGGAATGAAGTGAGCCATCTTAGAAAAGCGGTCAGCGACCACCCAAATGACCGTACAACCGGCAGAGACGGGCAGATCCGTAATGAAGTCCATGGCTATATGTTGCCAGGGAGCAGCGGGTACAGGAAGCGGAAGAAGACGGCCGGCAGGCAGGTGTCTCGGAACTTTGTTGCGGGCACAGGAGACACAGGCAGAAACAAAGTCTATTACGTCTTTGTGCAGGGTAGGCCACCAATAATGCCGGGTAATGAGTTGGAGGGTCTTTTTCTGACCAGCGTGGCCAGCGAGTTTAGACGAATGACCCCAATGTAGAATTCTCTTCCGATCAGTCTCTGATACGAACGTCTTACCAGGAGGGAGACGATTTAGACTCACGGGAGCCACCTGCATCACTCTGGCGGGATCGATGATATGTTTAGGCTCATCTTCGAGATCCGACACCAGGAAGGACCGGGACAAGGCATCCGCCTTGATGTTTTTGTCAGCCGGGCGAAAATGCAAAAGAAAATCAAAACGGGCAAAAAACAAGGACCACCGGGCTTGGCGAGGGTTAAGTCTCTGAGCATGCTGAAGGTAAGACAGATTTTTGTGGTCCGTGTAGATGATTACCGGATGAAGAGCCCCCTCGAGTAGGTAACGCCACTCCTCCAATGCCAACTTAATGGCCAATAACTCTCGATCTCCTATGGAGTAGTTGCGCTCGGAGGAGGAGAAGAGTTTGGAGAAGAAACCACAGGAAACCATCTTCCCGGATGAAGATTTTTGAGTAAGTACCGCTCCGGCTCCAGCAGAGGAAGCGTCCACCTCCAGGAAGAACTGCTTGTTGCCGTCCGGGCGATGCAGCACTGGAGCGGAAGAGAAGGCTTGTTTCAAGGAAAGAAAGGCCTCCTCTGCTTCGGGCGTCCACTGTTTGGGGTTAGCATCCTTGCGGGTGAGCGCTGAGATTGGAGCAGTCCTGGAAGAGAAGTGCGGTATGAAGAGACGGTAATAGTTAGCGAATCCCAGAAACCGCTGAATGGCCTTCAACCCCTCTGGTCGGGGCCACTTCTCGATGGCAGACAGTTTCTCCGGATCCATTCGTAGACCTGTTTGAGAGATAATGTAGCCCAGAAACGGAAGCGAGGTCTGCTCAAAGAGGCACTTCTCATATTTGGCGAAGAGGTGATTCTGCCTGAGCCTGAGCAGAACCTGACGAACATCCCTCCGGTGAGACTGGAGATCCGGAGAGAAGACCAAGATGTCGTCAAGGTACACCACAACGCAGGAGTAGAGGAGGTCCCGGAAGATGTCATTGACCAACTCCTGAAAGACTGCTGGAGCATTACAGAGACCAAAGGGCATAACCAGATACTCGTAGTGGCCATCCCGGGTGTTGAATGCCGTCTTCCATTCATCTCCTCGACGGATACGAACCAGGTTGTATGCTCCACGAAGATCCAGTTTAGTGAAGACTCTAGCCCCTCTAAGACGATCAAACAACTCCGGAATGAGCGGAAGAGGGTACTTATTCTTCACTGTGATCAAATTTAGGCCTCTGTAGTCAATACAGGGACGGAGAGATCCGTCTTTCTTTTTTACAAAAAAGAAACCTGCTCCCGCGGGGGAGGTAGATTTCCGGATGAATCCTTTCGCTATATTCTCCTCGATATATTCTGACATCGACCTGGTCTCTGCAGCAGACAATGGGTAAATACGCCCACGGGGAGGCGTAGTACCGGGTAGCAGGTCGATCGGGCAATCATATGGTCTATGCGGGGGTAATGTCTCTGCTTCCTTTTTATTAAAGACATGAGCGAATGACCAATATGGAATCGGGAGTCCAGGTAGATTAGCAGGTGTAGGAGAAGAACGGACGGGATGAACAGGCATCAGACACGTTTTATGACAGTCCTGTCCCCAGCGAAGAATCTCTCCATTCTGCCAGTCGAGCACGGGTGCATGTTTTTGGAGCCAAGGCAGACCTAGTAAGAAAGCATGAGAGAGTCCAGGTAAAACATGAAACGAGATGCTCTCAGAATGCAACATTCCCACCTGCAGGGTTATGGCTTCGGTGATAAGTTGGATGGGACGAGGTAGGAGACCCCCATCCACAGCAGCAACAGATACTGGTTCAACCAGAGGTTTGGTGGGAATGCGATACTTCTCTACTAGAGCCTGTGAAACAAGATTCCCAGCTGCTCCAGAATCAAGTTGGGCCAGTTCGAAGTAACGGTTCTTACCGATGAGAATAGAGACAGACAGCAGCAGAGATGAAGAGGATTTATTCTGGTCTAGGTGGACCTCTCCGAGCGAACCTAGACACAGGCGTTTCCCGACCTCTCCGGACAGGTACGGATCCAGTGCTCCTTACTGCCACAGTAGAAGCAACTCCTCTCGGCACGGCGTGAGTCCCGACGGGCTTTGACCATCTTGGTCTGGTCGACCTGCATAGGCTCAGCAGTGTGCATCTGGGGAGAAACGGAAGGGGTTATAGGTCTCTGAAACGAGGGTGCAAGACGAGGAAACCCTCTCTCACGGGTGACCTCTTTGGCACGTTCCTGGAACCGTAGATCAATTCGATTGGCAAGATTTATTAAATCATCAAGGGAGGTTGGAATGTCCCGACCGGCAAGTTCATCTTTAATACGGCCGGACAGACCCTCCCAGAAGACCGAAATCAGGGCGTTATTGTCCCAAGCCAACTCTGAGGCTAGAGTACGGAACCGTATGGCATATTGACCAACGGTGAGACTCTCCTGACGGAGACGCAACAGAGATGATGCAGAGGAGGTCCTCCGTCCAGGTTCATCGAATACCTTCCGGAAGGCCGAGAGAAAAGCAGGCAGGTCAGATACCAGAGGATCTTCTCTCTCCCAGAGAGGATTAAGCCAGGCCAGAGCCTCTCCGGTGAGATGGGACATGATGAAGGCAATTTTGGCCCGGTCAGAGTTAAACTGGTGTGCCAGGAGTTCGAAATGCAGGGTGCACTGGTTAATGAAACCACGAGCCAGAGCAGGGTCGCCTCCAAACCTAGGAGGAGCTGAAAGTCGGGGTCCGGGAATGGAAACCACGGAATTGGGAAGCGGCGAGGCTGCCGGATTGTGAGTCATGGCTCCAGCGGTGGTTGCTGGTAATGAATTCAGAGTGTCCAGGCGGGAATTGACGTTCCGCAGGTGACCCAGGATGGTCTCCTGTTGCGACCTCTGGCGAGATAGTTCATGACACAATTCCGGGAGTGAAGAGGTTTGGGTGCCACCGGGTTCCATGGCCCGAGCAAACTGTAACGGGTCTGGTAGGTGAAACCACTGAGCTTTATTATACAAGACAGTATACTTGTAAGAGAGCAGGTGGCGCCCGGGGAATACGGACAGGAATTCACGGGAAATGACCAGGGCAGTCTCTGGGTAGGCAGGTTGTCACGGCAAGTGACCAGGGCAGTCTCTGGGTAGGCAGGTTGTCACGGCAAGTGACCAGGGCAGTCTCTGGGTAGGCAGGTTGTCACGGCAAGTGACCAGGGCAGTCTCTGGGTAGGCAGGTTGTCACGGCAAGTGACCAGGGCAGTCTCTGGGTAGACAGGTTGTCACGGCAAGTGACCAGGGCAGTCTCTGGGTAGGCAGGTTGTCACGGCAAGTGACCACGGCAGTCTCTGGGTAGACAGGTTGTCACGGCAAGTGACCAGGACAGTCTCTGAATATACAGGCTTATACGACCTGAGATGTTGGAGCCTCCTGGTAGGCTGCAGTCCGATGGCAGATGATCGCTCCCAAGCGAGCAGGCAGGAGTCTCTGGAGTAGCCGGTGATCACTGCTGGAGATGTCCGAACCTTCGGATAAAGCTGCAGTCGGATGGCAGATGATCGCTCCCAAGTGAGCAGGCAAGAGTCTCTAGAGTAGCCGGTGATCACTGCTGATGAAGTCCGAACCTTCGGATAGAGCTGCAGTCGGATGGCAGATGATCGCTCCCAAGTGAGCAGGCAAGAGTCTCTGTAATAGCCGGGGATCACTGCAGGTGATGTCCGAACCTCCGGGGAGGGCTGCAGTCAGATGGCAGACAGCAAACAGACAGGTAACAGGCAGGCAACTGGAAACAGGAGCTGAGGGCTGAAGCAGAGTTATACAGTGCAACAACAACATTGCTCGGGCACCTCCATTAAGGAGGAAGCCCTTAATATAGGGTGGAGTCCTCCGGCATTGGCCGGAGACTAATTTGGAAAATGCGCGCGGCTCCTTTAAGAGCGGGGGAGGGTGCGGGCGCGCGCCCTAAGTCCAGCAGCAGGGAAGGAGCGCGCGGGCCCAGCAGGGTGGAAGGAGGACGCCGAGGATACTGGGGGCGCTGAGGACGCTGGGGGCGCTGAGGACGCAGAGCGCTGGTAAGGGGAACGGCGTCCCTGCCTGGCAGAGGGCCGGGACGCCGACGCTACAGCTCCTCTAGAACATTCTGGCTGGGGGAGGAGTTAGGGAGTCTGGCTGGAGGGACGAGAGAGGAAAGAATTGTAGAGACAAGCTGGGGAAGAGAGGAGCTATAGGAGAGCTCACCCTCAGGTCTGAGCGCCAGAAACCGGACCCCGGAGTCCAAGGCTGAGTAGGCAACTAAAGTCCCAGCAGCAGAATCCAGAGGACAGACAACCGCAGGTCCTCTGTCCCAACTAAGACTCTACCACACAGCAGCAGCACATGTGAGCCGGAGACTCCATAGACGAGTGATTCCTGAAGCAGGCTAGAGCTGCCTGTTATGAGAGTTAAAAAAACAGACATACAAAAACATCGACCAAAGAGTCCCAATAGTAAGAATAATATCAAATTTTATTAGTAGACAGGTAATTGATAATAGGAAAATAAGAACAAATAATCCGTACAAATAACGAGCAGTACTACCCAGAAAAATATCAATACACAATGATATACCAATGTATATAAAAAATGTATACATCAAATATCCAAAACGTGTGCAAAAAATATGCAAATGTGCAAAAAATATGCCAACAGGTGCAAAATTCTGTCAATATGCAAGATATCATACATCAATATTACATAGGCAGTAATAAATATACACATGTAAAAACGACCACAAGTGCAAAGAAAGTGAAATAAAATATAAGGTAAGAAACAGGGTATATCATATGTGAAGTGTGCTAGACTGCACAATGGCAATAGTGCCGCAAGTATCTAAGCATGGGCCAAGGTAAAGGATAAGAAACAGCTATAAAGAAAAATAATAATAACTTAAAATAACAATACCTGGCCACCTGGGTAGACGCTCACCCCAATGCGCGTTTCGGCATGTTGCCTTCGTCAGGGGGTGGTGGTTATGAGAGTGAAGTTCTACTTAGACAAGAGACAGAGAGAGGAACTTGGACAGAGCTTATAGCAGCCAGTGCCTCAGAGAATAGCGCCAGAAAGGAGACCTCACATCCCACCTGAAGTAAGGGGATTCCAAATTGCTTTCAGGCTGACCGACTCCAGCATCATCCGTACTCAGTGCCCTAGACACTTTGCCTGCAAAACTGTGAGTAAAGCTTTGGAAACTGCATCTGACTGTGTCCTCTCAAGTTCTTCCTGTAGCACACACTCCACTCTGCTACATTTCCCAGCACCATTACTCTCTACAACTGTAAGGTTCTATGTATATATTCCTGAAACTCAGTTTGTTCGTCAGCCATTTTACTTTCTGTCTTGCTGCAGCTATCTTGCCCTCAGTCAAAATGGAGTTTCCAGCTTGCATGTTCCCGCCCTGATTCTCTCCTTTGCTTCTTAAGCAGCCACAGCTGAGCAATCAGTGCTTCAGAATCTAGCCTGCAGTGAACCTGTGACTTGACTCCTGTAAGCCTTGGACCTTGTACTCCAGCTATTCCTACTGAAGAACTCTGAAGCACTTGTGGACTCTGAACCCTGCTCTTTGAAAGACCCACGTTTGCATGGACTTACGGTAACAGAGAAGAAGATCCTGAATCTGTATTGGAGAGTGATTGCTGAGCTTGGATTACTCTGGCCTGCTGTGTCTCCTGTTTCTGTGTCTGCAAACTGTGTGACTATTTCTGCCAACTTGTATGAAGTAATACAGGACTTTTCTATATCAAACCTGTGACTCCTGTGTTTTCATCGCACCCAAGCACAAGACGCTATATGAACTGTACTACATACATTACAAGATTCTGAAGACAAAACGTTAGTGTCTGCTGGGTCTGGAAGGCTGTGTCTGCTGTACTGTGGATATCAGACGTCCGGTTGTACTTTCTGTGATGACAGTGGTTGTGACTTCTCACAACCATTCCAGGTGAGCAATTCCCTTAAGTTTTTTCTTTTTGCAGTGTTACCACAGGTAAACACTATTGTTTTTTTTTTTTCCTTTCTTTTCTCTTTTTTGTCTGCTGTAACTCTGGATATCAGATGTCTGGTTGAAACTTTCTGAGATGATAGTGGTTGTGACTTCTCACAACCATTCCAGGTGAGCAGTTCCCTTAATTTTTTTTTCTCTCTGCAGTGTTGCCACAGGTGAACACTATTGTTTTTTTTCTCTCCTCTTCTTCCAGTAATCCTGTCTTAAAAGAACTGGAAAATGGAGGCCCGCATAAAGGAACTTTGCGGAGTGACTGATAATATCCTTGCAGATTTGCAGAATATAAAGACCCGTTTTACAAATCTACAGGACCTCAATAATCACAATTTGCAAGTGGTTGGACAGACTACCCAGGATTTGCGAGCCAGGATTGAGGTTCTAGAGGGGCGAGTCCAGGCTCCTGCCGTAGCCCGAGTGCTGGGATTCCCAAGTTGCCCCCTTTTCGTTTTGGCGGTGAACGTGAGAAATTCAGGGGATTTATTAATCAATGCAATCTTTTTTTTTCTGCACATGCTTCACAATTTCCCACTGAACGATCTAAGGTGCTTACTATAATTATGTTGCTTACCAACAAGGCTTTAATGTGGGCAAACCCTTGATTGAGACTGAGGATGATTTTTTGAATCACCTTGATGCTTTTATTTCAGCCATGGGGCAGGTGTTTGATGACCCCAATCGAGGTGCAACAGCTGAAGCAGCCATGTTAGCTTTGCGCCAAGGTAAGCACTCGGTAGCTGAATATGCCTTGGATTTCAGGAGATGGGCCCTTGATACCACCTGGGACAGTTCCGCCAAAAAATCTATTTTTCGAAAGGGGTTATCTCCACTGATTAAGGATGAACTTGCTCGTGCCGACCCTCCCACTGCGTTAGGTGACTTTATTAACTACTGCATCCGTATTGATACTCGTCTGACTGAACGCAGGCAAGAGAGATGGTTCGAAAGCAATCGTACTAACCTTTTCCTACCTTCCTCTCCAGCTAAGGAACCTTTGAGTAGGATTACACGGGAACCTGAACCTGAACCCATGCAGGTAGACTCTTTACAACGACGGGTTAGTGATGCACGCAAGGAACATCGTTTTAAGGAGAATCTATGTTTCTATTGTGGTAAGTCAGGGCACTTCATTATAAACTGCCCCAGCCGTTCTCGTAAGACTACTGCAGCACTCATTCATTGTGAGTGTTGCGAGAGGGGATCTGTCAGGTCCGAGCCTCAGGCTCCAGAGAGATCTGCAGCAACAGATCTTGATTTCTCGGACTTAAACTCCGTTACCTCTGAGGACGTTGACTGTGTAAACGCTGCCATTTTTCAAGTTTCCTCAGCGGTGTCCCAGCTGAGTTGTAAGAAAAACAATTCTCATTGCTTTCTTTCCATCAAACTCTGGGTTGATTCAGCTTGGGTGTCTAGCTCTGCTATGATCGACTCAGGGGCAAGTGGAAATTTTATGGATGTCTCCTTTGCTCTGAAACAGGGAATACGTTCAGTGAAGAAGGCTACTCCAGTACAGATGGAAACTGTGGATGGCTCCCTGCTGACCTCTGGACCAGTGGATCAGGAAACAGAGCCTTTGAGGGTTCTTATGGGTAAAGATCATCAAGAGAAACTGTCCTTTATGCTTATCTCTTCTCCCCACTTTCCCATTATTCTAGGGCTACCATGGCTGCAGGCTCAGAATCCTACCATTAACTGGGAGACCAAGGAATTACACTTTCCAGAGAAACAGATGAGTCCAAAAGTTTCAGCTTGCTCTGTTCCTAAAGGAATCATGTCAGTCCCTGAACTACCAGCTGTATACCAGGACTATGTGGATTTATGTGACAAGAAGAACGCTGACCAGCTTCCTCCTCACCGTCCATATGATTGTCCAATTGAATTATTGCCTGGAGCAGAGATACCTTTTGGTAAGATCTACCCCCTGGCGGGGCCCGAGCTAAAGGCTTTAAAGGATTACATAGATGAAAATCTAGCCAAGGGCTTCATACGCCCCTCTTCATCTCCTGCAGGTGCACCCATCTTCTTTGTAAAGAAGAAAGATGGATCTCTGAGACCATGCGTAGACTATAGGGAACTCAATAAGGTTACTATTAGAAACCGTTATCCATTGCCTTTAATCCCTGAGTTATTGGAGAGAGTGCGACATGCCAAAATTTTTTCTAAACTAGATCTTCGTGGGGCCTATAACTTAGTCCGTATTAGACCTGGGGATGAATGGAAGACTGCATTCAGGTCACGCTATGGACACTTTGAATATCTAGTTATGCCTTTTGGTCTGAGTACCGCCCCAGCCACTTTCCAACACTTGGTGAATGACATCTTCAGGGATCTCCTAGATACATTCGTGGTAATTTATTTGGATGATATTCTAATTTTTTCTAACTCCACAGAGGAACATCATGGACATGTGAGAATGGTCTTGGAACGTCTAAGACAAAATCATCTTTACATCAAACTTGAAAAGTGTGAATTCCATAGGACCGAAATTCAATTTCTGGGGTATGTACTGTCTACACAAGGAATTAGTATGGATGGAAGCAAAACCCAAGCCATCAAGGATTGGCCAAGTCCTAGAAATGTGAAGGAGGTACAGCGCTTCATCGGGTTTGCCAACTTCTATAGACGTTTCATTAGAAATTTCTCTGAGGTAGTGTCACCTATCACTCAACTTACCCGGAAAGAGTCTAGGTTTTCCTGGACTCCCCAAGCCCAGGAAGCATTTTCCCGTCTAAAAGATAAATTTACCACTGCACCTATCCTAGTACATCCCAACCCGAGCTTGCCTTCATAATAGAGGTGGATGCTTCAGACTGTGCCGTTGGAGCTATACTCTCTCAGAGAACAGGTGAGAAGAATGTCTTGCATCCCTGTGCCTTCTTTTCCCAGCAGTTGTCTTCGGCTGAGAGGAACTACGATGTGGGTAATAGAGAGTTGTTGGCCATTATTGCCGCCTTCAAAGAATGGAGACACCTTCTTCAGGGAGCTGCACAGCAAATAGTCGTCCTGACAGACCATCGTAACCTTGAGTTTATCAGGTCGGCTAAGTGCCTGACTCCTCGCCAGGCTCGCTGGAATCTTTTCTTAAACCAATTTAATTTTATCATCTCTTATAGACCAGGATCGCGCAATGGAAAGGCTGATGCACTTTCTAGGATTTACTCAGCAGAGACACGTCCAATTACTCCTCCTAAGACTATTCTTCCTGACTCTAGATTCCTAGGAGTAATTCATAATCAAGACCTACTTAAGGACATCAAGGAAGCATACCATGCGGATTCCTTTTTGGCACAACCCCCAAGGGACGTAAGTCTTGTCTTTAAGAATGGTGTGTGGATTCAGGGACAACGTCTGTATATTCCTGAAACAGTCAGATTAAGAGTATTGCAACTCATTCACGATTCCAAGATAGCTGGGCATAGAGGAATTCTAAAGACACAGGAATTTCTTTCTCGTTTCTTTTGGTGGCCCACTTGCAGGAAGGATGTTTTGATTTATGTCACTTCATGTGAGGTCTGTGCAAGATGCAAAACACCTCGCTCCTCACCAACTGGTCTGTTACAGCCTCTTCCCACCCCGTCCCGCCCGTGGGGATCCATTTCTATGGACTTCATTGTGGAGTTACCAACCTCTCAGGGGAAGAACACCATTCTAGTGGTGGTTGACCGTCTAACAAAGGCAGCTCATTTTATCCCTTGTGTCGGCTTACCCACTGCAAAACAGACATCAGATTTGATGATTAAAGATGTGTTTCGCTTACATGGAGTACCGGATGAGGTTATTTCGGATCGAGGGGTGCAATTCACTTCTAGGTTTTGGCAAAATTTCTGTGCAGCATTGGACATTAAAGTAAACCTTTCTTCTGCTTTTCATCCCCAGACTAATGGACAGACCGAACGAACCAATCAAACCCTGGAGCAGTATCTCCGCTGCTTTATCTGCCACCTACAGGATGATTGGGTGGATCTACTTCCATTAGCTGAGTTCTCGTATAACAACTCTCAGAGTGCCTCCACTAAACAGTCTCCTTTTTACTCTAATCTAGGTTATCATCCTAACATTCTACCACGATTTCCCATAGAAACGCCTTTACCAGCAGTGGCTGAAAGAATCACGTCTTTACAGAAGAATATGGATCTTCTAAAGGAAAATCTGGAATCGGCTCAAGAAAGGTACAAGAAAGCAGCAGATAAATTTCGTAAACCTGCACCAGCTTTCAAGGTAGGAGACTTGGTCTGGCTGTCAACCAGAAATCTTAAGTTAAGGATTCCATCGTCTAAGTTGGGACATAAGTACATTGGACCCTATAAAATCAGTAAAATTATAAGTGTCGTTGCTTGTCGTCTTCAACTGCCCAGAACTATGAGAATCCACCCTGTCTTTCATGTATCCCTACTAAAGGCTGCGACACCCAATACGTTTCCTGGACGTTCCTCTCCTTGCCCTGACCCAGTGCTAGTCGATGGTCAGGAAGAATTTGTGGTGGAAAGGATTTTAGATTCCAGGTTGTATAGAAATCAGTTACAATATCTGATTAAATGGCAGGGCTACCCAGTGGAGGACAACTCATGGGAACCGGTCAATAACGTTAATGCTCCTCGCTTGCTCCGTCAGTTTCATCAGAGGTACCCACACAAGCCTGGTCTGAGGTCATCCGGAGGTTGTCCTTAAGGGGGGAGTAATGTAAGGTTCTATGTATATATTCCTGAAACTCAGTTTGTTCGTCAGCCATTTTACTTTCTGTCTTGCTGCAGCTATCTTGCCCTCAGTCAAAATGGAGTTTCCAGCTTGCATGTTCCCGCCCTGATTCTCTCCTTTGCTTCTTAAGCAGCCACAGCTGAGCAATCAGTGCTTCAGAATCTAGCCTGCAGTGAACCTGTGACTTGACTCCTGTAAGCCTTGGACCTTGTACTCCAGCTATTCCTACTGAGGAACTCTGAAGCACTTGTGGACTCTGAACCCTGCTCTTTGAAAGACCCACGTTTGCATGGACTTACGGTAACAGAGAAGAAGATCCTGAATCTGTATTGGAGAGTGATTGCTGAGCTTGGATTACTCTGGCCTGCTGTGTCTCCTGTTTCTGTGTCTGCAAACTGTGTGACTATTTCTGCCAACTTGTATGAAGTAATACAGGACTTTTCTATATCAAACCTGTGACTCCTGTGTTTTCATCGCACCCAAGCACAAGACGCTATATGAACTGTACTACATACATTACAACAACATCTCTCTGCCTTGGGACAATAAGCTTCACCTGTGGGGAGCTATTCCAACTCTGCTGCATCACACCATCTGTCCCAGAGGATCTACACCGCAGCGCTGGTCACCTCTGACCAGAAACCACAGGTGGCGTCACGAACACTTTAATACAAACTCTATCATCCCCTGTAAATATTCCCTTTTTATTGGACGCCCAGGGCCACGGACCGGGTCACTGCCACTGTGACACATCCCTTTAAGACACCAGAACGGTACCGAGTATCCTACTGCCCTGGCGTTATCCAGACGCATAAGTGGTATGCTCATGCTTATGAAGGCGTCGTCTGCGCTTTCCAGCCATGTGCATTCCTCAAAACACTGAAGGACTTTACAGAAGTCTTTCAGCTTTGACCACTGCACACGCGACAACTCCATGTCTGCCCTCAAACTGCCTGTCCGTGTATTCTCCCACGAATGCATTACAGCCTGCCTCTGTTCGCACAGCCTCTCAACCATGTGCATGGTGGAGTTCCACCTTGTTGCAATGTCTATGACTAGACTGGACAGCTGGAGTCTACGTGCGAGTGACTGATGTGCGAGCACAGTCTTCGCACCTTATGGAGCAGAGCTGTTAACTCCGGATAATTATTTATGAAGCACTGCTCCACCAGGTTCAAGGTGTGAGCCAGGCAAGGTATGTGTCTGAGTTTTGCCAGGGCTATGGCCGCCACAAAATTACGGCCGTTATCACTGACTACCTTGCCTGGCTCAAGATGTAGACTGCGAAGCCATGACTCAGTTTCTCGCTGCAAGTAGTCCGCCAGTACCTCCGCGGTGTGTCTGTTGTCGCTCAAAGACATAATTTTTAAAACAGCCTGCTGATGCTTACCACTAGCTGTGGAACACCTCGTGTGCAACACTGGCAGCTACGGATGGAGTGCTCGTGCGACTGCGCTCTGTCGACAAGCTTTTGCTTCTGGAGGAGGAGGAGGCACAAACGCCTACAGCCAACTGTTCCCTATATTGTGGGCTAGGCAGCACTGTCCCACCGCCGCTGTCCCCTGTGGACCCTGCATCCACCAAATTAACCCAGTGCGCAGTGATGGACACGTAATGGCCCTGACCATGCCTACTGGCCCATGCATCTGTTGTGAGGTGCACCTTTCTACTCACTTATTGTTTGAGTGCATGGACAATGCAGTCTTTCACATGCACGTGCAGGGCAGGGATGACTTTTCTAGAAAAGAAGGGCCGACTGGGTAGGTCATAGCATGGGACAGCGTAGACCATGAGCTCTCGGAACACTGCGCTTTCAACCAAACGGAAGGGCATCATCTCTAATGAGATCAGTTTGGCAATGTAGGCATTCAAAGTCAGTGTATGCGGATTAGAGGATGAGTACTTTCTTGTCCTACTCAGAGGACAAGCTAGGGTGAGCTGGACTTGAGAGCTGCATATGGGGGAACTAGCGGTGGACATGGCGGACTGAGAGTGGGTTGGTGATGGTGATGGTGGTGGTGGTGATGGCCTAGATTCAGTCTTTCGTTGCAAAAACATTGTGATTCCCTGACTGCTTTGGCCTTGCGACGACACCTTAACATTTCTTGCTGGTGGTGTGCTAACCGGTGGGCTTACAGTGGGGGAAGCGATGTAGCATTGCTGGCTACCTTCAGTCAGAGCAGGTGCACATGTGCTACCTGAGGTTTTGTAGTCCGTCCACGCTTGAAAGTGCATGGTGTTTAAATGTCTAAGCATGCAACTGGTATTCAAATTTCGGAGATTTTTCCCTCGGCTAAAGGTCCTTCCGCAATTCTTACAGATAACCTTGGCCTCATCAATAGGATTTTAGTCAAAAAAGTGCCACACTGCACTCTTCCTACTATGGGATATATTTTCAGGGCATGCACGCTGCGCTAATTTGACCATCTGGCCAAGCTGTCCTGCAACTCTTTTTGTTTTTTTAACACGTTTTTGGAGTGCTACGGGCCTGCCAGATAACAGCAGCTGCGATGTCGATGCCTGCTGCGGATCCTCCTCCTCTTCTGAGCTATTGCCAGCGGAACCCTCTTCCCCCAATGGATGCCAATCAGGGTCAACAACTGGGTCATCCATCACCTCCTCTTCAATTTCATCTGCACCTTCCTCTGTGTCACCGTGTAAGCTGGTATAGCATGCGGGAAGGGACACCTGAGTTTCATCAGGGTCAGATTCTGGCTCAGTAGACTGCGAGGGCATATATTTCCGGAGTCACACACAGACGTTCACAGGCTCAGTATGGATTAGACCAGAATATAAAAAGCAGAAAAAGGGTACTGTATCTGAAGATACCAGTTTTATATTGTATAGGGGAAAATTGTAAATCTCCGTATATATTTCCAGAGTCACAGAGAGACGCTCTCAGGCTAGGTATGGATTAGACCAGAATATAAAAAGCAGAAAAAGGGTACTGTATCACAAGATACCAGGTGTATATAGTATAGGGGAAAATGTCAATCTCCGTATATATTTCCGGAGTCGCACACAGATAGTCAGCATGTATTTGTCCGTGATCCCAGCCGATACACGGTAGTGTGTGAGGAGCGTACAGCTCTATACGGTCTGGGAAAAAAATGAACACTCGGTAACTATGCAGAAAAAAGAATAAAAGTATTAGTGCTGTGTAAAAAGCAGTCTGTTGTGAATGTGCTAGAAATGAATTCTGAGCAGAAGCTCCCTCTGGTGGTTACAAACAGTACCGAACTATCCAATGAAGATTGTGAAGATTGACGATCAGGTGTTACTGACTGGTCTTATATAAGGGAGGTTCCCTCCCATCAGGGTTGCCGGTGATCAATTGTTCTGGTCTCATCTTTGATTCCTGTTCACTTTGTAGCTTGCTGTTTCGTGCTATTAACCTGATGGATTTTGATTTTGCTAAACGTTGTGGGTTTCCCTTGATACCCCTACGGAAGTCTATTCCCCTACTGGGGATCGATTCTACCCCTTTGGCTGAGAATAAACCTCAGTTCTCTACTCAGGTGATAATGAGGGTTGAACCTGATCATCAGGAGAGTTGCAAATTTTTATATATATATGTATAATCTGCATGACATTTTCGTACTGGGTTTCCCTTGGTTACAGTCTCATAATCCTGTTTTGGATTGGAAATCTGTGTCTGTAACCAGTTGGGGCTGCCAATGTGTTAATACCAACACTCCTGTTTTTTCTGCCTCCCCCCAGGCTCAGGATGTTCCTGACTTTTTGACTGATTTTTCTGATGTGTTTAGCGAAAGTAAATCTGCATCCTTGCCCCCCCATAGGAGCTATGACTGCGCTATTGAATTAGTGCCTGGTAGTAAATTCCCTAAAGGTCGCCTTTTTAACTTGTCTGTACCTGAACATGACGCTATGCGGTCTTATATCAAGGAGTCATTGGAGAAGGGTCATATCAGACTATCCTCTTCACCCTTGGGTGCTGGTTTTTTCTTTGTGGCCAAAAAGGATGGTTCATTAAGGCCGTGTATTGATTATCGTCTCTTGAACAATATCACTGTGAAATATCAATATCCGTTACCCTTGATTTCTGACCTGTTTTCCAGGGTGAAAAGTGCTACTTGGTTTACCAAGCTTGACCTCAGGGGGGACTTGGTCTGGTTGTCCTCAAGAAATATCCCTATGAGAGTTGCATCTCCTAAGTTTAAGCCTAGGTTCATTGGACCTTATAAGATCATGGAGATTCTTAATCCTGTTTCCTTTCCTTTCGCTCGGCGAAACTCGACTTTAGCGAAAGTCGGCGACTTATGAATCTGACCGACCTGTTTCACTCAACTCTAGTGGGGACCCATGGGTTACGAGCTTGCGTATTTTGGCCAAAATATTAACTCATACCTCACATATTTTTATGTATTTTTTGCACTTTTTTCAGGGTGCAGTTGGGCCCATTCGGTCCTGTAAACTGTGGTGTCTGTTCACATGGGATGCATTTGGATAGCGCTGGGCAGTCCACCTGATCTAATAGAAGGGTGTCACTAATAGGCTGATAACCTGGATGCTGTGTATTTCCATTGTGTGAAAAGCGCCGCATACAAGTCTTCATTGTGCATTAATATACCAAACAACCGCCCCCTCCATGGATTGGTAGGCTGTGAGCGGTTGTCTCATCAGTGTCATGGTTGAGGGCAGGGTTCCTTCCCTTTCCTCTCGGGGTTAATTTGTTTGTCCTCCTTTTGGTTTGGGAAGGGCTATATTTACCCGCCTTGATCTGGGGATCTTTGTCAGTGATACATTCATTCCTGGCTGTGTGTCTGACCCCCTGGTGTGCTTGCATACTGTGTTCTGTTTGCTTTGTCTTGTGACTCTGTTATTACTGTTCTCTTCTGGCTCTGACCTTTTGGCTTGATTACTCTTACTCCGCACCTGTCTGCCCCGTTTGTACTGTACTGCTATCTCCGGCTTCCTGACCTTCTGCTACGTCCTGACCACGCTTTACGTCTCACCCTTCAGCATCTCTCTGACCTCCTGGCTTGACTTCGGCACATCTAACTTCCCCGGCATTGCCGGTCACCACCGCTACTCGGCGCTTGACTCCACCCCCGGCTACTCACCCGGTGGTCACGTGCTTCAGGTCCTGCACTGCTGCAGATAAGCTCACCACAGCGCTCCTTACACACTCTCTGTCCTTTTGTAACACGTGCACAGACGCCTGCTGTGAGTCTGCAGCAGGGCTCTTGATATTATCAATATAGGAGAAAAAAAAAAGGGTATTCAGCTCACCATTAGATGAATTCCTGTGGCTTTGGGTGTGGACTCCAGGATGGTGCTCGGAAAAAGTGGCTGTGGTAATCAAACAAAAAAGTTCCAGCAACAAACATCCAAATCAGATTGCTGGATAGACGTTAAAATGTCATCTTTATTGCAATTCCTTTAAAAATATACTGTTAAAATTGTAAATCCAGGGGATTACGCGTTTCAAACAAAAATGTTCTTATTCATAACCATGTCTGTGATCAATACAAAAGCAGAGTTTAATAGAAAAGGAGGAAGGAAAAGGAAATGAAGTGAGCAATCAATCATTACCGTATTTTTTGGACTATAAGACGCACCGGACCATAAGACGCACCCCAAATTTTCAGAAGGAAAATCGGGAAAAAAAAGTAATGTGTCAAATGTGTCTTACAGTCCGAATTCAGCTTACCAGCGAAGGGATCAGCACAGGTAGAGGAGTGGTCACTGGGGTCATTCGGTGGTCCAGGCTGGTGCGGTGGTGGTGCTCTTTGGGGTGGCTGTGTTCTGTGGGGTGGCTGTGCTCTGTGGGGTGGTTGGGCACTGTGGGGTGGTTGGGCACTGTGGGGTGGCTGTGTTCTGTGGGGTGGCTGTGCTCTGTCTGGTGGCAATATACTCACAAATCCGGTGGCGGTCCCAATGCAGCTTCCCTGTGGTGCGGTGGTGGTGTCGGGGCAGCAGCGGGGCTCTGGGCTGCGTGTGGGGCTCCGCCGGCATTTCGTCCTAGCCCGAAAGCCCCCCGCAGCTGCGATGCGGTGCAGTGCTGAAGAATGGCCACCAGAGGCCTCCGGAAAGATGGCCGCCTCATACTCATTCAAATCTTGGCCCCTGGCGGCCATTCTTTCCGGCTAAGACGAAATGCCAGCGGAGCCCCCCACGCAGCACAGAGCCCCACTGCTGCCCCGACACCACCACTGCACCACATTCTGCATCTTTCAGTATGGCACCGTGTCGCAGCTGCGGGGGGCTTTCCGGCTAGGATGAAATGCCGGCGGAGCCCCTCACGCAGCCCAGAGCCCCGCTGCTGCCTCGACGCCACCACCGCACCACAGGGAAGCTGCATTGGGACCGCTGCCACCACTGGACTTTTAGGTATGTTGCAACCATAAGACGCACCCCTATTTTCTCCAAAAATTTTGGGTTAAAAAAGTGCGTCTTATGGTCCGAAAAATACGGTAAATAAGACAATTATATTAATGACACAAAGAGAAAGAAAAACAAAAAAAAACACATGTTCATAATGTCATAAGTGTGCAAACAGATTCAATAATAATACATAATATCCGTTCTCTTATTCGATCCAGAAGGGACTCTGCAATTAAACTTAAAAATAAATTGCGCTTCTTTGAAATGCAATGCTTTGTTTCTATCTCTGCCTCGATCACTGGTAAGAACTTCTTCTGATGCATGAACATGAGAAAAATCTAAACAACATTTATGGACCAACGAAAAATGATAGGAAGCTCCTGATAAACTACTTGTTGTGACATTTGTAGCATCATATATGTGTTCTGCAATTCTAGTCCTGAGAGGTCGCGTGATGCATCCAACATATTGAAGATTGCACTGTGTGCACGTGATAACATAAACCACATAGGTTGTACTGCAATTAATAAACGTATGATTCTTATGTGTATATGGAGCAGCTGTGGCTCTAATTTGATTTGAATTATCCATATATCGACATAAGCCACACTGTCGTTTACCGCACTTGTATGAACCGGACAAAGATAGCCATTTGCATTTTGCTTTAACCTTCTGTCTTATTGTGTGATCAGAAGGAGATATCATGTTGCCGATAGTAGTTCCTCTCCTGGATATAAAATGTACTCCTTTTTCTAGCAGCTTTTTCAAAAGGTCATCAGCATGTAACACAGGAAGGTATTTTTTAATCACATCAATTGCTTGGTAAAAATTATGTTCTAACATGTTCACTGCATAAATCTTTATTTAGATAAAATCCTTGACAAAGGCCCGATTGGCCGAAACGTTGGTACTTCTGTATGACTGAAGATGCTCAATAAATATATTTTCTGAAGCAGATAATTTTTGTAGCCTCAGTTTATGTTATAATATTGGTAAAAATTATTGTTATATGTGGTTGAAAAGGTTAAATTAGGCAGATTTTTCCATGCAGTTTTTTTCTGCTGTAAATATTCTGCCCTACTTTTACTATCTGCCTTAATCTTTGCCTTTTCTAGCACATTAGTTGAGTAGCCACGGTTTCCGCTATCTCCGGCTTCCTGACCTTCTGCTACGTCCTAACCACGCTTTACGTCTCACCCTTCGGCATCTCTTTGACCTCCTGGCTTGACTTTGGCACGTCTAACTTCTCCCTGGCATTGCCGGTCACCACCGCTACTCGGCGCCTGACTCCACCCCAGCTAGTCCCACGGTGGTCACATGCTTCATGTCCTGCACTACTGCAGGTAAGCTCACTGCAGCGCTCCTTACCCACTCTCTGTCCTTCTGTAACACGTGCACAGACTCCTGCTGTAAGTCGGCAGCAGGGCTCTTGATATTATCACTGACCCAAACATTTAAACAAGAGTGTGCACTTTGTTTTTTTTCCCTTGGTCATAGATCCGCTGCATGCTCTCTCTGAGCAAGTGAATAGTTTCACTTAAATGATGCAAAAACTATCTGTGGAGCAGCGATCCCTGGCTCAGTCGAATCAACAGGTTCAGAAAGAGGTTGCTAATGCCGTGCTGGGTTCTTTTCCTTCTGTGTGTCGGGGTGAAGGTACCACAGATGTTTCCTTAATCTCCCCCGAACCACCTGTTAAGTTGCCTGACACCTTTTCTGGGGATAAAAAAAAAATTCAGGGTGTTCAAAGAGGGATATAAATTGTTTTTCGCTCTGCGTCCACACGCCTCTGGGAATGAAAGTCAGAGGGTGGGAATTATTATTTCTTTATTAAGGGGGCTCCAAAGGCTTGGGCTTTTTCTCTCTCTCCCTCCGCTCCAGAATGTATGTCTGTGGATCTGTTTATTGAGGCTCTTGGACATATTTATGATGAGCCTGATAGAGTGCATCTGGCTGAGGATATGGTGATGAGTGAGACACAGGGGAAGCAATCAGCAGAATGGTTTTGTTCCGAGTTCAGATGCTGGGCGGCTGAGGCATCCTGAAATTATGTCGCCTTAAGAGGGCTATTCCGCAGAGGCCTGTCTAACCGTTTGCAGGATGCTTTGGCTTTGCATCCTCCCCTGGATAACCTGGAGGACTCCATGACCCAGGCTATCCATATGGACTGTAGGCCCCGTGCCAGGGGGTGATGCAGCAGGGGACCCCTTTATACTCCAGCTCAGGGGACACCGCTTTGCCTATAGAACCCATGGAGGTGGGAGCCATCTCGGTCAAAGAGAGAGAGGAGACGTTGCAGTGAAAACCAGCAGTGCTTTTACTGCGGAGCCTCGGGACATTGGAAAAAAGACTCTCCTTCTTGTCCCTCCTCATATAAGATGTCAGGAAACGCTGAAGTCTGGGTAACGATCGAGGAGGTTTCTGTTATGATTCGGTAACCGAGGAGGACAATAGCAAAAATAGGCTAGGCAACCAGACACCCAGAGAGGTTGGCAACTTAGCGGATTGCAGAACCCTAAACTGACAACACAACTAGAATTAGCCGTGGGACGTACCTACGATGCCCTAGACGCCTCGACACAGCCAAAGCGTTAACTAAGCCTAAGAGAGAAAAGGGGAAAGCTAACTGCCCCAGAGTAGAGCCCCAAAGGAATAGATAGCCCCCAAACATATATTGCCAGTGAGACAGATGAAGCACAAAGACAGGCAGAAAATAGAGTAAGCAAATGCTAGGGCCCAAACTGTCTAGATAGAACAGGACAGAAAAGGATACTGTCTGCAATCCAGCAAAAACCCTAAGAAAAATTCCAACACGTCTGATATGCAAAAATACTGAGGCCACATGACCTCTCCCCCACTAAATCAGAACTCTGGTGTGAACTGGATGCAGATCAACAGATACTGAAATAACAGGGAACTAGAAATACATAAGCTGTGGCAAATGAGAAACAGAGTCCAGCACAGGCCCCCGCAGGGAACCTGGCTGAACTAACTCTAGCAAGGCAGACAACTGAGAAAAGCAAAAGGTAAACAAATGCCACAGAAAAAACAGCCAAATAACTTATCTGAAAGATGCAGGACACAGCAGGAAGCAAGCAGACTTCCATATGGCTCAGGAAGGAAACAACTCAGCGGCAAGAATCATGGGAAGGCTGCTCACTTAAATCTCCCCAGTCAGTAACACCTGATCTCCAATCATCCCCCTCAGGTGATAGACTTCTATTAGCCAGACAACCAAAAATGAAACCAATTGTATAAAAATAAAATGGCAAGCACAAGAAACACACATAAAATCCTCCAAAATAAATTGTGCAAAAAAGACAATAAATATCAGAATATATATTAAAATAGAATTTTTATTAATTATATCATGAAAATAAAATGAATAAAATTATACACAATATTAAAGCTGATCATGAGGAGCACATAAAATAAATAAATATTTTTTGAGCCAAATACACATATATATACCAGTATATCAATTTAAAAGATGGTTATTTTAACCCCTCTCTGACATTAGACGTACTATCCCGTCCATAAAACCCGTGCCATTCTGCCCATGGACGGGATAGTACGTCATAGGCGATCAGCTGCGCTCCTGAGGGGAGCGCAGCTAATCGCCGCCGGGTGTCAGCTGATTATCACAGCTGACACCCGTGACTGTGTGTCAGGAGCGGTCACGGACCGCTCCCGGCACATTAACCCCTAGCACACCGCGATCAAACATGATCGCGGTGTACTGGGGGCACAGGGGAGGATCGCGCAGGGTGGGGGCTCCCTGCGCGTCCCCCTGAGACCCTCAGACCAGCGCGATGTGATCGCGCTGTTCTGAGGGCTTCCTCCCTCCCAGGACCCGGATCCAAGATGGCGCCGGGGTCGTGGAGGGAGGCGGCTTCCTCAGTGCCTGCTGAGAGCAGGCACTGAGAAGCCTGCTGCACTGCCTGAGCGATCGCTGGTGTGACAGTGTGCTGTGCACACTGTCACACCAGCGATTTGATAAAATACAGTGATGTCCCACCCTGGGAAAAAGTAAAAAAGTTAAAAAAATAAAAATAAACATGTTATAAAAAAAAATCCAAAATAAATTAAAAAAAAATAAAAATATTCCCCAATAAATTAATTTCTTCCTGTAAATAAAAAAACCAAAACAATAAAAGTACACATATTTGGTATCGCCGCGTCCGTAACGACCCCCCCTATAAAACTGTCCCACTAGTTAACCCCTTTAGTGAACCCCTTAAAAAAAAAAAAAAACGAAGCAAAACATCAATGCTTTATCATCATACCGCCAAACAAAAAGTGGAATAACGCGCGATCAAAAAGACCGATATAAATAAACATGGTGCCGCTGAAAACGTCATCTTGTCCCGCAAAAAACGAGCTGCCATACATCATCATCAGCGAAAAAATAAAAAAGTTATAGCTCGCAGAATAAAGCGATGCAAAAATAATTATTTTTTATATAAAATTGTTTTTATTCTATAAAAGCGCCAAAACATAAAAAAATGATATAAATGAGGTATCGCCATAATCGTACTGACCCGAAGAATAAAACTGCTTTATCAATTTTACCACACGCGGAATAATAAAAACGCCTCCCCCAAAAGAAATTCATGAATTGCTGATTTTTGTTCATTCTAACCTCCCAAAAATCGAAATAAAAAGCGATCAA
>JARQOD010000003.1:304841688-305049475 GCA_033576555.1 Oophaga sylvatica
TTGAATCTATGAATTGCGTACCCGATAACCCCCACAATAGAGCACCGTAGCTTTCCTATGTTGGTCCTAGACCCTCCCACGCCTGAAAACTAACTACACCTAAAATAAAAGAGGAAAGCATCTCCCCGGAGCAATCCCCCAAAAAACATAGAAAGCCCCAAACTGAATGGGGGTTTTAGACAAGAAGAATACTGACAAGACAGAAAAAGTTGAGCAACGTTGGGGCCCAAACTACCTAAATAAAAAGGATAGGAAGGCACTTACTGCAATCCCAAAAATCCCTGAAAAGCCCAACTCTACTAATTTCAAAACACCTAATCACACACCCACCACCTAAATTAGTTCCTGGTTAACAAAATCAAAACAGCCCCACTGAAAAAACGGAAAAAGCAAATGTACAAACATCAGTGGCTGAATAAAGTGAGGGCAAAAGCCCCCGGGGGGCCCTGAAGCCCCCACAGAAGTGCAGGACAAAAGCAAAAATCAAGCCAAAAACAAAAAGAAGAAAATTCTTATCTTTAGCAGAGATGCGACATACACAGCAGCAACAAAGGAAAACAGGAATCAAGGATTGAACCAAACAATTGATCCACGGCAACCCTGATGGGAAGGCGACCCCTTATAAAGACCGTCATAACACCTATTCCCAATCCTCACAATCTTCACTGCACGTCCAGTACCGCTTGAAACCCCACCAGGGGACCTCTGCCCAAACTCATTTCAAGCCCATTCACAACATACCCCCCCCCCTTGAGGAGGGGTCACCGAACCTCTTTAGCAACCAGCGGTAGGTAGTTCTATGAACCAGGATATCTCCTACAGGATTCCAAGCAAGCACCCAAGAATTGTCTTCCTGACCATAACCTCTCCCTTAACCAAAACTAGTTTCTGTCTAGAAAAACGAAATTCAATATTTTCTCAACCACAAACTCCAGATTGCCCTCAACCAAACAGGGTCGGGGAGGCCAGCAGTAGAACCACGGCTCAACAACCTCTTCAACAAGGACTTTGTGGAACACTATGGATCTTAAATTCCCTGGAAGAAGCAAACGAAAAGAAACAGTTTAAAAGAACCCATGATCTTAAAGGTCCAATAACCAGGTTTAAAAATTTTAGGAGATCCACTCTCAAGGAATATTTTTTGAGGACAACCAACCAAGTCCCCCACTTTAAACCGAGGACCAAGTCCTATGCGGTAGCAAACCGCTGGCCCTCTCCTAGAGAGGGACAACCCTCCCTACCTGGTCCCAAATCTGTTGCATACGCCCACAACAAGCAACACCTACAACAAAGCCTCCGCTGTCCTGAAGAAATCGAGGGTGAAACCCAAATTACAGAAAAATGGAACATCAAAGTGGCAGAGCGCCCATTATTAAGGCAAACTCAGCCAAAAGGCAAAAAAGAGCCCATCATCCTGACACAGACACAAAGCATCTTAATAAGCCCTCCAATGTCTGGTTTTTTCCTCATTTGACCATTGGCTAGGAAAACGCCCGGGGGAGAAAACAATTAACCCAATTTAAACAAAAGGTCCTCCAAATCGAAACAAACTGGACTCCTCTTCAACACAATGTTCTCGGAAATCCGTGTAAACGAACCACTGCTAAAAAGGAACAAAGGCACCAATTCAGAGAGGAAGGCACTTAGGTAATGGCACAAGAAGAATCATCTTGGAAAACCTAACACAAATCACCCAATGACGGTCATTCTCTGAGAAAACGGGGAGGTCGAAATGAAATCCAAGAATATGGGTCCATGGTCTCTTGGGCACGGCAATGGCATCAACAAACCACTAGAGCGGAGCAAGACTTGAGCGAGAGCAAGTCCCGCAGGACTGCACAAATTCTGACTCCGGACAAGGTAGGCCACCAAAAGGACCCTAACCAAGTCCTGGTACCAAAAATTCCGGGATGACCGGCCAACGCGGAACAATAATCTCAGACATCACACTCTTTTCCACTGGCCGGGACAAACAATTCCCAACAGGGCAGCGCTCGGGCCATCCTCCGACACCCCCCCAAGCCATCTCAAATTGGGCGAGATGGCGGAAAGAACTAACCTTCTTTCAAAAAACAGAAAAAAAATTTAAAATAACCAGGAGGTCCCGCAAGAAAACCCTCGAGGGGCATCCACTGTTTGAATGGGTTGAGATGAGTTCGAGCAGTGCTTCCTCTAGTGGTTACAAGCGTCTGGTCTGTCCAGTAAATTGTGAGGACTGGGAATCAGGTTTACGACTGGTCCTTATATAAGGGACACCTTCCCATCAGGGTTGCCCCGGGGACAATTGTTCTGGCTGAACCTTCATTCCTTTTCCCTTGTAGCCGCTGTGTCGTTCTGCATTCCTGCTAACAGATAAGACATTTTCTTCTTTTTGTTTTTTGTCATATTTTTGCATTTTGTCCTGCACTTCTGGGGCCTTCAGGGTCCCCTCCGGGGCTTTTGCCCTCTCATTAGTTCACCACGATGTTTGTACTTTGCTTTTTCCAGTTTTTTTTCAGTGGGGTGCTGTTTTGATTTTGTTACCCAGAAAAACTAATTTAGGTGAAGAGTCGTGTGATCCAGGGGCGTTTTTGAAATTAGTAAAGTTGGTGCTTTTCAGTTTTCCTGGGATTGCGTAAGTGCCCTTCCATCCTTTTCTATTTATTAGTTTGGGCCCCAGCTTTGCTCTTACTTTTTTCTTTCTGTGTCAGTATTTCACTTTCTAACCCCACATTACTTGTTGGGCTTTCTAATCTTTGGGGGTTTTGCTCCGGCGATAGCTTTTTTTTTCTATCTTTAGGTGTAGTTATTTCTCAGGCTGTGACGAGGCGTCTAGACCAACGTAGGGAACGGGTCCAGCTGCCTCTATTTGGTGTAGTCAGGTACTGCAATCTCATAGATTCCAATGCCGGGGGTTGCCTTTTTTCCTGCCTCCTCAGCTGCCGAAACATAACAATCCCCTTAACATTCTTAGTGCCAGAAAAAGAAACCACAAAATTAAAACGTGTGAAAAACAAGGCCCACCTCCTGTCTAGGATTAAGTCGCTTGGCAGATCCAGAAAACCAGATTCTTAGGCCGTAGGACCACCACCTTTGTTTGGTTTCCCCCCCCAGCCAAGCTCCACCTTCAAAAGCCCACTCATGGCCAATAACCCCGATTACCCACGTCATAATTACTACAGTTGGAAAAATTTCGAGAGAAAAAGGCACAGGGTTACTTTTAAGCTCTGGATCTCTTTGGGACAAAACGGCACCTGCCCCAATTTCAGAGGCATCAACCTCCACCTGAAATGGCAGAGAAACATCAGGCTGCCGTAGAACAGGAGCAGAAGTGAATCTCTGCTTAAGTTCCTGAAATGCAGAGACTGCCTCAGGAGGCCAATTCACCACATCAGAACCCTTTTTGGTCAAATTAGTTAATGGTTTAACAATAACCGAGAAATTACCAATAAATTTACGATAAAAATTGGCAAAACCCAAAAATCTTTGAAGAGCCTTTAATGAAGTAGGTTGGACCCAATCACAGATGGCCTGAACCTTGACCGGTCCATTTCAATAACAATGGGGACAAAATGAATCCAGAAATGAGATCCTCTGTACGCCAAAAAGACACTTTGATCCCTTCACATACAGAGCATTCCTCTCAAAATCTGTAATACAGTTCGAACATGTTTCACATGAGAGTCCCAGTCATTGGAAAAAATCAAGATATCATCCAAATAAACATCAGAAATTTATCCACAAAATCCCTGAAAATGTCATTCATGAAGGACTGGAAACAGAAGGAGCATTAGTGAGCCCAAAGGGCATCACAAGGTACTCAAAATGCCCCTCAGGGTATTAAATGCCGTCTTCCATTCATCCCCGTGCTTAATGCGAATAAGGTTATATGCCCCCCTGAGGTCAAGCTTGGTAAACCAAGTAGCGTTTTTCACCCTGGAAAACAGGTCAGAAATCAAGGGTAACGGATATTGATATTTCACAGTAATATTGTTCAAAAGACGATAATCAATACACGGCCTTAATGAACCATCCTTTTTGGCCACAAAGAAAAAACCGCACCTAAGGTGAAGAGGATGGTCTGATATGACCCTTCTCCAATGACTCCTTGATATAAGACCGCATAGCGTCATGTTCAGGTACAGACAAGTTAAAAAGGCGACCTTTAGGGAATTTACTACCAGGCACTAATTCAATAGCGCAGTCATAGCTCCTATGGGGGTAAGGATGCAGATTTACTTTCGCTAAACACATCAGAAAAATCAATCAAAAAGTCAGGAACATCCTGAGCCTGGGGGGAGGCAGAAAAAACAGGAGTGTTGGTATTAACACATTGGCAGCCCCAACTGGTTACAGACACAGATTTACAATCCAAAACAGGATTATGAGACTGTAACCAAGGGAAACCCAGTACGATAATGTCATGCAGATTATACAGAACCAAAAATTTGCAGCTCTCCTGATGATCAGGTTCAACCCTCATTATCACCTGAGTAGAGAACTGAGGTTTATTCTCAGCCAAAGGGGTAGAATCGATCCCCATAGGGGAATAGACTTCCGTAGGGGTATCAAGGGAAACCCACAACGTTTAGCAAAATCAAAATCCATCAGGTTAATAGCTGCTCCCGAATCAACGAAAGCCTGAGCAGAAAATGAGGACAGAGAGCATATCAGGGTAACAGTTAATAAAAAACTTAGTCTGAACACTACCCAAGACAACTGAGCGTGCAAAACGTCTTCCCCGCTTAGGCAGACTGAAATAGCATGAGAGGCATCACCACAGTAGAAACATAACCCATTGCGCTTTCGAAACTCATGACGCTGTGCCCCAGAAACCACTCTATCACACTGCATGGATTCAGAAGCAGGTTCACAAGGCAACACTATTCCACGCATACTTCTCCGCTCACGCAAACGTCTGTCAATTTGAATCGCTAATGACATAGAATCATTGAGACCAGAGGGGACAGGGAATCCCACCATAACATCCTTTACATTATCTGACAGACCCTTCCGAAAAAGGGCTGCCAAAGCGTCGTCATTCCATTTGGTCAGGACTGCCCACCTACGGAATCTCTGACAGTATAACTCAGCGTCATCAAGCCCCTGATTTAATGCCAACAAGGCTTTTTCAGCTTGATCAGTGACATTAGGCTCATCGTACAATAACCCCAAAGCCTGAAAAAATGCATCAACATCACTCAAAACAGGATCCCCAGGTGTCAGGGAAAAAGCCCAATCCTGAGGATCGCCGCGCAGGAGAGAGATGACAATTTGAACCTGCTGCGCTGCGTTCCCTGAGGACTTAGATTTTAAGGCAAAAAACAATTTACAGTTATTTTTGAAATTCAGAAACTTAGCTCGATCCCCTAAAAACAAATCTGGCATGGGAATCCTAGGTTCCACAACAGGCAACCCAGCAAGATAGGCAGCAATACTCCGAACCTCAGTGGCAAGCTGATCCACACGGCCAGACAACTGTGCAAACTCCATTGAGAGAAAAAATCCTCCCCAGCACCCAGAGATACAGAGGGAAAAAAAAAAATGCAACAAACAGAAAAATATCTCTGACAACTCTGACAACCTTTTTTCTTTCACAATATTTTTCCCTTCTGTGAGTACCATACAATTTTCAATTTTAGGCCGGTGATAGTGTTATGTTTCGGTAGCTGAGGAGTGCAGGTAAAAAAGGCAATACACCAGAGCAGTTGGAATCTATGAGATTGCAGTACCCTGACTAACCACCACAACTAGAGGCAGCCGTGGAGCGTTCCTACGTTGGTCCTAGACGCCTCGTCACAGCCTGAGAAACTAACTACACCTAAAGATAGAAAGAGGAAAGCTATCTGCCCCGGAGCAGACCCCCAAAGAACATAGAAAGCCCCCAAACATGTAATGGCGGTTAGACAAGAAGAAATACTGACACAGACAGAAAATAGTATGAGCAAACGTTGGGGCCCAAACTACCTAAATAGAAAAGGATAGGAAGTGCACTTACTGCAATCCCAAAAAACCCTGAAAAGCACCAACTCTACTAATTTCAAAAACACCTGAGATCACACGACCTCTACCACCTAAATTAGTTCTCTGGTGTAACAAAATCAAAACAGCAGCCACTGAAAAAACTGGAAAAAGCAAATGTACAAACATCAGTGGCTGAACTAAACTGAGAGGGCAAAAGCCCCCGGAGGGGACCCTGAAGGCCCCCACAGAAGTGCAGGACAAAATGCAAAAATCAAGCACAAAAACAAAAAGAAGAAAATGTCTTATCTGTTAGCAGGAGATGCAGACACGACACAGCAGGCTACAAAGGAAACAGGAATCAAGGATTGAGACCAGAACAATTGATCACCGGCAACCCTGATGGGAAGGCGACTCCCTTATATAAGACCAGTCAGTAACACCTGATTCCCAATCCTCACAATCTTCACTGGACAGTCCAGTTCCGCTTGTAACCACCAGAGGGAGCCTCTGCTTAGAACTCATTTTAAGCCCATTCACAACACTTGGCCTAGGACAACTCATAAAGTCCCATGGCTTCCAGTACCACCTGTATGCGGACGACACTCAGATCTACCTCTCTGGCCCAGATGTCACCTCTCTGCTGTCCAGAATCCCGGAGTGTCTATCAGCCATATCCTCTTTCTTCACCTCTCGCTTCCTAAAACTCAATGTTGACAAAACCGAACTCATCATCTTTCCTCCATCTCATGTATCTTCCCTACCCGATCTATCTATTATGGTAAATGGCATCACGATCTCTCCTGCACCTGAAATCCGCTGCCTCGGAGTAACTCTCGACTCTGTCCTGTCCTTCAAACCACACATCCAAACTCTTTCCACCTCCTGTCGCCTCCAACTTAAAAACATTTCCAGAATCCGTCCCTTCATCAGCCCTCAATCTACTAAAACTCTTGTGCATGCCCTCATCATCTCCCGCCTCGATTACTGCAACATCCTCCTCTGTGGCCTCCCCGTCAACTCTCTTGCACCACTCCAGTCTGTCCTCAACTCTGCTGCCCGACTAATCCTCCTCTCCCCTCGCTACTCCCCTGCTTCTCCCCTCTGCAAATCCCTCCACTGGCTCCCAATTCCCCAACTAATCCAGTTCAAACTACTAACACTGACTTACAAAGCCGTCCACAACCTGTCTCCTCCCTATATCTCTGAACTAATCTCCCAATATCTTCCTTCACGTAATCTTCGATCCTCCCAAGACCTCCTACTATCCTCCACACTTATTCGTTCGTCACACAACCGCCTCCAAGATTTCTCCTGAATATCCCCCATCCTCTGGAATTCCACGCCTCAACATGTACGATTATCCACCACCCTTGGATCCTTCAAACGGAACCTGAAAACCCATCTCTTCAGGAAAGCCTACAGCCTGCAATAACCATTCCGCCTCGCCGCCACAACTCGAGCTTCCGCCTCGCTGCCACCTCGCTGCCACCACCCGAGCTGCCGCCTCGCTGCCACCACCAGAGCTGCCGCCTCGCCACCACCAGAGCTGCCGCACCCCCGACCTTCTGTTTCTTCCCCACTATCCCGTAGAATGTAAGTCCGCAAGGACAGGGTCCTCTCCCCTCTGTACCAGTCTGTCATTGTAAATTTTTTTTACTGTAAACGATATCTATAACTTTGTATGTAACCCCTCTCATGTACAGCACCATGGAATTAATGGCGCTATATAAATAAATAATAATAATAATAATAATAATAATCTTGGAAAATCTATCACAGATCACCCAGATAACAGTCATTCTCTGAGAGACAGGGAGGTCGGAAATAAAATCCACTGAGATATAGGCCCATGGCCTCCAGGGCACAGGCCGTGGCACTAACAATCCACTAGAACGAGAACAGAGTTTGGACTGAGAACAAGTCCCACAGGACTTCACAAAATTCCTGACATCACAAGATAAAGCAGGCCACCAAAAAGACCGACTCACCAAATCTCTGGTACCAAAAATACCGGGATGACCAGCCAACGCGGAGCAATGAATTTCAGACATTACTTTCCTTCTCCATTGGTCGGGGACATACAATTTCCCCATAGGGCACAGTTCAGGTTTATCCCCCTGAAATTCCTCCAGGGCAAGTCTCAAATCGGGAGAGATAGCGGAAAGAACCACACTCTCATTTAGAATGGTAGTAGGCTCAGTCATATCACGAGAATCCGCAAAGAAACTCTTAGAGAGGGCAACCGCCTTAACATTCTTAGTGCCCGGCAGAAAGGAGACCACAAAATTAAAACGCATGAAAAACAAGGATTTAATCGCTTGGCTGATTCGAGATAGATCAAGTTCTTGTAGTCAGTGAGGACCACAACTTGATGTTTGGCTCCCTCCAACCAATGTCTCCACTCTTCAAACGCCCACTTCATAGCCAATAATTCCCGATTCCCCACATCATAATTACGTTCAGCTGGGGAAAATTTTCGAGAGAAGAAGGCACAAGGGTTAATCTTAGAGGTTACAGGATCCCTTTGAGACAAAACGGCTCCTGCACCAATCTCAGAAGCATCTATCTCCACCTGAAATGGGAGAGAAACATCAGGTTACCGTAGAACAGGAGCAGAAGTGAATCTCCACTTAAGCTCCGGAAACACAGAAACTGCCTCTGGAGACCAATTCACCACATCAGAGCCCTTTTTGGTCAAATCCGTCAGTGGTTTCACAATACCAGAGAAATTACTTATAAATTTACGGTAAAAATTAGCAAAACCCAAAAATTTCTGAAGAGCCTTCAAGGAAGTGGGCTGAACCCAATCATAAACGGTCTGAACCTTGACCGGGTCCATTTCAATAGCGGACGGAGACAAAATGAATCCCAAAAACAAAACCTTCTGTACGCCAAAGAGACATTTTGATCCCTTAACATACAAAGCATTTTCTCTCAAAATCCGGAATACAATCCGAACATGTTCCACATGAGAATCCCAGTCATTGGAAAATATCAAAATATCATCCAAATAAACGATCAAAAATTTGTCCACAAAATCCCGGAAAATATCGTTCATGAAAGATTGGAAGATAGAAGGGGCATTAATGAGCCCAAAAGGCATCACTAGGTACTCAAAATGCCCCTCAGGAGTATTAAACGCCGTCTTCCATTCATCACCGTGCTTAATGCGAATAAGATTATACGCCCCCTAAGGTCAAGCTTGGTAAACCAACTAGCACCTTTCACTCTGGTGAATAAATCGGAAATCAGGGTAACGGATACTGATATTTAACAGTGATCTTATTAAGGAGATGACAGTCAATACATGGCCTCAATGAGCCATCCTTCTTGGCCACAAAGAAAAAGCCGGCACCTAAAGGTGAAGAGGACGGTCTAATATGACCCTTCTCCAATGACTCCTTGATATAAGATTGCATAGCATCATGCTCAGGTACAGACAAATTGAAGAGCCGACCCTTGGGAAATTTACAACCAGGCACTAACTCGATCGCGCAATCATAACTCCTGTGAGGAGGCAAGGACGCAGACTTACTCTCACTAAGCACATCAGAAAAATCAGCCAAATAGTCAGGGACATCCTGAGACTGGGGAGAGGTAGAGAAAACAGGAGTGTCACTACAAACACATTGACAACCCCCACTAACCACAGACACAGACTTCCAATCCTAAACAGGATTATGGGTCTGCAACCAAGGAAAACCCAGTACAATAATGTCATGTAAATTATGTAACACCAAAAATTTACAATTCTCTTGGTGGTCCGGGGCTATCTGCATTGTCACCTGGGTCCAAAACTGGGGTTTATTCTCCGCCAAAGGGTAGCATCAATACCCCTCAAAGGAATAGGAGTTTACAGGGGTACCATGGGAAACCCACAACGTTTTGCAAAGTCAAAATCCATCAGGTTCAGGGCTGCTCCTGAATCAACAAAAGCCTTAGCAGAAAATGAAGAAAAGGAGCAGATCAAGGTAACCGTTAAGAGGAATTTAGGCTGTACATTGCCCAAAACAAATGAGCGAGCAAAACGTTTTCACCGCTTAGGGCAGATGGAAATAGTATGAGAGGCATCCCCACAATAGAAGCACAACTTATTACTCCTTCTAAATTCTTGACGTTGAGCCCTAGAAACAACCCTATCACACTGCATGGGCTCCGAGGTTTGTTCGAAAGGCAACACCACCTCTCGCATAGTTTTACGTTCACGTAAACGTCTGTCAATTTGAATGTCTAATGACATAGAGTCGTTAAGACCAGAGGGGACAGGAAATCCCACCATAACATCTTTTACATTCTCTGCCGCTAGGGCATCATCGTTCAGTTTAGTAAGGACTGCACACCTTTGGAATTTCTAACAATATAACTCTGCCGATTCCTGACCCTGGGTCAAAGCCAATGAGGTTTTCTCAGCTTGATCAATAACATTAGGTTCATCATACAACAACCCCAGATGTTACGATTTGGTAGCTGAGGAGAGCAGGCAAAAACGGCAATACACCAGAGAGGTTGGAATCTACTGGATTGCAGTACCCTGACTAACCACCACAACTAAAGGCAGCCGTGGAGCGTTCCTACGTAGGTCCTAGACGCCTCGTCACAGCCTGAGAGGTTAACTACACCTAAAGATAGAAAGAGGAAAGCTATCTGCCCCGGAGCAGATCCCCAAAGAACATAGGAAGCCCCCAAACATGTAATGGCGGTTAGACAAGAGGAAATACAGACACAGACAGAAAATAGTATGAGCAAACGTTGGGGCCCAATCTTCCTAGACAGAAAAGGATAGGAAGGACACTTACTGCAATCCAAAAAACCCTAAAAAATACCAACTCTACTAATTTCAAAAACACCTGAGATCACACGACCTCTACCACCTAAATTAGTTCTCTGGTGTAACAAAACTAAGCCGCAGCCACTGAAAAAACTGGAAAAGGCAAATGAACAAATAACAGTGGCTCCAGAAGAACTGAGAGGAGCCCCCCGGGGGGGTGGGGGGAGACCTGGCTAACCTCACAGAAATGCAGAGAAATATGCAAATGGTAAGCACAAAAACAAAAAACAGAAAATAACTTATCTGAGAGCAGGAGAAGAGGCAAGACTCAGCAAGCTTCCAAGTGAATCAGGAACCACAGTTGAGACAAGAACAATTGATCACCGGCAACCATGATGGGAGGGAACCTCCCTTATATAAGACCAGTCTGTAACTCCTGATTGCCAATCCTCATTGAATGGTTCAGTACTGTTTGTAACCACCAGAGGGAGCTTCTGCTCAGAATTCATTTCTAACACATTCACAACAGTACCCCCCCTTGAGGAGGGGTCACCGAACCCTCATTTGGGCAACCAGATCGGTCAGGATGAGCTCTGTGATACGCACGGATCAGTCTCCTAGCATGGATGTCCGAAGCAAACACCCAAGAATTGTCCTCCTGACCATAACCTCTCCACTTAACCAAATACTGGCGTTTCCGTCTAGAAAAACGAGAATCCAATATTTTCTCAACCACATACTCCAGATTGCCCTCAACCAAAACAGGGTCAGGAGGCGCAGCCATAGGAACCACTGGCTCGACAAACCTCTTCAATAAGGACTTGTACTTGTGGAACACGTTATTGATCTTAAATGTCCCTGGAAGAAGTAAACGAAAGGAAACAGGATTAAGAATCTCCATGATCTTATAAGGTCCAATGAACCTAGGCTTAAACTTAGGAGATGCAACTCTCATAGGGATATTTCTTGAGGACAACCAGACCAAGTCCCCCACTTCAAACCGAGGACCATCTCCTGAGAGATATCAAAAAACTGACCGGCACATCCAAACATAGATTCAGTGTGAACAGGTGCTAAACCTAGAGTCACCAACTCATATACATAGGATAGGCATTAGTTAGGACCTGATATACGAGAAGAGCCTTGACGTGGCTATCAGGCTCACATAATTTGGCCATCTTATGCGCTAAGACTTCTCAATTTTTCATATTTCTAAGGTAATGATGCAATTCATTTTTCATATTTTTCATATTTCGTGTTTGCAAGCTACAGCGCTACAGTGTGCTACCTTTTTCTCTTGTTTGCATCTCCTGAGAGAGGGACAACCTCTCCACTACCTGGTCCCAAATCTGCTGCATACGCTCCACAACAGAGTCAACACCTGGACAGACAGAAGCCTCCGTCTGTCCCGAAGAAAATCGAGGGTGAAACCCAAAATTGCAGAAAAATGGAGACATCAAAGTGGCAGAGCTATCCCTATTATTAAGAGCAAACTCAGCCAAAGGCAAAAAAGAGACCCAGTCATCTTGATCAGCAGACACAAAGCATCTCAGATAAATCTCCAATGTCTGGTTTGTTCTCTCAGTTTGCCCATTGGTCTGAGGATGAAAAGCCGAGGAGAAAGACAATTGAATACCAAGTTTAGAACAAAAAGTCCTCCAAAATCTGGAAACAAACTGGACTACTCTGTCAGACACATTGTTCTCAGGAATGCCGTGTAACCGAACCACGTGCTGAAGGAACAAAGGCACTAATTCGGAGGAGGAAGGCAACTTAGGTAATGGCACAAGATGTATCATTATGGAAAACCTATCACAAATCACCCAGATAACGGTCATTCTCTGAGAAACAGGGAGGTCAGAAATGAAATCCATAGAGATATGGGTCCATGGTCTCTTGGGCACAGGCAATGGCATCAACAAACCACTAGAGTGAGAGCAAGGCTTGGAGCGAGAGCAAGTCCCGCAGGACTGCACAAATTCCCTGACGTCACGAGACAAAGTAGGCCACCAAAAGGACCGACTAACCAAGTCTCTGGTACCAAAAATTCCGAAATGACCGGCCAACGCGGAACAATGAATCTCAGACATCACACTCTTTTTCCACCGGTCTGGGACAAACAATTTCCCAATAGGGCAGCGCTCGGGTTTATCCTCCTGACACCCTTCCAGAGCCAGTCTCAAATTGGGCCAGATGGCGGAAAGAACTACACCCTCTTTCAAAATAACAGCAGGATCAGATAACTCAGGAGAGTCCGCAAGGAAACTCCTCGAGAGGGCATCCGCCTTAACATTCTTAGTGCCAGGAAGAAAGGAAACCACAAAATTAAAACGTGTGAAAAACAAGGCCCACCTGGCCTGTCTAGGATTAAGTCGCTTGGCTGATTCCAGATAAACCAGATTCTTATGGTCCGTGAGGACCACCACCTGATGTTTGGCTCCCTCCAGCCAATGTCTCCACTTTTCCAAAGCCCACTTCATGGCCAATAACTCCCGATTACCCACGTCATAATTACGTACAGTTGGAGAAAACTTTCGAGAGAAAAAGGCACAAGGGTTACTTTTAGAGGTCTCTGGATCTCTTTGGGACAAAACGGCACCTGCCCCAATTTCAGAGGCATCAACCTCCACCTGAAATGGCAGAGAAACATCAGGCTGCCGTAGAACAGGAGCAGAAGTGAATCTCCGCTTAAGTTCCTGAAACGCAGAGACTGCCTCAGGAGGCCAATTCACCACATCAGAACTCTTTTTGGTCAAATCAGTCAATGGTTTAACAATAACAGAGAAATTACCAATAAATTTACGATAAAAATTGGCAAAACCCAAGAATCTCTGAAGAGCCTTTAATGAAGTAGGTTGGACCCAATCACAGATGGCCTGAACCTTGACCGGGTCCATTTCAATAACAGATGGGGACAAAATGAATCTCAGAAATGAGATCCTCTGTACGCCAAAAAGACACTTTGATCCCTTCACATACAGAGCATTCTCTCTCAAAATCTGGAACACAGTCCGAACATGTTTCACATGAGAGTCCCAGTCATTGGAAAAAATCAAGATATCATCCAAATAAACAATTAGAAATTTACCCACAAAATCCCTGAAAATGTCATTCATGAAGGACTGGAATACGGAAGGAGCATTAGTGAGCCCAAAGGGCATCACTAGGTACTCAAAATGCCCCTCTGGGGTATTAAACGCCATCTTCCATTCATCCCCGTGCTTAATGCGAATAAGGTTATACGCCCCCCTGAGGTCAAGCTTGGTAAACCAAGTAGCACTTTTCACCCTGGAAAACAGGTCAGAAATCAAGGGTAACGGATATTGATATTTCACAGTGATATTGTTCAAGAGACGATAATCAATACACGGCCTTAATGAACCATCCTTTTTGGCCACAAAGAAAAAACTGGCACCCAAGGGTGAAGAGGATGGTCTGATATGACCCTTCTCCAATGACTCCTTGATATAAGACCGCATAGCGTCATGTTCAGGTACAGACAAGTTAAAAAGGCGACCTTTAGGGAATTTACTACCAGGCACTAATTCAATAGCGCAGTCATAGCTCCTATGGGGGGGCAAGGATGCAGATTTACTTTCGCTAAACACATCAGAAAAATCAGTCAAAAAGTCAGGAACATCCTGAGCCTGGGGAGAGGCAGAAAAAACAGGAGTGTTGGCATTAACACATTGGCAGCCCCAACTGGTTACAGACACAGATTTCCAATCCAAAACAGGATTATGAGACTGTAACCAAGGGAAACCTAGTACAATAATGTCATGCAGATTATACAGCACCAAAAATTTGCAACTCTCCTGATGATCAGGTTCAACCCTCATTATCACCTGAGTAGAGAACTGGGGTTTATTCTCAGCCAAAGGGGTAGAATCAATCCCCAGTAGGGGAATAGACTTCCGTGGGGGTATCAAGGGAAACCCACAACGTTTAGCAAAATCAAAATCCATCAGGTTAATAGCTGCTCCCGAATCAACAAAAGCCTGAGCAGAAAATGTGGACAGGGAGCAAATCAGGGTAACAGTCAACAGAAATTTAGTCTGAACACTACCCAAGACAACTGAGCGTGCAAAACGTCTTCCCCACTTAGGGCAGACTGAAATAGCATGAGAGGCGTCACCACAGTAGAAACATAACCCATTGCGTTTTCGAAACTCATGACGCTGTGCCCCAGAACCACTCTATCACACTGCATGGGTTCGGAAGCTGGTTCACAAGGCAACACTATTCCACGCATACCTCTACGCTCACGCAAACGTCTGTCAATTTGAATCGCTAATGACATAGAATCATTGAGACCAGAGGGAGCAGGGAAACCCACCATAACATCTTTTACTTTCTCTGACAGACCCTTCCGAAAAAGGGCTGCCAAAGCATCATCATTCCATTTGGTCAGGACTGCCCACTTTCGGAATTTCTGACAGTACAACTCAGCGTCCTCAAGCCCCTGATTTAATGCCAACAAGGTTTTTTCAGCTTGATCAGTGACATTAGGTTCATCGTACAATAACCCCAGAGCCAGAAAAAATGCATCAACATTACTCAAAACAGGGTCCCCAGGTGTCAGGGAAAAAGCCCAATCCTGAGGATCGCCGCGCAGGAGAGAGATGACAATTTGAACCTGCTGTGCTGCGTTCCCTGAGGTTTTAAGGCAAAAAACAACTTACAGTTATTTTTGAAATTCAGAAATTTAGCTTGATCCCCCAAAAATAAATCTGGCATGGGGATCCTAGGTTCCACAACCGGCAACCCTGCAAGATAGGTAGCAATACTCCGAACTTCAGTGGCAAGCTGATCCACACGGCCAGACAACTGTGCAAACTCCATTGAGAGAAAAAAAAAATCCTCCTCAGCACCCAGAGAAAAAGAGCGAAAAAATGCAACAAACAGAAAAAAAAAAAACAACTTTCTCTTTTCTTTTTCCTTTTACTATTTTTCCCTTCTGTTGAGTACCATATAATTTTCAGTTTGGCCGGTGATACTGTTACGATTTGGTAGCTGAGGAGAGCAGGCAAAAACGGAAATACACCAGAGAGGTTGGAATCTACTGGATTGCAGTACCCTTACTAACTACCACAACTAAAGGCAGCCGTGGAGCGTTCCTACGTAGGTCCTAGACGCCTCGTCACAGCCTGAGAGGTTAACTACACCTAAAGATAGAAAGAGGAAAGCTATCTGCCCCGGAGCAGATCCCCAAAGAACATAGGAAGCCCCCAAACATGTAATGGCGGTTTGACAAGAGGAAATACAGACACAGACAGAAAATAGTATGAGCAAACGTTGGGGCCCAATCTTCCTAGACAGAAAAGGATAGGAAGGACACTTGCTGCAATCCAAAAAACCCTAAAACATACCAACTCTACTAATTGCAAAAACACCTGAGATCACACGACCTCTACCACCTAAATTAGTTCTCTGGTGTAACAAAACTAAGCTGCAGCCACTGAAAAAACTGGAAAAGGCAAATGAACAAATAACAGTGGCTCCAGAAGAACTGAGAGGAGCCCAAGCCCCCCCGGGGGGGGGGAGACCTGGCTAACCTCACAGAAATGCAGAGAAATATGCAAATGGTAAGCACAAAAACAAAAAACAGAAAATATCTTATCTGAGAGCAGGAGAAGAGGCAAGACTCAGCAAGCTTCCAAGTGAACCAGGAACCACAGTTGAGACAAGAACAATTGATCACAGGCAACCATGATGGGAGGGAACCTCCCTTATATAAGACCAATTTGTAACTCCTGATTGCCAATCCTCATTGAATGGTTCAGTACTGTTTGTAACCACCAGAGGGAGCTTCTGCTCAGAATTCATTTCTAACACATTCACAACACCCAGAGCCTGAAAAAACACATCCACATTAGCCAAAACAGGATCTCCAGGTGTCAGGGAAAAAGCCCAGTCCTGAGGGTCGCCGCGCAACAAGGAGATGATAATTTTAACTTGCTGCACCTAGTTCCCCGAGAAATTAGGTTTCAAGGCAAAAAACAATTTACTATTATTCTTAAAGTTCAAAAATTTAGACCGATCGCCAGAAAATAAATCAGGAATAGGGATCTTAGGTTCTACAGTAGACAACTGAGCGAAATTCTCCGAACTTCAGCAGCAAACTGCTCAACACGATTAGACAAATGCTTAGTCTTCATGAAGAAAAAATCCTCCTACGGCCCCCAGAGAAAAAGAGAAAAAATATATAAAAAATTCTGGCTTTTCTTTTTTTCTTTTTTTACTATTCTTTCCTCCTTTAGAGTACCCTAGAATCTACAGTAAGGCCGGTGATTCTGTTATGATTCGGTAACCGAGGAGGACAATAGCAAAAATAGGCTAGGCAACCAGACACCCAGAGAGGTTCGCAACTTAGCGGATTGCAGAACCCTAAACTGACAACACAACTAGAATTAGCTGTGGGACGTACCTACGATGCCCTAGACGCCTCGACACAGCCAAAGCGTTAACTAAGCCTAAAGAGAGAAAAGGGGAAAGCTAACTGCCCCAGAGTAGAGCCCCAAAGGAATAGATAGCCCCCAAACATATATTGCCAGTGAGCCAGATGAAGCACAAAGACAGGCAGAAAATAGAGTAAGCAAATGGGGCCCAAACTGTCTAGATAGAACAGGACAGAAAAGGATACTGTCTGCAATCCAGCAAAAACCCTAAGAAAAATTCCAACACGTCCGATATGCAAAAATACTGAGGCCACATGACCTCTCCCCCACTAAATCAGAACTCTGGTGTGAACTGGATGCAGATCAACAGATACTGAAATAACAGGGAACTAGAAATACATAAGCTGTGGCAAATGAGAAACAGAGTCCAGCACAGGCCCCCGCAGGGAACCTGGCTGAACTAACTCCAGCAAGGCAGACAACTGAGAAAAGCAAAAGGTAAACAAATGCCACAGAAAAAACAGCCAAATAACTTATCTGAAAGATGCAGGACACAGCAGGGAGCAAGCAGACTTCCAAATGGCTCAGGAAGGAAACAACTCAGCGGCAAGAATCATGGGAAGGCTGCTCACTTAAATCTCCCCAGTCAGTAACACCTGATCTCCAATCATCCCCCTCAGGTGATAGACTTCTATTAGCCAGACAACCAAAAATGAAACCAATTGTATAAAAATAAAATGGCAAGCACAAGAAACACACGTAAAATCCTCCAAAATAAATTGTGCAAAAAAGACAATAAATATCAGAATATATATTAACCCCTCTCTGACATTAGACGTACTATCCCATCCATAAAACCCGTGACAATCTGACCATGGACGGGATAGTACGTCATAGCGATCAGCTGCGCTCCTGGGGGGAGCGCAGCTGATCGCCGCCGGGTGTCAGCTGATTATCACAGCTGACACCCGGGACTGTGTGCCAGGAGCGGTCACGGACCGCTCCCGGCACATTAACCCCTTGCACACCGCGATCAAACATGATCGCGGTGTACTGGGGGCACAGGGGGGCATCGCGCAGGGAGAGCGCTCCCTGCGCGCCCCCTGAGACCCTCAGAACAGCGCGATGTGATCGCGCTATTCTGAGGGCTTCCTCCCTCCCAGGACCCGGATCCAAGATGGCGCCGGGTCCTGGAGGGAGGCGGCTTCCTCAGTGCCTGCTGAGAGCAGGCACTGAGAAGCTGCAGCGCTGCCTGTGAGATCGCTGGTCTCACAGAGTGCTGTGCACACTGTGAGACCAGCGATCTCACATTTTACAGTGATGTCCCACCCTGGGACAATGTAAAAAAGTAAAAAAAATAAAAATAAACGTGTAAAAAAAAAAATTCCAAAATAAGTAAAAAAAAAAAAAAAATATTCCCCAATAAATTCATTTTTTCCTGTAAATAAAAAAAATAAAACAATAAAAGTACACATATTTGGTATCGCCGCATCCGTAAAGACCCCCCCTATAAAACTGTCCCACTAGTTAACCCCTTTAGTGAACCCCTTAAAAATAAATAAATAAAAACAAAGCAAAAAATCAGTGCTTTATCATCATACCGCTGAACAAAAAGTGGAATAACACGCGATCAAAAAGACGGATATAAATAAACATAGCACCGCTGAAAACGTCATCTTGTCCCGCAAAAAACGAGCCATAACACAGCATCATGAGCAAAAAAATAAAAAAGTTATAGCTCGCAGAATAAAGCGATGCAAAAATAATTATTTTTTCTATAAAATTGATTTTATTCTATAAAAGCGCCAAAACATAAAAAAACGATATAAATGAGGTATCGCCGTAATCGTACTGACCCGAAGAATAAAACTGCTTTATCAATTTTACCACACGCGGAACGGTATAAACGCCTCCCCCAAAAGAAATTCATGAATTGCTGATTTTTGTTCATTCTAACCTCCCAAAAATCGAAATAAAAAGCGATCAAAAAATGTCACGTGCTCAAAAATGGTACCAATAAAAACGTCAACTCGTACCGCAAAAAATAAGACCTCACATGACTCTGTGGGCCAAAATATGCAAAAATTATAGCTCTCAAAATGTGGTGATGCAAAAACTATTTTTTGCAATAAAAATCGTCTTTTAGCGTGACAGCTGCCAATCATAAAAACCCGCTATAAATAGTAAATCAAACCCCCTTTATCACCCCCTTAGTTAGGGAAAAGTAATAAAATTACAAAAATGTATTTATTTCCATTTTCCCATTAGGGTTATGGTTAAGGTTAGGGTTGCGGCAAAAGTTAGGGTTAGGGTTGGCGCTAAAGTTAGTATTAGGGTTATGGTTGGGATTAGGGATAGGGGTGTGTTAGGGTTACGTTTGTGGTTAGGGTTGGGACTAGGGTTAGGGGTGTGTAGAGGTTAGGGTTGGAGTTAGAATTGGGGGTTTCCGCTGTTTAGGCACATCAGGGGCTCTCCAAATGTGACATGACGTCTGATCTCAATTCCAGCCAATTCTGCGTTGAAAAAGTGAAACGGTGCTCCTTCCCTTCTGAGCTCTGCCATGCACCCAAACAGTAGTTTACTCCCACATGGGGTATCAGCGTACTCTGGACCCTAAGAGTTATTGTGCAATTTGTCCTATTTCTTCTGTTACCCTTGGGAAAATAAAAAACTGGGGGCAAAAATATCATTTTTAAAAAAAAAAAATGATTTTTTTTGTTTTTACGGCTGTACGTTATAAACTTGTGTGAAGCACTTGGGGCTTCATAGCGCTCACCACACATCTAGATAAGTTCCTTGTGGGGTCTATTTTCCAAAATGGGGTCACTTGTGGGGGGTTTCCACTGTTTAGGTGCATCAGGGGCTCTCCAAATGCGACATGACGCCCCCAGAGCATTCCATCAAAGTCTGCAATCCAAAATGTCACTACTTCCCTTTCGAGCCCCAACGTGTACCCATACAGTAGTTTTCTCCCACATATTGGGTATCAGCGTACTCAGGACAAATTGGACAACAACTTTTGTGGTCCAATTTCTCCTGTTACCCTTGTGAAAATAAAATATTGGGGGCGAAAAAAATAATTTTTGTAAAAAAAAAAACAATTTTTTTGTTTTTACGGCTGTACGTTATAAACTTCTGTGAAGCACTTGGGGCTTCATAGCGCTCACCACACATCTAGATAAGTTCCTTGTGGGGTCTATTTTCCAAAATGGGGTCACTTGTGGGGGGTTTCCACTGTTTAGGTGCATCAGGGGCTCTCCAAATGCGACATGACGCCCCCAGACCATTCCATCAAAGTCTACAATCCAAAACGTCACTACTTCCCTTCCGAGCCCCAACGTGTACCCATACAGTAGTTTTCTCCCACATATTGGGTATCAGCGTACTCAGGACAAATTGGACAATCACTTTTTGGGTCCAATTTCTCCTGTTACCCTTGTGATAATAAAATATTGGGGACGAAAAAATCATTTTTGTAAAAAAAAAAACAATAATAATATTATTGTACGGCTGTACGTTATAAACTTCTGTGAAGCACTTGGGGGTTCAAAGTGCTCACCACACATCTAGATAACTTCCTTGAGGGGTCTAGTTTCCAAAATGGTGTCATTTGTGGGGTTTCCACTGTTTAGGCAGATCAGGAGCTCTCCAAACACGACATGGCATCCAGCCAATTCTGCGTTGAAAAAGTCAAACGGCACTCCTTCCCTTCCAAACTCTGCCATGCACCCAAACAGTGGTTTACCCCACATATGGGGTATCAGCGTACTCAGGACAAATTGCACAATAACTTTTGGAGTCTTGTTACCCTTGGGAAAATAAAAATTGGGGTGAAAAGATCATTTTTGTGGAAAAAATATGATTTTTTAATTTTACGGCTCTACGTTATAAACTTGTGTGAAGCACTTGGGGGTTCAAATTGCTCACCAAAGATCTAGATAAGTTCCTTAGGGGGTCTAGTTTCCAAAATGGGGTCACTTGTGGGGGTTTCCACTGTTTAGGCACATCAGTGGCTCTCCAAATGCAACATGGCGTCCAATCTCAATTCCAGCCAATTTTGGTTGGAAAAAGCCAAATGGTGCTCCTTCCATTCCGAGCTCTGCCGTGCGCCCAAACAGTGGTTCCCCCCCACATATTGGGTATCAGCGTACTCAGGACAAATTGGACAACAACTTTTGTGTCCAATTTCTCCTCTTACCCTTGGGAAAATAAAAAATTAGTGACTAAAATTAATTTTTGTGGGAAAAAAATAGGATTTTTTATTTTCATGCCCGGGCATTATAAACTTGTGTGAAGCACTTGGGGGTTCAAAGTGCTCACCAAAGCTATAGATAAGTTCCTTAGGGGGTCTAGTTTCCAAAATGTGGTCACTTGTGGGGGGTTTCTACTGTTTAGGCTCATCTAGGGCACTGCAAACGGAAGATGACCCCCATCAACGTCTGCATTCCAAAACGTTACTACTTCCTTTCCAAGCCCTGCCGTGCGCCCAAACAGTTCCCCCCTCCCCACATATTGGGTATCAGCGTACTCAGGACAAATTGGACAACAACTTTTGGGGTCCAATTTCCTTGGGAAAAATCAAAAATTTGGGACTAAAAAATCATTTTTGTGGAAAATTGTTTCTTTTTTTTTTCACACCCAGGCATTATAAACTTTTGTGAAACACTTGGGGATTCAAAGTGCTCACAACAGATCTAGATAAGTTCCTTAGGGGGTCTAGTTTCCAAAATGGTGTCACTTGTGGGGGGTTTCCACTGTTTAGGCGCATCAGGGGCTCTCCAAACGCGACATGGCGTCCAATCTCAATTCCAGCCAATTTTAGTTTGAAAAAGTCAAACGGCGCTCCTTCCCTTATGAGCTCTGCTGTGCACACATACAGTGGTTTTCCCTCACTTATGGGGTATTGGCGTACTCAGGAGAAATTGCACAACAACTTTATGTGTCCATTTTCTTATTTTACCCTTGTGAAAATAAAAAAAAAGTTTGTAAAAGATCATTTTTGTGGCTAAAAAGTTAAATATTCATTTTTTCCTTCCACGTTGCTTCAGCTCCTGTGAAGCACCTGAAGGGTTAATAAACTTTTTGAATGTGGTTTTGAGTACCTTGAGGGGTGCAGTTTTTATAATGGTGTCACTTTTGGGTATTTTCTGCCATATAGACCCCTCAAAGTGACTTCAAATATGAGGTGGTCCCTAAAAAAAATGGCTTTGTAAATTTTGTTGTAAAAATGAGAAATCGCTGGTCAACTTTTAACCCTTATAATTTCCTAAGAAAAAAAAATTTTGATTCCAAAATTGTGCTGATGTAAAGTAGACATGTGGGAAATGTTATTTCTTAACTATTTTGTGTGACATATTTCTCTGTTTTAAAGGAATAAAAATTCAAAGTTTGAAAATTGCAAAATTTTCAAAATTTTCGCCATATTTGCATTTTTTTCAAAAATAAACGCAAGGTATATCGAAGAAATTTTACCACTAATGTAAAGTACAATATGTCACGAGAAAACAATCTCAGAATCGCGCAGATCCGTTGAAGCGTTCCAGAGTTATAACCTCATAAAGAGACAGTGGTCAGAATTGTAAAAATTGGCCCGGTCATTAACGTGCAAACCACCCTTGGGGTGAAGGGGTTAAAATAGAATTTTTATTAATTATATCATGAAAATAAATTGAATAAAATTATACACACTATTAAAGCTGATCATGAGGAGCACATAAAATAAATATTTTTTGAGCCAAATACACATATATATATGCCAGTATATCAATTTAAAAGATGGTTATTTTAAAGGTCATTAATATAATAATATGTATTGCACAAATTAAATAAACTACACTTAAGACCCAATGATAGAAACTGAAAAATTCCAAAGTGCAATCAAAATATAATTTAAAAAAACATAAATTAATAAAGTGCACAGAAACAAGAACTGAATATGAATGTTGTACTGCTATAAAATAGATGATAATACAAAAATTGCTTGCACACAAAAAAATATATATATATAAAAAACTAATAATGCAGTACAGAATACAAAGTGATAACATAAAAATCTACAAGGTGCTGAAGTGCAATGTACTACAAATATATCAATGTACCATGCTCTATATACAAGATACTCACACAAAAAGTGCTATTGTGCTATAGATTAAAATACTATGTGTTACAAAGTACAGATACAAAAAAGTGCTGCGTGCTGCGAATCAATCAATAAACATGCTCTGTACACAGAGTACAGCCACAAACATGCCTGAAGTGCTGAAGTGCAAAAAAAGTATTAATATCCAAATCTCCAGATCCATATTAGGCAGCAGTGAAAAAAATTCACCTACTTACTGCAAATAACTCCATATTCAAATATTACAAACCACAGAGAAAACAGGAGTTTTTAGAAAAAATATCAAAAAACTTTATTAGCACCATACAAAGAAGGAAGTGCCGGAAGAAGGCTAGTGCCGAAACGAGCATGGGACCAGGAGCACATTTATAATTTGGTATGTGCAGTCCTTACACTATAGCTCTAGTTTATTAAGGTGGTCTTTGTATTGTGCTTTCTTATTGACCCTCTTTTAGCACATTGCACTTTTTTGCACTTCAGCACTTCAGGCATGTTTGTGGCTGTACTCTGTGTACATAGCATGTTTATTGATTGATTCGCAGCACGCAGCACTTTTTTGTATCTATACTTTGTAACACATAGTGTTTTAATTATCTATAGCACAATAGCACTTTTTGTGTGAGTATCTTGTATATAGAGCATGGTACATTGATATATTTGTAGTACATTGCACTTCAGCACCTTGTCGATTTTTATGTAATCACTTTGTATTCTGTACTGCATTATTAGTTTTTTATATATATTTTTTTTTGTGTGCAAGCAATTTTAGTATTATCTATTTTATAGCAGTACCACATTCATTTTCAGTTCATGTTTCTGTGCACTTTATTAATTTATGTTTTTTTAAATTATATTTTGATTGCACTTAGGAATTTTTCAGTTTCTATCATTGGGTCTTAAGTGTAGTTTATTTAATTTGTGCAATACATATTATTATATTAATGAACTTTAAAATAACCATCTTTTAAATTGATATACTGGTATATATATATGTGTATTTGGCTCAAAAAATATTTATTTTATGTGCTCCTCAAGATCAGCTTTAATAGTGTGTATAATTTTATTCAATTTATTTTCATGATATATTTAATAAAAATTCTATTTTAATATATATTCTGATTTCTGTTAGCCAGAGCAGCTTCATTACCAGCAGCAACCACCATGGGACACCCAAACTCAGAAGCCAGATTAAAAGTGTTCACAACAGTACCCTCCCCTTGAGGAGAGGTCACCGAACACTCACCTTCTACCAGACCGATCAGGATGGGCCCGGTGAAAGGCACAAACCAATCTCTCGGCATGAATGTCAGAAGCAAACACCCAAGAATTGTCCTCCTGACCATAACCTTTCCACTTGACCAAGTACTGGAGTCTCCGTCTAGCCAGACGAGAATCCAATACCTTCTCTACTTCATACTCCATATTGTCCTTAACCAATACAGGCTCAGGGGTTGCAGCCATAGGAACGACTGGCTCAACAAACCTTTTCAACAAAGATTTATGAAAAACGTTGTGAATCTTGAACGTTCCTGGAAGAGTCAAATAGAAAGAAACGGGATTAAGGATTTCCAAAATCTTATAAGGTCCAATGAACCTTGGCTTAAATTTTGGAGACGCAACCTTCATAGGAATATTTTTTGAGGACAACCAAACCATGTCACCTACTTTAAACCGGGTACCATCAGTCCTATGCCGGTTGGCAAACCGTTGGGCCCTCTCCTAAGAGTGAGACAACTTACCCACTACTTGATTCAAAATCTGCTGCATTCTCTCTACCATAGAATCAACACCTGGACAGGCAGAAGCCTCCACCTGCCCCGAAGAAAACCGAGGATGAAACCCGAAGTTGCAGAAAAAAGGGGACATCAAAGTGGCAGAACTAGCCCTATTATTTAGAGCAAATTCAGACAAGGGCAAAAAAGAGACCCAGTGATTTTGATCAGCAGACACAAAACATCCCAAATAAGTTTCCAAAGTCTGGTTTGCTCTCTCAGTCTGCCCATTAGTCTGAGGGTGAAACGCAGAGGAGAAGGACAACTGAATTCCCAGTTTATAACAAAAGGCTCTCCAAAATCTGGAAACAAATTGGACTCCTCTGTCAGACACAATGTTCTCCGGAATGCCGTGCAAACGAACCACCTGCTGAAAAAACAAGGGCACCGACTTGAAAGAGGATGGCAACTTTGGCAGTGGTACAAGATGGACCATCTTGGAAAATCTATCACAGATCACCCAGATAACAGTCATTCTCTGAGAGACAGGGAGGTCGGAAATAAAATCCATTGAGATATAGGCCCATGGCCTCACCAAATCTCTGGTGCCAAAAATACCGGGATGACCAGCCAACGCGGAGCAATGAATTTCAGACATTACTTTCCTCCTCCATTGGTCGGGGACATACAATTTCCCCATAGTGCACAGTTCAGGTTTATCCCCCTGAAATTCCTCCAGGGCAAGTCTCAAATCTGGAGAGATAGCGGAAAGAACCACACTCTCATTTAGAATGGTAGTAGGCTCAGTCACATCACGAGAATCCGCAAAGAAACTCCTAGAGAGGGCAACCGAGTTAACATTCTTAGTGCCCGGCAGAAAGGAGACCACAAAATTAAAACGCATGAAAAACAAGGCCCACCTAGCCTGTCTAGGATTTAATCGCTTGGCTGATTCGAGATAGATCAAGTTCTTGTAGTCAGTGAGGACCACAACTTGATGTTTGGCTCCCTCCAACCAATGTCTCCACTCTTCAAATGCCCACTTCATAGCCAATAATTCCCGATTCCCCACATCATAATTACGTTCAGCTGGGGAAAATTTTCGAGAGAAGAAGGCACAAGGGTTAATCTTAGAGGTTACAGGATCGATTTGAGACAAAACGCCTCCTGCACCAATCTCAGAAGCATCTATCTCCACCTGAAATGGGAGAGAAACATCAGGTTACCGTAGAACAGGAGCAGAAGTGAATCTCCACTTAAGCTCCGGAAACACAGAAACTGCCTCTGGAGACCAATTCACCACATCAGAGCCCTTTTTGGTCAAATCCGTCAGTGGTTTCACAATACCAGAGAAATTACTTATAAATTTACGGTAAAAATTAGCAAAACCCAAAAATTTCTGAAGAGCCTTCAAGGAAGTGGGCTGAACCCAATCATAAATGGTCTGAACCTTGACCGGGTCCATTTCAATAGCGGACGGAGACAAAATGAATCCCAAAAACAAAACCTTCTGTACGCCAAAGAGACATTTTGATCCCTTAACATACAAAGCATTTTCTCTCAAAATCCGGAATACAATCCGAACATGTTCCACATGAGAATCCCAGTCATTGGAAAATATCAAAATATCATCCAAATAAACGATTAAAAATGTGTCCACAAAATCCCGGAAAATATCGTTCATGAAAGATTGGAAGATAGAAGGGGCATTAATGAGCCCAAAAGGCATCACTAGGTACTCAAAATGCCCCTCAGGAGTATTAAACGCCGTCTTCCATTCATCACCGTGCTTAATGCGAATAAGATTATACGCCCCCTAAGGTCAAGCTTGGTAAACCAACTAGCACCTTTCACTCTGGTGAATAAATCGGAAATCAGGGGTAACGGATACTGATATTTAACAGTGATCTTATTAAGGAGATGACAGTCAATACATGGCCTCAATGAGCCATCCTTCTTAGCCACAAAGAAAAAGCCGGCACCTAAAGGTGAAGAGGACGGTCTAATATGACCCTTCTCCAATGACTCCTTGATATAAGATTGCATAGCATCATGCTCAGGTACAGACAAATTGAAGAGCCGACCCTTGGGAAATTTACAATCGGGCACTAACTCGATCGCGCAATCATAACTCCTGTGAGGAGGCAAGGACGCAGACTTACTCTCACTAAGCACATCAGAAAAATCAGCCAAATAGTCAGGGACATCCTGAGACTGAGGAGAGGTAGAGAAAACAGGAGTGTCACTACAAACACATTGACAACCCCCACTAACCACAGACACAGACTTCCAATCCTAAACAGGATTATGGGTCTGCAACCAAGGAAAACCCAGTACAATAATGTCATGTAAATTATGTAACACCAAAAATTTACAATTCTCTTGGTGGTCCGGGCTATCTGCATTGTCACCTGGGTCCAAAACTGGGGTTTATTCTCCGCCAAAGGGGTAGCATCAATACCCCTCAAAGGAATAGGAGTTCACAGGGGTACCATGGGAAACCCACAACGTTTTGCAAAGTCAAAATACATCAGGTTCAGGGCTGCTCCTGAATCAACAAAAGCCTTAGCAAAAAATGAAGATAAGGAGCAGATCAAGGTAACCGTTAAGAGGAATATAGGCTGTACATTGGCCAAAACAAATGAGCGAGCAAAACGTTTTCACCGCTTAAGGCAGATGGAAATAGTATGAGAAGCATCCCCACAATAAAAGCACAACTTATTACTCCTTCTAAATTCTTGACGTTGAGCCCTAGAAACAACCCTATCGCACTGCATGGGCTCCGAGGTTTGTTCGAAAGGCAACACCACCTCTCGCATAGTTTTACGTTCACGTAAAGTCTGTCAATTTGAATGTCTAATGACATAGAGTCGTTAAGACCAGAGGGGACAGAAAATCCCACCATAACATCTTTTACGTTCTCTGCCGCTAGGGCATCATCATTCAATTTAGTAAGGACTGCACACTTTTGGAATTTCTAACAATATAACTCTGCCGCTTCCTGACCCTGGGTCAAAGCCAATAAGGTTTTCTCAGCTTTATCAATAACATTAGGTTCATCATACAACAACCCCAGAGCCTGAAAAAACGCATCCACATTAGCCAAAACAGGATCTCCGGGTGTCAGGGAAAAAGCCCAGTCCTGATGGTCGCCGCGCAACAAGGCGATGATAATTTTAACTTGCTGCACCGAGTTCCCCGAGGAATTAGGTTTCAAGGCAAAAAACAATTTACTATTATTCTTAAAGTTCAAAAATTTAGACCGATCGCCAGAAAATAAATCAGGAATGGGGATCTTAGGTTCTACAGTAGACAACTGAGCAAAATTCTCCGAACTTCAGCAGCAAGCTGCTCAACACGATCAGACAAATGCTTAGTCTCCATGAAGAAAAAATCCTCCTACGGCCCCCAGAGAAAAAGAGGAAAAAATATATAAAAAATTCTGACTTTTCTTTTTTTTCTTTTTTTACTATTCTTTCCTCCTTTAGAGTACCCTAGAATCTACAGTAAGGCTGGTGATTCTGTTATGATTCGGTAACCGAGGAGGACAATAGCAAAAATAGGCTAGGCAACCAGACACCCATAGAGGTTGGCAACTTAGCGGATTGCAGAACCCTAAACTGACAACACAACTAGAATTAGCCGTGGGACGTACCTACGATGCCCTAGACGCCTCGACACAGCCAAAGCGTTAACTAAGCTTAAACAGAGAAAAGGGGAAAGCTAACTGCCCCGGAGTAGAGCCCCAAAGGAATAGATAGCCCCCAAACATATATTGCCAGTGAGCCAGATGAAGCACAAAGACAGGCAGAAAATAGAGTAAGCAAATGCTGGGGCCCAAACTGTCTAGACAGAACAGGACAGAAAAGGATATTGTCTGCAATCCAGCAAAAACCCTAAGAAAAATTCCAACACGTCTGATATGCAAAAATACTGAGGCCACATGACCTCTCCCCCGCTAAATCAGAACTCTGGTGTGAACTGGACGCAAATCAACAGATACTGAAATAACAAGGAACTAGAAATACATAAGCTGTGGCAAATGAGAAACAGAGTCCAGCACAGGCCCCCGCAGGGAACCTGGCTGAACTAACTCCAGCAAGGCAGACAACTGAGAAAAGCAAAAGGTAAACAAATGCCACAGAAAAAACAGCCAAATAACTTATCTGAAAGGTGCAGGACACAGCAGGGAGCAAGCAGACTTCCAAATGGCTCAGGAAGAAAACAACTCAGCGGCAAGAATCATGGGAAGGCTACTCACTTAAATCTCCCCAGTCAGTAACACCTGATCTCCAATCATCCCCCTCAGGTGATAGACTTCTGTTAGCCAGAGCAGCTTCATTACCAGCAGCAACCACCAGGGGAGCCTAAACTCAGAAGCCAGATTAAAAGTATTCACAACAGGTTGCCCAGACTCCCAGGTACAATTTTCCTCATTTGCTAAAATCATTCTCCAGGTGGAGTTGGAGGTTGTTGGTAGTCCCATTTTGACCACCGCTTTTGTTGACTGTGGATCCACCATCAATTTAATTGACTCTCGTGTAGTGACTCTTTATAAGATAGGGACAGTTTGGCTGGTGTTATGATTTGTTAACTGAGGAGGACAGGAGCAAAACAGCAAGGCAGCCAAACACCTGAGAGGTTGGGAACTAATGGGTTGCAGATCCCTAAACTAACTGCACAACTAGAAACAGTCATGGAGCGTACCTACGGTGATCCTAGACGCCTCAGCACAACCGGAGAGCTAGCTACACTTAAGGATAGAAACAGGAAAGCTAACTGCCCCGGAGTAGAGCCCCAAAGAAATAGGCAGCCCCCAAACATATAATGGCGGTTAGACAAGACGAAACACAAACGCAGGCAGAAAATAGAGTGAGCAAATGCAGGGGCCAAACACTGACTAAATGTTATGATCTGCTACAAGCACTAAGGAAAGATGGGAGATCTGTCCCTACGATAGAACTAAGCTGGATCCCTACGATGTAACAGGGAACCTGATCCTGCGATCAGACCCGCTTAAGTCCTCAGCTAGTCTGTACGAAGACCTATAGATGCGAGGAAGGGAAGAAAGATGGACACCTCCTAACAGAAGTTGTAGCAGTAAAAGACAAACAAACAAACAACATTGAACACAGAGGTCCGAAGACCAAGCCAACTGACTGAGTAAGGTAACAAAGCACCTGGCTAGCTTAAGAGTAGAAACTACAATGAAGTCCAGCAAAGCCAGAAGGGCGGAGCAGGATTAAATAGGCAAAAAAGGTCATGTGACCAGCAAGATAAAAAAAACCTAACAGGAGAGTTCTAACACTAAATAAGACAGGAAAGAACAGAATACTATCTGCAACCCAGCAAAACCCTAGCAAAACTTCCAACACTTCTGATTACAAAAAATGCTGAGATCACACGATCTCGCCACCCACTAAATCAGATCTCAGAGAGAACAAGGCTAACCCGCAGCCACTCAAAAAGCAGGGAAAGAGCAAATGAACAAATAACAGTGGCTGCAGAAAACAGAGAGAAGCACAGGCCCCAGGAGGGGACCCGGCTAACCTCCACAAAGGTGCAGACAAAAATGGAAATAGCAAACACAATAGAAATAAGCAGAAAACATCTTATATGAAAGTAGCAGACGCAAACAAGACACCAGCAGACTTCCAAATGAACCAGGAAACAACAATTGATCACCGGCGAGGATCATGGGAAGGCAGCTCCTTTATATCAGTCCAGTCAGTGACTCCTGATTGCCAGGTATCGCTGCCAGCTGAGGAGGCCAAATCACTCGATACATCTTCAGTACCGACAGCAACCACCAGAGGGAGCCTCCTCTCAGAAATTGTCTCCAATAGGTTCACAACAGGCTAGAGTCACACACAACGTATAAAAATACGGCCAGTTTTTCACAGACCAGAATCGCACAAATGTTTCATGAACAGTGATCCGTATATCATCCGATTGTAATGCGAGGAAGCTATTTTCTCGCGTCTAAGCATCCGTGGACATCCGTTTTGCATCCGTATGGCGAGATTTTTTCGCCGGCTTGCAAAACGGACATATAATGGATCCCAATGACATGTTTTAAAACACAAACGAAAGAATAGATATATACACATAAAATACATATATATATATATATATATACATGTCATTGAGACACATACAGTATATATATATTTATAGTTCAAAGAGTTCTACATAGCATAGTAGCCGCTAAATCAATTGATGGCTACTGTAAAATCATTACAAAACCTGACATGAAATGACACATGGTTTACCGCTGACGTCACTGAGGCTGTGCTGACTCCCCACCTGACCCGTGAAGTGACAGCGTGGGAAAAAGTTCACAAACTTTCCCACGCTAATCAATTCATCCCTGCTCAGGCGGGAGCCTGCACAGACATGATTTTATTCATTCTGCAGTGGTTTACAGCCAGGCCGATAGCATTAGCATCGGTACCTGTTGTAAATTAATTAACCCCTTGTGATGCATTCCAGCGGGGGACCTGACTGAACGGTGGAGAGGTATGGATATTGCTGGCTTTTTATTTTTTTTGGGTTACAGGAGAACAAGGGATTCAGTTGGATTGACAGCATAATAAATTTCGTCAAAAACTTTGTGTAATTATTTCATTAAAATAGTTTTTTATTGATGTGTGTATGTCTTTTTTAACCCTTTACCACTATAGGATTAATAATGGATAGTTGTCTTATTGACACCTCTCCATTATTAACCCGAATTAATGTCACCTTTCAATAGCAAGGTGACATTAACCCCTTATTAACCCATGAGCCACCGCTCATGGCAATGGGAATAGAGAGGCTAAGTGCCAGAAAAGGTGCATCTTATAGATGTGCCTTTTCTGGGGTGGCTGGGGCAAGATGTTTGTAGCCGGGGGGGGCAAAAACCATGGTCCCTATGTAGGCTATTAATATCTGTCCTTAGTCACTGGCTTTCTCTCTCTGGCGGAGAAAATTGCACGAGAGCCCATGCAATTTTATCCATGATTATAGCCTTAAATTTAACCCATAGAGTTCCAATTTTTCCTAATACAAACTAATAAATTTATTAAACACTGACATATATAGATTGTTTTGATATGACATGGTTTACTATGTGTAAACCATGTGTCATATCATGTCGGGTTCTGTAATGATTTTAAAAAAGGCGGCAATTGATTTAGTGGCTATTATGCTATGTAGAACTATATGAACTATAAATATATACACACTGCTCAAAAAGTAAAGGGAACACTTAAACAACAGAATATATCTCCAAGTTAATCAAACTTCTGTGAAATCTAACTGTCCACTTGGAAGCAACACTGATTAACAATCAATTTCACAAGCTGTTGTGCAAATGGAATAGACAACAGATGGAAATTATTGGCAATTATCAAGACACCTCAATAAAGGAGTGGTTCTGCAGGTGGGGAACACAGACCACATCTCAGTACCAATGCTTTCTTCCTGATGCTTGGTTACTTTTGAATGTTGGTTGTGCTTTCACACTCGTGGTAGCATGAGACGGACTCTACAACCCACACAAGTGGCTCAGGTAGTGCAGCTCATCCAGGATGGCACATCAATGCAAGCTGTGGCAAGAAGGTTTGCTGTGTCTGTCCTCGTAGTGTCCAGAGGCTGGAGGTGCTACCAGAAGACAGGCCAGTACATCAGGAGACGTGGAGGTGGCCGTAGGATGGCAAAAACCCAGCAGCAGTAATGCTACCTCTGCCTTTGTGCAAGGATAAACAGGAGGAGCACTGCCAGAGCCCTGCAAAATGACCTCCAGCTGACCACAAATGTGCATGTGTCTGCACAAACAGTTAGAAACCGACTCCATGAGGATGATCTGAGTGCCCCACAGATGGGGTTGTGCTCACAGCCCAACACCGTGTAGAATGCTTGGCACTTGCCACAGAACACCAGAATTGGCAAATTCGCCACTGGCACCCTGTGCTCTTGACGGATTAAAGAAGGTTCACACTGAGCACATGTGACAGACGTGAGAGAGTCTGGAGATGCCGTGGAGAGCGATCTGCTGCCTGCAACATCATTCAGCATGACCGGTTTGGCAGTGGGTCAGTAATGGTGTGAGGTGGCATTTCTTTGGAGGGCCACACAGCCCTTCATGTGCTCGCCAGAGGTACCCTGACTGCCATTGGGTACAAGATGAGATCCTCAGACCCCTTGTGAGACCATATGCTGGTGCGGTTGGCCCTGGGCTCCTCCTAATTCAGGACAATGCCAGACCTCATGTGACTGGAGTGTGTCAGCAGTTCCTGCAAGATGAAGGCATTGAAGCTATGGTCTGGACCGCCCATTCCCCAGATCTGAATCCGATTGAGCACATCTGGGACATCATGTCTCACTCCATCCACCAACATTACGTTGCACCACAGACTGTCCAGGAGTTGGTGGATGCTTTAGTCCAGGTCTGGGAGGAGATCCCCCAGGGGACAATCCGACCCCTCATCAGGAGCATACCCAGGTGTTGAAAGGAGGTCATACAGGCTCATGGAGGCCACACACACTACTGAGCATCATTTCCTTGTCTTGAGGCATTTCCACTGAAGTTGGATCATATATATACAGTACAGACCAAAAGTTTGGACACACCTTCTCATTTAAAAAATTTTTCTGTATTTTCATGACTATGAAAATTGTACATTCACACTGAAGGCATCAAAACTATGAATTAACACATGTGGAATTATAGACTTAACAAAAAAGTGTGTAACAACTGAAATTATGTCTTATATTCTAGGTTCTTCAAAGTAGCCACCTTTTGCTTTGATGACTGCTTTGCACACTCTTGGCATTCTCTTGATGAGCTTCAAGAGGTAGTCACCGGAAATGGTCTTCCAACAATCTTGAAGGAGTTCCCAGAGATGCTTAGCACTTGTTGGCCCTTTTGCCTTCACTCAGCGGTCCTGCTCACCCCAAACCATGTCGATTGGGTTCAGGTCTAGTGACTGTGGAGGCCAGGTCATCTGGTGTAGCACCCCATCACTCTCCTTTTTGTTCAAATAGCCCTTACACAGCCTGGAGTGTGTTTGGGGTCATTGTCCTGTTGAAAAATAAATGATGGTCCAACTAAACGCAAACCGAATGGAATAGCATGCTCCTGCAAGATGCTGTGGTAGCCATGCTGGTTCAGTATGCCTTCAATTTTGAATAAATCCCCAACAGTGTCACCAGCAAAGCACCCCCACACCATCACACCTCCTCCTCCATGCTTCACGGTGGGAACCAGGCATGTAGAGTCCATCCGTTCACCTTTTCTACTTTGCACAAAGACACGGTGGTTGGAACCAAAGATCTCAAATTTGGACTCATCAGACAAAAGCACAGATTTCCACTGGTCTAATGTCCATTCCTTGTGTTCTTTAGCCCAAACAAGTCTCTTCTACTTGTTACCTGTCCTTAGCAGTAGTAGTTTCGTAGCAGCTATTTTACCATGAAGGCCTGCTGCACAAAGTCTCCTCTTAAGGCCGGAGTCACACTACCGTCTAATACGGACGAGTGCTAGGCGATAAAAAATCGCCTAGCACTCGTCCCAATGTTATTCTATGGGGCAGGTCCCATCAGCCGATTTTTTCTCGCGCGTTTTATACTTGCGAGTGAAATCGCAGCATGCTGCGATTGTACGCGTATCTCGGCTCAGAATTTATGAGTTCGACAAAAAAACGGACATCACACAGACCATCAGTGTGACTTGCAAGAAATACGCACATATTTTCCTCATTACAGCCCATTGAGCCATTAAATTCAAAGGGGAAAAGCAGTGAGAAATGAAAAGCCATACGGATGCCATACGGATGTCACACGGATCCTGACATGCGAGGAAATCGCATCCTCGCATTTAAAACGGATAACATACGGATCAACATACGGAGAACAGTTGTGCGATTATCGCATTACAAAATCAGACCGTTTTTTTAAACGTTCTGTGTGACTCCAGCCTTGCAGTTGTTGTAGAGATGTGTCTGCTGCAAGAACTCTGTGTGGCATTGACCTGGTCTCTAATCTGACCTGCTGTTAACCTGCGATTTCTGAGGCTGGTGACTCGGATAAATTTATCCTCAGAAGCAGAGGTGACTCTTGGTCTTCCTTTCCTGGGGCGGTCCTCATGTGAGCCAGTTTCTTTGTAGTGCTTGATGGTTTTTGCAACTGCACTTGGGGACACTTTCAAAGTTTTCCCAATTTTTCGGACTGACTGACCTTCATTTCTTAAAGTAATGATGGCCACTCATTTTTCTTTACTTAGCTGCCATTTTCTTGCCATAATACAAATTCTAACAGTCTATTCAGTAGGATTATCAGCTGTGTATCCACCAGACTTCTGTACAACACAACTGATGGTCCCAACTAGAGTTGAGCGACTTTGCCTCCGGGAGGGTCGGGTCAGGTTTCGGACCACCCGACTTTCACAAAAGTCGAGTCGAACAAAATTGGCCGACTATCGGTAAAAGTTGAAGGTCCGACTGAAACACGAAACCCAATGCAAGTCAATGGGGAAGCAAAGTCGGCAGGGAGTGGAGGACAGTAAACACACCTACAGTGCCCATTTCAATGCCAACGACATCAATTCTTATAGCTCAAAAACAGGACAGTATATTCCTTCATACAGTATTATGGCCACCACATAGTGCGCCATACAGAATAATGAGCCCCATATATTGCTCCATACAGAATAATTGGTCCCATATAATGTTCTATACAGTATATGATGAGCTCTACATAATGCTACAGTATATGATGGTCCCCATAAAATGTGCCATACAGTATAGGACGGTCCCCATAGAGTATAATGAGCCCCACATATTGCTCCATACAGTATAATGAGTCGCATATAAAGCTCCATACAGTATATGATGGGCCCCATATATTGCTCCATACAGAATGGGCTCCATATAATGCTCCAAACAGAATAGGCCCCATATGTGCTCCATATGATGCTACATACCCTATATGATGCCCCATAAATAATGAACCCCATATGATGCTCCAGTATATGATGGGCCCCATGGATGATGTTCCAGTGTATGATGGGCCTATATAATGCTCCATATATAATGGGCCTCATATGATGCTCCATTGTATAATGGGCTCGGTATATGATGCTCCAGTGTATGATGGGCCTCACTTATAATGCTCCAGTGTATGATGGGCCCCATGAATGATGCTCCAGTGTATGATGGGCCTATATAATGCTCCATATATTATGTGCCCAATATGATGCTCCAGTGTATAATGGGCCCCGTATATGATGCTCCAGTGTATGATGGGCCCCATTTATAATGTTCCATTTTATGATGGACCACACAGATGATGCTCCAGTGTATGATGGGCCTATATAATGCTCCATATATAATGGGCCCCATATGATGCTCCAGTATATGATGGGCCCCATGGATGATGCTCCAGTGTATGATGGGCCTATATAATGCTCCATATATAATGGGCCCTACCTATGATGTTTAAGTGTATGATGGGCCACATATAGAATTCTCCAGTGTATAATTCTCCCCATATATTGCTCCAAACATTAAAAAAAATGAAATACCTCTCCTCGCTGGGCACTGCTCTACTCTGGACTCAGAAAACGTGGAAAATGTCACAGTGGTTGAGCAGGGAGAAGTAAGTATTGCAAGTGCTTGGGCCCTGAGCAAGCGGGGGTCCTCTCGTAGGCGACACCACTGGCACAGGGCCCCTCATGGTACGCCGCTGTCTCTGACCGTCAGAGACACCGGCGTACTATGAGGGGCCCTGTGCCAGTGTCGTCGCCAAGAGTGGGCCCCCCCACCTGCTCAGGGCACCGGCACTTGCCTGGGTGCGCTAGGTGCTGACGGCGGCTCTGGGGGGGTACAGCCCAGTTAGGGAGGTGGAAAAACTGGCATATGTTAAGGTGTAGGCTGGAAGTTCAGCAGCTGCAAATGGAGGAATTGGAGAAGTTGGAGGAAGAGGAGGACAAAGTGAGCCATTTTGCTGGCAACCTATGTGTCATCAGGGGAAGGTGGTACAAAATCCTTTGAAACCCAGGCATGGTTCATTTTAATGAAGGTGAGATCACCAACATTTTGGGTCGACAGCCGGGTCCTTCTTTCTGTCAGGATTGATCCAGCAGCACTGAAGACTCTTTCTGATAGCACACTACCAGCAGGGCAAGCGAGCTCCTGTAAGGAGAAATAGTTCAGAAATCGGTCAGAAGGTAAGACTAATCACTGTCTTCTATTTTTACTTGCCTTTCTTTTACCCTGCTCTTTAACCATGTTCACATTTGCCCTCACCGTTTGTGCTCCACTAATCTTCACTCTCCTTCGCTACCCCCAAAACCCTGCAAGCAAATAACTGTCTCCCCCTCTCTCCTACTCCCCCCCCCCACATCGCCTCATCTGCAGACCTGCTTCTTAACCTCAGACCTCTCCCACTAAAATATAACGTAAGCCGGTCACTCTCCTTCACACATCTGCTTTCCCTTTCACTGCTTCTTCTCACTGCTGGCGACATATCCCCCAATCCTGGCCCCCCCTGCTCCATACATCCCACTAATCCTCAACCCTACACTTCTCACAGTAAGAGAAACTACCGCAATCCCTCACACTTAAAACCTGTGCCACTGACCTCTACCCCTCAGCTTCCTCTCTCTGGAGCACTCTGGAACGCCCGCTCCATCTGCAACAAGCTCCACCTGACCCACGATCTCTTTACCTCCCGCAACCTCTCCTTCCTAGCCCTCACTGAGACCTGGCTGACGCCCCATGACATGGCCTCCCCTGCTGCACTGAGTTACGGTGGCCTCCACTTCACCCACACTCCTCGCTCTGGCAACAGACATGGTGGAGGCATGGGTTTCCTTCTCTCTAATAACTGCTCCTTCAACCCTATCCAACCCCCACCCTCCCTCATCCTCCCTTCCTTTTAGGTCCACTCGGTCCGTATCTACTCTCCCTCTAATCTCCAAATGGCCGTCAATTCTCCAGCTGGCTTCTTCACTTTCTCTGCTCTGACATCCCCACCATCATCATGGGTGACTTTAATATCCCTACTGACACCTGCCAGCCACCAGCCTCCAAACTCCTGTCACTTACTTCATCCTTTGGACTTACTCAGTGGTCCTCCACAGCCACCCACACAGACGGACATACATTAGACCTCATCTTCACCCGCCTCTGCTCCCTATCTAATTTCACAACCTCTCCCCTCCCCCTATCTGACCACCACCTACTCACCTTCTCATCCCTGTCCTCTTCACCTGCCCCCTATGTTCAGTCACTGGCATATCCTCGCAGAAACCTCGCACACCTAGACATTCACAGACTCTCAGATTCTCTTCTACCTCTGTCCTCCATATCTTCACTCCACGACACAGACAGCGCCACTGCTTTCTATAACACCACCCTCACATCTGCCATAGACTCAGTCGCCCCTCTCACGCACGGCAAAGTGCGACGAATCAATAGGCAACCCTGGCACAACACTCTCACCAAAAAACTTCGACAATCATCCAGGGTTGCGGAGCAGCATTGGAAGAAAACACGCCTGCCAGACGACTTCACTGCTTTCAAACAAGCTACACTTGCCTTCAAAATAGCCCTCACCTCTGCTAAACAGACCTATTTCGCAAACCTTGTATCTTCATTATCCTACAACCCAAAACAACTGTTCAGCACATTCAACTCTCTCCTCCGCCCACCACTGCCACCTCCAACTCCCCTCATCTCTGCCGAGGACTTTGCCACCTACTTCAAAAATAAGATCGACCAAACAAGGCAAACCTTTACTGTTCCACCACCCCAACCACTCCATATACCAGACCTCTGTCCCTCCCTACTAGCCTCCCTCTCCAACATCACTGAAGGAGAGCTTACTCATCTGCTTTTCAAATCATACCTCACCACCTGTGCACTTGACCCCATCCCTTCCCACCTGCTCCCCAACCTCACTAACATGCTCATCCCAGCCCTAACCCATCTCTTCAACCTATCGCTATCTTCTGGTACCTTTCCCTCTGCCTTCAAACATGCCACCATCACACCCATCCTCAAAAAAACAAACCTTGACCCAACTGCTATGCCCAGCTATCACCCAATATCATTGCTCCCGTTTGCTTCCAAACTCCTTGAGCAGCATGTCCATGCTCAACTCTCCTCCCACCTCTCATCTAACTCTCTCCTCGACAACCTCCAATCTGGCTTCCGCCCCACCACTCCACTGAATCTGCCCTGACCAAAATTACTAACGACATACTCACAGCCAACAGACAGTTCTCCAGCCTCCTCCTCCTTGACCTGTCCTCTGCCTTTGACACAGTCGACCACTACCTACTGCTACAGATTCTTTCTACCCATGGCATCAAAGACCTTGCCCTGTCCTGGATCGCCACTTACCTTTCCGACCGCACATTTAGCGTCTCCCACTCCTACTCTACCTCCTCATCCCGCCCTCTGTCTGTTCTAGTCCCTCAAGGCTCTGTCCTGGGGCCCCTACTTTTTTCCATCTATACCCTAGGCCTAGGACAACTCATAAAGTCCCATGGCTTCCAGTACCACCTCTATGCGGACGATACTCAGATCTACCTCTCTGGCCCAGATGTCACCTCTCTGCTGTCCAGAATCCCGGAGTGTCTATCAGCCATATCCTCCTTCTTCACCTCGTTTCTTAAAACTCAATGTAGACAAAACCAAACTCATCATCTTTCCTCCATCTCACGTATCTTCCCTACCCGATCTATCTATTATGGTAAATGGCATCACGTTCTCTCCCGCACCTGAAATCCGCTGCTTCGGAGTAACTTTTGACTCTGCCCTGTCCTTCAAACCACACATCCAAACTTTTGCCACCTCCTGTCGCCTCCAACTTAAAAACATTTCCAGAATCCGTCCCTTCCTCAGCCCTCAATCTACTAAAACTCTTGTGCATGCCCTCATCATCTCCCGCCTTGATTACTGCAACACCCTCCTCTGTGGCCTCCCCGTCAACTCTCTTGCACCACTCCAGTCTGTCCTCAACTCTGCTGCCCGACTAATCCACCTCTCTCCTCGCTACTCCCCTGCTTCTCCTCTCTGCAAATCCCTCCACTGGCTCCCAATTCCCCAACGAATCCAGTTCAAACTACTAACACTGACCTACAAAGCCGTCCACAACGTGTCTCCTCCCTATATCTCTGAACTAATCTCCCAATATCTTCCTTCACGTAATCTTCGATCCTCCCAAGACCTCCTACTATCCTCCACACTTATTCGTTCCTCACACAACCGCCTCCAAGATTTCTCCCGAATATCCCGCATGCTCTGGAATTCCACGCCTCAACATGTACGATTATCCACCACCCTTGGATCCTTCAGACGGAACCTGAAAACCCATCTCTTCAGGAATGCCTACAGCCTGCAATAACCATTCCGCCTCGCCACCACCACCCTAGCTGCCGCCACCACCAGAGCTGCCGCCTCGCCGCCACCACCAGAGCTGAAGCACCCCCGACCTTCTGTTTCTTCCCCATTATCCCGTAGAATGTAAGTCCGCAAGGACAGGGTCCCTCTCCCCTCTGTACCAGTCTGTCATTGTAAATTTGTTTACTGTAAACGATATCTATAACTTTGTATGTAACCCCTTCTCATGTACAGCACCATGGAATTAATGGCGCTATATAAATAAATAATAATAATAAGGCATATTGTGCCAATTCAGGCCAGGTGACCAGTTTACAGGCTCAGTAGTTAAAGGGGAATGAACTGTGAGGGAGAACATCGATAGGGGAGGAGAGGTAATTTTAAACCATAGTTGACAACTGCTGTCTCCTGTTTGTTGCAATCGATTTAGTATTAACAGTCGTGTGAGCGGTACTCGAGAGATCAGGCCACAACATGGTCATGAAACCCCTGTCTCCAACGCCACTTCAGCTGTGTGCACCACAAACACCTCTTCCATTTGGCTCAGTACGGCTCGTGGTAGAACCTGCACCACTGTTGTGTGCTGGGAATGCCTCTAACAAACGGTTTACCAGAGTTGCTTGTTTGTTCGCCAATATTAGCTCTAGGTTCTCCTGTGGCATGATGTGCTGTAATTTGCCTTTATAGCGTGGATCGAGGATGCTGGCCAACCAGTAGTCATCATCCTTCATAATTTTGGCAATGCGGGGGTCCCTTTTTAGGATCCGAAAGACGTAATCACACATGTAGGCCAATGTTCCAAGGGGTCAATGATGCACTGCCAGTGGTGGGTTGAGGAGCACTTTCTGCCATATCAACATCCCTCCAGTCACGCACAAACCCTGTACCTGACCTTGGCAAGCCAACATTTTCTCTTGCCCCCTGAGAAGCATCCTACTCCCCAAAATAATCATCCCCTCAACCTCCTCCTCCTCTTCCTCTCCTTTTTCTACCTCATACAGGACAGTTCCCTGAGCAGACAATGGCTGACTGTCATCAAGGCTTCCCTCCTCCTCTTCCTCCTCCGCTGCAGACACCTGATCCTTAATGTGCGTCAAAGTTTGCATGAACAGACGCATAAGTGGGATGCTCATGCTTATGATGGTGTCGTCTGCGCTTACCAGCCGTGTGCATTCCTCAAAACACTAAAGGACTTTACAGAGGTCTTTCAGCTTTGACCACTGCACACCCGACAACTCCATGTCTGCCTTCAAACTGCCTGCCCGTTTATCCTCCCACAAATGCATTACAGCCTGCCTCTGTTCGCACAGCCTCTCAACCATGTGCATGGTGGAGTTCCACCTTGTTGCAACGTCTATGATTAGGCGGTTCTTGGGGAGGTGGAGCGATCGCTGCAGCCTCTGCATACGACTGGAGTCTACGGGCGAGTGATGGATGTGCGAGCACAGTCTTCGCACCTTATGGAGCAGGGCTGTTAACTCCAGATAATTATTTAGGAAGCACTGCACCACCAGGTTCAAGGTGTGAGCCAGGCAAGGTATGTGTCTGAGTTTTGCCAGGGCTATGGCCGCCACAAAATTACGGTCGTTATCACTGACTACCTTGCCTGACTCAAGATGTAGACTGCCCAGCCAGCGTTTCTCGCTGCAAGTAGTCGGCCAGTACCTCCGCGGTGTGTCTGTTGTCGCCCAAAGACATCATCTTTAAAACAGCCTGCTGACGCTTACCACTAGCTGTTCGATAGTGGGACAGCTCGTGTGCAACACTGGCGGCTGTGGATGGAGTGCTCATGCGACTGTGCTGTGGACGAGCTTTTGCTTCTGGAGGAGGAGGCTCGAACGCCTACAGCCAACCATTGCCTATACCGTGGGCTAGGCAGCACTGTCCCACCGCCACTGTCCCCTGTGGATCCTGCATCCACCACATTAACCCAGTGCGCAGTGATGGACACATGACGGCCCTGGCCATGCCTACTGGCCCATGCATCTGTTGTGAGGTGCACCTTTCTACTCACTGATTGTTTGAGTGCCTGGACAATGCAGTCTTTGACATGAAGGTGGAGGGCAGGGATGGCTTTTCTAGAAAAGAGGTGCCGACTGGGTAGGTCATACCGTGGGACAGCGTAGGCCATGAGCTCTCTGAACGCTGCGCTTTCAACCAAACAGAAGGGCATCATCTCTAATGAGATCAGTTTGGCAATGTAGGCATTCAAAGCCAGTGTACGCGGATGAGAGGATGAGTACTTTCTTGTCCTACTCAGAGTGTCTGCTAGGGTGAGCTGGACTTGAGAACTGCATATAGGGGGACTAGCGGTGGACATGACGGACTGAGAGTGGGTTGGTGATGGTGATGGTGGTGGTGGTGGTGGTGATGGCCTAGATTCAGTCTTTCGTTGCAAAACATTGTGATTCCCTGACTGCTTTGGCCTTGCGCCGACACCTCAACATTTCTTGCTGGTGGGGTGCTAACCAGTGGGCTTACAGTGGGGGAGAAGCGATGTAACGTTGCTGGCAACCTTCAGTCGGAGCAAGTGCACATGTGCTACCTGAGGTTTTGTAGTCGTCCACGCTTGAAAGTGCATGGTGTTTAAATGTCTTAGCATGCAACTGGTATTCAAATTTCAGAGATTTTTCCCTCGGCTAAAGGTCCTTCCGCACTTCTTACAGATAACCTTTGCCTCATCTATAGGATTTTGGTCAAAAAAGTGCCACACTGCACTCTTCCTACTATGGGATAAATTTTCAGGGCTTGCACGCTGTGCTAATTTGACCGTCTGGCCAAGCTGTCCTGCAACTCTTTTTGTTTTTTTAACACGTTTTTAGAGTGCTACGGGCCTGCCAGATAACCCCAGCTGCGATGTCGATGCCTGCTGCGGATCCTCCTCCTCTTCTGAGCTATTGCCAGCGGCACCCTCTTCCCCCAATGGATGCCAATCCGGGTCAAAAACTAGGTCATCCATCACCTCCTCTTCAATTTCATCTGCACATTCCTCTGTGTCACCGTGTAAGGTGGTATAGTATGCGGGAAGGGGCACCTGAGTTTCATCAGGGTCAGATTCTGGCTCAGTAGACTGTGAGGGCAATGTAGTGCTCTGGGTGAATGTACCAGCAGAATCATCTAGCAGTGGCTGTGCATCAGTGCACTCCATGTCAGATTCATCTTGTACTGGGGAATTCAGGATTTGACTTGATAACCCAGGCATGGTATGTGAAAATAGCTCCATAGAATAATCTGAAGTGTGGCCTGCCACATCCTTCACTTTTGGTGGGGGTGAAGGACGCAAGGAAAGGTGTTGTTCCTGACCAGGAGCCTGCACTGACGACTCAGTGCTTGCATTTTTGGAAACTTCAGAAGAGGAGGCGATAGAGCTGGAGGCTGTTTCGGCAATGTAAGCCAAAACCTGTTCCTGATGCTCCGGCTTTAAAAGCGGTTTACCTACTCCCACAAAGGGGAGCCTTCCAGGCCTTCTGGAGCCAGACGATGACGCAGGCTCAACACCTCCTGACGTAGGTGCTATTGTGCTTTTGGTACTACCAGCAGATGCACCACCCCGCCCACGTCCGCGGCCTCTTCCATCATACTTCCTCATGTTTGGGAAAATGTACCAAAAATACCAGCAGATATATGGTACTGTATGAGGAGCGTACAGCTGTATACGGTGAAGGGGAAAATTTAAATCTCCGTATATATTTCCGGAGTCACACACAGACGCTCACAGGCTCAGTATGGATTAGACCAGAATATAAAAAGCAGAAAAAGGGTACTGTATCACAAGATACCAGGTGTATATAGTTTAGGGGAAAATTGTAAATATCCGTATATATTTGTGGAGTCACACACAGACGCTCTCAAGCTCAGTATGGATTAGACCAGAATATAAAAAGCAGAAAAAGGGCACTGTATCACAAGATACCAGGTGTATATAGTTTAGGGGAAAATTGTAAATCTCCGTATATATTTGCGGAGTCACACACAGACGCTCACAGGCTCAGTATGGATTAGACCAGAATATAAAAAGCAGAAAAAGGGTACTGTATCACAAGATACCAGGTGTATATAGTTTAGGGGAAAATTGTAAATATCCGTATATATTTGTGGAGTCACACACAGACGCTCTCAAGCTCAGTATGGATTAGACCAGAATATAAAAAGCAGAAAAAGGGCACTGTATCACAAGATACCAGGTGTATATAGTTTAGGGGAAAATTGTAAATCTCCGTATATATTTGCGGAGTCACACACAGACGCTCTCAGGCTCAGTATGGATTAGACCAGAATATAAAAAGCAGAAAAAGGGCACTGTATCTGAAGATACCAGGTGTACATAGTATAGGGAAAAATTGTAAATCTCCGTATATATTTCCGGAGTCACACACAGACGCTCTCTCAGTATGGATTTGACCGTAATACAAAAGGCATAAAAAAGGTACTGTATCACAAGATACCAGGTGTATATAGTGTAGTGGCAAATTTCAATCTCCGTATATATTTCCGGAGGCACACACAGATAGTCAGCATGTATTTGTCCGTGATCCCAGCCGGTACATGGTAGTGTGTGAGGAGCGTACAGCTCTATATGGTGTGGGAAAAAATGAACGCTCGGTAACTGTGCAGAAAAAAAGAATAAAAGTATTAGTGCTGTGTAAAAAGCAGTCTGCACAGCAGTGTACACACAGCAATACAGCTAGCAGGCAGCCTACTAACCAGCGCTGCTGCACACAAGAAAATCCTCCCCTGTCACTGGCAGGTAGCCTAATAACCAGCGCTGCTGCACAAAAGAAAATCCTCCCTTGTCACTGCACACTAACTGTACAGCACAATTGCTATCAGCACAAGCACAGAAGAACTTCTCTTTCCAGCCCTAACTCTCTCCCTACTGATATACAGCGTCAGCAACCACTCCTTACTGTTCAGATTGGCAGAAGTAAAATGGAGGTCTGCGGTCAGGGCTTTTATAGCCACTAAGACAAACCCCAAAGAAAGCCAATCATTGCAATGCCCTTCTCTAAGAGGGTTTTGGGCGCTGCCCATGTCATCTCGTTGTCCACAGTGTACGTCCTTGCTCATTGGCTGAAAAAAGGCGCCTGCAAGCATTATGGGAAAACTGACTTTGGCGCTCGGGTCGACGACTGCATGGCCGACTTCACTCTGTGGTCGGGTTTCGCTCGGCAAAATTCGACTTTAGCGAAAGTCGGCAACTTATGAATCTGACCGACCTGTTTCGCTCAACTCTAGTCCCAACCCCATTTATAAGGCCAGAAATCCCACTTACTAAACCTGACAGGGCACACCTGTGAAGTGAAAACCATTTCCGGTGACTACCTCTTGAAGCTCATCAAGAGAATGCCAAGAGTGTGCAAAGCAGTCATCAAAGCAAAAGGTGGCTATTTTGAAGAACCTAGAATATAAGACATAATTTCAGTTGTTACACATTTTTTTGTTAAGTATATAATTCCACATGTGTTAATTCATAGTTTTGATGCCTTCAGTGTGAATGTACAATTTTCATAGTCATGAAAATACAGAAAAATCTTTAAATGAGAAGGTGTGCCCAAACTTTTGGTCTGTACCGTATATATATATATACTAGTGATGAACCCGTTCTACGCCCGGGTGGCAAGCATTTTTATAGGTACATGGTCTCCCATTCTGGTATGTGCTTCCCCCCTCCTATTCTGGTATGCATGGCACCCCTCATCCCTATCCTGGTATGTATGGTCCCCTCACCCCCACCCAAATCTACTATGCATGGCACCCCATTCCTCATCCTGGTATGCAAGGTCACCTCCTGCCCAATCCTGGAATGCATGGTCCCCTCACCCCCCAATTCTGGTATGAATGGTCCCGTCACCCCCAATTCTGGTATGAATGGTCCCCTCACACCCCAATCCTGGTATGAATGGTCCCCTCACCCCCCAATCCTGGTATGAATGGTCCCCTCATCGCCCAATCCTGATGTGCATGGTCCGCTCACCCTCCAATCCTGATGTGCATGGTCCCCTCACCCCCCAATCCTGATGTGCATGGTCCCCTCACCCCCAATTCTGATGTGCATGGTCCCCTCACCCCCCCAATCCTGATGTGCATGGTCCCCTCACCCCCAAATCCTGATGTGCATGGTCCCCTCACCCCCCAACCCTGATGTGCATGGTCCTCTCACCCCCCAACCCTGATGTGCATGGTCTGCTCACCCACAATCCTGATGTGCATGGTCCCCTCATCCCCAATCCTGATGTGTACGGCCCCCTCACCCCTCCAATCCTGATATGCACGGTCCCCTCACCCCCAAATCCCGGTATGCACGGTCCCCTCACCCACCAATCCTGGTATGCATGGTCACCTCCCGCCCAATCCTGGAATGCATGGTCCCCTCACCCCCAATTCTGGTATGAATGGTCCCCTCACCCCCCAATCCTGGTATGAATGGTCCCCTCATCGCCCAATCCTGATGTGCATGGTCCGCTCACCCCCCAATCCTGATGTGCATGGTCCGCTCACCCCCCAATCCTGATGTGCATGGTCCCCTCACCCCCCAATCCTGATGTGCATGGTCCCCTCACCCCCCCAATGCTGATGTGCATGGTCCGCTCACCCCCAATCCTGATGTGCATGGTCACCTCATCCCCAATCCTGATGTGCGTGGCTCCCTTACCCCCCAATCCTGATATGCGTGGTCCCCTCACCCCCCAATCCTGATGTGCATGGTCCCCTCATCCCCAATCCTGATGTGCATGGTCCCCTCACCCCCAATCCTGATGTGCATGGTCCCCTCGCCCCCCCAATCCTGATGTGCATGGTCCCCTCACCCCCCAACCCTGATGTGCATGGTCCCCTCACCCCCCAATCCTGATGTGCATGGTCCCCTCACCCCCCAATCCTGATGTGCATGGTCCCCTCACCCCCCAATCCTGATGTGCATGGTCCCCTCACCCCCCAATCCTGATGTGCATGGTCCCCTCACCCCCCCAATCCTGATGTGCATGGTCCTCTCACCCCCAACCCTGATGTGCATGGTCCCCTCACCCCCCAATCCTGATGTGCATGGTCCCCTCACCCCCCAATCCTGATGTGCATGGTCCCCTCACCCCCCAATCCTGATGTGCATGGTCCCCTCACCCCCCAATCCTGATGTGCATGGTCCCTTCACCCCCCAATCCTGATGTTCATGGTCCCCTCACCCCCCAATCCTGATGTGCATGGCCCCCTCACCCCCCAACCTGATGTGCATGGTCCCCTCACCCCCCAACCCTGATGTGCATGGTCCCCTCACCCCCCAATCCTGATGTGCATGGTCCCCTCACCCCCCAATCCTGATGTGCATGGTTCCCTCACCCCCCAATCCTGATGTGCATTGTCCCCTCACCCCCCAATCCTGATGTGCATGGTCCCCTCGCCCCCCCAATCCTGATGTGCATGGTCCCCTCACCCCCAACCCTGATGTGCATGGTCCCCTCACCCCCCAATCCTGATGTGCATGGTCCCCTCACCCCCCAATCCTGATGTGCATGGTCCCTTCACCCCCCAATCCTGATGTGCATGGTCCCTTCACCCCCCAACCCTGATGTGCATGGTCCCCTCACCCCCCAATCCTGATGTGCATGGTCCCTCAACCCCCAACCCTGATGTGCATGGTCCCCTCACCCCCCAATCCTGATGTGCATGGTCCCCCCACCCCCCAATCCTGATGTGCATGGTCCCCTCACCCCCCCAATCCTGATGTGCATGGTCCCCTCACCCCCAACCCTGATATGCATGGTCCCCTCACCCCCCCAATCCTGATGTGCATGGTCCGCTCACCCCCCAATCCTGATGTGCATGGTCCCCTCACCCCCCCATCCTGATGTGCATGGTCCCCTCACCCCCCCTATCCTGATGTGCATGGCCCCCTCACCGCTATTAAACTGCACAGATACCCCAAAAAAAAACAAACATTTATACTCACCTTTCATCCCTGTGCTCCAGCGCTGTTCCGTTCACGCCGGGGGAGGAGAGCGGCGCCGGAGTACTCGCATGCCCATACCGCGCGGTCCGGCGCCATATTGCTGAAGACACACTGTAAATGTGTCTTCAGCAAAATGGCGCCGGATAGCGCTATTGCGCATGCGCGATCCGACGCGCACTCCTGGTCTCCTGCCCCGGGAGAAGAGAAGCACCGCGGCAACGCTCCTCCCGGTCAGGTAAGTATGTGAGTATAGCGCCAGAGATCGCGGTATGCATCCAGTACGCATACCGCGATCTCTGGCGCCATACAGAGTACTCACCGCTCTGGATGCCTCACTCTGTCTGGAGTCAGACTGCGCAGGCGTGTCGCACTTGCGCAGTCTATAAAGGCTTCAGACAGAGTGACGCTCCCACCGTTATATTATAGATATATATATATATATATTCTATGTGTATATATCTATTCTTTGGATTCTTTATTAAACATGTCAGTGTGATTTTACAGTATACCGTACTGAATTGCCTGCTTTTCTAAAGGACACCGGTGCGTATTTCTTGCAAGTCACATGTGTGGTCCGTGTGTAATCCGTATTTTTCTCACCCCCATAGACTTGCATTGGCGTATTACGGGCGTAATACGGTGACAATCGCAGCATGCTGCAATTTTCTCAGCCCGTATAATACGGACGAGAAAAAATCGGCTGATGGGAGCTTCCTCATAGATTAACATTGGTCCGAGTGCAATGCAATTTTTTTTCTCGCATAGCACTCATCTGTATTTCTCGCTAGTGTGACTCCGGCCTTAGGCTTGAATCTCCCATCAAGGTGGTGGCTATTGACTCCTCTCCCCTCACCCAAGAGGGAATCTGTTTTGTGTCTGAGGTTTTTTTACTAAGAGTGGGTCCTGCTCATGTGGAAAACATAAGCTGTTTTTTCTTAAATAATTTGCCTGCGGGTCTGGTTCTAGGTAAGCCTTGGATTTAACACCATAACCCTGTTATTGATTGGGTATCTGAGAAAATTGTCCAATGGGGGTCCAATTGTATCAGTCTGTGCTGCAATTCTGTGCCATTGTCCACCCCTTTAAAATCTGTATCTGTGTCGTCTGTCGATCTGGAGGGTATTCCAGAGTACCTAAAAGACTTTGAAGACTTGTTCTCCGAAAGCGAGGCTGAGGTGCTACCACCACATAGACCTTTCGATTGTGCCATTGACTTAGTTCCTGGGGCTAAACTTCCCAATGCTCGCTTGTTTAATCTGTCTGGGCCCAAGCGCCAAGCCATGAAGGAGCATATTGCGGAGAGTCTCCGCAAAGGGCATATTCGCCCTTCTGTCTCGCCGGTAGCTGCTGGGTTTTTCGTTAAGAAAAAAGATGGTGGTTTGCGGCCGTGCTTCAACTTTCGGGAACTCAACAAGATTACCGTGAGAAACACGTATCTACTCCCCCTCATACCAGATCTGTGTAACCAACTCTTGGGGGCCAAATGGTTTTTCAAGCTTGATTTATGGGGGGCCTAAAACCTGATAAGGGTTCGTGAAGGGGATGAGTGGAAAACAGCGATTCTCATGGCTGAAGGACTGTTTGAAAACCTGGTCATGCCCTTCGGACTGACTAATGCTGTTGCTGTCTTTCAAAATTTTATTAACGTAATTTTTTCTGATCTGATTGGGCGCTTTGTGGTCATTTATCTTGATGACATGTTAGTGTACTCATCTGATAGTCAATCCCACTTGCACCATCTGTAAACTGTTCTTCTTAGACTTAGAGAAAACCATTTGTATGCTAAGTTGGAGAAGTGTTCATTCTTTGTACATGAATTGCCTTTTTTGGGTTTGATTATTTCTTGTGAGGGATTTCGCATGGATTCGAAAAAAGTCCAGGCTATTATTGATTGGGTTCAACCTCATGATTTAAAGGGTTTGCAACACTTTCTGGGCTTTTCAAACTGCTATCGAAAGTTCATTATGTGTTTTTTGCAGGTGGTTAAGCCCCTGACTGATCTCACACTTAAGGGGCTGATGTGAAGAATTGGTCAACTTCTGTGAAAAATTATTTTCTGACTTTAGAAAAGTGTTTTATTTTCCCCCCCCCAGTGTTGGTCCAGCCAGAACCATCTAGATCTTTTATTGTGGAGGTCGATGCTTCTCAGGTGGGAGTGGGGCAGTGTTGTCCCAGGTTCTCACTACTCTGACCAACCTCAAACCTTGTGCCTTCTTCTCCAGAAAGTTCTCTTCTGCCAAGAGAAATTACGATGTGTGTAATAGAGAGCTTCTGGCGGTCAAGTTGGCCTTTGAAGAATGGAGGCATTTTTTTGGAGGGGGCTATTCATCCTGTCACCGTGATCACTGATCACAAAAATTTAGCTTATATCAAGCCTGCCAAAAGATTGACCCCCAGACAGGCCCGGCGGTCACTTTTTTTCCCGATTTCAATTTTCCATCACCTTTCATCCAGGGTCTAAGAATGCTAAGGCAGATGCATTGTCCCGAAGCTATGATCTGGTGTCTCCTGCTGAACCCCTGTCCTCCTTTCTTCAGCCCAGGGTGGTGGTGGCCGAAACCTCATCTGATTTGGAGAGAAAAATTTTTGAGGCCTAGGCTCTGACTCCCAGTAATAAACCTGTGGGGAAATTGTTTGTACCGGTACAATTCCATCTTAGACTCCTACGGGAGTTTCATGAGTCTGTATTGAGTGGTCATCATGGGATTTCGGCCACCCGGGAGGCAGTTGCTAGAGTTTTCTGGTGGCCCTCTTTGGTTTCAGATGTTAAAAGGTTTGTGTCTACATGTGGGGTTTGTGCCCGTTCTAAAAATTCTCATTGCTGGCCGGGGAATTGGTGCCTTTACCAATTCCGGATAGACCATGGACACATTTGTCCATGGATTTTATCACTAATCTCCCTCCATCCAAGGGTAACTCCGTTGTGTGGGTGGTGGTGGATAGATTTTCCAAACAGGCTCATTTTGTGCCTCTACCCACTTTACCATCTGCTGAAACCTTGGCCTGGTTGTTTGTGCTGCATGTGGTCCGTCTGCATGGTGTGCCTATGAATGTTGTGTCTGACAGAGGTGTGCAGCTTTTGGCCAAGTTTTGGAGGGCTTTTTGTAAGAAGTTAGGAATCACTCTGTCTTTTTCCTCTTTCCTTATCATCCAGAGTCTAATGGGCAAACCGAATACACTAACCAGTCCTTGGAGCAAATTCTGAGATGTTTGGCATCTTCCAAACAGGATGATTGGTGTGATGCGTTACCCGTGGCAGAGTTTGCTTTCAACGACGGTCGTGTGAGTCAGTCCACGGGAATGTCTCCCTTCCTGGTCGGGTCCTGCGTTCCTAGTTGGAAAGAAGGTGTTATTAAGCTAAAGGTCTCCTCGGCCAAACTGGGTACTAAGTTCATTGGCCCATATAAAATCATTAAATCATTGAGGTTGTCAACCCGGTGGCCTACAGTTAACAGCTTTCCTCCTCCAAAATATTCAACGTTTTTCACAGGTCCCTTTTGAAACCATTGGGAGCGGTTGAGGAGGACTTCTCATCCGTCACTCCTCCTGTGTTGGTGGAAGGCTATCTGGAGTATGAGGTGGGGCGCATCATTGATTCTCGGTGGGTGTGCCGGAATCTGCAGTATTTGGTGCACTGGAAGGGGTATCGTCCAGAGGATCGGTCGTCGGTCTCGGCCGGTTCAGTGCATGCCGATCGATTGGTTTGGGCTTTTCATGACAGGCATCCTGAAAAGCCAGGGGTCCAGTGGCTCCCCCATTAAGAGTGGAGTACTGTCATGGTTGTGGACAGCGTTCCTTCCCTGTCCTCTCAGGGTTAATTTGTTTGGCCTCCTTTTGGTTTGGGGAGGGCTATATTTACCCAGCTTCATCTGAGGATTTTTGTCAGTGATACATTTATTCCTGGCTGTGTGTGTCTAACCCCCTTGTGTGCTTGCATACTGTTTTCTGTTTGCTTCTCTGTGTATGACCCAGTCCGTTTTCTGTGCTTTGCCTTCTGACTCTGTTATTACTGTTCTCTTCCGGCTCTGACCTTTTGGCTTGATTACTCTTACTCTGCACCTGTCTGCCCCGTTTGTACTGTACTGCTATCTCTGGCTTCATGACCTTCTGCTACATCCTGACCACTCTTTACTAGAGATGAGCGACTTTCCCTTTTTTCAGGTCGAGTCGGGTATCATGAAACCCGACTTTTGCAAAAGTCGGGTCGAGCGAAATCTGCCGACTATGGGGAAAAGTCGGTGGTTTGGCCGAAACACGAAACCCAATGCAATTCAATGGGGAATACAAGTCAGCATGGGTGGAGGACAGTAAACACACCTACAGTGCCCATTTTCAGAGCCGGCGGGCGGCTCAGCCAAAGAGCGGTGCCGGCGCGGCTTTGAGCGGCACAGGATTCAGATCCCCCGCCAAAGTCGCACCGGCACCGCTCATTGGCTGAGCTGCCCGCTGGCTCAGCCAATAAGCGGTGCGGGATTCAAATCCCCCGCAGTGCAGCACCGCTCATTGGCAGAGCCGGCGGGCGACTCAGCCAATGAGCGGCGCGGGATTCAAATCCCCCGCCATTGGCTGAGCGGTGCCGCCCGACTTTGCTATGTGTGTGTGCGAGGCTGTGTGTGTGTGCGCGCGACGCTGTGTGTTTGTATGCAGGCATTGTCCGATGGGACTACAAGTCCCATCCGGCTATGCCTGCTACACTATCAGTGAGTGACACATTAGCCAATGATGGGACAGTAGTAGTCCCATCATCTGGCTAATTTGTTGAATGTATAAAAAAACATACATTACATACACAACATACAGAACATACAACATATAACACAGAACATACATATAACATATAACATATAACACATAAAATACATATAACACATAACATACAGTACATACATATAACATACAATACATAACATACATATAACACATAACATACAGTACATACATATAACATACAACACGTAACATACATATAACATGCAAAACATAACTTACATATAACATACAACACATAAGATACAAAACACACATATAACACATAACATACAGAGCATACATATAACACATAACATACATATAACATACAACACATAACATACAGAACATACATATATCACATAACATGCAGTACATACATATAACATACAACACGTAACATACATATAGCATACAACACATAACATACAGAACATACACATAACATATAACATACAGAACATACACATAACATACAACACATAACATAGAGTACATACTCACCAATAACCTATTCCCTGATGCCATCGTCTCCTGTAATAAAAATAAAATAATAAAGAGACCTATACATCACCTGTCTGCCGTAGTCCAGATAATAACGAGTGTCGCACGACGATCTCCGGTCTAGAACGCTGACATCGACGCCGGGAGAGAATGACGTCACTTCCGTTCATTCTCTCACTGACAATGCTGGGTGAGAAAATTCCCACGCAGCATTGCCATAAAGTGAGAGAATGAACTCAGTGATGCACTGCAGGAGCCATTGTCTCCTGTCAGTGCATCACTGGGAGGCCCTACAGAGCAATGGCATCACTTGATGTCACTGTTCTATAGGAGAGACCGTCGTGGGACATTCGTTATTAATTGGACTGCGTCTGACAGGGAGTATACGGTTGTTTTATTTTTTTACGTTTTATTACAGGAGATCGAGGGCGTCGCTTGGATCTGAGCGTATAATAAAGATATGAAAACCGTGTTGTGTTTTATTTCATTAAAATACTTTATTCTTATGCATGTGTTGTTTTTTTTTAACCCTTTATTAATATGAGATTAATAATGGATAGGCGTCTTATAGATGCCTCTCTATTATTAACCGGGCTTAATGTCACCTTACAATAGCAAGGTGACATTAACCCCTTATTACCCCATATCCTACCGCTACAGAGGAGGGGAAGAGAGGGGCTAAGTGCCGGAATCAGCGCATCGTACAGATGAGCCAATTCTGGGGCGGCTGGGTGCTGGTATTTTTAGCCAGGGGGGTGCACCAATATCCATGGCCATGGGCGTACCCAGGATCAAAATTAGGGGGGGGCAAGCCAATGTCGCATCTTATACAGGTTACATCATATACACTGTACATTATCCTGCATATTAGGTATGGAGCATTAGAACTGTTGTATATTGTATAATATAGCAGTGTATGCGACACTACGCTGTATATACCATATATTATACATGGCAGTCGCGCTCATGTCAGGAGCGGTACCAGCAAGTCCGAGGATTGCAGTGCGATCCTCGCATGAGTTAAACGGCCGTCTGTCTATGCCCTTGTTATAATAATACTGAAATATTAATCTATTATTAAAGTATTAACGAGCTCACAAGTAAAAAAAAGCCCCCTACCTCCCCTGTCCCCCACCCACACCCCAACAGCCCATCGTCTCACATGCACCCCTTAGTGTTCTGTCCCACTGACCCCACAATACCCCCATCCTCTCACATGCACCCCTCAGTGCTCTGTTGCCCCTCCCCACTTCAGTCCCCACAATATCCCCATCCTCTCACATTAACCCCCCCAGTGCCCTAGCCCCCACAATACCCCAATCCTCTTACATTCACCCCAGTGCCCTGTACCCCTCCCCCACAATACCCCCATCCTCTCACATTAACCCCCCCAGTGCCCTAGCCCCCACAATACCCCCATCCTCTTACATTCACCCCAGTGCCCTGTACCCCTACCCCACAATACCTCATCCTCTCACATTAACCCCCCAGTGCCCTAGCCCCCACAATACCCCCATCCTCTTACATTCACCCCAGTGCCCTGTACCCCTCCCCCACAGTACCCCCATCCTCTCACATTCCCCCACAGTGACCATGACATGCCTGAGCTGAATGAATTTAATAAATTCTATCCCCACTTACCATGAAACTTGCAGGCAGTGACTGAGGCAGGAGCAGGAAGTGTCCAGTGTATGCACACAGAGGGCACTAGGACCCAGCGTGCCTGAGACAACCAGAGCCTGCAGGGCAGAAAGTGAAACTACAGCTGCTGCAGCCAGGAAGGAAGGAAAGAAGGAGCTCCTCTGGTGAGACAGCAGCACCGTGCACTGCACACACAGACAGGCACGGCAACCTGTGGCAGAGGGAGCCGGCATTGTGCTGCTCTCTCCGCTCTCTTTTATTGTGTGCCCCTGCTTCTAGGGAGGGGCAGCTGCCCCCCCCCTGCCCCACGGTGGGTACGCCCATGTCCATGGCCCCTTCCTAGGCTATGAATATCAGCCCGCAGCTGTCTGCGTAGCCTTTCTGGCTATTAATTACTGGGGGCCCCCACGTCATTTTTTTTTTAGGGTCCCCCTATTTTAATAGCCAATAAAGGCTAGCTGCGGGCTGATATTCACAGCCTGGCAAGCTCCATGGGTATTTACCCCTTTCCAGGCTAGAAATATTGGCCCGAGCCGTCGGCTTTCCCCCTCTGGCGCAGAAAATTGAGCGGGAGCCCACGCCATTTTTTTCCCATTTTTTTTTAAATTAACGCTATTGCGTGAAGATTTTGTGTGTGTGTGTGTGTGCGCGTGTGTCTTTAACTATTTATGTACCATTCTATCTATTATCTATGTAACATTTATCTATCTATTATCTATCTATTTTCTATCTATCTATCTATCTATCTATCTATCTATCTTCTATCTATTTATCTGTCTATATATTATCTATCTATCTGTCTATCTATCTGTCATCTATCTATCTATTATCTATCTATCCATCTATTGTCTATCTATCTATCTATCTATCTATCTATCTATCTTCTATCTATTATCTATCTATCATCTGTTTATTATCTATCTATCTATCTATTATCTATCTATCTATCTATCTTCTATCTGTCTATCTATCTATCTATCTATCTATCTATCTATCTTCTATCTATTATCTATCTATCATCTGTTTATTATCTATCTATCTTCTATCTATTATCTATCTTTCTATCATCTATTTATTATCTATCTATCTATCTATTTATCTATTATCTAGCTATCTGTCTATCTATCTGTTATCTTTCTGCCTATGGCCGGAGTCACACACACCGCATAAAAATCGGACCGTGTTATATGGCTGTAATACACAGAAAGTCCCCTGAACAGTGATCTGTATGTCAGCCGTGTGCAATGCGAGGATGCGATTTCCTCGCATCAAAATATCCGTGTGTCATCCGTATGGCATTCGTATGGCATCCGTATGGCATCCGTACGGCGAGATTTTCTCGCCGGCTTGCAAAACCGAAATATAATATATCCAAATGACAGTTTTAAAATCACAAAAGAAAGAATAGATATATACACATAGAATACATATATATATATATATATATATATACTGTATACATGTCATTGTGACACATATATAGGGTGCATACCCATTTGCGAGAAAAAAAACGGTACGTTTTCTGGATAGAAAAAACGGTCCGATTCTATGCAATTGGCATGCGATTGTCATGCGATTTTTAATCGCATCATCCGTTTTCCATCCGTATACAATGCGATTTTAACATGAGGTTTTATATAGAGCAGTTCTCTCTATGTAAAAATTCATGTTAAATAACATTGTAACAAACAAACTGTACACATCATTTTAAAAAGCAAATAATCCTATATATATATATATATATATATATATTTAGTTCATACACTTCTACATAGCAGAATAGCCGCTAATTTAATTGCCAGCTTCTGTAAAATCATTACAGAATCCGACATGAAATGACACATGGTTGCATCTTATACAGGTTACATCATATACACTGTACATTATCCTGCATATTAGGTATGGAGCATTAGAACTGTTGTATATTGTATAATACAGCAGTGTATGCGACACTACGCTGTATATACCATATATTATACATGGCAGTCGCGCTCATGTCAGGAGCGGTAACAGCAAGTCCGAGGATTGCAGTGCGATCCTCGCATGAGTTATACGGCCGTCTGTCTATGCCCTTGTTATAATAGTACTGAAATATTAATCTATTATTAAAGTATTAACGAGCTCACAAGTAAAAAAAGCCCCCTACCTCCCCTGTCCCCCACCCACACCCCAACAGCCCATCGTCTCACATGCACCCCTTAGTGTTCTGTCCCACTGACCCCACAATACCCCCATCCTCTCACATGCACCCCTCAGTGCTCTGTTGCCCCTCCCCACTTCAGTCCCCACAATACCCCCATCCTCTCACAGTAAACCCCCAGTGCCCTAGCCCCACAATACCCCCATCCTCTTATATTCAACCCCAGTGACCTGTCCACCCTCCCTCACAATACCCCATCCTCTCACATCAACCCCTGTGCGCCAGCCCCCACAATATCCCCATCCTCTCACATTCACCAACCAGTGCCCTGTATCCCCTCCTCCACAATACCCCATCCTCTCACATTCACTCTCTGTGCCCTGTTGCCCCTCCCCCACTTCAGCCCCCACAATACCCCATACTCTTACAATCACCCCAGTGCCCTGTACCCTCCCCCACAATACCCCCATCCTCTCACATTAACTCCCCCAGTGCCCTAGCCCCCACAATACCCCAATCCTCTTACATTCACCCCAGTGCCCTGTACCCCTCCCCCACAATACCCCCATCCTCTCACATTAACCCCCCCAGTGCCCTAGCCCCCACAATACCCCCATCCTCTTACATTCACCCCAGTGCCCTGTACCCCTACCCCACAATACCCCATCCTCTCACATTAACCCCCCCAGTGCCCTAGCCCCCACAATACCCCATCCTCTTACATTCACCCCAGTGCCCTGTACCCCTCCCCCACAGTACCCCCATCCTCTGACATTCCCCCACAGTGACCATGACATGCCTGAGCTGAATGAATTTAATAAATTCCATCCCCACTTACCATGAAGCTTGCAGGCAGTGGCTGAGGCAGGAGCAGGAAGTGTTCAGTGTATGCACACAGAGGGCACTAGGACCCAGCGTGCCTGAGACAACCAGAGCCTGCAGGGCAGAAAGTGAAACTACAGCTGCTGCAGCCAGGAAGGAAGGAAGGAGCTCCTCTTGTGAAACAGCAGCACCGTGCACTGCACACACAGACAGGCACGGCAACCTGTGGCAGAGGGAGCCGGCATTGTGCTGCTCTCTCCGCTCTCTTTCATTGTGTGCCCCTGCTTCTAGGGAGGGGCAGCTGCCCCCCCTGCCCCACGGTGGGTATGCCCATGTCCATGGCCCCTTCCTAGGCTATGAATATCAGCCCGCAGCTGTCTGCGTAGCCTTTCTGGCTATTAATTACTGGGGGCCCCCACGTCATTTTTTTTTAGGGTCCCCCTATTTTAATAGCCAGTAAAGGCTAGCTGCGGGCTGATATTCATAGCCTGGGAAGCTACATGGGTATTTACCCCTTTCCAGGCTAGAAATATTGGCCCGAGCCGTCGGCTTTCCCCCTCTGGCGCAGAAAATTGCGCGGGAGCCCACGCCATTTTTTCCCTTTTTTTAAATTAACGCTATTGCGTGAAGATTTTGTGTGTGTGTGTGTGCGCGCGTGTGTCTTTAACTATTTGTGTACCATTCTATCTATTATCTATGTAATATTTATCTATCTATTATCTATCTATTTTCTATCTATCTATCTATCTTCTATCTATTTATTTGTCTATATATTATCTATCTATCTGTCTATCTATCTGTCATCTATCTATCTATCTATTATCTATTATCTATCTATCCATCTATTGTCTATCTATCTATCTATTATCTATCTATCATCTGTTTATTATCTATCTATCTATCTATTATCTATCTATCTATCTATCTATCTATCTATCTGTCTATCTTCTATCTGTCTATCTTCCTATCATCTATTTATTATCTATCTATCTATTATCTATTTATCTATTAACTAGCTATATGTCTATCTATCTATCTGTTATCTATCTTTCTGCCTATGGCCGGAGTCACACATACCGCATAAAAATCGGACCGTGTTATATGGCCGTAATACGCAGAAAGTCCCCTGAACAGTGATCTGTATGTCAGCCGTGTGCAATGCGAGGATGCGATTTCCTCGCATCAAAATATCCGTGTGTCATCCGTATGGCATCCGTATGGCATCCATACGGCGAGATTTTCTCGCCGGCTTGCAAAACCGACATATAATATATCCAAATGACAGTTTTAAAATCACAAAAGAAAGAATAGATATATACACATAGAATACATATATATATATATATATATATATATATATATACTGTATACATGTCATTGTGACACATATATAGGTTACATACCCATTTGCGAGAAAAAAAACGGTACGTTTTCTGGATGGAAAAAACGGTCCGATTCTATGCAATTGGCATGCGATTGTCATGCGATTTTTAATCGCATCATCCGTTTTCCATCCGTATGCAATGCGATTTTAACTTGAGGTTTTATATAGAGCAGTTCTCTCTATGTAAAAATTCATGTTAAATAAAATTGTAACAAACAAACTGTACACATCATTTTAAAAAGCAAATAATCCTAAATATATATATATATATATATATATATATTTAGTTCATACACTTCTACATAGCAGAATAGCCGCTAATTTAATTGCCAGCTTCTGTAAAATCATTACAGAATCCGACATGAAATGACACATGGTTTACATACAGTAAACTATTTCATTTCATGTAGTTTGATATATAGTTTTAATTAACAATTACATGAGTGCATGTGTGCAAAATTTCATACATGTACGTGTTAATTAAGGGTACATACCCATTTTTTGAGGAAAAAAACGGTCCGTTTTCTGGATGGAAAAAACGGTCCGATTCTATGCGATTGCCATGTGATTTGTATGCAATTTTTAATCGCACCATCCGTTTTCCATCCATTTTCCATCCGTATGCAATGCGATTTTAACATGAGATTTTACACAGAGCAGTTCTCTCTATGTAAAAATTCATGTTAAAATAACATTGTAAAAAACAAACTGTACACATCATTTTAAAAAGCAAATAATCCTATACTGTATATATATATATAGTTGATGCACTTCTACATACCAGAATAGCCGCTAATTCAATTGCCGACTTCTGTAAAATCATTACAGAATCCGACATGAAATGGCACATGGTTTACATATAGTAAACCATTTCATTTCATGTAGTTTGATATATAGGTATATATATATATATATATATATATATATATATATATATATATATATATATATATATATAGGTCAAACACTTCTACATAGCAGAATAGCCGCTAATTTCAATTGCCGGCTTTCATTACAGAATCCGACATGAAATGACACATGGTTTACATACAGTAAACCATTTCATTTCATGTAGTTTGATATATGGTTTTAATTAACAGTTACATGAGTGCATGTGTGCAACATTTCATACATGTAGGTGGTAATTAAATGTGTAAATTCGCTGAAAAAAAATGCGTGGGCTCCCGCGGTATTTTCGCCACCAGACAGGGAAAGCCAGTGAGAGAGGGCAGATAATAATAGCCTAGGGATGGTGCATTTTTTTGTGCCCCCCCTGGATACTAACATCTGCCCACAGCCATCCCAGAAAAGGCACATCTATTATTAGATACGCCTTTTCTGGCACTTAGCCCGTCTATTCCCATTGCCCTGTAGCGGTGGCTAATGGGTTAATAATGGGTTAATGCCACCTTGCTCTTGAAAGGTGACAATAAGCCAGGTTAATAATGTAGAGCTGTAAACTAGACAACTATGCATTATAATCCTATAGTATTAAAGGGTTAAAAAAACACACACACATTATTTAAAAATGATTTTAATGAAACAAATACACATAGTTTTTGACCATATTTTATTTTACTGGTAATCCTTCCGAATCCCTTGTTCTCCTGTAATAAAAAATAACATAATAAAGCAACCATATTCTTACCTCTCGGGCATTCAGTCAGGTCCCACGCTGCAATCCATCTGAAAGGGTTAACATGTTTACAGCGGTGACCCCAGCTAATGCTGGCAGCCACGCTGTAAACCCCCGAATGAATGAGCTCATCTCCCCGGCTCATAGGAGAAGAGCTGATTAGCTGGGAAGCTTAATTGATTGTTTCCCATGTTAATCAGTTCACTTCAGGTCAGCCGGGGACTCGCACAGCCTCAGTGATGTCAGAGGGAATCCTCAGCTGACCTGAAGTGAACTGAATAGTGTGGGAAACAATCAATTAAGCTTCCCACACTAATTAGCTCATCTCCTGTGAGCCGGGTAGATGAGCTCATTCATTTGGGGGTTTACAGCGAGGCTGCCAGCATTAGCTGGGGTCACCGCTGTAAACATGTTAACCCTTTCAGATAGATTGCAGCGTGGGACCTGACTGAACGCTGGAGAAGTAAGAATATGGTTGCTTTATTATGTTTTTTTATTACAGGAGAACAAGGGATTCGGAAGGATTACCAGTAAAATAAAATATGGTCAAAACTATGTGTATTTATTTCATTAAAATCAGTTTTAATTAATGTGTGTGTGTGTGTTTTTAACCCTTTAATACTATAGGATTAATAATGCAGAGTTGTCTAATTGACAACTCTACATTATTAACCTGGCTTATTGTCACCTTTCATTAGCAAGGTGGCATTAGCCCATTATTAACCCATTAGGGAATAGACGGGCTTAGTGCCAGAAAAGTGCCAGAAAAGGCGCATCTAATAATAGATGTGCCTTTTCTGGGATGGCTGGGGGCCGATGTTAGTAGCCAGGGGGGGCACAAAAAAATGCACCCTCCTTAGGCTATTATTATCGGCCCTCACTCACTGGCTTTCCCTGTCTGGTGGCAAAAATACAGCGGGAGCCCACTCATTTTTTTTCAGCTAATTTTACACATTTAATTACCACCTACATGTATGAAATGTTGCACACATGCACTCATGTAATTGTTAATTAAAACCATATATCAAACTACATGAAATGAAATAGTTTACTGTATGTAAACCATGTGTCATTTCATGTCAGATTCTGCAATGAAAGCAGGCAATTGAATTAGCGGCTATTCTGCTATGTAGAAGTGTATGACCTATATATATATATATATATATATATATATGTATATATATATATATATATACAGTACAGACCACAAGTTTGGACACACCTTCTCATTTAAAGATTTTTCTGTATTTTCATGACTATGAAAATTGTGCATTCACACTAAAGGCATCAAAACTATGAATTAACACATGTGGAATTATATACTTAACAAAAAAGTGTTAAACAGCTGAAAATATGTCTTATATTCTAGGTTCTTCAAAGTAGCCACCTTTTGCACACTCTTGGCATTCTCTTGATGAGCTTCAAGAGGTAGTCACCGGAAATGGTCTTCCAACAATCTTGAAGGAGTTCCCAGAGATGCTTAGCACTTGTTGGCCCTTTTGCCTACACTCTGCGGTCCAGCTCACCCCAAACCATCTCGATTGAGTTCAGTTCTGGTGACTGTGGAGGCCAGGTCATCAAGCGTAGCACCCCATCACTCTCCTTCTTGGTCAAATAGCCCTTACACAGCCTGGAGGTGTGTTTGGGGTCATTGTCCTGTTGAAAAATAAATGATGGTCCAACTAAACGCAAACCGGATGGAATAGCATGCCTCTGCAAGATGCTGTGGTAGCCATGCTGTTTCAGTATGCCTTCAATTTTGAATAAATCCCCAACAGTGCCACCAGCAAAGCACCCCCACACCATCACACCTCCTCCTCAATGCTTCACGGTGGGAACCAGGCATGTAGAGTCCATCCGTTCACCTTTTCTACGTCGCACAAAGACACGGTGGTTGGAACCAAAGATCTCAAATTTGGACTCATCAGACCAAAGAACAGATTTCCCCTGGTCTAATGTCCATTCCTTGTGTTATTTAGCCCAAACAAGTCTCTTCTGCTTGTTGCCTGTCCTTATCAGTGGTTTCCTAGCAGCTATTTTACCATGAAGGCCTGCTGCACAAAGTCTCCTCTTAACAGTTTTGAAGAGATGTGTCTGCTGCTAGAACTCTGTGGGGCATTGACCTGGTCTCTAATCTGAGCTGCTGTAAACCTGCGATTTCTGAGGCTGATGACTCGGATAAACTTATCCTCAGAAGCAGAGGTGACTCTTGGTCTTCCTTTCCTGGGGCAGTCCTCATGTGAGCCAGGTTTTTTTTAGCGCTTGATGGCTTTTGCAACTGCACTTGGGGACACTGTCAAAGTTTTCCCAATTTCTTGGACTGACTGACCTTCATTTCTTAAAGTAATGATGGCCACTCGTTTTTCTTTAATTAGCTGCTTTTTTCTTGCCATAATACAAATTCTAACAGTCTATTCAGTAGGACTATCAGCTGTGTATCCACCAGACTTCTACACAACAAAACTGATAGTCCCAACCCCATTCATAAGGCCAGAAATCCCACTTATTAAACCTGACAGGGCACCCCTGTGAAGAGAAAACCATTTCCGGTGACTACCTCTTGAAGCTCATCAAGAGAATGCCAAGAGTGTGCAAAGCAGTCATCAAAACAAAAGGTGACTACTTTGAAGAACCTAGAATATAAGACATAATTTCAGTTGTTTCACACTTTTTTGTTAAGTATATAATTCCAAATGTGTAAATTCATAGTTTTGATGCCTTCAGTGTGAATGTACAATTTTCATAGTCATGAAAATACAGAAAAATCTTTAAATGAGAAGGTGTGACCAAACTTTTGGTCTGTACTATATATATATATATATATATATATATATATAATTACCGTATATACTCGAGTATAAGCCGAGATTTTCATCCCATTTTTTAGGGCTGAAAGTCCCCTTCTCGGCTTATACTCGAGTCATATACCGGGGGGTCTGCGGGGAGGCGGAGCGCAGCTGTGCTGTATACTCACCTCCTCCTGGCACGGTCTCTGCAGCCCCCCTGCTCTTCTCCCACGGTCTCTGGTGCCTGTGTTCAGCGGTCAGGTGGTACCACTCATTAAAGTCATGAATATGCACATATTCATGACTTTAATGAGCGGTACCACGTGACCGCTTAACACTGGCGCCGGATACCGTGGGAGAAGAGCTGGGGCTGCAGAGACCGCGCCGGTGGGAGGGTGAGTATAAGGGATAGTCACCTGTCCCGTTCCACCGCTGCTCACTGCTGGGTGTCCTCGCGTCCTCTCTAGCTGTGAATGTTCAGGCAGAGGGCGCGATGACGAAGTTTGTGCGCACCGCGCCCTCTGCCTGAACATTCACTGCGGGAGGACCCGGAAGACAGCGGCGCTCAGAGGTGGAACGGGTGACAGGTAAATATCTCAAGTGCCGGGGCCGTGAGCGAGCGGTGACATGGGCACCTGTCCCCCATAGCACACCGGTGTCCCCGCCTGCTCAGGACACCGGCACCTGGCCCCCAGCGACGAAAGGTGAGTATGTCTTTTATTATTTTTTGGTTGCAGCAGCTGCGGCAGCATAAGGGACCTATACTATGGAGCATCTATGGGGCATAATCTATGGGGGCACAATCTATGGAGCATCTATAGGTGCATACTCTATGGGGGCACAATCTAAGGAGTATCTATAGGGGCATAATCTATGGGGGCACAATCTATGGAGCATCTATGGGGGTATAATCTATGGGGGCACAATCTATGGAGCATCTATGGGGGTATAATCTATGGGGGCACAATCTATGGAGCATCTATAAGGGCATAATCTATGGGGGCACAATCTGAGGAGCATCTATAGGGGCATAATCTATGGGGCACAATCTATGGAGCATCTATGGGGGTATAATCTATGGGGGCACAATCTATGGAGCATCTATGGGGGTATAATCTATGGGGGCACAATCTATGGAGCATCTATGGGGGTATAATCTATGGAGCATCTATAGGGGCATAATCTATGGGGGCACAATCTATGGAGCATCTATGAGGGTATAATCTATGGAGCATCTAGGGGGCACAATCTATGGAGCATCTATGGGGGCACAATCTATGGAGCATCTATGGGGGCACAATCTATGTAGCATCTATGGGGTATAATCTATGTAGCATCTATGGGGGTATAATCTATGGAGCATCTAGGGGGGCACAATCTATGGAGCATCTATGGGGGCACAATCTATGGAGCATCTATGGGGGCACAATCTATGGAGCATCTATGGGGGCACAATCTATGGAGCATCTATGGGGCACAATCTATGGAGCATCTATGGGGGCACCATCTATGGAGCATCTATGGGGGCATAATACATGGGCAGCATATGGGGCACAATCTATGGAGCATCTTGTGGGGCATAATACATGGGGCAGCATATGGGGCATAATCTCATTTTCCACCCTAGGCTTATACTCGAGTCGATAAGTTTTCCCAGTTTTTTGTGGCAAAATTAGGGGGGTCGGCTTATACTCGGGTCGGCTTATACTTGAGTATATACAGTATTTGCTTTTTGTGTACAGTTTTTTCTACAATGTTATTTTAACATGATTTTTTACATGTAGACATTGATTTTAAATTTGATTTTTTAATTATTAAAATTGCTGGAATACTTATTTACGGTCACTATATGATGTAAATCCGTAGTTTTGTTGTTGTGATTATGCCTTTGAGTGTCAGCTCTATTTGCATATATAGTTGTAGACTTTTTGTGGATATAATTACTGTTGTACTGTTTTTTAAACAGATTAGTCCTACTAATATGGATTTAAAAGCTAAAGAAACGTCTTGGCGAACTAAAGCGTCTGATATTTTTAAACAAGGTGCCCAGGGTGTTTCGCATGATGCCACTAGAGATCATAAAGAGTTAATGAATCGGTATAGAAATATGCTACATCGCAAAACTAAGTTGTGGTGGAATAGGAGTTCTTTAGAAAACTATCTTACTACCAAAATTATTCCCAGAGGATTGAGGATCCATTTGTTTCCTACATATCAATTAGTGAATGAAGAATTGATTAAAAGATGGATGGCGGCGGCTTCCACATGTTCATTTCAATTTATCCAAATTCTTGTTGATAAAAACACTGTGCTAGGGTCTGCGGAACGCACCAAATATATGAGGTAGAGAGGTGCATTCGCAGCCCGGGGTCCACCGTGCAGGCGGAACCTGCTGCTAGTAAAATGGCGCAAGACGCGAACTCTGTTATCCCGCAGAGTCGCCAAAATAAACACCGCAATGCGCTGTGGCAATATGTGCGAACTCTGTTATTTCACAGAGCTGCTGGAAGGAGTGCCGCAGCGCAATATGGCGATGTGTGCGAACTCACTAAACACAACTGAGTCGCAAAATAAACACGCTAGGGCGCTGTCTAGCGTTGAAAGCGAACTCTGTTACGTCACAGAGCCGCTGAGACAAACTTCTGTGTCCTGTCAGGCACCCAGGTACACAGTTAAGTGCTAAGCGAACATAGAACGTGATCATGCGCTAATGTCGTCGCAGGAGTCACCCGCAATCTATGGCGTCTGAACGCCAGGCCCTGAATACGGCAATCAAACTCCTCACCGGTTATGCCGGTAATCTAGGGCATCTAGGACACCGACCCTGACCAGCTAGCATACCAAACTCCTCACCGATTAAGTCGGTATTCTAGGGGCTTATTTCAGCCGGGCCCTAACCACACACACGCATGACCACATTGGCGCAAAGAATATAATGGTTGATATTAGCGCATGGCGGCCCAGCCATGCTACCCTTTTATAGTAACAGCTACAGGACCTGCCAGAAACAAGGACCAAAGAAACTTGTTCCAGAACACCAGTAGTCACAGGACCTTCCTGGCAGACCAATAGGAGCTGCTGCAGTACCTGAGCATGTGACCCCTGATCTCCAATGAGAGATCTCACTCTGGGCATGCTCAGAAGGGGAAAACAAGGACTTTGTCCTAAAGACGTCTGCTCGCCGCTAACCAGTACTGGCCACAATAGCAGAGCCTGGAGGAACAGCAGTAATCCTCTGCACACTGTTAGACTGGGCGAGACGCTGGGACCGAAGTCTAAGCTGAGCAGGCTCCACTGTGGATGGAGATGAATGGGGGACCGCAGTGGGACTGGTTCAAGACTCCCCTTGTGCAGCAGCGGGAACTCGAACCCTAACATTACCCCCCCTCCTAGGGCCCCCCATTCTTTGGGCCTCGCTGCGCTCAAAGGCAGCGGAGCGTGAACATGCTCGGCAGGCTCCCAGGACCTATCCTCAGGCCCATAACCCCTCCAATACACCAAATAAAATTTTTTGCCTCGTACCATCTTGCACCCAACAATGGCGTTCACCTCATGATCGTCGGTAGATGAACCCGACGTCCCGGCAGATGACTCGGAAAAACGGGAAATGGCCACGGGTTTCAGGAGGGACACGTGAAAGGTGTCGGTGATACCAAGGCGAGGCGGAAGGGCTAGGCGGTAAACCACCGGGTTCACCTGCTCAAGAACTTTAAAGCGGCCCAAAAAGCGAGGTGCCAACTTGGTGGACTCTACAAGTAGCCTGATGTTTCGGGCAGAAAGCCACACTAGGTCACCCAGAGCAAATGTAGGAGCGGGGCGCCGATGGGCATCGGCCGAAGACCTCATCCTCTCTTTGGAGGCCTGAATGGCATCCTGGATGCGGTCCCAAATGTCCCGTGCCTCCACAGCCCAGTCTGCCACCCTGGAATCGGCGGAAGACACGGGCATGGGCACTGGTACCCGCGGATGCTGACCGTAGTTCAGGAGGAATGGGGTCTGTCTGGTGGAGTCAGCCACAGCATTATTTAGAGCGAACTCAGCCCACGGTAGCAAGGATGCCCAGTCATCCTGCCTGGCAGAGACAAAATGTCGCAAATATGTGACCAAGGTCTGGTTGGCCCTCTCTACCAACCCATTCGTCTCGGGATGGTATGCAGAGGAGAGATTCAACTCAATGCTGAGTAAACGACACAGCTCTCTCCAGAACCGAGACGCAAACTGGGGACCTCGATCACTGACAATTTTGTCTGGCATACCGTGTAGGCGGAAAATATGTCTAATGAACAATGCTGCCAAGGCCCGTGCAGACGGTAACCGTGGTAATGGCACTAAGTGCACCATTTTGGAGAAGTGGTCGGTTATCACCCAGATGATGGTGCAGCCCCGAGACTTGGGTAAGCCCACCACAAAATCCATCCCGACCATCTCCCAAGGCCTGTCTGCCACCGGTAAAGGGAAAAGTAGCCCAGCTGGCCGTTGTCGAGGGGACTTATTCTTGGCGCAGGAGACGCACGCCTGAACGTATTCCCTGACGTCACGGACCATATGTGGCCACCAGTATGTCCTTTTTGCCCCAAAACGTCCACCCACCCTGGACGAATGTGCCCAAGAGAGTACCTCCGGTCGCAAATTGGTGGGCACAAAAGTCTTGCCCGGAGGCACAGACTCAAGCGAATACGGGGCCACAGTTCTTAGGCTCTCTGTGGGGACAATCAACCGAGGCTCCTCCTCCACCTCCTCAGAGGACACCACGGAGCGAGAAAGCACATCGGCCCGAATGTTCTTCTCACCAGAAAGGAAATGGAGGGTGAAATGAAACCGGGAGAAGAACAGGGACCATCTGGCCTGACGAGAATTTAGCCGCTGGGCGGTCTGTAAATAGACCAAATTTTTGTGGTCAGTGAAAACTTGAAAGGGAAAGCGAGCCCCCTCCAGGAGATGTCTCCACTCGGAAAAGGCCAACTTCATGGCTAGCAACTCCCTATCCCCAATGGAGTAATTCCTCTCCGCTGGTGTGAAGGTCTTGGAAAAGAAGAAACAAGGATGTTTCCGACCTTGAGCATCCTTTTGAAAAAGGACTGCTCCAGCACCAACGGACGAGGCATCGACCTCCAATAAAAAAGGCTTATCAACCTCGGGGCGATGTAAGATGGGAGCGCTAGCAAAATGGGACTTAATTGAAGTAAAGGCCTTAGAGACCTCCTCTGACCACAATTTGGGATTGGCTCCCTTCTTGGTGAGGGCTACCAAGGGAGCTACCAAAGTGGAGAAGTGGGGAATGAATTGGCGATAGTAATTAATGAACCCCATAAAGCGCTGCACCGCTTTAAGAGAATGGGGTTCTTGCCAATCCATCACAGCCTGTAGTTTGGCAGGATCCATAGCCAATCCCTGGGCGGAGATGATATAGCCCAGGAAAGGTAAAGACTCCTGCTCAAACATGCATTTCTCCAACTTTGCATAGAGGGAGTTTGCCTGTAACAGGTCGAAGACTTTGCAGACATCCCTCCGGTGAGAGTCAATATCTGGAGAAAAGATGAGAATATCATCCAGATAGACTACTACAGAGGTGGAAAGCATATCCCGGAAGATATCATTGACAAAGTCTTGGAAAACGGCTGGGGCATTACAGAGCCCGAAGGGCATCACCAGGTATTCATAATGCCCATCCCTGGTATTAAAAGCCGTCTTCCATTCGTCCCTTCACGGATGCGGATCAGGTTATAAGCACCACGCAGATCTAATTTAGTAAATACCCTTGCTCCCCGGAGCCTATCAAAGAGCTCAGAGATCAGGGGCAACGGGTACTTATTCTTAACGGTGATGGCGTTAAGACCTCTGTAATCTATACACGGACGTAATTCTCCACTCTTCTTCTGCACGAAGAAGAACCCCCGCTCCTGCTGGTGACACCGACTTCCTAATGAACCCTCTTGCCAGATTCTCCTGGATATATTGAGACATAGCCTCCATCTCAGGAAGAGAGAGGGGATAGACCCTTCCCCGAGGAGGTTCTGCTCCAGGCAAGAGGTCAATAGGACAGTCGTAGGGACGATGGGGCGGCAGAGTCTCCGCAGCCTTTTTAGAGAACACGTCTGCATATGACTGATAACACTTGGGAAGAGGAGAAAGATCTGCTGGTATCTCTGTAGTGGTAACCTGAATGCACTCCCTGACACATCTGTCCTTACATGACTCACTCCAACCCAGTATCCTACTGGAGGTCCACTCAATATGAGGGGAGTGGGAACGGAGCCAGGGTACTCCCAGTAGGATTTTGTCTATTCCCTCGGAAGGACGAGAAGGGAAATAATTTCCTGATGGGAAGGGGGTACACACAAAGTAAGAGGGACAGTCTGATGTGTAATTGGCGAGGGCAATGTCAACCCATTCACTACCCGGACAGTCACTGGTTTGTCGAGCGCTACCAGATGCATTGCGTGGCGACGAGCAAAGGTGGATGACATGAAATTCCCCTCTGCTCCTGAGTCCACACAAAGCTCGACTGTAAGTGTGGAAGAGTCCACAGTGACTGTCCCTTTAAATGTCATCTTGGAGGAAAATGCCACTGTCTCTAGTGAACCTCCTCCCAGGGCCACTAGACGCGATTGCTTCCCCGATCGCTGTGGACATTTGTTGACATAGTGTCCTGTCTGCTGACAAAGGTTACAGACCACAGATACTCGGACGACTCGAAACTTAGGTCCTGCACGAGGAACCTCTGTGGCCTTTTGGGATTCGGACGCCAGATCGGGGGATTCGAGAGGTGTAGCAAAGGTGGGAGCCAACCGAATCCTCTGCCTACACTGGTTCCGCTCCAACCTCCGCTCATGAAAACGGAGGTCGATGCGGGTAGATATGGAGATAAGCTTCTCCAGTGTGGCGGGAATCTCCCTGGTAGCCAAAGCGTCTTTAACATGATCAGCCAGTCCTCGCCAGTAGACTGGAATGAGAACTTTATCCGACCAGTCTAGCTCTGAGGCCAGAGTCCGAAACTGGACGGAAAACTGACTGACCAAAGACGAACCCTGTGCCAATGCCAGCAGTTGTAGCGCCGTATCGTGGGTGACCTGAGATCCTAAAAGACCTTTTTAAGAGCCTCCAGGAAACGAGGAGCACTCCGCACCACACGATCGTCGCGCTCCCACAGCGGCGTTGCCCACTCCAACGCTCTGCCCGAGAGTAGAGACAGTACAAAACCCACTTGTGCCCGATCCGTGGGAAACATGCAGCCAGAAGCTCGAGCTGTATAGAGCACTGACTCACGAATCCCCGACATTGCTTGCTGTCACCAGCAAACTTGTCAGGAAGCGGGAGGTGGGATAATGTAGGGGCAGAGGTGGCAGAGGACAAACTGGCTGCAGCCACGCTAGCAGCCTGAACAGCGACTGCGGTAACATCCACAGCTGAGGTTGTGCGCTCAAGAGCCGCCAACCTACCCTCCAGCTGCTGGATGTACTGCGGTAGATGCTGGTCATCTGCCATTTTACTAGCCAGACACTGGCGCTAATATTATGTTAGGGTCTGCGGAACGCACCAAATATATGAGGTACAGAGGTGCGTTCGCAGCCCGGGGTCCACCGTGCAGGCGGAACCTGCTGCTAGTAAAATGGCGCAAGACGCAAACTCTGTTATCCCAACAGAGTCGCCAAAATAAACACCGCAATGCGCTGTGGCAATATGTGCGAACTCTGTTATTTCACAGAGCTGCTAGAAGGAGTGCCGCAGCGCTATATGGCGATGTGTGCGAACTCACTAAACACAACTGAGTCGCAAAATAAACACGCTAGGGCGTGTTGAAAGCGAACCCTGTTATGTCACAGAGCCGCTGAGAAAAAGTTCTGTGTCCTGTCAGGCACCCAGGTACACAGTTAAGTGCTAAGCGAACATAGAACGTGATCATGCGCTAATGTCCTCGCGGGAGTCACCCGCAATCTATGGCGTCTGAACGCCAGGCCCTGAATACGGCAATCAAACTCCTCACCGGTTATGCCGGTAATCTAGGGCATCCTAGGACACCGACCCTGACCAGCTAGCATACCAAACTCATCACCGATTAAGTCGGTATTCTAGGGGCTTATTTCAGCCGGGCCCTAACCACACACACGCATGACCACATTGGCGCAAAGCATATAATGGTTGATATTAGCGCATGGCGGCCCAGCCATGCTACCCTTTTATAGTAACAGCTACAGGACCTGCCAGAAACAAGGACCAATGAAACTTGTTCCAGAACACCAGTAGTCACAGGACCTTCCTGGCAGACCAATAGGAGCTGCTGCAGTACCTGAGCATGTGACCCCTGATCTCCAATGAGAGATCTCACTCTGGGCATGCTCAGAAGGGGAAAACAAGGACTTTGTCCTAAAGACGTCTGCTCGCCGCTAACCAGTACTGGCCACAATAGCAGAGCCTGGAGGAACAGCAGTAATCCTCTGCACACTGTTAGACTGGGCGAGACGCTGGGACCGACATCTAAGCTGAGCAGGCTCCACTGCGGACGGAGATGAATGGGGGACCGCAGTGGGACTGGTTCGAGACACCCCTTGTACAGCAGTGGGAACTTGAACCCTAACACACTGCCTCTCTACAAGAAATAGATGTGGAACTTGAAGGGATTCAAAAAAATTTACAGAAAGATATTACTAAGGAGAATTTTGATAAATGGATCAAAGAATTAGAGATGGATTCCATTAAATGGGATGAAGAGGTGAGCCTTACTAAATTGAAGAAATTTCAACGTGATACGGCTGATTTTGAGGCTGATAAAATATATAAATGGCAAAAAAAGTCAGGACCTCAACGAGAAAGGGTCAGAGATTTTTCTGAGACCTCGGTTTTGGGATCTGAAAGTAATGTTTCGAATAGTGATGGGGAGTATCATTGAGATTATTCACTTAAAAGTGACAATCAAAAGAAATGATTTCCAGAAATTTTTAACAAATCACAGCGTGGCAGAAAACGGAAAGATCACTTTAAGGTAGTGAATTTATCTCATCATACTTTATCAGCTATACAGTTGAGTGTACTTGAAAAAGGGTTAACTTTTTCACCTTCTTCAAATATAGATCTATTCACAGCGGTAAAGGATACGCACTTATTTTCAAGAAAACTGATACTAAAGAAACTTCATTTTAAGGCTCAAAGTAATGATATTTTTACCACCAAAGAAAAGTTGGAGGCCCTAGAGATCTTGAAATCCCTTGAAGATGAGAATGTTTCAAAACAAGTGAGTACTATTCCTAAACACCTTTTTGAAAAATCAAAGAAATTTCCAGCCTTGGGATTGTGCCCGGCAATAGACACTTTTACAAGATTGGTCACTAATGATATTGAGTCCCTGAGCGGAGTAAAAGAAGGTAGATCGAATTTTACCAGGAGTGAACAAAAGGCCTTGGAGGAATTAAAAACGTGGGATGATGTCAATTTTAAAGTGGCAGATAAAGGAGGTAATGTAGTTATTTGGCCAAATAACTTATATGAGAAACAAGCAAACATCCTTCTTGGTGATGGTAAGTGCTACCGCAAAATGACATATAATCCCTTATCCTCCTTCCTGGCCAAACTGGTTAAAATTCTGGAAGATGCGTTCCTCCAGGGCATAATTTCCAAGAAACTCTTGGATAGTATACGTGATTTTCATCCTAAGCTGGCAACATTCTATTTAATACCGAAATTACATAAGAATGCCTTGGATCCACCTGGACGCCCCATTGTGGCAGGCAACTCAGGGTTATGTGAAATAATTTCTGGTATAGTTGATTTTTTCCTCAAACCATTGGTATCTGAATTGCCTTCATTTATTAGGGACACCACATCTGCCCTACAATGGATTGATCAATTACAATTAGAACCACATATGGTTCTGGTAACGGCAGATGTGGAGTCCTTGTACACTTCAATACAGGGATGGTTTGGCCGCAACTAAGTGGTTTTTGAGTACCAGTAACATTGACCCCCCCATTGCTGACCTTGTACTAGTATTATTGGAATTTATATTGTATCATAATGTTTTGACCTTTAATGGAGAGGGTTTTTTACAGTTACAAGGTACAGCAATGGGGGCGTCCTGTGCCCCGGCTTATGCAAATTTATTTCTCGGGGCATGGGAGAGACGTATTTTTCAGTCTGACCTCATCCAGGGTGTGGAATTTGTCCACAACTGGATGTGGTATATAGACAATGTCTTTTTCATCTGGGAAGGCTCAAATGATGAATTATGTGCTTTTTTTGATAGACTCAATCAAAACGATATCAATTTTAAACTTACCTACAAAGCATGAAAAAGTTTGGAATTTTTGGACATCTTCATTACTGCATCATTGGATGGTCACTTAAGAATCGATATGTATCGGAAACCGACGGAAACCAATTCGTTACTTCTGGCTCAATCTTCTCATCCATCATCAATGATCAAGGGGATACCTATAGGTCAATTTCTTAGGGCCAAAAGGATTTGTTCTGAATCTAAAACATTTGAAATACAAGCAAAAGAATTGGCCATGAGATTTGGGACAGAGGATATAGTAGGAGATCCATTCGTCGAGGATATTTGCGAGCCTCTAGAACAAACAGGGATCAACTTCTCTATGGGCCTCCTAAAAATAAAAATAACAAAGAAAACCTAGACTCAAATAAGGTACGGTTTATTTCCACTTTGAATCGTCAATGGCAGAGTCTAACTAGTATTGTTAAAAAACATTGGCCGTATTATCTGCTGAGCTGACCCAATTTTGAAAAAAATTCTTCCGGTTGTTCCCTCATTTGTGGCTAAACGTTCTAAAAATTTGAAAGACATTTTGGTGCATAGCCATTATGTATCGGAGGGAAATAAAAAGAGAACTAAAAGAAACTTGGGTAAATCCGGATTTTTCCCATGCGGTATTTGTAAGGGCTGTCTAAACATGGTCAAAGCAGACAGCTTCTCTAATCCAAATGGGTCCAAAGTTTTTTCTATCAGGAGCCACATGAATTGTTCCTCACATGGTGTAATTTATCATGCTGAATGTCCGTGTGGTAGGATCTATATAGGTCTTACCACACGTGAACTTAAAATTCGAACGAGAGAACATGTGAGGGACATTGAAAAAGCTAAAACTATTGAAGATGATTCATTGTTAAAGACACTGCTGAGACACTTCAAACGTTACCATGAGTGTAATGCCAAAGGTTTGAAAGTTGAGGGAATTGATTTAATTACCCTGGGCATTAGAGGTGGAGATCTTGGCCGTGTCTTGGCGCAGAGAGAGAGCCAATGGATTTATCGACTTGGTACCATGAGTCCATATGGCCTAAATGAGAATCTGGGTTTTTCTTCTTTTTTATGAAATATCTGGCTAATGAGTATAATATTGTAATCTATTGTTTTTTTATATCTATATGGGCCTTTTAGTTCAGTATAGTGGCATCATTTTTAGGGGTGGGTGGTTTTTAACATTGCAATATTTGTTTTGTTTGTCCTTTATTAATTTTGTCTTATTTATTTATATAGATATAGCACTTTATTAAGTTATTCCTGGAAGATTGGATTCGAGTTTGGGGTTGTGCGTGTTTTCATCGTCAATAAAGAATGACTTGATCCTTTTGAAGAAGACTGGAGCAGTGAACGCATACTATATTCATATAGAGATATTGTCCTTATTATGAAGATTTTTTTGGACTCAAGCATGCTTATATTATTATTCTATTAATCTGGATGGATATGTATTGGAGTTTATATTTATTTTTATTCAGATTATTAATTAATTTTTTGTAATGTGGTTTTGTTTTTAAGCATGCTTTGATATTGTATATTATGCATTTATTATTTCTATTGGTCATTATTAGAGCTAAGCATGCTATGATAATTGTAGATTAATTTGCGTTTAAAGTTTTTTTTCATTATGTTAATTTATTGATGTTGTCAATGAAGATTTGTGTCTAGCATGTTTTGATAATTTTAAATAGTGGATTCAAGCATGCTCAGATTATTTTGGACTATTGCACTATTGTCACTTTTTGATATTATAAATTATATATATATGATTTTATATTTAATATATAATTATGTTTTTATTATTAATTTACTAGCTGTAGTACCCGGCTTCGCCCGGGTTAATGTACTTAACTGTGCCCTCATCAGGATAGCAACATAGAAGGACAAAGCTGTGGCTGCTACTATATATATATCCTCCCACATACAGGTGATGTGACTTACATCAGTCATTACACCAACATTGGCCAAGCATAGTAACTGAAATCCTATTACCTCACACAAGCTTTCTTATACTGACAATGTCCTCTGTTGCCTATAGTAACCAAACAGAGCTCATATTAATGACCTATGGCAAAATAGAAGCTGAGCTGTGATTGGTTGCTATAGGCAGCCTGATAAATCCCCAGCCAACAGAAAACATTCCCCTCTGGCAGTATATATTACCTCACACATACAAATAATATACAGCTCATGTGACTGACATGTGTCTTATTTCCCTATATGGTCATATTAATGTCCTGTCGCAAAATAGAAGCTGAGCTGTGATTGGTTGCTATAGGCAGCCTGATAAATCCCCAGCCAACAAAAAGCATTCCCCTCTGGCAGTATATATTACCTCACACATACAAAGAATATACAGCTCATGTGACTGACATGTGGCTTATTTCCCTATATGGTCATATTAATGTCCTGTCGCAAAATAGAAGCTGAGCTGTGATTGGTTGCTATAGGCAGCCTGATAATTCTCCAGCCAACAGAAAACATTCCCCTCTGGCAGTATATATTACCTCACACATACAAATAATATACAGCTCATGTGACTGACATCTGTCTTATTTCCCTATATGGCAAATTTATAACAAATTGTTCTTGTAGTTTGGCTGGTTATTAATCAGATATTTATTTTTAAAAGATAAAAATACCAGACGTGTGTGTGTTTTTAAAATGTCGACTCAAAACACAGCCTATGATGCTCCCGGGGTCGAGACGTGCGGGTGTGCAAAATTTCATGCCCGTAAATGCAGATTCCTATGCCGGACATACACACAAGCATTCAGCTTTCTCCCCATTATGTAGATAGGGCCAAAATTGTTTGGCGATTTGGAACGTGCGGGGGTTAAAATTTCCATTCAACACATAGCCTATGATGCTCCTGGGGTTGAGATGTGCGGGCATGCAAAATTTCATGCCCGTAAGTACAACGGTGCAGATTCCTATCCCGGGCCAAAATTGTTTGGCGATTTGGAACGCGCGGGGTTAAAATTTCGATTCAAAACATAGCCTAGGACGCTTTCGGGGTCGAGACGTGCGGGTGTGCAAAATTTCATGCCCGTAAGTGCGACGGTGCGGATTCCAATCCCGGACAAACATACCCACATACATACACACATACATACATTCAGCTTTATATATTAGATTTATAAGTATCACATTTGCACTTATGCCTAATTGCACTTAAATAATCCATATTATTGATATCTATTTAAATATGAATTACTAATAAATATATTATTTTCACATCACTATTGCACTGCGTACTTTTTTCGGTTCCATTTTATAATTCTGATATTCTAATATAAGTTTATACGTTTCACTCCTTTTTATGTGCACTGGTCACTTTAATGGTCCATACAAATTCTCCTTCTGATTGTGCGCTTGCGAGATATCTTGTGTCGCTGGTCATTTCCCGGTGCGCTCCAATATTGAGCCTCATGCGGTCCAGCATGCGGTTCAAGGAGCGCATGACCGGAAGTGGTTTCATCGCAGTGGCACTGATGTACGCAAGCGCCGCTTAGATCAGATTGATGATGCGATTTAAGTCATTCCCCATTCTAATTTCGGTTATCTTATTGGTGCACGGTACTATTTAACTGGTAACCACCCATGATTTAGACACGCCCCGGAAGAAGCTATTGCGAAACGTGCGTTGGGGTGGAGGAGGTAACGCCAGTCACGGTCACGCTGTCCAGCCATTAGGTAATTTTGCCTATTCACTGTTTGTGCACAATTTGTGATACAGATCTTGTGCTTTTGTTGGCACTGTTTGATTAAGGATCTATATATCTAATCATCCAATTATAGCCTCGATAGATAGATACAATTGTACCATATTGTGCTTCATGAGTGATGTATCCACACGTGTTTGCCTAAGTTAATTGTATTAACCGTTTAGGTGCAACTTTCACAGATAGGCTTTATTTACCCTATTGGAGATTTATTTGAAAATAAATTAATTATATAGTGCAATTTATTGCGATAATGTATCTATTTTAGTGGATTACATACATTATGGGCTATGTGAACATTGTCACATTGATATTGGCTTAGGATATGCTGTATATATATATACAGTATTATCCTTGATATGGTAGGGATTTGATTACCTTCTACTGGGCATCTTTTTGTTGTTTTATGTATAAAATTTTAAATGTAATAATAAATTTGATTTTTTAATGATTAAAATTGCTGGAATACTTATTTATGGTCACTATATGATGTAAATCCGTAGTTTTGTTGTTGTGATTATGCCTTTAAGTGTCAGCTCTATTTGCATATATAGTTGTGGACTTTTTGTGGATATAAGTTGTATGTTATATGTATGTTAAGTGTTGTATGTTATATGTATGTACTGTATGTTATGTGTTATATGTATGCTCTGTATGTTATGTGTTATATGTATGCTCTGTATGTTATGTTTTTATGTATGCTCTGTATGTTATGTGTTATATGTATGTATTGTATGTTATGTGTTGTATGCTATATGTATGTTCTGTATGTTATGTGTTATATGTATGTTCTGTATGTTATGTGTTATATGTATGCTCTGTATGTTATGTGTTATATGTATGCTCTGTATGTTATGTGTTATATGTATGTACAGTATGTTATATGTTGTATGTTATAAGTATGTTCTGTATGTTATGTGTTATATGTATGTTCTGTATGTTATGTGTTATATGTATGTTACGTGTTGTATGTTATATGTATGTTCTGTGTTTTATGTATGTTATGTGTTATATGTTGTATGTTCTGTATGTTGTGTATGTAATGTATGTTTTTTTTACATTCAACACATTAGCCGGATGATGGGACTACTACTGTCCCATCATTAGCTAATGTGTCACTCACTGACAGTGTAGCAGACATAGCCGGATGGGACTTGCAGTCCCATCGGACGATGCCTGCATATATATATACACACACACACACACACACACAAAGCCGGGCGGCACCGCTCAGCCAATGGCGGGGGATTTGAATTCCGCGCTGCTCATTGGCTGAGCCGCCCACCGGCTCTGCCAATGAGCGGCGCCGCTTTGGCGGGGGATTTGGCACTCGGGTCGCCGAATGTTCGGCCGACTGCACGTTACAGTCGAGTTTCGTTTCATGAAACCTGACTTTGGCGAAAGTCGGCATTTTTTGAATCTGATCGACCTGTTTCGCTCAACTCTACTCTTTACGTCTCACCCTTCGGCATCACGCTGACCTCCTGGCTGACTCCGCCCCTGGCTACTCCCCCAGTGGTCACGTGCTTCAGGTCCTGCACTGCTGCAGGTAAGCTCACCGCAGTGCTCCTTACACACTTTCTGTCTTCTGTAACACGTGCACAGACTCTTGCTGTAAGTCTGGAGCAGGGCTCTTGATAATCGGTATTCTTCCACATGTGTTGCCGCCATCTTAACTATATGGGTCCACTGCACCGATAGTGCATTTGTTTGGAGGCCTGGGCAGGTAAGCATCTCTGCCTTTTTGCTGTGTTTTTGAATTTTTGGAGGATTTTTAAGTCCTCCTTTTAGTGCTATTTCTGTTTAGTGTTAGGACTCGTAAGCTTGGGGACGTGTGACGTGGTTACAAGCTTGCGTATTTTGGCCAAAATATTAACTAATAGAGTTAAGCGAAACAGGTCGGTCAGATTCATAAGTCACCGAGTTTTGCCAAAGTCGGGTTTCGCAGACCAAAACCCGACCATAGCGTGAGGTGGGCCTTGCGGTTGGCAAAACGAGCGCCAAAGTCGGAATTCCCAGAATGCTTACAGGTGCCTTTTTTTCAACCAATGAGTAAGGACCGCCGACCTCCCTTTTACTTCTGCCAATCTTAACAGTAGGGAGAGGTTGCTGTTTATCAGTAGGGAGAGAGTTAGGGCTGGAAAGAGAAGTTTTTATGTGCTTGTGCTGATAGCGATTGTGCTGTATACAGGTCCTTCTCAAAAAATTAGCATATAGTGCTAAATTTCATTATTTTCCATAATGTAATGATTACAATTAAACTTTCATATATTTTAGATTCATTACACACCAACTGAAATTTGTCAGGTCTTTTATTGTTTTAATACTGATGATTTTGGCATACAACTCCTGATAACCCAAAAACCTGTCCAAAAAATTAACATATTTCAACCGTCCAATAAAATAAAAGTTTTTTTTAAAACAAACAAAAAAAACATCAAATAATAAAGTTCAGTTATGCACTCAATACTTGGTCGGGAATCCTTTTGCAGAAATGACTGCTTCAATGCGGCGTGGCATGGAGGCAATCAGCCTGTGACACTGCTGAGGTGTTATGGAGGCCCAGGATGCTTCGATAGCGGCCTTAAGCTCATCCAGAGTGTTGGGTCTTGCGTCTCTCAACTTTCTCTTCACAATATCCCACAGATTCTCTATGGGGTTCAGGTCAGGAGAGTTGTCAGGCCAATTGAGCACAGTAATACCATGGTCAGTAAACCATTTACCAGTGGTTTTGGCACTGTGAGCAGGTGCCAGGTCGTGCTGAAAAATGAAAATTTCATCTCCATAAAGCATTTCAGCCGATGGAAGCATGAAGTGCTCCAAAATCTCCTGATAGCTAGCTGCATTGACCCTGCCCTTGATGAAACACAGTGGACCAACACCAGCAGCTGACATGGCACCCCACACCATCACTGACTGTGGGTACTTGACACTGGACTTCAGGCATTTTGGCATTTCCTTCTCCCCAGTCTTCCTCCAGACTCTGGCACCTTGATTTCCGAATGACATGCAAAATTTGCTTTCATCAGAAAAAAAGTACTTGGGACCACTTAGAAACAGTCCAGTGCTGCTTCTCTGTAGCCCAGGTCAGGCGCTTCTGCCGCTGTTTATGGTTCAAAAGTGGCTTTACCTGGGGAATGCGGCACCTGTAGCCCATTTCCTGCACACGCCTGTGCACGGTGGCTCTGGATGTTTCTACACCAGACTCAGTCCACTGCTTCCTCAGGTCCCCCAAGGTCTGGAATCGGTCCTTCTCCACAATCTTCCTCAGGGTCCGGTCACCTCTTCTCGTTGTACAGCGTTTTCTGCCACATTGTTTCCTTCCAACAGACTTCCCATTGAGGTGCCTTGATACAGCACTCTGGGAACAGCCTATTTGTTGCGAAATTTCTTTCTGGGTCTTACCCTCTTGCTTGAGGGTGTCAATGATGGCCTTCTTGACATCAGTCAGGTCGCTAGTCTTACCCATGATGGGGGTTTTGAGTAATGAACCAGGCAGGGAGTTTTTAAAAGCCTCAGGAATCTTTTGCATGTGTTTAGAGTTAATTAGTTGATTCAGAAGATTAGGGTAATAGGTCGTTTAGAGAACCTTTTCTTGATATGCTAATTTTTTGAGACAGGTTTTTTGGGTTATCAGGAATTGTATGCCAAAATCATCAGTATTAAAACAATAAAAGACCTGACAAATTTCAGTTGGTGTGTAATGAATCTAAAATATATGAAAGTTTAATTGTAATCATTACATTATGGAAAATAATGAAATTTAGCACTATATGCTAATTTTTTGAGAAGGACCTGTAGTTAGTGTGCAGTGACAGGGGAGGATTTTCTTGTGTGCAGCAGTGCTGGTTATTAGGCTGCCTAATAGCTGTATTTCTGCTGTTTGTATTACGGTCCAATCCATACTGAGAGAGCGTCTGTGTGTGACTCCGGAAATATATAGAGATTTAAATTTTTCCGTATACAGCTGTACGCTTCTGATACAGTACCGTATTTCTGCTGTTTGTATTACGGTCAAATACATACTGAGAGAGAGTCTGTGTGTGATTCCGAAAATATATACGGAGATTTAAATTTTTCCCTACACCTTATACTGCTGTACGCTTCTGATACAGTACCGTATTTCTGCTGTTTGTATTATGGTCCAATTCATACTGAGAGAGCATCTGTGTGTGACTCCGGAAATAAATACAGAGATTTAAATTTTCCCCTACACCGTATACAGCTGTACGTTCCTAATACAGTACCGTATATCCAGGGTCGGACTGGCCCACCGGAGAACCGGAGGATTCTCCGGTGGGCCCTGGCATCTGGGGGGCCCTGGCACCTGCTGGCATACAGGGGCCAGTTGCCTAGGGCCCCCGCTTCTGCTCCAGGAGCCCCCAGCCGGTGGCGTGTCGCTAATAGCGGCACACCACGCAGCTGCCATGGGGGCCCCGTGCCAGCGGAGCAGCAGCGGGTGACAGGAGGCAGGAGCCCCTGTCCCCGCTGCTAAAGAGAAATGAATATTCACTGCTTCCCACGCCCACATGGGCGTGGGAAGCAGTGAATATCATTACTTACCTGTCACCCGCTCCAACCGCTGAGCGCCACTGTCATCGCGTCCTCTCTTGCTGCAATGTTCAGGCAGAGGGCACGATGACGTCATTAGTGAGCGCCGCGCCCTCTGCCTGAACATTCACTGCCGGAGGACCGAAGACAGCGGCGCTCAGCAGTGGACCCGGTGACAGGTAAATATCGCAGGTGCCCAGGACACCAGCACCTGGTCCCCAGCGACGAGAGGTATGTCTTTTTTTTTTTTTTTTTGCAGCATCTATGGGGGCACAGTAGAGCATCTATGGGGGCATAATCTATGGGGGCATAATCTGTGGAGCATTTATGGGGGCATAATCTATGGGGGCATAATCTGGAGCATTTATGGGGGCATAATCTATGGGGGCATAATCTGGAGCATTTATGGGGGCATAATCTATGGGGGCATAATCTGTGGAGCATTTATGGGGCATAATCTGTGGAGCATTTATGGGGCATAATCTATGGGGGCATAATCTGTGGAGCATTTATGGGGGCATAATCTATGGGGGCATAATCTGTGGAGCATTTATGGGGGCATAATCTATGGGGGCATAATCTGTGGAGCATTTATAGGGGCATAATCTGTGGAGCATTTATGGGGGCATAATCTATGGAGCATCTGTGGGGGCATAATCTAAGGAGCACTTATGGGGGCATAATCTATGGAGCATCTATGGGGGCATATTCTAAGGAGCACTTATGGGGGCATAATCCAGGGAGCATCTATGGGGGCATAATCTATGGAGCATCTATGGGGCATAATCTATGGAGCTTCTATGGGGGCATAATCTATGGAGCATCTATGGGGCATAATCTATGGGGGCATAATCTAAGGAGCATTTATGGGGGCATAATCTATGGGGCATCTATGGGGGCATAATCTAAGGAGCACTTATGGGGCATAATCTATGGAGCATCTATGGGGGAATAATCTATGGAGCTTCTATGGGGCATAATCTATGGAGCTTCTATGGGGCATAATCTATGGAGCATCTATGGGGGCATAATCTAAGGAGCATCTATGGGGGCATAATCTATGGGGGCATAATCTATGGAGCATCTATGGGGCATAATCTATGGGGGCATGATCTAAGGAGCATTTATGGGGCATAATCTATGGGGCATCTATGGGGGCATAATCTAAGGAGCACTTATGGGGGCATAATCTATGGAGCATCTATGGGGGCATAATCTATGGAGCATCTATGGGGGCATAATCTATGGAGCTTCTATGGGGGCATAATCTATAGAGCATCTATGGGGGCACAATCTAAGGAGCATCTATGGGGGCATAATCTATGGGGGCATAATCTAAGGAGCATCTATGGGGCATAATCTATGGGGGCATAATCTAAGGAGCATTTATGGGGGCATAATCTATGGAGCATCTATAGGGGCATAATCTATGGGGGCATAATCTAAGGAGCATTTATGGGGCATAATCTATGGGGCATCTATGGGGCATAATCTAAGGAGCACTTATGGGGGCATAATCTATGGAGCATCTATGGGGGCATAATCTATGGAGCATCTATGGGGCATAATCTATGGAGCTTCTATGGGGGCATAATCTATGGAGCATCTATGGGGGCATAATCTAAGGAGCATCTATGGGGCATAATCTATGGAGGCATAATCTAAGGAGCATCTATGGGGGCATAATCTATGGGGGCATAATCTAAGGAGCATTTATGGGGCATAATCTATGGAGCATCTATAGGGGCATAATCTATGGGGCACAATCTATGGAGCTTCTATGGGGGCATAATCTAAGGAGCATCTATGGGGGCATAATCTAAGGAGCATTTATGGGGCATAATCTATGGAGCATCTATAGGGGCATAATCTATGGGGCACAATCTATGGAGCTTCTATGGGGGCATAATCTATGGAGCATCTATGAGGGCACAATCTATGGAGCTTCTATGGGGCATAATCTATGGAGCATCTATGGGGCATAATCTATGGAGCATCTATGGGGCACAATCTATGGATTATCTATGGGGCATAATACATGGGCAGCATATGGGGCACAATCTATGGAGCATCTTGTGGGGCATAATACATGGGGCAGCATATGGGGCATAATCTCATTTTCCACCCTAGGCTTATACTCGAGTCAATAAGTTTTCCCAGTTTTTTGTGGCAAAATTAGGGGGTCGGCTTATACTCGAGTATATATATATTCCCCGAGACCCACAAACAGACATGGTGGTGGAGTTGGCATACTCCTGTCCCCACAATGCACTTTCCAGGTCATCCCCCCAATTCCATCACTCTCATTCCCTTCTTTTGAGGTCCACACCATCAGGCTCTTCCGTCCCCTCTCCCTCAGAGTAGTGGTCATATATCGGCCCCCAGGCTCACCCACCCAGTTCCTTGACCACTTCTCAGCCTGGCTGCCGCACTTCATGTCCTCAGAACTACCAACCCTTATCCTTGGAGACTTCAACATCCCCATTAACAGCCCTACTTCCACATCTGCATCTCAGCTTCTATCACTAACCACTTCTCTAGGCCTCTCACAGCTTTTAACCTCTGAGACACACAAGGATGGCAACACCCTTGACCTGGTCTTTGTCCGCCTCTGTTCAATCTCCCACCTAAATAACTCACCGCTTCCACTCTCTGACCACAACATTCTCTCCTTCACGCTCACAAATCCTCCACCACCCCAGCGCACTCCTACCTACCACACATTCAGAAATGTACAAGCCATTAACCCTCAGACACTTTCAGACTCCCTACACTCATCGCTGTCCCCAATCTCCTCTTTTTCCTGTCCTGATCTGGCTGTTCATCACTACAATGACATTCTTAAAAGCACCCTTGACCAAGTAGCACCGCTCACCCTCAGAACCTCCAAACACACAGTAAAACAGCCCTGGCTCACATTGCAAACTCGACTTCTTCAGCGATGCTCTAGGAGTGCTGAACGCCTCTGGAGAAAAACCCGCACACCAGAAGACTTCATCCACTTTAAATTCATGTTAAGAACTTATAATGCTGCCCTTCACCTCGCCAAACAGACCTACTTCACCACACTGATCTCCTCACTAGCCAACAACCCCAAGAAACTTTTGACACTTTTCACTCCCTCCTCAGGCCAAAAGCACAAGCCCCTATCACAGACATTTGTGCTGACGACCTGGCCTCCCACTTTATAGAAAAAATAGATACTATCCGTCAGGAAATCTGCTCTCAACCACCAAGTGCTGTGACTCCCATCCCACCCTGCATTTCCCCTGGCTCACTTTCCACATTTGATCCCATCACAGAAGAAGAAGTCTCCAGACTCCTCTCTTCCTCTCGTCCGACTACATGCACTACCGACCCCATCCCCTCACATCTCCTCCAGTCTCTCTCTCCAGTTGTCACAACTCACCTAACTACAATCTTTAATCTCTCACTCTCCTCTGGCATTTTCCCATCCTCCTTCAAACACTCCATCATTACTCCATTACTAAAGAAACCCGCTCTTGACCCTTCCTGCACAAACAACTACAGACCGGTCTCCAATCTCCCCTTCATCTCTAAACTTTTGGAGCGCCTAGTCTACTCCCGCCTCACCCGTTACCTCTCCACTTACTCCCTCCTAGACCCTTCACAGTCCGGCTTCCGCCCCCTACATTCGACTGAAACTGCACTCATCAAAGTGACCAATGACCTTCTTACAGCAAAACGTAACGGCGACCACTCTCTGCTCATTCTTCTCGACCTTTCTGCAGCTTTCGACACGGTTGACCACCGTCTCCTACTCTCTAGGCTCCAGTCACTAGGTATTAAGCACACTGTTCTCTCCTGGTTCTCCTCCTATCTTTCTGACCGCTCCTTCAGTGTTTCGTTCTCTGGCTCTACGTCATCTCCTCTTCCTCTCACTGTCGGTGTACCCCAGGGCTCAGTCCTTGGCCCCCTTCTCTTCTCTCTCTACACGGCCCCAATTGGACAGACCATCAGCAGATTTGGCTTTCAGTACCATCTTTATGCCGATGACACACAACTATACACGTCATCCCCCGACCTTACCCCCGCTGTTCTACAGAACACCACCGACTGTCTGTCCGCAGTCTCCAACATCATGTCCGCTCTCTATCTGAAACTTAACCTCTCCAAGACTGAACTCCTTCTGCTCCCGCCGTCTACTAACCTCCCTAAATCTGACATTTTCCTCTCTGTGGGCGGCACCATAATAACACCCCGGCAGCAGGCTCGCTGTCTGGGTGTTATGTTTGACACCAATCTCTCCTTCACCTCCCATATACAATCTCTTGCCCGCTCTTGCCGTCTACACCTAAAGAACATCTCTAGAATCCGCCCTTTTCTCACCATGGAAACAACAAAAACCCTCACTGTAGCATTGATCCACTCCCGCCTGGACTACTGCAACGCTCTATTACTTGGCCTCCCCATTACTCGACTATCCCCTCTCCAGTCCATCCTTAATGCAGCAGCCAGGGTCATCCATCTGGCTAATCGGTACTCGGACGCGTCCGCTCTTCGCCAGTCCTTACACTGGCTGCCCATTCATTATAGGATCCAATTCAAAGTACTGGTTCTCACCCACAAAGCTCTCCACAGTGCAGCACCCCCCTACATCTCCTCCCTCATTTCTATCTATCGGCCTAACCGACTGCTGCGCTCTGCAAACGACTTTCGACTAACCTCTGCACTAATCCGTACCTCCCACTCCCGACTCCAAGACTTCTCCCGCGCTGCGCCAATCCTCTGGAATGCTCTACCCCAAGAAATTAGGACTATCCACAATTTGCATGGTTTCAGGAGCTCCCTCAAAACACATTTGTTCAGAGTGGCCTATCACATTCACTAACCAAAGTCGTTCTATGTTTAAGTGTGTATGTGTAGCCCATTCACTATCTCCATCCATGCCTCACTCCCTCAAGATGGCTGGACCATTATTGTAAATGCACCATTGTATATACACACCTGTACTTTGTATCTCCCCCACCTCATTGTAGATTGTAAGCTCTCACGAGCAGGGTCGGCTTATTTTGCTTTAATTATTGTATTGTTAACGTTGTTACCTATGACTTGTGTTTTGAAACTGTTAAACTGTAAAGCGCTGCGGAATATGTTGGCGCTATATAAATAAAGATTATTATTATTATTATTATTATATGGTATCTATCATCTATCTATCTATATATATATATAGCATTATACCCTATGAGGGGGGGCAGCATTATCCTCTATGAGGGGGGCAGCATTATCCCCTATGAGGGGGCTGCTTTATACTCTATGAGGGAGGCTACCCCAACTCCTGCTACATAATTAAGACATGTACTACCTTATATTATACCCTGATATTAGTGTGTTTTTACTGCACAATTTGTGGTCTTGTATTTATTTCTATGTAGCTACATAGTGGGCCCCAAGAATGATTTTCTCTGGTGGGCCCAAGGTGTTCCAGTCCGACGCTGCGTATATCTGCTGTTTGTATTACAGTCAAATACATACTGAGTGAGCGTCTGTGTGTGACTCAGGAAATATATACGGAGATTTAAAATTTTCCATACACCGTATACAGCTGTACGCTTCTAATACAGTACCGTATTTCTGCTGTTTGTATTACGATCCAATCCATACTGAGAGAGCGTCTGTGTGTGACTCCGGAAATATATAGGGAGATTTAAATTTTTCCCTACACCATATACAGCTGTACATTTCTGATACAGTACCGTATATCTGCCGTTTGTATTACGGTGAAATCCATGCTGAGAGAGCATCTGTGTGTGACTCCGGAAATAAATATGGAGATTTAAATTTTCCCCTACACCGTATACAGCTGTACGCTCCTCATACAGTACCATATATCTCCAAAACAAGATAGAGAGTGAACGGCACCAGGATAACTCAGCCAACAATCCAATCATTTGTCTATGGGGATTCTGATAGCTGAGTGTCCAGAAATGACACAATGATCATATAAGCAAAAAAGAAATGATGTAGCACTCACCCATGTGCTGTGAGCTTCTTTATTCAATCTCCATTAAAGGAAAAATCGTAGGGGACACCTGGACCCGTGGAAGTGTTGAACACGCGAAACGGCCGTCGTCCTTTTTCCCTGCACACCTCCTCTCCTTGCCTGTACCCCATGATTTTTCATTTAATGGAGATTGAATAAAGAAGTTCACAGCACATGGGTGAGTGCCGCATCATTTCTTTTTTGCTTATAGTACCATATATGTGCTGCTATTTTTGGTACATTTTCCCAAACATGAGGAAGTATGGTGGAAGAGGCCGCGGATGTGGGCGGGAGGCCAGCTGGTACTGATGGCGGTGGTGGTGCATCTGCTGGTAGTGCCAAAAGCACAATAGCACCTAAGGCAGGAGGTGTTGAGCCTAAGTCATCGTCTGGCTCCAGAAACCCTGGTAGGCTCCCTTTTCTGAGAGTAGGTAAACTGCTTTTAAAGCCGGAGCATCAGGAACAGGTTTTGGCTTACATTGCCGAAACAGCCTCCAGCTCTATTGCCTCCTCTTCTGAAGTTTCAAAAACTGCAAGCATTGAGTCTTCAGTGCAGACTCCTGGTCAGGAATAACACCTTTCCTTGTGTCCTTCAATCCCACCAAAAGTGAAGGATGCGGCAGGCATCACTTCAGATTACTCCCTGGAGTTCTTTTCACATACCATGCCTAACTTATCAAGTGAAATCCTGAATTCCCCAGTCCAAGATGAATATGACATGGAGTGCACTGATGCACAGCCACTGCTATATGATTCTGCTGGTACATTCACCCAGAGCACTGCATTGCCCTCGCAGTCTGCTGAGCCAGATTCTGACCCTGATGAAACTCAGGTGCCCCTTCCCGCATACTATACCACCTTACACTGTGACACAGAGGAAGGTGCAGATGAAATTGAAGAGGAGGTGATGGATGACCCAGTTGTTGACCCGGATTGGCATCCATTGGGGAAGAGGTGCTGCTGGCAATAGCTCAGAAGAGGAGGAGGATCCACAGCAGGCATCGACATCGCAGCTGCGGTTATCTGGCAGGCCCGTAGCAGTCCAAAAACGTGTTAAAAAACAAAAAGAGTTGCAGGACAGCTTGGCCAGACGATCAAATTAGCACAGCGTGCAAGCCCTGAAAATTTATCCCATAGTAGGAAGAGTGCAGTGTGTGGCACTTTTTTGACCAAAATCCTATTGATGAGGCAAAGGTTATCTGTAAGAAGTGCGGAAGGACCTTTAGCCGAGGGAAAAATCTCCATAATTTGAATACCAGTTGCATGCTTAGACATTTAAACACCATGCACTTGCAAGCGTGAATGGACTACAAAACCTCAGGTAACACACGTGCACCTGCTCCGACTGAAGGTAGCCAGCAACACTACATCGCTTCCCCCACTGTAAACCCACCGGTTAGCATACCACCAGCAAGAAATGTTGAGGTGTCGTCGCAAGGCCAAAGCAGTCAGGGAATCACAATGTTTTTCCAATGAAAGACTGAATCTAGGCCATCACCACCACTACCACCATCATCATCACCAACCCCCTCTCAGTCCGCCATGTCCACCGCTAGTTCCACCATATGCAGCTCTCAAGTCCAGCTCACCCTAGCAGAGACTCTAAGTAGGACAAGAAAGTACTCATCCTCTCATCCGCGTACACTGACTTTGAACGCCTACATTGCCAAACTGATCTCATTAGAGAAGATGCCCTTCCGTTTTGTTGAAAGCGCAGCGTTCCGAGAGCTCATGGCCTACGCTGTCCCACGCTATGACCTACCCAGTCGGCACTTCTTTTCTAGAAAAGCCATCCCTGCACTCCACCTGCATGTGAAAGACCGCATTGTCCAGGCACTCAAACAATCAGTGAGTGGAAAGGTGCACCTCACAACAGATGCATGGGCCAGTAGGCATGGCCAGGGACGTTACGTGTCCATCACTGCGCACTGGGTTAATGTGGTGGATGCAGGGTCCACAGGGACAGCGGCAGTGGGACAGTACTGCCCAGCCCATGGTATAGGCAACGGTTGGCTGTAGGCGTTCGTCCCTCCTCCTCCAGAAGCGAAAGCTCGTCGACAGAGCGCAGTTGCACGAGCACTCCATCCACAGCTGCCAGTGTTGCACACAATTTTTCCCACTATCAAACAGATAATGGTAAGCTTCAGCAGGCTATTTTAAAGATGATGTCTTTGGGTGACAACAGACACACCGGGAGGTACTGGCCGACTACTTGCAGTGAGAAACTGAGTCATGGCTGGGCAGTCTACATCTTGAGCCAGGCAAGGTAGTCAGTGACATGACAATGGCCGTAATTTTGTGGCGGCCATAGCCCTGCCAAAACTCAGACACATACCTTGCCTGGCTCACACCTTGAACCTGGTGGTGCAGTGCTTCCTAAATAATTATGCGGAGTTAACAGCCCTGCTCCATAAGGTGCGAAGACTGTGCTCGCACATCCGTCGCTCGCCTGTAGACTCCAGTCGTGTGCAGAGGCTGCAGCGATCGCTACACCTCACAAGAACCGCCTAATCATAGATGTTGCAACAAGTTGGAACTCCACCATACACATGCTTGAGAGGCTGTGCGAACAGAGGCAGGCTGTAGTGCATTTATGGGAGGATACACGGGCAGGCAGTTTGAGGGCGGACATGGAGTTGTCGGGTGTGCAGTGGTCAAAGCTGAAAGACCTCTGTAAAGTCCTTCAGTGTTTTGAGGAATGCACACGGCTGGTAGGCGCAGACGACGCCATCATACGCATGAGCATCCCACTTATGTGTCTGCTCATGCAAACTTTGACGCCCATTAAGGATCAGGCATCTGCAGCGGAGGAGGAGGAGGAGGGAAGCCTTGATGACAGTCAGGCATTGTCTGCTCAGGAACTGTCCTGGACGAGGTGGAGGAAGAAGAGGAAGAGGCGGGTGATGATTATTTTGGGGAGGAGGATGCTTCTCAGGGGGCAAGAGAAAATGTTGGCTTGCCAAGGTCAGGTACAGGGTTTGTGCGTGACTGGAGGATGTGGATTTGGCAGAAAGTGCTCCTCCACCCACCACTGCCAGTGCATCATTTACACCTGGAACATTGGCCCACATGTGTGATTTTCTCTTGCGGATACTAAAAAGGGACCCCCGCATTGCCAAAATTATGAAGGATGACGACTACTGGTTGGCCAGCATCCTCGATCCACGCTATAAAGGCAAATTACAGAACATCATGCCACAGGAGAACCTAGAGCTAATATTGGTAAACAAACAAGCAACTCAGGTAAACCGTTTGATAGAGGTATTCCCAGCACACAGCAGCGATGCAGGTTCTACCACGAGCTGTACAGGGCAACATGGAAGAGGTGTTCGTGGTGCACACAGCCGAAGTGCCGTTAGAGACAGGGGTTTCATGACCATGTTGTGGACTGATTTCTCGAGTAACGCTCACACGAATGTTAATACTGAATCAATTGCAACAGACAGGAGACAGCAGTTGTCAACTATGGTTCAAAATTACCTCTCCTCCCCTATCGATGTTCTCCCTCACAGTTCATTCCCCTTTGACTACTGGGCCTGTAAACTGGACACCTGAATTGGCACAATATGCCTTACAGGAGCTCGCTTGCCCTGCTGGTAGTGTGCTATCAGAAAGAGTCTTCAGTGCTGCTGGATCAAGGACCCAGCTGTTGACCTAAAATGTAGGTGATCTCACTTTCATTAAAATGAACCATGCCTGGGTTTCAAAGGATTTTGTACCACCTTCCCCTGATGACACATAGTTGCCAGCAAAATGGCTCGCTTTGTCCACCTCTATCTCCAACTTCTCCAATTCCTCCTTCTGCAGCTGCTGAACGTCCAGCCTACACCTCAACATATGCCAGTTTTTCCATCTCCCTAACTGGGCTGTACCCCCCCAGGGCCGGCGTCAGCACGTGGCGCACCCGGGCAAGTGCCGGAGCCCTGAGCAGGTGGGGGGGCCCACTCACCGTCAGAGACACTGGCGTACTATGAGGGGTCCTGTGCCAGTGCCGGCGCCCACGAGTGGGCCCCCCTGCTTGCTCAGGGCCCAAGCACTTGCAATACTTACCTCTCCCTGCTCCACCGCTGTGACGTCTTCCGCGTTTCCTGGCAGTGACATTCAGGTCAGAGAGTGCGATGACATCACGTTTGTGCGCCCTGTGCGTGAACAGTCACAGTACAGAGAGCTGGAAGATGGCGACGCTGAAGAGTCCAGAGTAGAGCAGTGCCCAACGAGGAGAGGTATTTCATTTTTTTTTTATGTTTGGAGTAATATATGGGGAGCATTATACACTGGAGGATTATATATGGGGCCCATCATACACTTGAGCATCATAGATAGGGCCCATTATACACTGGAGCATTATATATGGGGCCCATCATACACTGGAGCATTATAAATGGGGCCCATCATACACTGGAGCATCATATACGGGGCCTATACACTGGACCATCATATATGGGGCCCATTATACACTGGAACATCATCCATGGGGCCCATCATATACTGGAGAATCATATGGGGCCCATTATATATGGCGCATCATATGGGGCACATTATATATGGAGAATCACATGGAGCCCATTATATATGGAGCATTATATATGGGGACCATTATATTTGGAGCATTATTTGGGGCTCATCATATACTAGAGCATCATATGGGGTTCATTATTTATGGGGCATCACATAGGGCCCTTTATATATGGAGCATCATATGGAGCACATATGGGGCCTATTCTGTATGGAGCATTATATGGAGCCTATTCTGTATGGAGCAATATATGGGGCCCATCATATACTTTATGGAGCTTTATATGCTACTCATTATACTGTATGGAGCAAAATGTGGGGCTCATTATACTCTATGGGGACCATCCTATACTGTATGGAACATTATATGGGGACCATCATATACTGGAGCATTATGTGGAGCTCATCATATACTGTATGGAACATTATATGGGACCAATTATATATGGAGCAATATATGGGGCTCATTATTCTGTATGGAGCAATATATGTGGCTCATTATACTGTATGAAGCATTATATTGGGCCCATTATTCTGTATGGAGCATCATATATGGGACTCATTATTCTGTATGGAGCAATATATGGGGCTCATTATTCTATATAGAGCAATATATGAGGCTCATTATTCTGTATGGCGCACTATGTGGTGCCCATAATACTGTATGGAGGAATATACTGTCCGGTTTTTGAGCTATTGTAAAATTTACAATAGATATCACTCATTTAATGTAAGAAGTGAAGTATTTGGCATTGTACTATACCTATATTTCTCTGCCGTATCGGAGCATCATGAATTGTGGTATGTATTAAAGGGGCCTACTGAGACTCTTTTGCCCGAGGCCCACGAAAACCTGGAGCCAGCTCTGCCCCCCCCCGCAACTTTGGCCAAATAACCCCCAGTTTTCAATGCATTACTATTATTGTAAAGTAAATTAAGGTTGACAAGCTTAAGTAATAAGAATTGATGTCATTGGCATTGAAATGGGCACTGTAGGTGTGTTTACTGTCCTCCACTCACTGCCGACTTTTATTCCCCATTGACTTGCATTGGGATCGGGTCGGGTTTCAGTTGGAACGCTGACTTTTGCCGATAGTCGGCCGATTTAGTTCGACTCGACTTTTGATAAAATAGGTTGGTCCGAAACCCGACTCGACCCTCCCGGAGGCAAAGTCGCTTATCTCTATAAACTAATCCCGCACATATTTTTAGATGTGTTTTTTGCATTTTTTTTCAGGGTGCAGTTGGGCCCATTCGGTCTTGTAAACTGTGGTGTCTGATCACATGGGATGCATTTGGATAGCACTAGGCAGTCCATCTGATTTAATAGAAGGGCGTCACTAATAGGCTGATAACCTGGATGCTGTGCATTTCCATTGTTTGAACAGCGCCTCCTTCAAGTCTTCATTGTGCATTAATATACCAAACAATCGCCCCCCTCCATGGATTGGTAGGCTGTGAGCGGTTGTCCCATCGAAATTCTAGCAACTGTGTTGCCTCTATCTTAACTATATGGGTCCACTGCACCCTGATAGTGCATTTGTTTGGAGGCCTGGGCAGGTAAGAATCTCTGCCTTTTTGATGTATTTTTGAATTTTTGGAGGATTTTTAAGTCCTTTTTTTGTGCTATTTCTGTTTGAGGCCAGATCATCAGCACAATTGTCTGTGATAGTGACTTGTGTTTTCGGACTGAGGAGGAAGTAAACAGTTTTTTTGAGTTGTTGGATAGTGAGGCGATCAGGGTGGGGAGAAATAGGCCTGTTTTGCGAGGTGAAGGGCAAAGTTATAAGTTCTTAACATAAATTTGTAGTGGATGAAGTTTTCTGGTGTGTGAGCTATCCTCCATAGGCGTTCAGCACTCCTAGAGCGTCACTGGAGAAATCAAGTTTGAGATGCGAGCCAGAGCTGTTTTACTCTGTGTTTGGAGGTTCTGAGGGTGAGGAGTGCTACTTGGTCTAGGGTGCATCTGAGAGTGTCATTGTAGTGATGTACAGCCAGATCAGGACACAAAAAAAATTGGAGATTGGAGACAGTGATGAGTGTAAGGAGTGTGAAAGTATGGTAGGTAGGCGTGTGCTGGATGAGTGAACTAGTGGATGTTCGGGTTCACCAGGTTCACCGAATATACGATAAAAAGTTCGGTCCGGGTCCAAACTTGACCTCAAACTTGACCCCGGATCCAAATCCAGTAGGTGTCAATGGGAACATGGACTTTGGTGCTTTAAAAAGGCTCTAAAGTTATCGTACTCAGGGCTAGGGGGCTGCAAAAGGAAGCTAAATGGGGGTGTGAGAACACAGCATTGTATCTTAATTAATTAGACGTCTATTTTCACCAATCTAGGAAGAATAGACTGTTATCTTTATGTTGACTTTTGAATTTATGTGTTTCTTTCTGGTTGGTAAAGAAAACAGACTTTTGCTTTTGTAAGCCTGTAATATTGACTTATAAGTTGACAATTTGTTGTAACATATTGTGCTCTTATCCTGGATGACTGGTGATAAAGTTGGTCATGGAATAATGATGTTTGCTGATATGTTAATTACACGTTGTCCAGGCCAGCTAGTTTGTTCACTTTCAAAATAGAGGAGGAAAAAATATGCAAATAGATTACATAATCAAACTATGCGAGTTGGTCTTATCATTATTCTTCCCCTTTATCTGTGAATACTGGATGAAGGACAGTTGTTAACCACTTTTTTTAGTTATCTGTAACAAGAGACAGAGATTCAGCAAAGACATCCAGACATCCAAAGAACCAAACTCTCTACAGGACAGCAGCCAAGACATCATGACTACATCAAAAGGGACACAGATTTGTCATATTACAGGATGCCAGCTTAGGGGACTACGGCCCCGACTCAAAGAATACAGATTTGCTCCATTGGCCAACACTGATCTATGGATACTATTGTGAAAGACAAGAATGGGACCCTCCGGTCACCTGGCTCCATGGATATGTTTGAAGAAGCCAAATTGTGACCCTCCGGTCAACTGGCCTTGTACCTGAATGAACTGTCTTCCTAAACTTATTAACTTCTCTCTGTGCGTGCCACAGGTGGGGTAGTCGGCCCTGGAAGCTGAAGCAATGTTCTGACCCTCTGGTCCACTGGCCTTGTACCTGAATGGACTGTCATTTTTCTAAGCTTGTCATTACTTCCTCTGTGTGTGTGCCACAGATGAGGAAGTCAGCCCTGGAAGCTCTGAAGTAACCGCTGCTCTTATCCTGGCAAGTCAACGGAAGGGTGAGACTCTGTAATGTGCACTATCTTGGGGTATTTTCCCGGGACTGTTCTACGTGTTATCTGCCTGTTTTGTAGTTCAATAAAGTATTGCCACACTGTTTTACCCTCACCCTGTGTTGTCTGAGTAGAATTATGCCCACGGTGAAAGGAGAGCAGGCATTCGGTGGGACAATCCCTGGTCCATGCGGTTGCAACTTGCAGAATGGGGTGCCTGCCGACCTCCCGTGTCTCCATAGCGGGTAAGTGCAGAACAATTAGCATTTGATCAAACGTGGATAGGGAAATAACTTAAAATAACACAGAATTAAAAGAAAAATAATAATCTTTAAAAAGGAGGAGGAGGTTCAAGGACGAGGTGGACGTGACGGTGTAGGTGGAAGAGGCAAGGGAGTAGGTATCCAATGCAGTTTTTGTGGGGGATTGTTTGACTTAATAGAAAATAGAAGTAAAAAAAAAAAACAATCTAGAACCAGGAGGTGGAGGTCCAAGTGGAGGAGGAGGTTGAGGCACGGGAGGAGGAGGTAGCCAACACTGATTTCATGTTTTTTTATTTTTTTGGAGGGGTACTCTGAAAACAGGGGGTAATATACACCAAAAAAAGGGAGTATAGACAACATCATTTATAAAATTACAAAAAACTTTATTAATAGACAACAGAATGCCAACAATAATGGCCCACAATACAGGAATGAAATGGAGGCAAAAAACTGCGGGTATAAATGCAGGGGTTGCACAGACTAATTAGTAACCGGGGTATATCAGGACATTTTGCTTTGCCACTTAAATCGTGCAGATAATAGGTGCACATCACAGAATATCAATAAACTTTTAAGACCCATATGATCACCAATAGTCATAATGTAGCGCAATATGCACCATATAAATAATCACTGATTCTTACCCATATCAAGCGGTTCAGACTGTGCGTCCCCAGCGACCCCCTCGGGTTATATGGGTCTTAAAAGTTTATTGATATTCTGTGATGTGTACCTATTATCTGCAAGATTTAAGTGCCAAAGCAAAATGTCCTGATATACCCCGGTTACTAATTAGTCTGTGCAACCCCTGCATTTATACCCGCAGTTTTTTGCCTCCATTTCATTCCTGTATTGTGGGCCATTATTGTTGGCATTCTGTTGTCTATTAATAAAGTTTTTTGTAATTTTATAAATGATGTTGTCTATACTCCCTTTTTTTGGTGTATATTGTTAACTCTTTGGAGTAGTTCATCCATTATATATGGGCCATTGGGCCGGATTTGGGATGAAGCAATTTTGCTTCAGTATTATTATACTTACAGTGTTGTATATGACGCCGTGTCTTGAAAACAGGTAGTGTAAATTTCTGCTGGCCACTGTCTCTCTGTATACAGGCCGTGTAATAATCTGCACTTTTTTGGGTTTAAAACAATGTGGAAAGCATCAAATAGGGGACGTGGCCATGTTGCTGCTGGTGGTGATGTAGCTGCTGCAGGGAAAGAGAGGCCGTGGTGGCTCTGTGCCTGCTACACTCCCAAATGAAACACCTTCCTCCGGGGCACTCAGGCGACAGGACGTTCTCCATAATTTTGCAAGAACGAGTAAAGCTAGTCAAATGGTGAGGCCATAACAAGTAGTGGTGGTTTTAGATTCGCTGGTTGTGAGTGCCTTCAGTTCCTTTGCTCTGTCTTCCACTTGGTCCCCTGCTGAAAGCCCATATTTTACACCTGCGGCTCATGAGCATCGGTCTTCCACCCTACCCATTTGCAAATTAGTCTGAGCCCCAAGTCATGCAGCAGTCACTTCTGTTTTTTCATGACTCTGCTGACTTTGGTTCCGTGAGCCATCCACCTAGCCACGCCCCACCATTTGAGGAGATAGAGCGTACTCATGCCCAACCACTTGTTCTGTTGGAAAATGAGTGTGTGGGAGAGGGAGTGCAAACGGTCTGTGGACCACAGCAGCATATCTCTGGTAATGAAACACAGGTGCCAACTGCTGTAGCTTCTTGACATGTACACGGGCAAGGAGGTTAGTGATGAGGACTGGGTGGAACATCAAGTGAGGGTTATTATTATTTTTATTTTATTTTTTAAAGCACCATTGATTCTATGGTGATGTGCATAAGGAAAGGTTACATGCAAAACACAGATAGAAATTCCAATGAACGTGACAGGCAGGTACAGATGTGAGAGGACGCTCACTTGTGGTCTTACATTCTACAGGATAATGGGGAAGGACACAGTAGGTTTGAGGGCTGGAGTAGCTCTGGTGTTGGTGAGGTGGCAGCAGGGTCATTGCAGGTTGCACGCTGTTCTGAAGAGATTGGTTTTCAAGTTCTGCTTGAAAGTTCTGAATGTAGGGGATACTCGGATGTATTGGGCCAAAGAATTCTACAGGATGTGGGATACTCAGAAGTCTTGCAGGTGATTGGATCAGGAATGTACGACTGTGGAGGAGAGAAAGAGGTCTTTAGAAGACCAGAGATTGCGAGGTGGGAGATATCAGGAGATTAGTTCAGATATATAGGAGACAGATTATGGACTGCTTTGTAGGACAGTGTTAGTAGATTGAAGTGGATACTGTTATGAGCTAGAATATTTACTCTGAGCAACTTGCATCGGACCAGCAAAAGCGCAGTCACAAACACACTTTGCGCAAGCCACTACTGTTAGGCCTGTTTCACACATCAGTTTTTTGCAATCAGGCACAATCCGTCCAATTGCTAAAAAGACGGATCCGGCTTAGATTGTAAAAAACTGATGTGCCGGATCCGGCTGAAAGCCGGATCCGTCGTGAACTTTTGAACCTGGAAAATGTATAGTACGCATGTCTGGCACGGAGGAGAGAGAGACCATGGTTTCCTGAATCCGGATCAGTCTTTTGGCGGATTGCACAAAAGACTGATCCGGTACCATAGACTTCTATTGCTTCTGGCCGCTTGATGCGCCGCTTCAGGCGTTTCCGGCAGAAAAAAAAAAGTTACATGATGCGTCCTGTCCGGCCGCCGGAATTAAAATCTATGACGGATCCGGCAGAAAACGGACTAAACGTAATGACATGCGGCGCAATCTGGCACTAATGCATGTCAGTGAGAAAAAAAACCGGATCTGGCGGTAAAGAAAAACGAATCCGTTTTTTTACAAAAAATGCCGGATCGCGCCTGACGGAAAAAAACTGGAGCTGGGATATTCTTCACCCACTCCACCCACAGACTGTTATTGCAGGGTAGCTGGTGTCTGGTGACATGAACGATGTGGAGTCAGATACAAGAGTGAATCCAAAGCTAGCAAAAAAACAAACTAAAACAAAATGGAAATTCCAGGACAATAGGTAATAAAGAACCAATAACGACCATTAGCAACTACTGAAAAGCAATCAGAACTCAACCAGGAAGCACTCACCACCATACAACTACACAAGGGAATTGAATAAACAGCACTGAACTGAATTAGAAGCAGGTCTTATAAAGCCAGCCCTAATTCAAAGGTAATAATAAGGCGAAGCATTCCTCCCAGACATGCCCAGGAAGCCACTCCCTACTCCCTTGAACAGTAGGGTGCACAAATTCCCACCATTGGCTAACACCAGTGCAGAGCTATATTACAAAAGTGTTGAGTGCTTGTGATGTGGTAATAATGCAGAGTGATGCTGGAAGATGTCCCGAGCATGTGCTCAGATCAGAAGGGACGGATATCATGAATAAAGCTATAATAGCATTAATCTGATCCTTCTGTCAGGCCAGGGAGGTTTCTGCCTACAAAAATTTCACTTCTGGCAGTGCTTAAGTCAGGGTTACCAATGAGTATATTTACCCAGAGTTGGACTTGCGACAGTGGGCCCCTTAACGCGCGTTTCAGCTGTTCTTTCTCAGAAGGGGTGCACCAAACATTCAGATAAATGGTGTGTCTCCTGTAACTTGGCAGAAAGAGAAGCCCACCACAAAAAACACAAGCTTAAGGGATCAAATCCATGAGCAAGACAGTTGCAATCTTTCAAGAAACTTTATTAGACTGGCAAACTCGAACAGGAAAACGGAAGTACAGTAAAAAGTCCGTGTTCGGTACCAGACACTATTCGGTACAAACCCCCAACTTTACAGTTTGGGTTCTCTCATCCCTAACTGAGAGCAATTTGTGGCAACAGACAGCAATATTGTTGGGGTGCATACAATTCTTAATTTGCACTCGAAAAAAGTTTAAAAACCTTAATGCTACATTGCAAAGTAGCTACACGTAAGTGGACAGCTGGAAACGAACAAGTGGCGGCAGCATGCAGTATGGTCGTGGGGTGTACAGTTGCTAAATTGGAAAATTAACAACAGTTATTCAAAAATTTAAATATGACCTTATTTACAAATAAGGACCAGACAAAAAAGCTAGGTAGTTTTTCATCCAAAAAGCAATCATCTGCAACACGCCGCTGTCTTCAGGTGGTGTATGGGTCTAATTTTGGACTATTACAACACAACAAGGAAGAGTACAAAAACACATTTTTACACCACATACACTTTATAAGGTAGACAGTTGTGTTTAAGTGCCTGAATTGTGGAGTTTTGTGTTTTGTCTTAAAAAAAAATTACAGCTTGTCTAACAATTCAGGAAACACTTTCTCTCATACACGGACATTGGTTTTAAGATTTTTGTTTCATATCAAAATTTGAAGAGCGGGGTATTAAACATTCCTGCTTGTTTCCTGTGTGTCAACATTAAGAATTTGCTGTTGTTAAATTGATCAATCTGTGATAAACTGCAGTGACAGCAATTGATTCACAATCACACTGACTATGCAGGTACAGCACCTCCCTGGCGCTTAAATCTTTGGATTCCTATTCAGAGATTGCGACTACCATTCCCATTTTCAATCTGCTTCAGCACTACAGTAGTAATCTCACAATCAAATTAAGACCTTTTTCTGTCCCTATGTGTAATGCGCTGTGCGCTCTGACCTCCTATCCGTAGGGTGCAAAAATCCTAAAATAGTGAAGCAGTGCGTCCCTCAACTTTTATACTGGCTGTGACAATCCCCACCCCGACTTTGTCCTAGACCATGTGATGTGATATGTGCAAGGCATTATGGAGAAGTCCACACAGCTGTATCTGACATCAATAACTGGCTCTTTGTGCCATTTCACACACAGCTGCAATTTCAGGAGTTGTTTTTCTATATCTTCACCAATTAAATCAGTGTTCGAATTCATGGGGACTTGCGAACTTGAGGAAAATTGACTCAAAGTTAATCATCCTCTGTATCGGTCAGCTCATCTCTATTTGGCAGCATTAACTTCAAACGCATGCTATTGTTTAGCCACAGCGAAAAAAATATAACAATACATCTTGTCTGTATATACCACCTTACCTGAAGGATCTGGCAGATCAGATCAACATGGGCTCATGGCTACATCCCCAACATCATACCACTTGCAGAAGATGAATGCATTCATATACTATGAGCACAACCCAGCTCTACTATAGAATAGTCCTTTCCGAGCCTAAAGTTGCTTCTCCTTGCCATCACTAGAGAATATGAAACTGTATAGCAACTATATCTTAGATTTTGTCCCCTTTGTTCTAGCAATAGATAGAGGCTACATTGCATGGAGCCCAAACTTCTCTAAAATATATCTTTCTTTCCACAACTGGATGTATACAAACAACAAATGGCATTTGTAGAAACTATTGGCTTCTTTAAACATGTTTAAAAACAGCTGTCTTAAAAATCATCGTTATCAGCAGTACGTTGCACTGTGAAGCAGGTAATGTGCTGCCGAGAAAAGTGATATTGTATCGATTGTACTGTGTGCATAGAGGTGCTGCCGGCCACTTTAATTAGGCCATTAAATGTCTCCTGGAGAATCTAGGTACAAAAATCAAAACCACAGATTGTGAGCATAATGTCAGCACTTCAGCAAAAAGAGATAATATATTACATGAAATGAGAATCAAGAAAGTGATTTATGTCAACATCTCTAAGAGAACAGATCAAAGCCATTAGAAAATAATTTATTTCTATGCTCTTTTTGCAAAATAATCACTGAGATATAAAGCATATGTAGATACAAATATAATCAAATTAAACATTTTCATTAAAACAGTATTTTATGGGATTTATTAAAAGTTGATTCTTGCTTCAGTCACATTGTTCTGACAACTCAATGCACAGCTTTAAGTGAAAAGAGGATTCTGGTTTTGGAAAAGAGACAAAATTCCACTGTCAGGAGCAGGTTCCTTAATAATCTTCTGCACCTGGAAAACAAAATTACAAATTCACGTGGTTGAGAGAAATTAAAGAAATGTTCAGTAATAAAAAGACTTTCAATTAACTAATTACTGAAAGGAAATTTGAACTGGTTATAGCGGCCAATCTCGTTTCAGCTGTCATTTTTCCGTAATTTTTCCACTCTGAAAGGCCATCAGCAGTGGCCAGCTTTTAGTAGGCGAGGGGGTAATAATTGATATCTAGTAAAATATTCTGTGTCAGGGTGGGTTATGGGTAAATGTGGTAATTGTTCAGGGTTCTCAGTTATGTATAAATTATTTAAATCATTGATGATTGATGAATGCAGCTTACAGACTTGCTATATAAGGCCTCTTTCACACGTCAGTGTCTCCGGTACGTGTAGACAGTTTTCTCACGTACAGGAGACGGAGACACTGACACACGTAGACCCATTAAAATGAATGGGTCAATGCACATGTCAGAGTGTTTTCATGGACCGTGTGTCCGTGTGCAAAATACGCTGACATATCCATTTTTCTCCAGCAGCACGGACGCAAAACGTCCCGCACATGTGCACACAGAGAACTGTTCACACAGTCCTCCGTGCGCCCGGACGGGCGCAGGGGAAAAAGTGGCTACAGTAAGCGCTGTTCCCCTGCCTGTGGTGCTGAAGCTCCCTGTCATTATTCTCCCTGCTCTGCCGGCAACTGCGAGCAGGGAGAATAAATGAAACAAAAACCCGAAGTGGGGTCCCCCTTATTTTTTGAACCAACCCGGCAAAACTATACAGCTGCGGGCTGCTATTCTCGGGCTGGTAAGGGGCCATGAATATGGGCCCCCCCCAGCCTAAAAACAGCAGCCCCCAGGTGCCCAGAAAAGGTGCATCTATTAGATGCGCCTATTCTGGAGCTTTGTCGGGTTCTTCCCACTTGCCCTGTAGCGGTGGAAAGTGGGGTTAATAAGGGGTTTCTGGGCAGCTGCAGGCTGCTGTTTTTAGGCTGGGGGGCCCATATTCACGGCCCCTTACCAGCCTGAGAATAGCAGCTCACAGCTGTATAGTTTTGCCGGGTTGGTTCAAAAACTAAGGGGGACCCCAGGTCGGGTTTTCTTTCATTCATTCTCACTGCTCGCTGTTGCCAGCAGAGCAGGGAGAATAATGACAGGGAGCTTCAGCACCACAGGCAGGGGAACAGTGCTTACTGTAACGATACTTCCCCTGTGCCCATCCATGTTGTCCGGATGCGGCACACGTGTGTCACACAGATATACCACGTATTTACATGGACACACGGACACGGATATCTCCGTACCGTTTTACCGGTACCGGAAATATCTGGACGTGTAAAACTGGCCTAACGGACATTTATTCTGTATAAACTACTAATTGCGGCCAGCCTTTCTATTAGTGGCCATTATTTCTGCTTAGGAAAGCGTTCCATTAGCATGTTTTGGCTTTTGAATGCAGGAAGAGTAGGTGATAGAGGAATGTAAATTGTCTTTGTAAATTATACAACTGTTATTCAAATTCTAATACTTAAATAGTTGCACTGAAGTGTCCCATTAATTAAAAAAAATGAAGCAGGATAAGCACATCCAAATAAAATCTTCAAGCTTTTTTTCATATCAGAAAGGTTAAAAGTACGTGTTTCTGGGGTCCAGTTCGCCCTTAGTCATAAAGTACGATCGTCAGTGAGTAGAACCTTGAGCTTTTAAAAGAAAGTATCAATCATATGTAACATTTTTTTGATTTTACACATCACATCACTTAACAAAGCTATACACATGTATATAAGGAACACTTATGTTGTGTGAATGGAACAAAAATATATAAAGAAACTACTAAAAAGAAAGAGAAAAAAGATTGTCAAAATCAAATAAAATTCAATAAATAAACATGTGTCAGTTTTATAATTCAAGGGCTCGGAAGGGAAGGAGCGCCATTTGATTTTTGGAGTGTAAAATTGTCTCAAATAGATAGCAGACGTCATGTCGCGTTTTGCGATCCCCTGATTTAACTAAACAGTGAAAACTCCTACAAGCATACCTCCCAACTGTCCCGGATTGAGCGGGACAGTCCCGATTTTGACCCCCCCCGTCCCGCTGTCCCGCTGAGGACACTATGTGTCCCGCAGTGAGACGAGCCGCCACGCCCCCATGCACTCCTCCCTGTCTCTACAGCTCAGCCAGCGGCTCACAGCTAGCAGTGACGCTGCTATGCTATTGCTGTTCTCTTCTGTGCCTACAGGACCTGTGATGAGGTCACAGGAGGGGAGGAGTCAGGGGTCACATGATCAGTGTCCTCTTGTGTGCAGGACTCTGCTGTGATGTTGTCATAGTGCTGGATGAGGGTAAGTTTGTGTGCGTGTGGGGTCGGGACTCGGGTCTACAGTGTGGATGTAGCAGAGCTGTGTGTGTACGAGGAGTACGGAGCGGAGACGTGTGTGTATGAGGTGTACGGAGCAGAGCCGTGTGTGTACGAGGTGTGCAGAGCCGTGTGTATGAGGTCTACGGAGCGGAGCCGTGTGTGTACGAGGTGTACGGAGCGGAGCCGTATGTGTACGAGGTGTACGGAGCGGAGCCGTGTGTGTACGAGGTGTACGGAGCCGTGTGTATGAGGTGTACGGAGCGGAGCCGTGTGTGTACGAGGTGTACAGAGCAGAGCCGTGTGTGTATGAGGTGTACGGAGCAGAGCCGTGTGTGTACGAGGTGTACGGAGCCATGTGTATGAGGTGTACGGAGCGGAGCCGTGTGTGTACGAGGTGTACGGAGCGGAGCCGTGTGTGTCCGAGGTGTACGGAGCGGAGCCGTGTGTGTCCGAGGTGTGCGGAGCGGAGCCGTGTGTGTACGAGATGTACGGAGCAGAGCCGTGTGTGTACGAGGTGTGCGGAGCCGTGTGTGTACGAGCTGTGCGGAGCGGAGCCGTGTGTGTACGAGGTGTACGGAGCGGAGCCGTGTGTGTACGAGGTGTGCGGAGCCGTGTGTGTACGAGCTGTGCGGAGCGGAGCCGTGTGTGTACGAGGTGCACGGAGCGGAGCCGCGCGTGTACGAGGTGCACGGAGCGGAGCCGCGCGTGTACGAGGTGCACGGAGCGGAGCAGCGCGTGTACGAGGTGCACGGAGCGGAGCCGCGCGTGTACGAGGTGCACGGAGCGGAGCCGCGCGTGTACGAGGTGCACGGAGCGGAGCCGCGCTTGTACGAGGTGCACGGAGCGGAGCCGCGCGTGTACAAGGTGGATGTGGTAGGGCTGTAGTGTGTGCGAGGTGTGCGGAGCCTTGTGTGAACGAGTTGGATGTAGCAGAGCCGTGTCTGTACGAGTTGGATGGAGCGGAGCCGTGTGTCTGTACGAGGTGCATGGAGACAAGGTGCACGGAGCGGAACCACACGTGTACGAGGTGGATGTGGTAGGGCTGTAGTGTGTGCCAGGTGTGCGGAGCCTTGTGTGAACGAGTTGGATGTAGCAGAGCCGTGTCTGTACGAGTTGGATGGAGCGGAGCCGTGTGTCTGTACGAGGTGCATGGAGACGAGGTGCACGGAGCGAAGCCGCTCGTGTACGAGGTGCACGGTGCGGAGCCGCTCGTGTAAGAGGTGCACGGAGCGGAGCCGCCCGTGTATGAGGTGGATGTAGCAGTGCTGTAGTGTGTATGAGGTGTACGGAGCGGGGCCTTGTGTGTATGAGTTGGATGTAGCAGAACCGTGTCTGTACGAGTTGAATAGAGCAGAGCCATGTGTCTGTACAAGGTGCACGGAGCCGAGCCCCGCGTGTACGAGGTGGATGTAGCAGTGCTGTGTGTGTACGAAACGGAGCCCTGTGTGTGTGAAGTGTACGGAGCTGAGCCGCTCAGCTCCGTACACACAGGGCTCCGTGCTTGAGCCGTGTGTGTACAGAGCGGAGCAGAGCCGTGTGTGTATGGAGTGGAGCCTTGTGTGTATGTAGCGGAGCCGCGTGTGTACGAGGTGTACGGAGCAGAACCGCGTGTGTACGAGGTGTATGCTGCAAAGCCGCATGTGTACAAGGTTTACGGAGTGGAGTCGTGTGTGTACAAGGTGTACAAAGCGTGGCTGTGTGTGTACAAGGTGTATGGAGTGGAGCCTTGTGTATACTGAGTGGAGCCTTGTGTGTGCGAGGTGGACGGAGCGGAGCCGTGTGTTTACGAGGCATGCAAAGAGGAACCGTGTGTGTATGAGGTGTGCAGAGCCCTGCGTGTACAAGGTGTATGGTGGGAGCATTCATACCTCCCAACCGTCCTGAATTCAGCGGGACACTCCCGATTTTGAGAGTCTGCCCCGCTGTCCCAGCCGGGAGCTTTTCCCGTGGACGCAGGAGTACATGCCGGAGCCCCGAAGAGCACTTTAAAACTCGCACGTGATGTTCCAGCAGAAGTGACGTGCTGAAAGATGACCGGAAATGAGTTAATTTCGGGAGGAGATTGTGACGGAACCATGGAGGCACTTCAGGGAATGCTTCAGATCCATCACCGTGTCCTTGCCTTGGAATCGGGGATGTCGGCCATGTGAGCGGATCATGATATGTCCTGCACCGGGAGGCTCAGGTGGGCACTACAATGGGAGCCGGGCTCCTATATTATCTGTATAGAATCTTTATTTCTTTCTCTCTCTGTTTCTTTCTTTCTCTCTGTTCTTTCTTTCCCATCTTTCTTTCTTTCTATCTCTCTATTTTTTTCTTTCTTTCTCTCTGTTCTTTCTTTCCCCTCTTTCTTTTTATCTCTGTTCTTTCTTTCTCTCTGTTCTTTCTTTCCCCTCTTTCTTTCTATCTCTGTTCTTTCTTTCTGTTCTTTCTCTCTCTCTGTTCTTTCTTTTTCTTTCTTTCTCTCCCATCTTTCTTTCTATCTCTCTGTTCTTTCTTTCTCTTATTGTTCTTTCTTTCCCTTCTTTCTCTCTCTCCCTCTGTTGTTTCTTTCTTTACCCTCTTTCTTTTTTCTCTGTTCTTTTTTTCTGTCCCCTCTTTCTTTCTCTCTGTTTCTTTCTTTTTCTCTATCTCTCTGTTCTTTCATTCCCCTCTTTCTTTCTTTCTTTCTTTCTCTCTCTCTCTGTTCTTTCCCCTCTTTCTTTCTTTCTTTCTCTCTGTTCTTTTTTCTTTCTCTCTCTCTCTGTTCTTTCTTTCCCCTCTTTCTATCTTTTTATTTCACTCTCTCTGTTCTTTCTTTCTTTCCCCTCTTTCTTTCTCTCTGTTCTTTCTTTCCCCTTTCTTTCTTTCTCTCTCTGTTCTTTCTGTCCCCTCTTTCTTTCTCTCTATTCTTTCTTTCTTTTTCTATCTGTTCTTTTATCCCCCTCGTCTTTCTTTCTTTCCCCTCTTTCTCTCTCCCTCTCTGTTCTTTTTTCTCTCTCTGTTCTTTCTTTCCTCTCTTTCTTTCTTTCTCTTGTTCTTTCTTTCCCCTCTGTCTTTCTTTTTCTCTCTGTTCTTTCTTTCCCCTCTTTCTTTCTCTCTCCCTCTGTTCTTTCTTTCCCCTCTTTCTTTCTCTCTCCCTCTCTGTTCTTTCTTTCCCCTCTTTCTTTTTTTCTCTCTGTTCTTTTTTTCTGTCCCCTCTTTCTTTCTCTGTTCTTTCTTTCTTTCTCTCTCTCTCTTTTCTTTCTTTCCCGTATTTCTTTCTTTCTCTCTCTGTTCTTTCTTTCCCCTCTTTCTTTCTCTGTCTCTGTTCTTCCCCTCTTTGTTTTTTTTCTCTCTGTTCTTTCTCTTCCCTTTCTTTGTTTATTTCTTTCTCTCTCTACTTTCTCTCTGTTCTTTGTTGCTTTCCCCTCTTTCTTTCTTTATCTCCTTTCTTTCTGTTTTTTCTCTCTCTCTCTGTTCTTTCTTTCTCTCTGTTCTTTCTTTCCCATCTTTCTTTCTTTCTCTCTGTTCTTTTTCTTTCTTTCTCTTTGTTCTTTCTTTCCCCTCTTTCTTTCTATCTCTGTTCTTTCTTTCTCTCTGTTCTTTCTTTCCCCTCTTTCTTTTCTATCTCTGTTCTTTCTTTCTCTCTGTTCTTTCTCTCTGTTCTTTTTCTTTCTTTCTCTTTGTTCTTTCTTTCCCCTCTTTCTTTCTATCTCTGTTCTTTCTTTCTCTCTGTTCTTTCTTTCCCCTCTTTCTTTCTATCTCTGTTCTTTCTTTCTCTCTGTTCTTTCTCTCTGTTCTTTCTTTCCGTTCTTTCTCTCTCTCTGTTCTTTCTTTCTCTCCCATCTTTCTTTCTATCTCTCTGTTCTTTCTTTCTCTTATTGTTCTTTCTTTCCCTTCTTTCTCTCTCTCCCTCTGTTGTTTCTTTCTTTACCCTCTTTCTTTTTTCTCTGTTCTTTTTTTCTGTCCCCTCTTTCTTTCTCTCTCTGTTTCTTTCTTTTTCTCTATCTCTCTGTTCTTTCATTCCTCTTTCTTTCTTTCTTTCTTTCTTTCTCTCTCTGTTCTTTCCCCTCTTTCTTTCTTTCTCTCTGTTCTTTTTTCTTTCTCTCTCTCTCTGTTCTTTCTTTCCCCTCTTTCTTTCTTTCTCTCTCTCTGTTCTTTCTTTCTTTCCCCTCTTTCTTTCTTTCTTTCTCCTCTCTGTTTTTCTTTCCCCTTTCTTTCTTTCTCTCTTTGTTCTTTCTGTCCCCTCTTTCTTTCTCTCTCTATTCTTTCTTTCTTTTTCTATCTGTTCTTTCATTCCCTCTGTCTTTCTTTCTTTCCCTCTTTCTCTCTCCCTCTCTGTTCTTTTTTTCTCTCTCTGTTCTTTCTTTCCTCTCTTTCTTTCTTTCCCCTCTCTTTCTTTTTCTCTCTGTTCTTTCTTTCCCCTCTTTCTTTCTCTCTCCCTCTGTTCTTTCTTTCCCCTCTTTCTTTCTCTCTCCCTCTCTGTTCTTTCTTTCCCCTCTTTCTTTTTTTCTCTCTGTTCTTTTTTTCTGTCCCCTCTTTCTTTCTCTGTTCTTTCTTTCTGTTCTTTCTTTCTTTCTTTGTTCTTTCTTTCCAGTCTTTCTTTCTTTCTCTCTCTGTTCTTTCATTCCCCTCTTTCTTTCTCCGTCTCTGTTCTTTCCCCTCTTTGTTTTTTTCTCTCTCTGTTCTTTCTCTTCCCTTTCTTTGTTTATTTTTCTCTCTCTACTTTCTCTCTGTTCTTTGTTGCTTTCCCCTCTTTCTTTCTTTATCTCCTTTCTTTCTGTTTTTTTTCTCTCTCTCTTCTTTCTTTTACTCAGTACCAGTGTGCCCACAGTAACAGTCAGTGTGATACCAGTGCTAAATGGGTGTGGTCAGGGCGTGGACATGGGTGTGACTAGTTGTGAAATGGGTGTGGTTGGGGCGTGGCCTAAAATTTGCCGCGGCACGCTGAGCGCGCCGCAAACTTTGTCCCTCTTTCCCATCTTCAAAGGTTGGGAGGTATGCTACAAGAAACCCCATTTTAGAAACTACACCCCTCAACAAATTTATCTAGATGTGGGGCGAGCACCTTGAACTCCCAGGTGCTTCACAGAATTTTATAACGTTGAGCCGTGAATATGAAAAAAATAATTTTTTCCATAAAAATGTTGCTTTAACTGTAAATGTTTTCATTTTCACAAGGGTAATAGGAGAAATTGGACTCTAAAATTTGTTGTGCAATTTCTTCTGAGTACACTGATAGCCCACATGTAATGGAAAACTACTGTTTGGGTGTACGTCAGGGCTTGGAACAGAAGGAGCCCCATTTGACTATTGGAGAGCAAAATTGTCTGGAATTAATTGTAGACGCCATGTCACATTTGCAGAGCCCCTAATGTGCCTAAACAGTGGAAACCCCCCCACAAGTGACACAATTTTGGAAACTACAGTGAAGGAAAAAATTATTTGATCCCTTGCTGATTTTGTAAGTTTGCCCACTGACAAAGACATGAACAGTCTATAATTTTAAGGGTAGGTTAATTTTAACATTGAGAGACAGGTGTCATGCAGCGCTTACGGAATGTATTGGTGGACACTTGCTTGGCAACGGGATTAACGAACACAGGACCGGTTTTCTCAACAAAACAGTCTTTCCGGTTTATTTAGGCATCATAAACCGCCAGGTTACACATCACACAGTCCATTGCACTCCATGATACACGACACTATATTGCGGTCTCTAAACACGCCGGACTTCTTTGTCCAGTTACAATGGGTGACCGCACGCCGAACAGTTCAGTAGCATCCACGGAACCTCACAAGCACCAAAAGTCTGTGGAGTTACCTTACAGGAGCTCCTGCTCCTCACGCTGACTCTTCGTCAGACCTAGGTTACCTAGGTTAGGCTGCCTAACTGGGATCACCATCTTTGCTCACCAGGCCACCTGGCAGTCCAAACCCTCAGAAGGACGTTAGCTCACCCAATGCAGTGCCGTCACAGACTTTGCAGACACAAGGCCTCTCTGTGCGCTATTCAGGACGTCCATCCCCTTCCGGACCGCCTAACACACAGGCCTCCAGGTCCATGACCTCTCCATGTGCTCCAGGAATCCAATTCTACTCCCAGGATCTTCCAACACAGGCCACCCAGTCCAAAGCCTTACCATGTGCTCTTCAGGAAGGTAGTACACCTTCCAACACATTGGCCTTCCAGGACTTTACACACGGACCAATCAGGACCATACCCTCTCTCCCATGTTACCCATCCTGGTCACATTATATCACCATAGCTACCCCCATAGGTGGGCGGTGTATGTGTGGTTAGTCAGTCCTGCCCAGCTCTCCAGCTAACCCTGTAAGCCTCCCTAGTAAACTAAAAAAAACTCTTGTGGAACTACAAGTCCCAGAACAACATTACTTGGCTTACAGCGCAGAGGACTTCTGTGACACATACCGGCCAATCACAACAATGCCTGCCGGGCACTGTTTTACCATCACAATTACGCCTCCATGCATATCTTGAGGAGCACATAGAGCGCCCTCTAGCTGCAGCATGTGTCACTGCATCACATAGAATATCAAAAATAAAATCCAGAAAAACATATTGTATAAATTTTTTTAATTTATTTACATTTTGCAGTGAGAAATAAGTATTTGACCCCCTACCAACCATTACAAGTTCTGGCTCCTACAGACCAGTTAGGCGCTCCTAATCAACTTGTTACCTGCATTAAAGACAGCTGCCTGACATAGTCACCTTTATAAAAGACTCCTGTCCACAGACTCAATTAATCACTCAGACTCTAACCTCTACAACATGGGCAAGACCAAAGAGCTTTACAACGATGTCAAGGACAAGATTAAAGACCTGCACAAAGCTGGAATGGGCTACAAAACCATAAGTAAGACGCTGGGCGAAAAGGAGACAACTGTTGATGGAATAGTAAGAAAATGGAAGAAATACAAAATGACTGTCAATAGACATCGATCTGGAGCATCATGCAAAATCTCACCTTGTGGGGTATCCTTGATCATGAGGAAGGTGAGAGATCAGCTTAAAACTACACGGGGGGAACTTGTTAATGATCTCAAGGCAGCTGGGACCACAGTCACCAAGAAAACCATTGGTAACACGTTACGCCGTTAAGGTTTAAAATTCTACAGAACCCCGCAAGGTCCCCCTGCTCAAGAAGGCACATGTGCAGGCCTGTCTGAATTTTGCCAATGAACACCTGGATGATTCTATGATTGACTGGGAGAAGGTGCTGTGGTCAGATGAGACAAAAATTGAGCTTTTTGGCATTAACTCAACTCGCCGTGTTTGGAGGAAGAGAAATGCCTCCTACGACACAAACAACACCGTCTTGTTTGTCAGAGGGATCAATTACTTATTTCTTACTGCAAAATGCAAATAAATGTATATCATCTATACAATGTGACTTTCTGGATTTTATTTTTGATATTCTATCTCGCAATGTTAAAATTAACCTACCCTTAAAATTATAGACTGTTCATGTCTTTGTCAGTGGGCAAACTTACAAAATCAGCAAGGGATCAAATACTTATTTCCCCCACTGTATGTACATGGAAGTGCTCGGGAGGTCACACAGAAGGAGAGGGTGAACCCGAGGGGACTTGCCACCTCCTTACACCCGCAAGGTCATCCCTGCTCAAGAAGGCACATGTGCAGGCCCGCCTGAAGTTTTCCAATGAACATCTGGATGATTCTGTGAGTGATTGGGAGATGGTGCTGTGGTCAAATGAGACAAAAATTGAGCTCTTTGGCATTAACTCAACTCAATGTGTTTGGAGAAAGAAAAATGCTGCCTATGACACAAAGAACACAGTCCTCACTATCAAGCATGGAGATGAAAACATTATGTTTTGGGGGTGTTTCTCTGCTAAGGGCACAGGACTACTTCACCACATCAATGAGAGAATGTATGGAGCCATGTACCGTAAAATACTGAGTGATAACCTCCTTCCCTCCGCCAGGACATTAAAAATGCGTCATGGCTGGGTCTTCCAGCAAGATAATGACCCAAAACATACAACTAAGGTAACAAAGGAGTGGCTCAAAAAGAAGCACATTAAGGTCATGGAGTGGCCTAGCCAGTCTCCAGACCTTAATCCCATAGAAAACTTATGGAGGGAGTTGAAGCTCCGAGTTGCCAAACGACAGCCTCAAAATCTTAATGATTTAGAGATGATCTGCAAAGAGGAGGGAACCAAAATTCCTCCTGACATATGCGCAAACCTCATCATCAACTACAAAAAATGTCTGACTGCTGTACTTGCCAACAAGGGTTTTGCCACCAAGTATTAAGTCTTGTTTGCCAGAGGGTGAAATACTTATTTCCCACTGCAAAATGCAAATACATTTATATAATTTATACAATGTGATTTTTTGGATTTTATTTTTGATATTCTATCTATCAATATAAAATTTACCTACCCTTAAAATTATAAACTGTTCATGTCTTTGTCAATGGGCAAACTTACAAAATTAGCAGGGGATCAAATAATTATTCCCTTCACTGTATAACTCTCAAGGAATTTATCTAGAGGAGTAGTGAGCATCTTGAACCCACAGATGCTTCACGGAATTTTGAAACATTGGACTTTGAAAATGAAAAATGACTTTTTGTCCCCAGAAATGTTGTTTTATCCTCAAATTTTTCATTTTCACAAAGGTAACAGGAAAAAATGTCACACAATGTCTCCTGGATTACGGCTATTCCCTATATGACATGAAAAACTACTTTTTAGGCACAGTGCAAAACTCACAAGGGAAGGAGCACCGTATCGGAGTGGAGATGCAGTGAGCATATTCACACCACATGTGTTTCACTAAATTTTATACCATTGAGTGGTGAAATAAAAGAAATACATTTTTACCACTATAAAGTTGTTTTAGCCCCAGATTTTACATTTTCACAAGAGAAAATAGGTAAAACTTACTACAATAATTTGTTACACAATTTCATGTGAATGAGGCAATACCCGATTTGTGGCTGTACAATACTGTTTTGACACTAGGCAGGACTTGTGAGTAGAGTTGAGCGAAACAGGTCGGTCAGATTCATAAGTCGCCGACTTTTGCCAAAGTCGGGTTTCGCAGACCAAAACCCGACCATAGCGTGAGGTCGGCCATTCGGTCGGCAAAACGAGCGCCAAAGTCGGATTTCCCAGAATGCTTGCAGGTGCCTTTTTTTCAGCCAATGAGCAAGGACGTACACTGTGGGCAACGAGATGACATGTGCAGCGTCCACCAACATCATAGAGAAGGGCGTTGCAGTGATTGGCTTGCTTTGGGGGGCGTCATAGTGTCTATAAACGTCCTGACCGCTGACCTCCATTTTACTTCTACGGATCTTAACAGTAGAGAGAGGTTGCTGTTTATCAGTAGGGAGAGAGTTAGGGCTGGAAAGAGAAGTTCTTATGTGCTTGTGCTGATAGCAATTGTGCTGTACAGTTAGTGTGCAGTGACAGGGGAGGATTTTCTTGTGTGCAGCAGCGCTGGTTATTAGGCTGCCTGATAGCTGTATTGCTGTGTGTACACTGCTGTGCTGACTGCTTTTTACACAGCACTAATACTTTTATTCTTTTTTTCTGCACAGTTAACGAGCGTTCATTTTTTCCTACTCCATATAGAGCTGTACGCTCCTCACACACTACCGTGTACCGACTGGTATCACGGACAAATACATGCTGACTATCTGTGTGTGACTCCGGAAATAAATACGGAGATGATGCCCTTCCGTTTGGTTGAAAGCACAGCGTTCTGAGATCTCATGGCCTACGCTGTCACATGCTATGACCTACCCAGTCGGCACTTCTTTGCTAGAAAAGCCATCCCTGCCCTCCACCTGCATGTGAAAAACCGCATTGTCCAGGCACTCAAACAATCAGTGAGTGGAAAGTTGCACCTCACAACAGATGCATGGGCCAGTAGGCATGGCCAGGGCCGTTACGTGTGCATCACTGCGCACTGGGTTATTGTGGTGGATGCAGGGTCCACAGGGGACAGCGGCGGTGGGACAGTGCTGCCCAGCCCACGGTATAGGCAACGGTTGGCTGTAGGCGTTCGACCCTCCTCCTCCTCCAGAAGTGAAAGCTCATCGACAGAGCGCAGTCACATGAGCATTCCATCCGCAGCTGCCAGTGTTGCACACAAGGTGTCCCACTATCGAACAGATAGTGGTAAGCGTCAGCAGGCTGTTTTAAAGACAATGTCTTTGGGCAACAACAGACACACCGGAGAGGTACTGACCGACTACTTGCAGCGAGAGTCATGGCTGGGCAGTCTTGAGCCAGGCAAGGTAGTCAGTGATATCGGCCGCAATTTTGTGGCGGCCATAGCCCTGGCAAAACTCAGACACATACCTTGCCTGGCTCACACCTTGAACCTGGTGGTGCAGTGCTTCATAAATAATTATCCGGAGTTACCAGCCATGCTCCATAAGGTGCGAAGACTGTGCTCGCACATCCGTCGCTCGCCCGTAGACTTCAGTCGTATGCAGAGGCTGCAGCGATCGCTACACCTCCCCAAGCACCGCCTAATCATAGACGTTGCAACAAGGTGGAACTCCACCATACACATGGTTGAGAGGCTGTGCGAACAGAGGTAGGCTGTAATGCATTTGTGGGAGGATACACAGGCAGGCAGTTTGAGGGCAGACATCGAGTTGTCGGGTGTGCAGTGGTCAAAGCTGAAAGACCTCTGTAAAGTCCTTCAGTGTTTTGAGGAATGCACACGGCTGGTAAGCGCAGACGACGCCATCATACGCATGAGCATCCCACTTATGCGTCTGCTCATGCAAACATTGACGCACATTAAGGATCAGGCGTCTGCAGCGGAGGAGGAGGAGGGAAGCCTTGATGACAGTCAGGCATTGTCTGCTCAAGGAACTGTCCTGGACGAGGTGGAGGAAGAAGAGGAGGAGGATGAGGGTGATGATTATTTTGGGGAGGAGGATGCTTCTCGGGGCAAGAGAAAATGTTGGATTGCCAGGGTCAGGTACAGGGTTTGTGCGTGACTGGAGGGATGTGGATTTGGCAGAAAGTGCTCCTCCATCCACCACTGCCAGTGCATTATTGACACCTGGAACATTGGCCCACATGTGTGATTTTCTCTTGCGGATCCTAAAAAGGGACCCCTGCATTGCCAAAATTATGAAGGATGACGACTACTGGTTGGCCAGCATCCTCGATCCACGCTATAAAGGCAAATTACAGAACATCATGCCACTGGAGAACCTAGAGCTAATATTGTTGAACAAGCAAGCAACTCTGGTAAACCGTTTGTTAGAGACATTCCCAGCACACAGCAGCGGTGCAAGTTCTACCACGAGCCATACAGGGCAACATGGAAGAGGTGTTTGTGGTGCACACAGCCGAAGTGGCGTTGGAGACAGGGGTTTCATGACCATGTTGTGGACTGATTTCTCGAGTAACGCTCACACTAATGGTAATACTGAATCGATTGCAACAGACAGGAGACAGCAGTTGTCAACTATGGTTCAAAATTACATCTCCTCCCCTATCGATGTTCTCCCTCACAGTTCATTCCCCTTTGACTACTGGGCCTGTAAACTGGACACCTGGCCTGAATTGGCACAATATGCCTTACAGGAGCTCGCTTGCCCTGCTGGTAGTGTGCTATCAGAAAGAGTCATTAGTGCTGCTGGATCAATCCTGACAGAAAGAAGGACCCGGCTGTCGACCCAAAATGTAGGTGATCTCAGCTTCATTAAAATGAACCATGCCTGGGTTTCAAAGGATTTTGTACCACCTTCCCCTGATGACACATAGGTTGCCAGCAAAAAGGCTCGCTCTTCCTCCGACTTCTCCAATTCCTCCATTTGCAGCTACTGAACATCCAGCCTATACCTCAACATATGCCAGTTTTTCCACCTCCCTAATTGGGCTGTACCCCCCCCCACAGGGCCGGTGTCAGCACCTGGCGCACCCGGGCAAGTGCCGGGGTCCTGAGCAGGTGGGGGGGCCCACTCGCTGTCAGAGACACCGGCGTACTATGAGGGGCCCTGTGCCAGTGCCGGCTACAACAAGTAGGCCCCCCTGCTTGCTCAGGGCCCCAGCACTTGCAATACTTACCTCTCCCTGCTACACCGCTGTGACGTCTTCCGCGTTTTCTGACAGTGACATTCAGGTCAGAGAGCGCAATGACATCATGTCTGTGCGCCCTCTGCCTTAACAGTCACAGTGCAGAGAGCTGGAAGATGGCGACGCTGAAGAGTCCAGAGTAGAGCAGTACCCAGCGAGGAGAGGTATTTCATTTCTTTTAATGTTTGGAGCAATATAAGGGAGCATTATACACTGGAGAATTATATATGGGGCCCATCATACACTTGAGCATCATAGATAGGGCCCATTATACACTGGAGCATTAAATATGGGGCCCATCATACACTGGAACATTTTAAATGGGGCCCATCATACACTGGAGCATCATATATAGGGCCCATTATACACTGGAGCATCATATATGGGGCCCACTATACACTGGAACATCATATATGGGGCCCATTATATACTGGAGCATCATATGGGGCCCAATATATATGGAGCATTATATAGGCCCATTATACACTGGAGAATCATCCATGGGGCACATCATATACTGGAGCATCATATGGGGCCCATTATATATGGCGCATCATATGGGGCACATTATATATGGAGCATCACATGTAGTCGTCCATTATATATGGAGCATTATATATGGGGACCATTATATTTGGAGCATTATATGGGGCTCATCATACACTGGAGCATCATATATGGGGCCCATCATATACTAGAGTATCATATGGGGTTCATTATTTATGGGGCATCATATAGGGCCCTTTATATGGAGCATCATATGGAGCACATATGGGGCCTATTCTGTATGGTGCATTATATGGAGCCCATTCTGTATGGAGCAATATATGGGGCCCATGATATACTGTATGGAGCTTTTATATGTGACTCATTATACTGTATGGAGCAATATGTGGGGCTCATTATACTCTATGGGGACCGTCCTATACTGTATGGCACATTATATGGGGACAATCATATACTGGAGCATTATGTGGAGCTCATCATATACTGTATGGAACATTATATGGGACCAATTATGTATGGAGCAATATATGGGGCTCATTATTCTGTATGGAGCAATATATGTGACTCATTATACTGCATGAAGCATAATATTGGGCCCATTATTCTGTATGGAGCATCATATATGGGACTCATTATTCTGTATGGAGCAATATATGGGGCTCATTATTCTGTATAGAGCAATATATGGGGCTCATTATTCTGTATGGGGCACTATGTGAAGCCCATAATACTGTATGGAGGACTATACTGTCCGGCTATTGAGCTATTGTAGAATTTACAATACATATCACTCATGTAATATAAGAAGTGAAGTATTTGGCATACCATACTATACCTATATTTCTCTACCGTATTGGAACATCATGAATTGTGGTATGTGTTAAAGGGGCCCACTGAGACTCTTTCGCCCGGGGCCCACGAAAACCTGGAGCCAGCCCTGCAACTTTAGCCAAATAACCACCAGTTTTCAATGTGTTACTATTATTAGAAAGTAAATTAAGGTTGACAAGCTTAACTAATAAGAATTGATGTAGTTGGCATTGAAATGGGCACTGTAGGTGTGTTTACTGTCCTCCACTCACTGCCGACTTTTATTCCCCATTGACTTGCATTGGGGTCGGGTTGGGTTTCAGTCGGAACTCTGACTTTTGCCGATAGTCGGCCGATTTCGTTCGATTCGACTTTTGATAAAGTTGGGTGGTTCGAAACCCAACTCGACCCTCCCGGAGGCAAAGTCGCTCATCTCTACTTGTGAGTGTTAGAATCTATTTAGTTTGACCATCCGCCATCTTGTTGTGGTTTCTGGCTGGTCTTTTCCCCTGGTGCTGGGCTTCTCATTGGTCAGGTGATTGTATCACCCTTTATTACCCTGCACCTGCCTCCCAGTCATTGCTGAACATCAGTGTTAATCCGCTTGAGTTCTGGCTAGGAGCTTTGATAGCTTTGTGCAGTTCTGGGAACTCTAGTTCTGCTTGCTTAGTATTTTTGGTTTTTCCCTTTGTTTCTGCAGCTTCCTCTATTTCCCTGCTAGGAGGTCACCTGTTTTTGTTCCCAGTCCCTAGGTCTTTCAGGGATTCCCTTCCCGGCGTATGCTGGATAGTGATTGGTGCTTTGAGAACACCTTCACTATTTAATGCCGTCCTATACATTGTTGTGATATGCTTGATAAAGACCTAATGCAGGTCGAAACGTTGCTGGATATGGTGAAATAAACTTTTTCTATTTTAATACACCCGGATGGAGCACTGTTCCTTTATGTTTTCGGTTGCTGGATGTCTCCAAGAAGGTTCCTTGGTTGGAGCGAGCGCCCCAATGCAGTGAGTGCTGTCAGCATCTTTTTTGCACTATTCCATTGTAGCGATTGAGTCTAGTCCTAGTGCAGGGTCAGCTTCTCCCCCCCCCTTCTATTCCTGAGTTGCAGACCAGTAACAGTATGTCCAGCCAGCACATATAAAAAGTCCTTCAATATGAACAGCGTCCAAGAACTTACTCAACACTTGCAAGGGTTAACTTTGAAGGTAGCCAGCCTGCAACAGCACGTGAGTAATTGTCTTGGAGTACGCCGTCAAGAGCCTAAGGTAGGACTACCTGAGTTTTTTTCTGGTAAACAGCAGGAATTTTTTACGTTTAAAATGCATGTTTACTATATTTTCGGTTTAGACCTGGATCCTCAGGGAGTGAATCACAGCGTGTGGGGATTATTATGTCTTTGTTGTAAAGTGATCCCCAAATCTGGGCATTTTCGTTACCACCTAATGATCCTTGTTTGACGTCAGTAGAAGCATTTTTTACTGCTATGGGGTTGTTATATGATGATCCGGATCGAGTTACCACAGCTGAGGCAGAGCTTAGACGGCTTAAACAGGGTTCTGGTCATGCTGAGAGGTATTGCACCCAGTTCAGACATGGTCCGCAGAGGTCAGGTGGAATGACCCAGCGCTCAAGAGTTAGTTTTTAGCAGGTTTGAGTGAAAGGGTTAAATATTTGCTCATTGCTTATCCTGCACCTGATACTTTGGAATCTGCTATGCAGTTAGCTATCCGTGTGGATAGAAGATTGAGAGACAGGCAGAATAATGAGAAGCCACTTATAATGCTGGACCCAGTCTCTCAGGATAGCCCCGTCAACAGCAGGGAGCCGGTGCAACTTGGGGCGATGTCCTCTCGTTCCCAGGAGAGGGAGAGGAGGTTCTCTGAGGGGCTATGCTTGTATTGTGGTAAGGCTGACCATTTTATTGAGCAATGCGAGGTTCGCATAAAGAAAAGAAAAAAAAGGTCAGTAGGAGCAACACTCCCGTTCATATTGCATTTTTATGGTCCGCAGAAGTTTTTTTTCTGGTAATTCCACCTATTGTGGTCATTCCATTGATTTTCAGGTTATGGTGGATTGTGGTTCTGCACTGAATTTGATTGATCAACAATTTCTAGACAAATATAAATTTGATTCTAAACCATTGTCATCTCCTTTTTCGGTTGTGGTGATTGATAACATTCCCCTGGAGCATGGGTGCGTGTCTCGAAAGGTCACAGAGTTCCCACTTATTGTCATTATGGAACATCAGGAGTGCACTGACTTGTTTGTACTGGATAAATTGCCTGTTCCAGTCATCCTGGGTTTACCCTGGTTAAAGATGCACAATCCTTTGCTGGACTGGTCGTCTGGTATTATAAGGTCCTGGGGTCAGGAGTGTTATGGTAAATGTTGTAATGTTCACATTGCTGCTGTTGTGAAGAAAGAGCTACCTGAAGCCATTCAGGATTTCTGGAAGGTATTTTCAGAAGTTGAGTCGCAAGCTCTACCACTCCATAGAGATTACGATTGATCTATTGAGTTCGTCCCAGGTGCTACACTTCCTAAGAGTCGTTTATTTAATCTGACGATTCCCAAGAGGGAGGCCTTAAAGGAATACCTACAGACTAGTTTGGCTGCAGGTCATATAAGACCCTATATGTCTCCTGTGGCTGTAGGATTTTTTTTTGTTAAAAAGAAGGATGGAGGGCCTTAGACAGTGTCTGGATTTTCGGGAGATTAATAAGATCACTGTGTGCAATCCTTACCCATTGCCGCTAATTCCTGATTTCTTTAACCAACTAACCGGAGCTATGTGGTTCTCTAAAATTGACCTTCGTGGGGCATATAATTTGCTGCGGCTAAAGGAGGGCAATGAATGGAAGACAGCCTTTAATACACCGGAGGGTCATTTTGAGTGTCTAGTGATGCCTTTTGGCCTTACTAATGCGCCTGCATTTTTTCAAAATTTCATTAATGACATTCTGAGGCCGTTGATCGGTAGGAGTGTTATTGTTTATTTGGACGATATTTTGATCTATTCACCTGATCTGGAGTCGCATTGGCAGAGTCCGCGAAGTTCTACAGATTTTGAGTGAAAACAACCTCTTTACTAAATTGGAGAAGTGCTTGTTTGCGGTACAGAAATTGAGTTTTTTGGGGTACTTGGTCTCCAGTGATGGGTTTGAGATGGACCCGGTGAAGATTCAGGCAGTACTGGATTGTTTAAAGTCTGTCCAAAGATATTAAGGGTTTGCCAATTATTATAGAAAATTCATAAAGAATTTTTCTGCTATCGCTAAACCCATAACTGATCTCACCAAGAAGGGTTATAATACTGTCCAATGGTCCACTGAGGCAGTTGAGGCTTCTGAGCATCTCAAGGAGAGGTTTAGCTCTGCTCCTGTTTTGATCCAGACAGATGAGACCAAGCCTTTTCTGGTAGAGGTTGATGCCTCATCAGTAGGGGTGGGGGCAGTTCTGTCCCAGGAGGGAGAGAATGGGGTGCATCCCTGTGTTTTCTTTTCTAAAAATTTTTCGGAGACTGAGATCATCATATGATGCTGGGAACCGAGAGTTACTGGCTATTAAGCTCGCGTTTGAGCATTGGCGACATTTTTTGGAGGGGGCTAGACATCCGATACAGATTTTTACTGATCATAAAAATCGGATTTATCTAGATACTGCTAAATGTTTGAATGCCCGTCAAGCCAGGTGGGAACTGTTTTTTGCCCGGTTACATTTCTCCGTAACATATATCCCTGGCACAAAGAATGTTAAAGCGAATGCTATGTCTCGTAGTTTCTCTCCAGAAGTTAGTACTGAGAAGGATGAATGTATTTTGAAGAGAGGGGTGGTGGTGGCAGCATTGGGTTCTGAGTTGGAGAATAGCATCCTAGAAGCCAGAATTCTGCACCAACAAACACTCCGTATGGTAAATTATTTGTGCCCAAAGCCTTGAGGAGAGCTTTGTTTGATGAATGTCATGAGTCTCGGTTGGCGGGTCATCCAGGGATTTTGGAAACTAGAAAGTCAATCGGCCGAAGTTTCTGGTGACCAGGGTGTCATAGAGAAATCATCAAGTGGGTGCGTCAGTGTACGGTGTGCCCTTTGGAGGTTCCTAGCTCGCTATGGACACATCTTGCTATAGATTTTATCACCAATCTGCCGGTTTCTGAGGGTTTTTCTGTCATCTGGGTTGTTGTGGACCGGTTTAGTAAGATGTGTCATCTGGTCCCGTTCAATAAATTGCCTTGCGTCAAGACTCTAGCCAAGGCATTTGTGAAATAGATTGTCATGCTCCATGGTGTTCCCACGGACATTGTTTCCAACAGAGGACCACAGTTTGTGGCTCGCTTCTGGCATGCTTTTTGTGACAGATTAAAGGTTCATTTGTCATTTTCGTCAGGTTATCATCCGGAGTCCAATGGACAGAACGAAAGGAAGAACCAGGACATTGAGCAGTTTTTGAGATGTTTTGTAGCAGACAATCAGGAGATGTGATCTGAATATTTACCACTAGCCGAGATTACTCTTAATAATCATACGTCTGCCTCGGCTGGGTGTTCTCCTTTTTTTGCTGTACAGGGAGACATCCATCTTTCGGTCCATTTTCAAAGTTTGGGGCGGCTGTGCCTGAGGAGGAGAGTTTTTTCTGGAAGTTTGGAAAGGGTTTGGACCAATGTACGCCATAATCTGAAAGAGGTGAATAGGAGCTCTAAGAAATACTTTGACAGGAAAAGAAGGGAGGCGTTGTTCGCAGTTGGGGACATGGTCTGGTTGTCCTCTAGGAATCTGTGTTTGAAGATCCCTTCTAAAAAAAACTGGGATCTAAATTTGTAGGACCCTTCAAAGTGGTTCAGGTAGTCAACTCTGCAGCTGAGAGATTAGACATACCCTCGTCCTGGAGAATTAATTCAGTCTTTCATGTATCTTTACTGAAGAAAGTTGACATGCCTGATAGGGAGGCGATGCCGACTGTTCCTCTAATTGATGAGGATGACAAGTTTGAGATTTCTCGCATATTGGATTCCAGGTGGTACAGAGGAAGGATGCAGTATCTCGTGTCCTGGAAGGGTTTCGGTCCCGAGGATAATTCCTGGGTGAAAGCTGAGGATGTCTCGGCCTCAAGGCTGATTAAGGCTTTTCACAGGAGATTTCAGAATAAGGCTCGGCCAAGAGGATCCGGAGGATCCTCGTAAAAGGGGAGGTACTGTTAGAATATATATAGTTTGACCATCAGCCATCTTGTTGTGGTTTCTGGCTGCTAGTCTTTTTCCCCTGGTGCTGGGCTTGTCGTTGGTCAGGTGATTGTATCACCCTTTATTACCCTGCACCTGCCTCCCAGTCCTTGCTGGACATCAGTGTTAATCCACTTGAGTTCTGGCTAGGAGCTTTGATAGCTTTGTGCAGTTCTGGGAACTCTAGTTCTGCTTGCTTAGTCTTTTTGTTTTTTCCTTTTGTTTCTGCAGCTTCCTCTATTTCCCTGCTAGGAGGTCACCTGTTTTTGTACCCAGTCCCTAGGTCTTTCAGGGATTCCCTTCCCACCATCTTTAGGTCTTCGCTTGAGTCTAAACTAGGATCGTCGGTGGGTCTATTTGTAAGGAATAGGTCGCCCGCTACATCGTAGGGTTTGAGTCTAGTCCTAGTGCAGGGTCAGCTTCTCCCCCCGCTCTATTCCTGAATTGCAGACCCGTAACAGTGAGGGAGAGTGCTATTTGACTCTCGGAGAACACATTTTCGTAGAATAATTTGCAGACTCTATACACAGAGCCCCTGAGAGCCAGAAGAGCAGAATCCTTCCATCGCATGACCCCAATTTGGAAATTATACCCTTCTGGGAATTTGTCTGCAGGTGTCGTGATGATTTTGATCGTAATGGATGTTGCTAAGTGAAAATGCAAATATGCTATTGTAGTGCCCAGTACATTATGACCCGCTCTTGTTTCTAAAGATATGCATCCCATAAATTAAGCAGGCTTTCCTCGCTACAGTAATTCCAAACATATGGACGCTGTGATTTAGGCACATTGTGGAGCTCAGGAGGAAAGGGCATTTGGATTTGGGAGCACAGATTTCATTCAATTGTTTGTGTGAGAGCCACGGAACTTTTCTAAAGCGTTTGTGCTACCAGTAATGTGGAAGCCCCCTATATTTCTGTTAACAGATGATGAACCTAAGTGAGGACTTGTTTTTTGTGGGTTGAGTAGAAGCTTTTATTGGTGGCATTTTGGGTACAGAAGATTTGGGTTCAGTTCACATTTATCCGGTGTCTTACACGGAGTACTTACATTGGGGTTTCCAGGCAAATCTACAAAGTATGTGACTCTGATGAAACCCCCGAGGGATCTATTCACTAATGAGGCAGCAGAGTTACTAGAGACTCTGTGTGGCTTCTATTCAGCAGTATCCGTCTTTTAATAGGTACACAAAACTGTGGCTGACCTTGCTTTTACGCACACCTAAAAAGACAGTCACGGCCAGACCATAGTCTAGACGGCATCCACAGTGCCTCCATCTGCCTCATTTTAACGAAGCAGCTATTAAACCCGTTCTACGTCCGGGTGGCAAGCATTTTTACTGGTACATTTTTTAATTTTATTTAAGAGGCTGTCCACTGTAGTGAGCAGATCGATTTACATTTTGGAAATAAGGCTTTCTTCAATTACCTTGCGTTTCCAAATATGTCTGTGTGCGGCACTATATGTCTGTGAGCGGTATGCACACGAGCTAACTCCGGCGTCACAGGCTTTGGACAGAAGGACATATCCTCCATTATATTATAGATCTTTTGGATTCTGTCTGAATCACGTATTTTAGAGATTTACACGGAAACCCCTGTGTAAGTGCTCAGGGTAGAGTGCAGGATAAATGTGCGCAGAGCCTTACTGCGATCTTTGAGACAGAATGAACAAAGCAACAGCAGGTCAAGAATTTATTTTTTAAGTCGTTCATCATGCAGTATAAATGAATAGATGATTTTATTATTTGGGTCGGTGCGATTACAGCGATACCAGATTTACAGTGGGGAAAAAAAGTATTTAGTCAGCCACCAATTGTGCAAGTTCTCCCACTTAAAAAGATGAGAGAAGGCTGTAATTGACATCATAGTTAGACCACTATGAGAGTCAAAATGAGAAAACAAATCCAGAAAATCACCTTGTCTGATTCGGCAAGATTTTGCAAATTATGGTGGAAAATAAGTATTTGGTCATTAACAAAAGTTCATCTCAATATTTTGTTATACATCATTTGTTGGCAATGACAGAGGTCAAACGTTTTCTGTAAGTCTTCACAAGGTTGCCACACACTGTTGGTGGTATGTTGTCCCATTCCTCCATGCATATATCCACTAGAGCAGTGATGTTTAGGGCCTGTCATTGGCAACACAGACTTTCAAATCCCTCCAAAGGTTTTCTATGGGGTTGAGATCTGGAGGACCTTCATATGCTTCTTACGAAGCCACTCCTTCTTCGTTGCCCTGGTGGTGTGCTTGGGATCATTATCATGCTGAAAGACCCATCCAAATTTCGTCTTCAATTCCCTTGCTGATGAAAGGAGGTTTGCACTCAAAATCTCATGATACATGGCCCCATTCATTCTTTCATGTACACGGATCAGTCGTCCTGGTCCCTTTGCAGAGAAACAGCCCCAAAGCATAATGTTGCCACCCTCATGCTTCACAGTAGGTATGGTGTTTTTTGGATGCAACTCAGCATTCTGTCTCCTCCAAACACGATGAGTTTTGTTTCTATCAAACAGTTCTACTTTGTTTCATCAGACCATATGACATTCTCCCAATACTCTTCTAGATAATCCAAATGCTCTCTAGCAAACTTCAGACTGGCCGCCCAGACACGTACTGGCTTAAGTAAGGGTACACGTCTGGCACTGCAGGATCTGAGGCCCTGGCGGCGTAGTGTGTTACTGATGGTAGCCTTTGTTACGGTGGTCCCAGCTCTATGCAGGTCATTCACTAGGTCCCCTCGTGTGGTTCTGGGATTTTTGCTCACCGTTCTTGTGATCATTTTAACCCCACGGGGTGAGATCTTGTGTGGAGCCCCAGATCGAGGGAGATTCAGTCTTCCCAGCCTGGTGCAGGGCTACAATTTTGTTTCTGGTGTCCTTCGACAGCCCTATGGTCCTGACCATAGTGGAGTTTGAAGTGTGACTGTTTGAGGTTGTGGACAGGTGTCTTTTATACTGCTAACAAGTTCAAACAGGTGTCATTACTACAGGTAGTGAGTGGAGGACAGAGGAGCCTCTTAAAGAAGAAGTTACAGGTCTGTGAGAGCCAGAAATCTTGCATGTTTTTAGGTGACCAAATACTGATTTTCAACCATAATTTGCAAAATCTTGAAAAATCAGACAAGGTGATTTTCTGGATTTGCTTTCTCATTTTGACTCTCATAGTTGAGGTCTACCTATGATGTCAATTACAGGCCTCTCTCATCTTTTTAAGTGGAAGAACTTGCAGAATTGGTGGCTGACTATACAGTGGTGTCACCCCTGCAATTCTGTCAGATAATACTCAGTTTCTTCTTGAAAATTATTGCAATCACAAATTATTTGCTATTTTTATCTTCATTTAATTTGCTTGCAAGGAAAAAACACAAAGGAGAATAAATCAAAAATCAAATCCTTGATCATTTCACACAAAACTCCAAAAATAGGCCAGACAAAAGTATTGGCACCCTCAGCCTAATACTTGGTTGCACAACCTTTAGCCAAAATAACTGCAAACAACCGCTTCCGGTAACCATCAATGAGTTTCTTACAATGCTCTGCTGGAATTGTAGACCATTCTTCTTTGGCAAACTGCTCCAGGTCCCTGATATTTGAAGGGTGCCTTCTCTAAACTGCCATTTTGAGATCTCTCCACAGGTGTTCTATGGGATTCAGTTCTGGACTCATTGCTGGCCTCCTTAGAAGTCTCCAGTGCTTTCTCTCAAACCATTTTATGTGCTTTTGGAAGCGTGTTTTGGGTCATTGTCCTACTGGAAGACCCATGACCTCTGAGGGAGATCCAGCTTTCTCACACTGAGCCCTACATTATGCTGCAAAATTTGTTGGTAGTCTTCAGACTTCATAATGCCATGCACACGGTCAAGCAGTCCAGTGCCAGAGGCAGCAAAGCAACCCCAAAACATCAGGGAACCTCCGCCATGTTTGACTGTAGGGACCGTGTTCTTTTCTTTGAATGCCTCTTTTTTATTCCTGTACACCCTATGTAGATGTTTTTTCCCAAAAAGCTCGACTTTTGTCTCATCTGACCAGAGAACATTCTTCCAAAACGTTTTAGGCTTTCTCAGGTAAGTTTTGGCAAACTCCAGCCTGGCTTTTTTATGTCTCGGGGTAAGAAGTAGGGTCTTCCTGGGTATCCTACCATACAGTCCCTTTTCATTCAGACACGGACGGATAGTACGGGTTGACACTGTTGCACACTCGGACTGCAGGGCAGCTTGAACTTGTTTGGATGTTAGTCGAGATTCTTTATCCACCATCCACACAATCTTGAAATCTCTTGTCAATTTTTCTTTTCCATCCACATCTAGGGAGGTTAGCCACAGTGCCATGGGCTTTAAACTTCTTGATGACACTGCACACGGAAGACACAGGAACATTCAGGTCTTTGGAGATGGACTTGTAGCCTTGAGATTGCTCAAGCTTCCTCACAATTTGGTTTCTCAAGTTCTCAGACAGTTCTTTGGTCTTCTTTCTTTTCTCCATGGTCAATGTGGTACACACAAGGACACAGGACAGAGGTTGAGTCAACTTTAATCCATGTTAACTGGCTGCAAGTGTGATTTAGTTATTGCCAACACCTGTTAGGTGCCACAGGTAAGTTACAGGTGCTGGTGATTACACGAATTAGAGAAGCATTACATGATTTTTCAAACAGTGCCAATACTTTTGTCCACCCCCTTTTTTAGGTTTGGTGTGGAATTATATACAATTTGGCTTTAGGTAAATTCTTTTTGTTTTTTAATTGAAGACAAATTAAATGAAGATAATAATACCGAAGAATTTCTGTTTGCAATCATTTTCAGGAAGAAACTGAGTATTATCTGACAGAATTGCAGGGGTGCCAATACTTTTGGCCACCACTGTATACATTACTGTATATTTTTTTTATGTTTGGCTGCTGTCACACACTAAAAGACACTTTTATTTTTACAAAAACAAGTTTTTACATCGCCATATTTTGAGAGCTATCATTTTTCCATTTTTCTAACAGAGTCATGTGAGGGCATGTTTTTTTGTGGGATGAGTTGATGTTTTTATTGGTGCCATTTTTGGGCAAATAACATTTTTTGTTTTCTATTCCAATTTTTGGGAGGCAGAATGAATAAAAACCAGTACGATTACAGTGATACCACATTTATATATTTTTTTTTTATGTTTTGTCACTTATGTTTTGTCGCTACACAGTAAAACGAATTTTATTGAAAAAATATTGTTTTTGCATTGCTTTATTCTGAGATATATAACTTTTTCATTTTTAAACTCATGACGTTGTATGGCGGCTTGTTTTTTTGGGACAAGATGGTGTTTTCAGCTATACCATTTTTATTTTCATTGTTTTTTTTCATTGCATTTTATTCCACTTTTTTCCAGCAGTATGATGAAAAATCATAGTTTTTTGCCAAGTTTTTTTTTTTACAATGTGCACTGAAGGGGTTAACTAGTGTGACAGTTTTATAGATCGTGTCGTTCTGGACGCAGCGATACCAAACGTGGACTTTTTTTTGTTTATTTCTGTTCTTTATTTTGTTTTGTTATTTGTTTTTTTAATGCTTGTTTCAATCATCATTCTTACTCTTCCTAGTACATTAATTTGCATCCTAAAGTCAGTGGTATTTGGAATGAAACCACTGAGGCCAGTGATAGGCTGCAGTGGTCACAATGGGTACATGTGCTGTATTGTCATTAGCCAATGGAAAAAATGCACCAGTGAGGAATATTGGGTATTTGGCACTGGAATGAAGGAAGCAAAGGGGCGAATCAGAATTATTTAATTGCTTTTAGAGGTATTGTTGCCTGTGTGCAGCTCTTTTACTCTCTTGGACTTTATACCATTTTTATTCAACGATTACACTTAAAATAAATATGTTCTAGTAGTCACAGTGATATTCTTGATAGGCAATAAGAAAAGGTCACCTGACTAGCCACTGTAAGAGTCTGCTACACTGCTGATCACAGTGCAGCTAATGAATTATTATTATTATTTATTTCTATAGCACCATTGATTCCATGGTGCTGTACATGAGAAGGGGTTACATACAAATTACAGGTATCACTTACAGTAAACAAACTAACAATGACAGACTGATACAGAGGGGAGAGGACCCTGCCCTTTCGGGTTTCCATTCTACAGGATGGTGGGGAAGGAGACAGCAGGTTGGTGGGTTGCAGCAGTTCCGGTGTTGGTTGAGGCGATATCTCAGGTAATGGTGAGGAGGTAGCATGATCATTGCAGCCTGTAAGCTTTCCTGAAGAGGTGGGTTTTCAGGTTCCGTCTGAAGGATCCAACTATGGTTGAAAGTCGGACATGTTGGGGCAAAGAATTCCAGGGGATGGGGGATATTCGGGAGAAGTCTTGGAGGCGGTTGGGTGAGAAGCAAATAAGTGTGATGGAGAGAAGGAGGTCTTGGAAGGATGGGAGATTACGTGAGGGAAGATATCGGGAGATTAGTTCAGAGATATATGGAGGAGACAGGTCATAGATGGCTTTGTAGGTCAGTATTAGTAATTTGAACTGGATGCGCTGAGGGAATGGAAGCCAGTGAAGAGATTTGCAGAGGGGAGAAGTGGAGGCGTAGTGAGGAGAGAGATGAATTAGTCGGGCAGCAGAGTTAAGGATGGACTGGAGAGGTGCGAGGGTGTTAGCAGGGAGGCAAGAGAAAAGGATGTTGCAGTAGTCGAGGCGGGAGATGATGAGGGCGTGCACAATCATTTTAGTTTGAGTGTTTAGGAAAGGACGGATTCTGGAAATATTTTTGAGCTGAAGGCGACAGGAGGTAACGGTACAACGGCCAGAGCTGCCCACTATGCAAGGTGGTAAGTGGCCCAACAGTGACAAAAGCAGAGAAAGAGTGGTGTGATTCAATAACCACTTCACATTTACATAATATGTTGTGTTTCTGCCTTTAATGCGAGCTTAGAAGACATCATCTGCCTCTAAGAGTCACAGGTAGAGTGGAGCCTGCGCCTGTCAACTTGTTAAGAGCCTCTGTCAATCTGTAAAAGCGGCATTTAACATATGCTGGCAGGGGAACACATTATTAAACGCGCCCACGCCTGTGACATGATCGTGGGTCTCACATGGGTTGCTAAGACAGCGGGAGTCATGCTTTTCATTATGATTCTCCTGTGAAAGCCAGCCTTTAGCTGGCGTCTATAGGAGATTGTGATTTTCACTAGATCAGCATAACCCAGTTTCAAGTCCCCAAAGAGGACTATTAAAATACAGTAAAAAATTTTAAAAAAGTTTTAAAAATATGAAAAAAATAAACACATAAAAGTTCAAATCATCCCTCTTTTGCCCCATTAAAAATAAAACAATTGAAAAAATAAAAATACACATATTTGGTATCGCTGGGTTCATGAAAATCTGATCTATCAATATATAAAGTAAATTAATCTGATTGGTAAATGCCAGAATGAGAAATAAAAAAATATACAAGAATAATTTTTTTTTATGCCACAACATTGCAAAAAAATGCAATAAGATGCAATCAAAACATTGTATCTACACGCTGTAGAGGGCCGGTGTGTTATTTGTCTTAATACTCCAAACTGAACAGGTGAGTCTGTGTCTTGAGTAAATGAATGCTGTAATAAGTGGTGCATTTGTAAAATGTTCCATGTTAAAATAAAGGAATTTTACCTCTTTAAATTTTGGATGCGCAGCATCTTGTAGTAATTGCAATATCACTCCTTCACTGGTGGTTAGAAATGCTCCACTCTGCTTCATTCTGGAAAGCGCCACAAAGCGATCGACCTGACTAATGAAACGATAATCCTTGTAAATTACCACCCACAAAATAAACTGACATGGCATTTTATTTTATTTTAGACAAATTCCAAAGAAACAATATGCAAATTGCATCTGCAGAGAGAAAGAGGACTTGAGTGCCACCTATTAGAAGTAGCAATTGTGAAAAGTGAAGAAACAGTAAAAATTAAGCCTCCAATTCATTTAGTTGTTTTTGACATTTTCCTTGCAATGTTACACCTTAACAAGTCGCAACTAGTGATGAGCGAGCATGCTCGGTAATGCTCGGTGCTCGCCCCAGCACAGCAGGGCTCGCAATGCTCGGCTAGCAGCGAACATTTCCGGGATAGTTCGGGTCACCGCCCTGCATGTTTTGGCTCTCTTTAGAGCGCCAATCAACATGCAGGGATTGTCTGCCACACACTGTAATGCCGCAGCCATGTTGGTTGTAGCATTACAGTGATTTGCTGGCAGCACAGCATCAGGTCACCCTGCTCGGCACAGTCAGCTCCGGACTCAGGAAGTGTAGGGAGAGTTTCTGCTGAGATAGGGAGAGATTTGAAATGTTATTAGTTAGTGTGGTTATACCATTGTTGAATCCACATGTCCAGCTAAACCAACAGTCCTTCTAAGGCTGGTGTCACACCTGTGTGTGTGATGCGAGAAACTCGCATGAGTCTCTCGCATTAACACCCGCTGGCTCTCGGACCAGAGCGTGCGGCTACATGTATTTCTATGCAGCCGCACACTCCGGTCCGAGTGCCGGCGGCAGTGCCGGGTGTTAATGCGAGAGACTCGTGCGCGTTTCTCGCATCGCACACGCAAGTGTGACACCGGCTAAGGACTAATTACAGGGTATATACAGTACATATCAGTGCTAGGAATGCAGGCAGTGTATGTGGGTATATAGATATCAGTGCTAGGTAGGCAGGCATTGCATTGTATGTGGCATACTTTATTGCATACAGCAAGAGGGTCCATTCCATTACTGCCTGCTGATGCCTATTACAAATATTGATCATATATACATAGCCCCAGGTATCAGTGGCCAGGAATAATTTGTTTTTGCAGCTTAATCCTGATTATTTTATTTAGAAGCAATCCAGAGCACACGATTTTTTATTTTCTCCATTTGCTTGTTGGTATAGTACAGCGTTAAAATACAGCTATTTGAAACAGGGGTGTGGCCGTCACACTGATCTTGTCTGAGTGCGCAGAAAATTCTGCCATTTTTGTGGTAGTGTAACATTTTTTGGGACTGTCTTATACAAGTTCTTGACACCAGTTTGCTTAAAAAAATATATACCTACAGGGCAGATATTTTACACTATTTTGTCCGCCACACAGATCGACTATCATTGTGCTATAAATTGTGGCATTTCAGGGCCCAATTGAATTTTTTTTGTTGTGTGTTAACCTAGTTTTTGACACTATTTTGCTGCCCCCCCAAAAAAAGAAAACAGCCCAAATATTTTAAAGTGGGGTATCTGCGTCACAGGCATCACATATCATTGAGCTCAAAATAACAGTAATTAGACCTACCGGTAATTATATTTCCAGGAATCCATCTTGACAGCACCATGGACGACGTCCTTCTTATCCTCATTGGGACAGGAACCACGAGCGGTTAAAAGGACCCTCCACTTACCACCCTTCAGTGATCTTCCAAAGTACCACATATGGATAGATGCAAAAACAGAAATGTTATTAACAATTCTTATACGAATGTTACATCACATTAGTATGAAAATAACCTTGCAGTAGGGAGGGAATTAGTAGTGCTGTCAGGATGGATTCCTGGAAATAAAATTACCGGTAGGTCTAATTACCATTTTCCAGTTCACCACCTGACAGCACCATGGAGAAATACCAAAGGATGGTAAATTAGTGTGGGACTACAGCATGTAAAACTTTCCTGCCAAAAGCTAATTGCCCTGACACAAAGTCTAGTTTGTAATGTTTAGCAAAGGTACTAAGACTAGACCAGGTTGCTGCTCTGCAAATTTGATCTGCTGAGGCCCCCCTTTCTGCCCATGACTTGGCCATAGCTTGAATGGAATGGGCTCTGAGAATATCTGGGGGAGCTTTGTCATGTACTTTATAAGCTAGAGTTATCGTATTCTTTATCCAACTAGCAATTGTAGCCTTCGGCGCTTTTTTGCCCGTTTGGCCCCCCATACTGTATAAACACATTTTTGTCCTGTCTCCAACCCTCTGTTGCTTTCAAATATTTAAGCACTGTTTCCCTAACATCAAGATTATGATAGGTTCTTTCTTTCGGATTTCTAGGGTGCTGACAGAACGAGGGAAGGACCACCTCCTGATTTATGTTTGGAGTTGAAACCACCTTAGGGAGAAAAGCTGGATCAAGCTTAAGAACTAATCTGTCTTCAAACACCTGTAGGTACGTATCCTGAATTGACAGGGCCTGCATCTCCCCAGCCTCTTCGCAGAAGTAATGGCCATGAGAAATGCTTTTTTGAAGGATAGTTTGGCTATATTTATATCTTCAGATAGGAGATACTGGTGGCTTACACAGGACGTTAAGGACCAGGTTAAGGTCCCATGGGGGGATGGCTTCCTCACAAGGGGTCTCAATCTCTGTATGGCTTTAGAAAACCTAGCTATCCAGGGATGTGATGCCAAGGAGTAATCAAAAAATATGCTAAGCGCAGTGATCTGCACTTTCAAGGTACTTGGTCGAAGACCCTTCTTAAATCCTAACTGGAGAATGTCAAGGATCTTGGGAATGTCTGGCCGTGTAGTCTTTATTGAAGTTTGTCCTGAAAAGGTGCAGAACCATTTCCATATCTTGTTGTAAATTGCCGAGGTTACCGATTTCCTACTTGCTTGAAGTGTGGAAATTACATCATCGACAAGCCTCTGGACCTCAGGGTCTGGCGTTCAGGATCCAAGCTAAGAGTTGGAGTGAGTCTGGACTGGGGTGAAGAACCTGACCTTGATGAAGGAGATTTTTCCTTTTTGGTAATAGAATGGATTTCTCTGTCGACATCCTGTTCAGTAGAGGAAACCAACTTCTTTTTGGCCAGAAGGGCACTATTAAGATAACTGTTGCCCCGTCTTCCTGTATCTTCCTGAGTGTTCTCGGAATCAGAGGAAGAGGTGGAAAAGCATACAGGAGCCCATCTCCCAGGGTTGAGATAGTGCGTCGACCCCTGCTGAACCATCTAGGTGATTCAATGAAAAAAAGGTCCTGACCTTTGCATTTCTTCTGGAGGCGAACAGATCCACTCTTGGAGTTCCCCAATGATGGCATAATATGTTGAACACTTCTGTGTTCAATTCCCATTCCGTGGGATTTTTTCTTGTCCTGCTGAGGAAATCTGCCACTTGGTTCTTGGCTGCTTCCAGGTGTACTGCTGACATGGATTCGATCGAGTTTTCTGCCCATCTGAAAATCCGATCTGCCAGGTGTTGCAATGACGGGTGTTTTGGGCCTCCCTGGTGCTTCAGAAAAGCCACTGTCATTGTGTTGTCGGATAGCACCTTTACATGTTTGCCTCTGAGCCTTAACCGAGATTGGAAAGCACTTTCCACACCGCATACAACTCCCTGAAATTTGATGACTTGGCCTTCATTTTTGGAGCCCACTGTCCTTGGTACTATCTCCCCGCTACATGACCGCCCCACTCTGACTGACTGGCGTGGTAACGATGATACTTGGAGAGAGAGTCCATGGAACTCCTGTCTTTAGGTTCTCTGGAATGGTCTACCATTCCAGATCCCTCTTTACCGGACGGGATAGCGTCATTCTTTTGTCCACTGAACTTTGCCTTTTGTCCCAGGTCAACATTTCCTTTTGTATTTTCCGTGAATGAAATTGACTCCACTTCACACAAAGGATACATGACGTCATCAGACCTAGTATCTTCATTACTTCTCTTACGGAGCAACATTTTCTTCTGAACTGGTGAATTTTTTCGATTAACCTCGTCTGTTTTTTCTCTGGCAAAAAAGATGTTCTGGCATGAGAGTCTAGGATGACCCCCAGAATTCTTATTCTGGACTTAGGTATGAATTTTGATTTCTCACAGTTTATGATCCACCCCAGTTCCTGTAGAATGGAGATTGTAAAGTGACAATCGATCCTGAGTTGTTCCTTGGAACTTGCTACCACTAGGAAGTCATCTAAATAGGGTATTATTGTTATACCGTGCTTTCTTAAGTAGGCGACTACCTTCACCATCAGTTTGGTAAAAATTCTGGGGGCTGAGGCCAGGCCAAATGGAAGGCACTGGAATTGATAGTGATGAACCGTCCCCTGGAGTCTCAAGGCAAATCTTAGGAATTTTTGATAAGATGGGTGAATTGGGACATGGTACTACGCGCTTTTCAAATCTAACGTGCACATGACCATGTCTTTGTCTATTAGTGGTACTGTGGATCTTATGGATTATCCATCTTGAATCTTTTGTACCTTATCCACCTGTTCAGGGGTTTGAGATTTATAATCGTCCTGGATTCCCCTGAAAGTTTTTTTTTATGAAAAGAGACTTGAATAGTGACCCCTGCCTCTTTCTAGAGCTGGAACCGGGACAATTGCACCTATGTTTAATAGATCCTGAATGTCTGTCTCTATGGGGGAGGAGGGTATCTGGGAGGAATTGGATACTATGAACCTCTCTGGAGGAGAATTGGTGAACTCCAGTTTGTATCCCTGGCTGACTGTGTGCAGAATCCATGGATTCTGAGATATTTTCTGCCAACTCCCTAGAAATTCTCTCAGCCGACCTCCCACTCTGATGGCGTCAATTCCTGTGTGCGCCTGAGCCAGAGCCCAGAAAGGTGGAATCTCTACCCTTTTCTCCTTTGGGGTAACTCCATCTCCCTGTCTTCCCTTTCCCCTTACAGTCTGTTTTCTGACTAGGACAGGATCTACGAAAGGGCTGGTATTTTTTCGGTTTTTCCTCGGGAAATCCCTTTTTCTTATTTGAGGCCTTCTCAAGTATATCATCTAGTACAGGCCCAAAAACTTTAGCACCTGAAAAGGGAATGGCACACAATCTATTTTTTGATTGTGTATCTCCCGACCAAGTCTTTAGCCAAATAGCCCTTCTGGCAGCATTGGATACAGATTCGTTTCTGGCCGCGAATCGCACTGACTCCGCCGATGCATCCGCCATGAACCCTGTTGCCAATTTCAACAGTGGAAAAGATTTTAATATAACATCTCCAGGAGTTTTAGCCCTCAGATGTTCTTCTAAATCTTCTAAATCGGATCGGGCTACAGATGTCATTGCAATGTTGGCCCGTATTATGGCTGCTGAGGTTTTCCAGGTCCTCTTTAACAGTCCGTCTGCCTTACGGTCCATCGGTTCTTTTAAACTGGAGGAGTCCTCGACGGGATCGCCGTTCTTTTTGCCACTTTGGCCACCGGCACATCTATCCTGGGTACCTCGTCCCAGGCCTTTATGTTCTCCAGGTTAAAAGGCAACCGGAGCCTGAAGTCTCTTGGGACAACTAATCTCTTTTCCGCATCTTCCCACTCCTCTAGGATGTGGTTATTTATTGGAAACACCCTATTGACCTGGGTACACAGGCCTCCGAACATTTCATCCTGTACAGATGAAGTTTCTGGCATGTCTTCTAATTGCATAGTGCCCCGAACTGTCTGGAGGAGTTCCTCTGTGTCTGCTGACGAAAAGAGATACTTCTTGCCCCTTTCAGAAGAACCTTCTGTTTCCCTTTCGTCCTGTTTGGAATCCTCCGACATCTCCTTTTCTGAGCATGAGCTAGATTCCCTCAGCCTCTTCCGAGACCTCTGTGGTTCTGTGTGCCAAGTCTGGGGAATGACCAGGCTCGAGATAGATGCCTGGACCTCTTGTCTTATCATAGACCTCATACTGGTCATTAGAGATGTCTGCTCTTCTCCCACAATATTAAAGGTACAGGATTCACAGAAGGGTTTCAGCCAATTCTCCGGGAGTAAAGACGTGTAAATAGGACACTTCTTATGTTTCCCGGCTTTCTTACTATCCTTCTTGGCCACTGCTGGGGTGGACGCTTCCCCCTACAATACACAGAGAACTTGCTATTTGTCCCAGTGTGTGTGTGGGGGGTATGGGTACTATGGTATGGCTTCTGACAGCCTACTCACATGCCCCAGGCTTTGCTCTGAGCCTTCTGGTCTGGCCTCCTTCATTGCTGCTTGTAATACGCTTTATAGGGATATCTGGTAGGAATATGCCCGCACAGCCTTACAAACCATTGGTGTATAGCAGAGCCTCCCCCCCATTTATATATTCTTTTACCTGGTTGATCCTGCTTATCCCTGGGCCACGCTCCCGCACGCGCCCTGACCGTGCGCGGAGGTCCTCAGTGAGGTTGACGCTGCAGCCCAGCTGGCAGCAACCCGGAAGTGACGTCACCGCGGCCCGGAAGTGCACGTACGAAGGATCCCTGGATGCTTCGCCGGCCGGCTTCCATGACGCCGGATGTATCCAGGACCTCTGCACGCGGCGGCATGGCGTCGGGTCCGAGAGCCCTCAGCCAGGAGGAAGCGGACCCCTCCCCAGGAGCAGCGCTACACTGGGATGGCTGAGGGACCCCCCCATCGCAGGCATCAGCAGCAGATTTCTTGCGGCGGGAAGGGAAAGGCTGGGCCCCCCGATCCTCACCATCTGCCCGGCACCATCAGGATAAGGTTCGCCGTTCATATCCTCAGTGGGACAGGAAAAACACTGAAGATTGGTATGGGGAGGGTCCTTTTAACCGCTCGTGGTTCCTGTCCCAATGAGGATAAGAAGGACGTCCTCCATGGTGCTGTCAGGTGGTGAACTGGAAAGTGCCATTTCAGCCCTCCGTTTAATTTTTCTGTGTCTTAGCCAACTTATTGACACTATTTTGATTTAATAAAAAAAAAATACAGGCCCTATAATTTCAACTCTGGTATCTCCGTCACACGCATCACCTATCTGTGGGGAAAAAATTGGGGCATTTTTTGCAGTGTAAAAGTCTATTTATTGACAACAGTTTGCTTAACAAAAAAGGTGTTACTTACAGGCCAGATATTTTAAACTGTTGTTTTCCCGCACAGGAATCACATAAGTTCTCTCCAAAGTCAAGTGCAAAATATTGCAGTGCATTTAAAATGGGCAAGGAGCATACCAAGGGACGGGGAAGTGCAGGCCCGGATTGCTAATCTGCCACACAGGGAACATGCCTGTGGGCTGGCGGCTCTGTAATACAAAGTGGGCCGCCGGCCCTTTAAAACATCTTACAAGAGGCCCTGTGTGTGCGCACTCTCTCCCTTACACGCGCTGACCAGAGCCACTGTAGCGCTTGTCAGTATGTGCTCACCGCAGCAGCCCTCTGTCAGTGTGTGCCAGCAGGAGGGTCATCAGTCACAAGTTTGGAAGGGCCGCCGCGGCGCACGCAAGGCTCGTCAGTCTGACTCTGGCCAGTACCAGCGTCAGAGCAGCTTTTTTTTCCTGCAATACTCACCACCAGCCACAGCCAGGTTTCCGCTCCTGTGCACAACCAACGATGGAGTGAGGGGCGGACTGGGCAGGGGGGCAGAGAGCATAAGCCCCCCGGGGGCCGTTCCTCCAGCAGCTGTGCAGGGCCACAAGACCGGCTGTTTCTTCCATCGGGCCAGCACTGTACCTTTAAATCTTGCTTCTGTGCCGGCTTGGCCGCATCACAGCTACAGTGGTGGCCAAAAGTATTGGCACCCCTGCAATTCTGTCAGATAATACTCAGTTTCTTCCTGAAAATGATTGCAAACACAAATTCTTTGGTATTATTATCTTCATTTAATTTGTCTTCAATGAAAAAACACAAAAAGAATTGACCTAAAGCCAAATTGGATATAATTCCACACCAAACCTAAAAAAGGGAGTACTAGGGAGTACTAAAAAAGTACTTGCACTGTTTGAAAAATCATGTGATGCTTCTCTAATTCGTGTAATCACCAGCACCTGTAACTTACCTGTGGCACCTAACAGGTGTTGGCAATAACTAAATCACACTTGCAGCCAGTTAACATGGATTAAAGTTGACTCAACCTCTGTCCTGTGTCCTTGTGTGTACCACATTGAGCATGGAGAAAAGAAAGAAGACCAAAGAACTGTCTGAGGACTTGAGAAACCAAATTGTGAGGAAGCATGAGCAATCTCAAGGCTACAAGTCCATCTCCAAAGACCTGAATGTTCCTGTGTCTTCCGTGCGCAGTGTCATCAAGAAGTTTAAAGCCCATGGCACTGTGGCTAACCTCCCTAGATGTGGATGGAAAAGAAAAATTGACGAGAGATTTCAACGCAAGATTGTGCGGATGGTGGATAAAGAATCTCGACTAACATCCAAACAAGTTCAAGCTGCCCTGCAGTCCGAGGGCACAACAGTGTCAACCCGTACTATCCGTCGGCGTCAGAATGAAAAGGGACTGTATGGTAGAATACCCAGGAAGACCCCACTTCTTACCCCGAGACATAAAAAAACCAGGCTGTAGTTTGCCAAAATTTACCTGAGAAAGCCTAAAAGGTTTTGGAAGTCAAGCTTTTTGGGAAAAACCATCAACCTAGAGTGTACAGGAAAAAAAGAGGAATTCAAAGAAAAGAACACGGTCCCTACAGTCAAACATGGCGGAGGTTCCCTGATGTTTTGGGGTTGCTTTGCTGCCTCTGGCACTGAACTGCTTGACCGTGTGCATGGCATTATGAAGTCTGAAGACTACCAACAAATTTGCAGCATAATGTAGGGCCCAGTGTGAGAAAGCTGGGTCTCCCTTAGAGGTCATGGGTCTTCCAGCAGAACAATGACCCAAAACACACTTCCAAAAGCACTATAAAATGTTTTGAGAGAAAGCACTGGAGACTTCGATGGTGGCCAGCAATGAGTCCAGACCTGAATCCCATAGAACACCTGTGGAGAGATCTCAAAATGGCAGTTTGGAGAAGGCACCCTTTGAATATCAGGGACCTGCAGCAGTTTGCCAAAGAAGAATGGTCTACAATTCCAGCAGAGCATTGTAAGAAACTCATTGATGCTTACCGGGAACGCGTTGTTCGCAGTTATTTTGGCTAAAGGTTGTGCAACAAAGTATTAGGCTGAGGGTGCCAATACTTTTGTCTGGCCTATTTTTGGAGTTTTGTGTGAAATGATCAAGGATTTGATTTTTGCTTCATTCTCTTTTGTGTTTTTTTCCTTGCAAGCAAATTAAATGAAGATAAAAATAGCAAATAATTTGTGACTGCAATCATTTTCAGGAAGAAACTGAGTATTATCTGACAGAATTGCAGGGGTGCCAGTACTTTTGGCCACCACTGTAGTTGTCTGCTAAAATAATATAATGCAGCGCGCCTTGCACTGCCATCCATCTTCCTGCTGGAGAGGACCGTCAAAGGAGCCTGTGGGCCAGAGAAGTCGGGGGAAGGTTAGAAAAAAAAACTCCCCTAATAAGTGCGTACATGTTGTTAGGGTCTGCGGAACGCACCTAATAGATATTGTAGAGAGGTGCGTTCGCAGCCCGGGGTCCACCGTGCAGGCGAAGCCCGCTGCTAGTAAGATGGTGAAAGTAGCGAACTCTGTTATCCAACAGAGTCGCTAAAATAAACGCCGTAGCACGCTGTGGCAGTTAGTGCGAACTCTGTTAATCCCCAGAGCCGCTAACGGGAATGCCACAGCGCTATATGGCGATAAGAATGAACTCACTTAACTTCAGTGAGCCGCAAAGTAAAACGCTAGGGCGCTGAACCAGCGTTATAAAGCGAACCCTGTTGCGTCACAGAGCCGCTGAGAAAAAGACTGTGTCCTGTTAGACTCACAGGGATACACAGATAACTGCTGTGCGGATAGCAGTCCGTGATCATGCAGACAGCAACGCAATCAAGCAATCTCCTCACCGGAGAAGCCGGTATTCTAGGGCTGATTTCAGCCAAGCCCTAACCACGTGCACCCAAATGTCCTCACCGGAGAAGTCGGTATTCTAGGGGCTTATTTCAGCCGAGCCCTAACCACATGCGTACATGATCACACTGGCATATACATATTAGTCCACAAAGAAACCTTCAACAAGAGGTCACATTCCATATAAACATGTCAACACACACTACCTTCAATAAACGATAGAAGGCACAGGAATGTATATGAAAAACAAATTTTATTAACAAATAAACTACAATTTCTAAAAGGGATGCCTCATATCCATTGGTGACTCAGGCAGATCAACTGCACAAATATTTAAACAAATAAATCCCAGCACAAAATATTAGATTTAAAGATACATTGATAAATTCAATAATATGAAATTTCACCATGATATTTAATACAAATATATTGCATGAGACATTATGTCATATCATGTGCTAGGATAAATGAATAGCAGCATTTTAGATACTCATGACCAATGTAACATTCATCAATAATGTATTGGAATAAATTCCTCAGCATGTGGAGCTAAAAGAGGGGAAAACAAAATCCTCACTAACATAGTATTACTATATTGTGATCAGGCATAGTGCCTACTAAATTCCCCACGTTACATCCTCACTACGATACATGATGAAGGCAAGACACTGGTTGTGATGTAAAATCTAACTTCATAAAGTGCTAGTTGTGCATAAAATGCCAGTTAATAATACCTTAGTGGTAGCAGCGATGCCCCGTGTCACCCACCCCAACGCACGTTTCGATAGCTCTACTAAATTCCCCACGTTACATCCTCACTACGATACATGATGAAGGCAAGACACTGGTTGTGATGTAAAATCTAACTTCATAAAGTGCTAGTTGTGCATAAAATGCCAGTTAATAATACCTTAGTGGTAGCAGCGATGCCCCGTGTCACCCACCCCAACGCACGTTTCGATAGCTCTTCTTCCGGGGGCGTATATTAGTGGGAGAGACAAAATGTCGCAAGTATGTGACCAAGGTCTGGTTGGCCCTCTCTACCAACCCATTTGTCTCGGGATGGTATGCAGAGGAGAGATTCAACTCAATGCTGAGTAAACGATACAGCTCTCTTCAGAACTGAGACGCAAACTGGGGATCTCGATCACTGACAATTTTGTCTGGGATACCGTGTAGGCGGAAAATATGCCTAATGAATAATGCTGCCAAGGCCCGTGCAGACGGTAACCGTGGTAACCGTGGTAACGGCACCAAGTGCACCATTTTGGAGAAGTGGTCGGTTATCACCCAGATGATGGTGCAGCCCCGAGACTTGGGTAAGCCCACCACAAAATCCATCCCAACCATCTCCCAGGGCCTGTCTGCCACCGGCAAAGGGAAAAGTAACCCAGCTGGCCGTTGTCGAAGGGACTTATTCTTAGCGCAGGAGACGCACGCATGAACGTATTCTCTGACGTCACGGACCATATGTGGCCACCAGTATGTCCTTGCCAGCAACTCAGATGTCCTCTTTGCCCCAAACTGTCCACCCACCCTGGACGAGTGTGCCCAAGAGAGTACCTCCGGTCGCAAATTGATGGGCACAAAAGTCTTGCCTGGAGGCACAGACTCGAGCGAAACCAGGGCCACAGTTCTTAGGCTCTCTGTGGGGACAATCAGCCAAGGTTCCTCCTCCACCTCCTCAGAGGACACCACGGAGCAAGACAGAGCATCGGCACAAATGTTCTTCTCCCCAGAGAGAAAATGGAGGGTGAAATGGAACCGGGAGAAGAACAGGGACCATCTGGCCTGACGGGAATTTAGCTGCTGGGCGGTCTGTAAATAGACCAAATTTTTGTGGTCAGTGAACACTTGAAAGGGAAAGCGAGCCCCCTCCAGGAGATGTCTCCACTCGGAAAAGGCCAACTTCATGGCTAGCAACTCCCTATCCCCAATGGAATAATTCCTCTCCGCTGGTGTGAAGGTCTTGCAGAAGAAGCAAGGATGTTTACGACCTTGAGCATCCTTTTAAAAAAGGACTGCTCCAGTACCAACGGACAAGGCATCTACCTCCAATATAAAAGGCTTATCAACCTCGGGATGATGTAGGATAGGAGCGCTAGCAAAATGGGACTTGATTGAAGTAAAGGCCTTGGAGACCTCCTCTGACCACAATTTGGGATTGGCTCCCTTCTTGGTGAGGGCTACCAAGGGAGCAACCAAAGTAGAGAAATGGGAATGAATTGGCAATAGTAATTAATGAACCCCATAAAGCGCTGCACCGCTTTAAGAGAGTGGGGTTCTTGCCAATCCATTACAGCCTGTAGTTTGGCAGGATCCATAGCCAATCCCTGAGTGGAGATGATATAGCCCAGGAATGGCAGAAACTCCTGCTCAAACACACACTTCTCCAACTTCGCATATAAGGAATTTGCCCGCAAGAGGTCGAAAACCCTGCAAACATCTCTCAGGTGGGTGTCCATATCTGGAGAAAAGATAAGAATGACATCCAGATAGACTACCACAGAGGTGGCAAGCATGTCCCGGAAGATGTCATTTACAAAATCTTGGAAGACGGCTGGAGCATTACAGAGCCCGAACTGCATCACTAGGTATTCGTAATGTCCATCTCTGGTATTGAACGCCATCTTCCATTCGTCCCCCTCACGGATGCGGATCAGGTTATAGGCACCATGAAGATCCAGCTTAGTAAATACCTTTGCTCCCCGGAGCCTATCAAAGAGCTCAGATATTAGGGGCAAAGGATATTTGTTCTTAACGGTAATGGCGTTAAGACCCCTATAGTCTATACACGGTCGTAATTCTCCATTCTTCTTCTGCACGAAGAAAAATCCTGCCCCTGCTGGTGACACTGACTTCCTAATAAACCCTCTTGCCAGATTTTCCAGGATGTATTGTGACATGGCCTCCGTCTCAGGAAGAGAGAGAGGATATACTCAGTGGCGTAGCAACTGTTTGTGGCGCCCGGGGCGGCAAATTTTAGGCCACACCCATTTCACTGGTCACACCCATATCCACGCCCTGACCACACCCACTTATACACAGCCGTCCTCCTCCTCTCCCCCCATATACACAGACGTCCTCCTCCTTTCTCCCCATATACACTGCCCTCCTCCTCCTTTCTCCCCCCATATACACAGCCGTCCTCCTCCTCTTCCCCCCATATACACAGCCGTCCTCCTCCTCTCCCCCATATACACAGCCGTCCTCCTCCTCTCCCCCCATATACACAGCCGTCCTCCTCCTCTTCCCCCCATATACACAGACGTCCTCCTCCTCTTCCCCCCATATACACAGCCGTCCTCCTCCTCTCCCCCATATACACAGCCGTCCTACTCCTCTTCCCCCCATATACACAGCCGTCCTCCTCCTCTCTCCCCCCATATACACTGCCCTCCTCCTCCTCTCCCCCATATACACAGCCGTCCTCCTCCTCCTCTCCCCCATATACACAGACGTCCTCCTCCTTTCTCCCCCCATATACACTGCCCTCCTCCTCCTTTCTCCCCCCATATACACAGCCGTCCTCCTCCTCTTCCCCCCATATACACAGCCGTCCTCCTCTCCCACCCCCCATATACAGTTAGGTCCATAAATATTTGGACAGAGACAACATTTATCTAATTTTGGTTCTAGACATTACCACAATGAATTTGAAACAAAACAAATCAGATGCAGTTGAAGTTCAGACTTTCAGATTTCATTTGAGGGTATCCACATTAAAATTGGATGAAGGGTTTAGGAGTTTCAGCTCCTTAACATGTGCCACCCTGTTTTTAAAGGGACCAAAAGTAATTGGACAAATGACTCCAAGGCTATTTCATGGACAGGTGTGGGCAATCCCTTTGTTATGTCATTCTCAATTAAGCAGATGAAAGGGCCGGAGTTGATTTGAGGTGTGGTGTTTGCATTTGGAAGGTTTTGCTGTGAAGGAAACATGTGGTCACAGGAGCTCTCCATGCAGGTGAAACAAGCCATCCTTAAGCTGCAAGAACAGAAAAAAACCCATCCAAGAAATTGCTACAACATTAGAAGTGGCAAAATCTACAATTTGGTACATCCTGAGAAAGAAAGAAAGCACTGGTGAACTCATCAATCCAAAAAGACCTGGGAGCCCACGGAAGACAACAGTGGTGGATGATCGCCGCATACTTTCTTTGGTGAAGAAGAACCCGTTCACAACATCAACTGAAGTCCAGAACACTCTCAGTGAAGTAGGTGTATCTGTCTCTAAGTCAACAGTAAAGAGAAGACTCCATGAAAGTAAATACAAAGGGTTCACATCTAGATGCAAACCATTCATCAATTCCAAAAATAGACAGGCCAGAGTTAAATTTGCTGAAAAACACCTCCAGAAGCCAGCTCAGTTCTGGAAAAGTATTCTATGGACAGATGAGACAAAGATCAACCTGTACCAGAATGATGGGAAGCCAAAAGTTTGGAGAAGAAAGGGAACGGCACATGATCCAAGGCACACCACATCCTCTGTAAAACATGGTGGAGGCAACGTGATGGCATGGCCATGCATGGCTTTCAATGGCACTGGGTCACTTGTGTTTATTGATGACATAACAGCAGACAAGAGTAGCCGGATGAATTCTGAAGTGTACCGGGATATACTTTCAGCCCAGATTCAGCCAAATGCTGCAAACTTGATTGGACGGCGCTTCATAGTACAGATGGATAATGACCCCAAGCATACAGCCAAAGCTACACAGGAGTTCATGAGTGCAAAAAAGTGGAACATTCTTCAATGGCCAAGTCAATCACCAGATCTTAACCCAATTGAGCATGCATTTCACTTGCTCAAATCCAGACTTAAGAGGGAAAGACCCACAAACAAGCAAGACCTGAAGGCTGCGGCTGTAAAGGCCTGGCAAAGCATTAAGAAGGAGGAAACCCAGCGTTTGGTGATGTCCATGGGTTCCAGACTTAAGGCAGTGATTGCCTCCAAAGGATTCGCCACAAAATTTTGAAAATAAAAATATTTTGTTTGGGTTATGTTTATTTGTCCAATTACTTTTGACCTCCTAAAATGTGGAGTGTTTGTAAAGAAATGTGTACAATTCCTACATTTTCTAACACATATTTTTGTTCAACCCTTCAAATTAAACGTTACAATCTGCACTTGAATTCTGTTGTAGAGGTTTCATTTCAAATCCAATGTGGTGGCATGCAGAGCCCAACTCGCGAAAATTGTGTCACTGTCCAAATATTTCTGGCCCTGACTGTACACAGCCATCATTCTCTCCACATACACACACGGCCCCCTCACAGTACCGCGGTACGTGTCTGTGCCGCTCACCTCTCCGGTGTCCGCTCCTCACCCGTTGTTCTCTCGCGGCCTCCGCGCGCACTACAACTCCCGACGTGCTCCGCGGCCACGTCACCCCGTGTGTGGAGAAAGGGGGGCAGTATAGCAAGGAATCATGGAACGGGCAGTCAGATGAGCTCTTCATATACAAACGCGGCGCCATTTTGTTGGAGTCCAGACTGCAGAGTCTGCTGAACTGTGCCTCCACGCTTCTCCCACAGAGGACAGGAAATGCTGCAGGTGTCGTGCCACCCCCACACATGTGCCGCCTGGGGCGAACCGCCCCCCCACGCTATGCCACTGGATACACTCTTCCCCGAGGGGGCTCCGTTCCAGGCAAGAGGTCTATAGGACAGTCATAGGGACGATGAGGCGGAAGAGTCTCCGCTGCCTTTTTGGAGAATACGTCCGCGTATGACCGATAAACCTTGGGGAGAGAAGCAAGGTCTATAGGTATCTCCGTGGTGGAAACCTGAATGTCCTCTCTGAGACATCTGTCTCTGCAATGATCACCCCAACCCAGTATTCTCCCAGAGGACCACTCAATATGGGGAGAATGGTGGCGAAGCCAGGGTAATCCCAACAAAACCTGATCTATTCCCTCAGGAAGAACAAAAAAGGATATATTCTCCAGATGAGAAGGGGACATAGACAGAGGTAGTGAGTCAGTCTGGTGGGTGATTTGTGAGGGCAGGATTGCTCCATTCAATACTCTCACCGATATTGGCTCGGCGAGCGTCACCAGCGGTATGGAATGGCGAGAGGCAAAGGAGGAGGACATAAAATTCCCCTCTGCCCCAGAGTCCACACAAAGCTTGGCGGGAAGAGTGGATGAACCTAGAAAGATTAACCCTTTAAGGAGCACTTTCGGAGCAAAATCCCTTGCGTCTAATGACCCTGCACCTATGGTCACGAAACATGAACGTTTACTCATTTGCTGAGGACATCGGTTGGCATAATGTCCTGGCTGCTGACACACTCTACAGACCACGGATACTCGAATGGTCTGAGACTTAGATCTCACTCGAGTAGTCTCCACGGTCTCTGGGGAGTCGGACGCCCGAACGGGAAATTCAAGAGGTTTGGCAAAGGTGGGTGCCAGCCGAAACCTCCGCCTACACTGGGTCCGCTCTAACCTACGCTCGTGAAAACGGAGCTCGATGCGGGTAGATATAGAAATTAGTTTCTCCAGTGTGGCAGGAATCTCCCTGGTAGAAAAAGCGTCCTTTACATGGTCTGCCAGTCCTCTCCAGAACACTGGAATAAGAACTTTATCTGGCCACTCTAATTCAGAGGCCAAAGTCCAAAATTGGACTGAGAACTGGCTGACCATGGACAAGCCCTGTGACATTGCCAGCAGTTGGAGTGCCGTATCGTGCGTGACCTGAGGTCCTAAAAAGACCTTTTTCAGAGCCTCCAAAAACCGAGGAGCACTCCGCACCACACGATCGTGGCGCTCCCACAGCGGCGTTGCCCACTCCAATGCTCTGCCCGACAGAAGAGACACAATAAAAGCCACTTGTGCCCGTTCCGTGGGGAAACGTGTTGCCAGAAGCTCAAGCAGTATAGAGCACAGACTCACGAATCCCCGACAATGTTTACTGTCACCCGTAAACTTGTCTGGAAGTGGGAGGTGGGATAATGTCGGAGCAGAGGTAGCGGTGGACAAACTGGCTGCAGCTACGCTAGCAGCCTGAACAGCGACTGCGGCAACATCCACAGCTGAGGTTGTGCGCTCAAGGACCGCCAACCTACCCTCCAGCTGCTGGATGTACTGCTGTAGACGCTGGTCGTCCGCCATTTTACTAGCCAGACCCTGGCACTAGTATTATGTTAGGGTCTGCGGAATGCACCTAACAGATATTGTAGAGAGGTGCGTTTGCAGCCCGGGGTCCACCGTGCAGGCGAAGCCCGCTGCTAGTAAGATGGCGAAAGTAGCGAACTCTGTTATCCCGCAGAGTCTCTAAAATAAACGCCGTAGTGCGCTGTGGCAGTTAGTGCGAACTCTGTTAATCCCCAGAGCCGCTAACGGGAATGCCACAGCGCTATATGGCGATAAGAACGAACTCACTTAACTTCAGTGAGCCGCAAAGTAAAACGCTAGGGCGCTGAACCAGCGTTATAAAGCGAACCCTGTTGCGTCACAGAGCCGCTGAGAAAAAGACTGTGTCCTGTTAGACTCACAGGGATACACAGATAACTGCTGTGCGGATAGCAGTCCGTGATCATGCAGACAGCAACGCAATCAAGCAATCTCCTCACCGGAGAAGTCGGTATTCTAGGGGCTTATTTCAGCCGAGCCCTAACCACATGCGTACATGATCACACTGGCGCAAAGCACATAATGCAATTGATACTAGCGCATGGCGGCCCAGCCATGCCACCCTTTTATAGTAACAGCTACAGGACCTGCCAGAAACAAGGACCAATGAGAAACTGTTCCAAAACACATGCAGTTTCAGGACCTTCCTGGTGGACCAATAGGAGCTGCTGCAGTACCTGAACATGTGACCCCTGATCTCCAATGAGAGATCTTACCCTGGGCATGCTCAGAAGGGGAAACGCAGGACTTCGTCCCAAAGACGTCTGCTCCAGCACTGGCTATAATAGCAGATCCAGGAGAGGCAGCAGCAAGTCTCTGCACAGTATTGGAATGGGCAAGACACTGGGACTGACGTCTCTGCTGAGCAGGCTCCACTGCGGACGGAGATGGATGGGAGACCGCAGCGGGACTGGTTCGAGACTCCCCTTGTGCAGCAGCGGGAACTTGAACCCTAACACATGTATGTTGTTTCTGTATTTTATATGTCTGCACATATGAATTTTAAAAGATTTTTTTGTATATAAGCCATCAAATATGTATGTGACTGCATGTATATATATGGGTCTGTGTATATGTGTCTGCAGGAGTGTCTGTGCATGTGAGCATGTCTGCGAGCATGTCTATAGGTGTGTCTTTATGTATGTTGCGAGCGTGTCTGTGGGTGTCTTTAAGCGTGTCTACATGCACATTTATAATCATGTTTGTAAGCATGCCTGCAAGCTAGCCTGCGTGTTTGCTTGCGTGCCTGCGTGCAACCTTTTCTCGTATGTTTTACATGGGGGTAGCACCCCTTGGTTTGCACCTAATTCACATTAGTCTGGATGTGCCAGTCAGGTTTTTTTGTCTTTTACATTTGTAGCTTGCTGGAGATCATTTTGCAGGGCTCTGACAGTGCTCCTCCTATTCCTCCTTGCACAAAGGCGGAGGTAGCGGTCCTGCTGCTGGGTTTCTGCCCTCCTACGGCCCCCTCCACATCTCCTGGTGTACTGGCCTGTCTCCTGGTAATGACTCCAGCCTCTGGACACTACGCTGACAGATACAGCAAACCTTCTTGCCACAGCTCGCATTGATGTGCCATCCTTGATTAGCTGCATTACCTGAGCCACTTGTGTGGGTTGTAGAGTCCGTCTCATGCTACCACGAGTGTGAAAGCACAACCAACATTCCAAAGTGACCAAAACATCAGCCATAAAGCATTGGTACTGAGATGTGGTCTGTGGTCCCCACCTGCAGAACCACTCCTTTATTGAGGGGGTCTTGATAATAGCCAATAATTTCCATCTGTTGTCTATTCTATTTGCATAACAGCATGTGAAATTGATTGCCAATCAGTGTTGCTTCCTAAAGCCCCCATCTCACACAGCGATCTCTCTTGCGAGATCGCTGCTGAGTCACTAGTTTTGTGACGCAACAGCGATCTCCCCAGCGATATCGCTGTGTGTGACATTCAACGACGATCAGCCCCCCTGCTGGGTATCGCTGATCGTCGCTGAATGTCCTGGGCATTTTTTTGATCGCTGGTCTCCCGCTGGCCAGCACGCATCGCTGCGTGTGACAGGCGGGAGACCAGCGATTCGCTGGTAACCAAGGTACACAGCGGGTTTCCAGGCGCGGGGCTGTGCCTGGAAACCCGCTGTGTACGTTGGATACCAGCGCCCTGATGCAAGGAGCTGATAACCAAGGTACACAGCGGGTTTCCAGGCACCGCGCAGCGCCTGTAAACCCGATGTGTACCTTGGTTACCAGCTCCCTGCATCAGGGCGCTGGTATCCAACGTACACTGTGGGTAACTAAGCGATGTTACCCGCAGTGTCGCTGTGCTGATCGCTGCCTGAGCAGCCTGCTTGGCAGCTCAGCAGCGATCATGTAGCGACACCAGCGATCCTGATCGTTGTCGGGATCGCTGGTGTATCGCTATGTGAGACCCGGGCTTAAGTGGACAGTTTGATTTCAGAGAAGTTTGATTTACTTGGAGTTATATTCTGTTGTTTAAGCATTCCCTTTATTTATTTGAGCAGTGTATATATATATATATATAATATATATATATAGATATCACTCCGATAAATTGTGAAAAAAGTGGCGGACTCTTTATTAGCCCATATGGCAACGTTCCAGATCAATAACATAACCTTTCTCTGCTGTGGAACTGAAATGTTGCCGCATAGGCTAATAAAGAGTCCACCCCTCCCCTGCTTGCTCAGGGCCCCAGCACTTATGAATGATACTTACCTCTTCCCGCTACTCCGCTGCGGCGTCTTCTGACTGTGAAGTTTCAGGTCAGAGAGTGCGAAGATGTTACATCTGTGCGCCCTCTGCTCTGAACAGTCACAGTTCAGAGAGCTGGAAAACGCCGATGCTGAGGAGTCTGGAGCAGAGCAGCGGCCAGCGAGGAGAGGTGAGGATTTCAGTTTTTTTTTTAAATGTTTTGAGCAATATATGGGGCCCATCATATACTGGAGCATCATATGGGGCCCATCATACACTGGAGCATTATATGGAGCATCATATGGAGCCCATTATACTGAAGAATATTATGGGGCCCATTATATACTGGAGCATCATATGGGGCCCATTATATATGGAGCATTATATGGGGTCCATCATATAATGGAGCCCATCATATAATGGATCATCATATGGGGCCCATTATATATGGAGCATCATATGGGGCCCATTATACTGAAGCATAATATGGGGCCCATTATATACTGGAGCATCATATGGGGCCCATTATATATGGAGCATTATATGGGGTCCATCATATAATGGAGCCCATCATATAATGGATCATCATATGGGGCCCATTATATATGGAGCATCATATGGGGCCCATTATACTGAAGCATAATATGGGGCCTATTATATACTGGAGCATCATATGGGGCCCATTACATATGGAACATTATATAGGGCCCATCATATAATGAAGCATTATATGAGGCCAATCATATAATGAAGCATCATATGGGGCTCATTATATTTGGAGCATCAGATTGGGCCCATTATATATGGAGCATCATATGGGCCAATTATATATGGAGCATCATATGGGGCCCATTATATATGGAGCATTATATGGGGCTCATTCTGTTTGGGGCAATATATAGGGCCCATCACATACTGTATATAGCATTATATGGAACCTGTTCTGTATGGAGCATTATATGTGGCCCGTTCTGTATGGAGCAAGGTATGGTGCTCATGATACTGTATGGAGTATTACATGGGCTCATTACACTGTTTGGAGCAATAGATGGGGATCATTATTCTGTATGGAGCAATAGATGGGCTCATTATTCTGTATGGAGCAATATATGGGGCTCATTATTCTGTATGGAGCAATATATGTGGCTCATTATTCTGTACGGAGCAATATATGCGGCTCATTATTCTGCATGGAGCAATATATGGGGTTCATTATTCTGTATGGAGCTTTATAGGGTGCTCATTATAGTGTTTGGAGCATTATATGGGGCTCATTATACTGCATGGAGCAATAGATGGGGATCATTATTCTGTATGGAGCAATATATGGGGCTCATTATTCTGTATGGAGCAATATATGGAGCTCATTATATTGTGTGGAGCACTGTGGCGCCATTCACATGTGGCTCTTCAAATATCTCCTTTTAGGAGAGTGAGGGGCACTACAAAGTAAAGCAAAATTCACTGATCGGGGTGAGGAGTGTTATAGTTTTTGGGCTGATGGGGTTTGTGTGGCAGGGCTGCTTTTTTGTCCCAGTCCGGCCCTGGGGAAGTGGACGTATTGATGATGGTGCATGCAGAGGGCGTGTCCGAGGATGTGGGCAAGCTGAAATTGGTCCACAACAAACATCCACATCTTCTCGCTCAACCTTCCTGTCACAATTACTAGGGGACCCCAGCAGCAGACCACTATTGAACCTAGAGCAGTGTAAAAAGGTTGTTGGTTGGATAATGGATAATGATTGCCACCACCACCTCCACCCTGTCTTCCACACAGTCAAGTCTGAGTAGCCGGGAGTGTGGACTGCATATTCCTCACCCTGATCCTCCTTCCTCCCACACTAGGACACTCCGAAGAACTGTTCACTTTTCAATTTAGAGATTCGGGCCTCTCTCCCTGTGCAGTTGAATCGGGGCAAGACGAGATGGCAGGTAGTGGTGCCCAAATATTTGAGCAGCCCAAATATTTGATTTTACAGAAGCCGGCAATTGAATTAGCGGCTATTATGCTATGTAGAAGTTTATGAACTATAAATATAGAGCTCCTGGGCCCTGTTGGACGCGGGTCCCCAGTCAACACTCTTCTTCCCCGGGCCAGGGGGAGTCTAGTGGTGACTGAGAGCCCGGACACGTCAAACAAGGCCCAGGGGGAAGCTAGTGGGGACTGGGCCAGGGTTGAAGCTATTGGCGACTGGGGGCCTGGCCGCTTCCAACAGGGCCGAGGGGGAGGCTAGTGGGGACTGGGGGCCCGCGTCCAACAGGAGCCCTGGGCCCTGTTGGACAGGGGCCCCCAGTTACCACTCATCCAACAGGGCCCACTAGCCTCCCTCTGGGCACTGTTGGACGAGGGCCCCCAGTCCACACTAGCTTCCCCCTGGGCACTGTTGGACGAGGAACTCCAGTCCCCACTAGCCTCCCCCCTGGGCACAGTTGGACGAGGGCCCCCAATTCCCCACTATCCTTTCCATGGGCCCTGTTGGACATGGGCCACTAGTCACCACTATCCGCCCCCTGGGCACATTTGGACGAAGGCACCCAGTCCCCACTAGCCTCCCCCTGGGCCCTATTGGACGGTCACGCGGACCCCAGTCCCCACTAGCCTCCCACTGGGCCCTGTTGATTGCGCCCCCCCGTCCCCACTAGCCTCCTCATGGGCACTGTTGGACGCGGTCCCCCATGCCCACTAGCCTCCTCCTGGGCCCTGTTGGACGGTAACGTGGCCCCCAGTCCCCAATAGCCTCCCCCTGGGCCCTATTGGACGGTCACACGGCCCCCAGTCCCCACTAGCCTCCCCCTGGGCCCTGTTGGATGCGGCCCCCCCGTCCCCACTAGCCTCATGGGCACTGATGGACGCGGCCCCCAGTGCCCACTAGCCTCCTCCTGGGCCCTGGTGGATGGTAACGTGGCCGCCATTCCCCACTAGCCTCCCCCTGGGCCCTATTGAATGCGGCCCCTAGTCCACACTAGCCTCCTACTGGGCCCTGTTGAACAGTCACGTGGCTCCCAGTCCCCACTAGCCTCCCAATGGGCCCTGGTGGACAGTTACACAGCCCCCACTCCCCACTAGCCTCCCCTAGACCCTGTTGAATATGGCCCTCAGTCCCCAATAGCTTCCTCCTAGGCCTTGTTGGATGGTCAAGTGGCCCCCAGTCCCCTCTAGCCACCCCCTGGGCCCTACTGGATATGGCCCCCAGTCCCCACTAGACTACTCCTGGGCCCTATTGGTCGCGGCCCCCAGTCTCCACTATCCTCCTACTGGACCCTGTTGGATAGTCACGTGGCCCCCAGTCCCCACTAGCCTCCCCCTGGGCCCTATTGGATGGTGAAACGGCCCCCAGTCCCCACTAGCCTCACCCTGCTCCCTGTTGGACACAGCCCCCAGTCCCCACTAGCTTTCTTCTGGGCGCTGTTGGACGGTGACGTGGCCCCCACTCCCCACTAGCCTCCCCCTGGACCCTATTGGACACGGCCCCCAGTCCCCAATAGCCTCCCCCTGGACCCTGTTGAAGGCGGCCCCCAGTCCCCACTAGCCTCCTCCTGGGACCTGTTGGACGCGGTTCCCCAGTCACCACTAGCCTCCCCCTGGGTAAAGTTAAACAGAGGCAAGAATGGAGACACAGGGGCAAGAATGGAGACGCAGGCGGAAGAATGGAGATGCAGGGGGAAGAATAGAGACGCAGGGGGAAGAATGGAGACGCAGGGGAAGAATGGAGACGCAGGAAGAAGGCTGGAGACACGGGGGCAGGATGGAGACACAGAGGGCAGAATGGAGACAGATGGGGCAGGATCATGGGGCAGTATAGAGACACATGGAGCAGGATCATGGGGAAGGATGGAGACACATGGTGCAGGATCATGGGCAGGATGCATACAATGGAGACAGATGGGGCAGGATTACGGGACAGATGGGGCAGGATGGGACATCACATGGTGGCAGAATGGATACTCATGAGAGCAGGATGGGAGAACATATGGCTGGAGCCAGGAATGAGACACACGAGGGCCAGGATGGGATGTATTTTTTACCATAGGGGCTAATTAAGCGATATTACTGCAGTGTTATATTTATTTTATTTTTCAAGGATACTGTTTTAAATGGGAGGGCGGTCCTGCTACTGTGCAGAGTGACACTGTCGCCTTTTTTTCTTCATCTGGTATAGTTTAGAATTTGGGAAAAAAGTAAGTATTGTGTTCTGCAAGCGGTTCTCTAGATAACTGTGTTATTTCCTGCAGAGACGAGCCCTGGCTGGAAGAAGTGACGGCGGTCTATGCTGGATGAAGATTAAAAGTGAAGATGAAGGACTTCACCTAGAAACGTCACTGGTGAGTCAGTGTGTTACCTGTACACTGACACTATACACTGTATACTATACACAGCGGTCCTGTGTACAATGTCACCAGTGATCATTGTATTACCTTTACATTATACACTATATACAGAGCTCCTGCGCATAATGTCACCGTGATCACTGTATTACCTGTACACAGACCTTGCCTACTAAGTACAGATATCCTGTGTATAATGGCTCTTACGGTGACATTAGTATTGTGTTATTTTATTATCAATCAGTATTGTAGTATTCAGTCACTATGTGGTGGTAATATGTTGTCCGGCCATGGTGTGGCGGTATTTGTTCCTTGTATGTGCTATTATTTGGTCACCATGTGGTGGTAAATCCAAAAAGACCTGGAAGCATATAGCCATGTAACAAACACTTTATTGAAAAATACATAAAAAATTCCACAAACAAAATTTAAAAATGGGATGTATATCCAATGATCTCTCATAAGTTAGTATGTGTAGAAGAATCTCAATTTACCACTAAATACAGGTCCTTCTCAAAAAATTAGCATATAGTGCTAAATTTCATTATTTTCCATAATGTAATGATTACAATTAAACTTTCATATATTTTAGATTCATTACACACCAACTGAAATTTGTCAGGTCTTTTATGTTTTAATACTGATGATTTTGGCATACAACTCCTGATAACCCAAAAAACCTGTCTCAAAAAATTAGCATAATCGTCGTGTAATCTCAGGTGTTTTTGTAATTAGTAGAGTTGGTACTTTTCAGGGTTTTTTGGGATTGCAGTAAGTGTCCTTCCTATCCTTTTCTATTTAGGAAGTTTGGGCCCCAACGTTTTTGCATACTATTTTCTGTCTGTGTCAGTATTTCCTCTTGTCTAACCGCCATTACATGTTTTGGGGGCTTTCTATGTTCTTTGGGGATCTGCTCCGGGGCAGATAGCTTTCCTCTTTCTATCTTTAGGTGTAGTTAGCTTCTCAGGCTGTGACGAGGCGTCTAGGACCAACGTAGGTACGCTCCACGGCTACCTTTAGTTGTGGTGGTTAGTCAGGGTACTGCAATCCCATAGATTCCAACCTCTCTGGTGTATTTCCTTTTTTGCCTGCTCTCCTCAGCTATCAAATCATAACAGTATCACCGGCCTAAACTGAAAATTATATGGTACTCACAGAAGGGAAAAATATTGTAGAAAGAAAAAAGTTGTCAGAGTTGTCAGAAATTTTTTTTTTCTGTTTGTTGCATTTTTTTTTTTCCCTCTATCTCTGGGTGCTGGGGAGGATTTTTTTTTCTCTCAATGGAGTTTGCACAGTTGTCTTGCCGGTGGATCAGCTTGCCTATGAAGTTCGGAGTATTGCTACCTATCTTGCTAGGTTGCCGGTTGTGGAACCTAGGATTCCCATGCCAGATTTGTTTTTAGGGGATCGAGCTAAATTTCTGAATTTCAAAAATAACTGTAAGTTGTTTTTTGCCTTGAAATCTAAGTCCTCAGGGAACGCAGCACAGCAGGTTCAAATTGTCATCTCTCTCCTGCGCGGCGATCCTCAGGATTGGGCTTTTTCCCTGACACCTGGGGATCCTGTTTTGAGTAATGTTGATGCATTTTTTCAGGCTCAGGGCTTATTGTACGATGAGTCTAATGTCACTGATCAAGCTGAAAAAGCCTTGTTGGCATTAAATCAGGGGCTTGAGGACGCTGAGTTATACTGTCAGAGATTCCGTAGGTGGGCAGTCCTGACCAAATGGAATGACGATGCTTTGGCAGCCCTTTTTCGGAAGGGTCTGTCAGAGAATGTAAAGGATGTTATGGTGGGATTCCCTGTCCCCTCTGGTCTCAATGATTCTATGTCATTAGCGATTCAAATTGACAGACGTTTGCGTGAGCGTAGAGTTTTGCGTGGAATAGTGTTGCCTTGTGAACCAGCTTCTGAACCCATGCAGTGTGATAGAGTGGCTTCTGGGGCACAGCGTCATGAGTTTAGAAAACCCAATGGGTTATGTTTCTACTGTGGTGAGACCTCTCATGCTATTTCAGTCTGCTCTAAGCGGGGAAGACGTTTTGCACGCTCAGTTGTCTTGGGTAGTGTTCAGACTAAATTTTTGTTGACTGTTACCCTGATTTGCTCCCTGTCCACATTTTCTGCTCAGGCTTTCGTTGATTCGGGAGCAGTTATTAACCTGATGGATTTTGATTTTGCTAAACGTTGTGGGTTTCCCTTGATACCCCTACGGAAGTCTATTCCCCTACTGGGATCAATTCTACCCCTTTGGCTGAGAATAAACCTCAGTTCTCTACTCAGGTGATAATGAGGGTTGAACCTGATCATCAGGAGAGTAGCAAATTTTTGGTGCTGTATAATCTGCATGACATTATCGTACTGGGTTTCCCTTGGTTACAGTCTCATAATCCTGTTTTGGATTGTAAATCTGTGTCTGTAACCAGTTGGGGCTGCCAATGTGTTAATACCAACACTCCTGTTTTTTCTGCCTCCCCCCAGGCTCAGGAGGTTCCTGACTTTTTGACTGATTTTTCTGATGTGTTTAGCGAAAGTAAATCTGCATCCTTGCCCCCCCATAGGAACTATGACTGCGCTATTGAATTAGTGCCTGGTAGTAAATTCCCTAAAGGTCGCCTTTTTAACTTGTCTGTACCTGAACATGACGCTATGCGGTCTTATATCAAGGAGTCATTGGAGAAGGGTCATATCAGACCATCCTCTTCACCCTTGGGTGCCGGTTTTTTCTTTGTGGCCAAAAAGGATGGTTCATTAAGGCCGTGTATTGATTATCGTCTCTTGAACAATATCACTGTGAAATATCAATATCCGTTACCCTTGATTTCTGACCTGTTTTCCAGGGTGAAAAGTGCTACTTGGTTTACCAAGCTTGACCTCAGGGGGGCATATAACCTTATTCGCATTAAGCACGGGGATGAATGGAAGACGGCATTTAATACCCCAGAGGGGCATTTTGAGTACCTAGTGATGCCCTTTGGGCTTACTAATGCTCCTTCTGTCTTCCAGTCCTTCATGAATGACATTTTCAGGGATTTTGTGGATAAATTTCTGATTGTTTATTTGGATGATATCTTGATTTTTTCCAATGACTGGGACTCTCATGTGAAACATGTTCGGACTGTGTTCCAGATTTTGAGAGAGAATGCTCTGTATGTGAAGGGATCAAAGTGTCTTTTTGGCATACAGAGGATCTCATTTCTGGGATTCATTTTGTCCCCATCTGTTATTGAAATGGACCCGGTCAAGGTTCAGGCCATCTGTGATTGGATCCAACCTACTTCATTAAAGGCTCTTCAAAGATTCTTGGGTTTTGCCAATTTTTATCGTAAATTTATTGGTAATTTCTCTGTTATTGTTAAACCATTGACTGATTTGACCAAAAAGGGTTCTGATGTGGTGAATTGGCCTCCTGAGGCAGTCTCTGCGTTTCAGGAACTTAAGCAGAGATTCACTTCTGCTCCTGTTCTACGGCAGCCTGATGTTTCTCTGCCATTTCAGGTGGAGGTTGATGCCTCTGAAATTGGGGCAGGTGCCGTTTTGTCCCAAAGAGATCCAGAGACCTCTAAAAGTAACCCTTGTGCCTTTTTCTCTCGAAAATTTTCTCCAACTGAACGTAATTATGACGTGGGTAATCGGGAGTTATTGGCCATGAAGTGGGCTTTTGAAGAGTGGAGACATTGGCTGGAGGGAGCCAAACATCAGGTGGTGGTCCTCACGGACCATAAGAATCTGGTTTATCTGGAATCAGCCAAGCGACTTAATCCTAGACAGGCCAGGTGGGCCTTGTTTTTCACACGTTTTAATTTTGTGGTTTCCTTTCTTCCTGGCACTAAGAATGTTAAGGTGGATGCCCTCTCGAGGAGTTTCCTTGCGGACTCTCCTGAGTTATCTGATCCTGCTGTTATTTTGAAAGAGGGTGTAGTTCTTTCCGCCATCTCGCCCAATTTGAGACTGGCTCTGGAAGGGTGTCAGGAGGATAAACCCGAGCGCTGCCCTATTGGGAAATTGTTTGTCCCAGACCGGTGGAAAAAGAGTGTGATGTCTGAGATTCATTGTTCCGCATTGGCCGGTCATCCCGGAATTTTTGGTACCACCAGAGACTTGGTTAGTCGGTCCTTTTGGTGGTCTACCTTGTCTCGTGATGTCAGGGAATTTGTGCAGTCCTGCGGGACTTGCTCTCGCTCCAAGCCTTGCTCTCGCTCTAGTGGTTTGTTGATGCCATTGCCTGTGCCCAAGAGACCATGGACCCATATCTCTATGGATTTCATTTCCGACCTCCCTGTTTCTCAGAGAATGACCATTATCTGGGTGATTCGTGATAGGTTTTCCAAAATGATACATCTTGTGCCATTACCTAAGTTGCCTTCCTCCTCTGAATTGGTGCCTTTGTTCCTTCAGCACGTGGTTCGGTTACAAGGCATTCCTGAGAACATTGTGTCTGACAGAGGAGTCCAGTTTGTTTCCAGATTTTGGAGGACTTTTTGTTCTAAACTTGGTGTTCAATTGTCTTTCTCCTCGGCTTTTCATCCCCAGACCAATGGACAAACTGAGAGAACAAACCAGACATTGGAGACTTATCTAAGATGCTTTGTGTCTGCTGATCAGGATGACTGGGTCTCTTTTTTGCCTTTGGCTGAGTTTGCTCTTAATAATAGGGCTAGCTCTGCCACTTTGATGTCTCCATTTTTCTGCAATTTTGGGTTTCACCCTCGATTTTCTTCAGGACAGACGGAGGCTTCTGTCTGTCCAGGTGTTGACTCTGTTGTGGAGCGTATGCAGCGGATTTGGGACCAGGTAGTGGAGAGGTTGTCCCACATACTCATGGAAACCAAATCAGCAGGCTCAGACAGCATCCTGGCTCCAGTCTACATAGCGGTGGATACCGCAAGCTTAGTCACTGGATATTTCTACTGAGCATTCTTATAAGCTACGTTTGTCTTTAAGCAGCACACTTTCCTTGGGGCACGCACCTCTCCTCCCCTTTTTAGGAGACAATCTTCTATATAAAAATAAGTAGTCACTGATGAAGGTCTTTTCTGACCGAAACGTTTGGAGATACTACTAATAAACCTTTTAAGTTGAGTGCTTAAGACTTTTTTCATTATTAGTACCCGGTGTGGGAACCTAGACTTTAAAGCACCAGTCTCATTCAGGTTGTGCTCACGGTTTTCTTTCTTACGCAGAAAATAATATACATGGCTACTATTATCTTGACACTAAATATGTAATCAGAAACGCTAAATAATAGCTAGTGCCATGGTATTGGTATGAGGCATAGGGTGTGAAAACACGGTCCAGGAGATTTTGTACAAGCGTAAGGAGTTAATTGCTATGGTGCAGACATATAAACGCTACATATCCCCAATGGTATAATTTTATACAAGTGGCCATTAAAGACATCATATAACATGAGCAAGGAACAACATATCACCAAGACTGCAATTCTATGTATGTGGCCCGAAACAATGAGTAATGGCTAGTGCCATAATATTAGTCTAATACATAGATATATAAATACGGTCCACTAGATTATATTTGTGCATAAGGAGTTAATTGCTATAGTGCAGACGTATTTGCACTGCATACTTCAAATTGGTATGATACTATGCAAATGGCCATATAAAACATTGCAAAACATATGCAAGAATGCATAGCTCAGGGATATTTAAACTGGTAGATAGAATGCTGCAGTTAAACCATAGTTGTACTAGGAGTTCTTGCTTAGCTACAAATACAATAATGTTGAAACACATACGACCTTTTGGGATAACTTGCCATCCAAGTATGTGGCATAGAGTAGTATACTATTTAGTGGTAAATTGAGATTCTTCTACACATACTAACCTATGGGAGATCATTGGATATACATCCCATTTTTAAATGTTGTTTGTGGAATTTTTTATGTATTTTTCAATAAAGTGTTTGTTACATGGCTATATGCTTCCAGGTCTTTTTGGATTTACTTGTTTGGTAGGAAGTGCCATTTCCCTATGCTCAGATCCTTAGGATATACCATGTGGTGGTAATATGTGGTCTGGTCATGGTGTGGTGGTATTTGTTCCTTGTATGTGGTATTATTGGTCATCATATAGTAGTAATCTGTGGTCTGGACATGGTGTGATGGAATTTGTTTCTTGTATGTGCTATTATTTGATCACTATGTGGTGGTAATATGGTGTCTGGTCATAAGGCGGTGGTATTTGTCCCCTGTATGTGATATTATTGGTCATTTTAAAAAGAGGGAAAACATTTTTACCTAAATTGTATTGGATATTTTAACAAATGTTTAATAGGTTAGAGTAGAGTAGAGCTCGGCCAAAAGAGTCTACCTTGTCGTGGTGGCAGCCTAAATAATCTTTTTACTGTGGACAGTTCGAGGTGTGGAGGCGGGGCTGAGGTGTAGCCTGGTTGGAGTCTCAAGGGGGCCCCGAAAATTTTACCAGTATGGGGCACCGAAATTCCTAGTGGCAGCCCTGTGTGCAAATGCCATTTACTTTGATATGTTGAAAATCTTGCACCGAAGCCCCATTATTCATCACTTTGGTAGATTAACTTAGACCTTTTATGTCTATCATTGGTGAATTCTGGATGTACCAAATAAATATTGTGAAGTGGATTTTCATGGGCTCCTCCAGTATGTGGTTTCCAAGGCGTAATGGGATGCATATGACTAGGCAGCAGGGCAGATATTGCTGTCACTGTGTAAACAAAAGAGTACGGGAGTACAAAAGGAATATGGTGCCGTGGATTTTACGAAGCCCATCCATTATGTGGGTTCCAAGGCGTAATGGGGTGCATATGACTTTGCAGCAGGGCAGACATTGCTGTCACTGTGTAAACAAGAGTACGGGAGTACAAAGGGAATATGGTGACGTGGATTTTACGGGGCCCATCCAGTATGTGGGTTCCAAGGTGTAATGGGATGCATATGACTAGGCAGCAGGGCTGGCCTTGCTGCCAATGTGTAAAACAAGAGAGTACGGGAGTACAAAATGAATATGGTGAAGAGGTTTTTACGGGGCCCATCTAGTATGTGGTTCCAAGGCGTAATGGGGTGCATATGACTTTGCAGCATGGCATTCATTGCTGTCACTGTATAAACAAAAGAGTACGGGAGTACAAAAGGAATATGGTGCCGTGGATTTTACGAAGCCCATCCATTATGTGGGTTCCAAGGCGTAATGGGGTGCATATGACTTTGCAGCAGGGCAGACATTGCTGTCACTGTGTAAACAAGAGTACGGGAGTACAAAGGGAATATGGTGACGTGGATTTTGCGGGGCCCATCAAGTATGTGGGTTCAAAGGCTTATTGGGGTGCATATCAATTGGTAGCAGGGCAGGCCTTGCATTTAATGCAACATTTTTATGGAGGCCCTCCTGGACTTCTTATGAAAGGGGTATTGGGGTGCGTCGTAATTCTTGGCAGCCCATCCACTCACAGCATAGGCTACAACAGTTTAGGAGACCCACTGTTTAATAATGGCCCTTTAAGAAGATTAATGCCGCCTGATGCAGTAAAAATAGGCTCTGTGACTTTAAGAGTCTCTCCTTCATAAATGAAGCTAAATGAGTCTGCTTATGTGTCACACACCACATGGCCAGCTAGTGTTGTTAAATGTTACAATTACATTTCCCAGTGAATGCATTTGTTTTGGTTGAAATCAATATTAAAGTAGCAAAAACACTTCTAAAACGCTGCATCGGAACATATCCCAAGTGGTGGAGGAGCTTTTTGGTCTGGGGTTAATTATTTTGCCTTATATACAAGTCAATAACATGGAAGGGATGTGCCTTCACATATTTTGCTGCAAAATCAGTTTCGGTTTCGTTTTGGTATGTTTTTGGGTGCATCGAAAACAAAGGCATGAAACTCTGACAACATTGTTTACAGCTGTGAACTAGGAGTCAGGAATGCTTCCAGAGGTGATCCCCATGATGTCCCCCGTGTCATTTGAGCAGTGTTTCCATCATTTTCTGACGTATTTAGACCTTTAAAGGACCCCCGGGGGGGGATCACGACAAAAAAACGTGGGTCTCCCAAAGACTTACATTGGGCTCGTTGTTCTGTCCGAGTACCCGAGTATTCCAATCGGCTTGACCCGAACAACGAGCACCCGAGCATTTTAGTGCTCGATCATCACTACTGAAGAGTTGTGGACAGCTCTGAAAGAGAAGGCAGATCAGTGGCTGACACCGCTGAACCTAAAGCCAGGCATAGTCGTTTGTGACAATGGCTGGAACCTGGTGGCGATTTTGAAGCAAGGTGAGCTCACACACGTATCATGCCTGGCCCATGTGCTTAACCTTGTGCTTCAGCGGTTTCTGAAAAGCTACCCTGAGCTGCCGGATCTGCTTGTGAAAGTATGCCGCCTGTGTGCCCATTTTGGAAAGTCAGCTACAGCTTCCGCCGCTCTAGCCATGATTCAGCAGCGTTTGCATCTTCCGGCTCACCGACTGGTGTGTGATTGTCCCCACACGTTGGAACTCTACACTGCAGATGTTGGAAAAGATTTGTGAGCAGAAGAGGGCAGTTGTTGACTACCAGCATCAACAAAGACGTTGGTATTCAGTTCAGACTCCACACATAAGACCTCAGGAATGGACATGGATGTCAGACATATGTATCATCCTACAAATCTTTGAGGAGTCCACCATTATGGTGAGCGGCGATGACACCATAATTAGCGTCACCATCCCGCTTCTCTGTGTTCTGAAACACTCTTTGCTCACAATCAAAGAGGATGCATTGCAGGCAGATCACAATGAAATGGAGCAAGGAACCATACAGAGTGATTACACACAGCCCAGTCTCATGTCATCCAACGTAGATTCGTTGACAATGAGGAAGAGGAGGAGGAAGAACAGGAGCTACTTTACTGTCATACCGTCTTCACCATGGATGGCCTGAGGAGGAGGAGGAGAAGGAGGTGGAGAGCATAGTCAGTCATTCTTTTTATGAGGACACGGAAGTCTTGCCTGTTAGCACTCTGGCATGCATGACTGACTTTATATTGCGCAGCCTTTCCCGTGACCCTCATATTCTCAAAATTTTGGGTGACATTCATTACTGGTTGGTCCCACTTCTAGACCCACGCTACAAGGAGAACTTTCAATCTCTTCTCCAGAGGCAGACAGGTGTGACAGGTGCAGTAGCATAAGGCCCTTGTTGCGGAATTATTTAAAAAATTCCCATCTGAAAACACTGGTGGCAGAGGTCACAGTTCATTGGACAACCAAGGAGTACAGAGACAAGGAGGCGAGAGAGACACAACTTATAGACCCACACTACAAGTAGAACTTTCAATCTCTTCTTCCAGAGGCAGACAGGTGTATTAAAATGGTGCAGTACCAGAAGACCCTGGCTGCGTAATTATTTAAAAAATTCCCATCTGAAAACACTGGTGGCAGAGGTCACAGTTCTTTGGACAACTGTGGAGTACACAGACAAGGAGGCGAGAGAGACAACTCCAATCCAGCAGAGGCAGGGGAACACTTGCAAAATTCTGGGAGAGTTTTGTCAGACCCTCCCATCACAGTAGCCCTGAGGCACGGGGTACGCTCAAAAGGAGTGCAAAGATTTGGAAGATGATGAGGGAGTATCTTGCTGACCGTACCAGTGTCCTCCGTGATTCCTCTGTGCCTTATAATTATTGAGTCTCAAAGCTGGATACGTGGCATGAACTGGTTCTCTACGCCATGTGGGTCCTGGTCTCCCTGCCGCTACCATTTTGTCAGAGAGTGTTTTTGGTGCCGCAGGTGGAATTATAACTGATAAGCGCATCCGCCTGTGTGAAGAAACTAGATTGTATCTTAATTTCCCAGACAACCATGTTTTTCCAAACCAAGAATAATTGATTTTTTAATCTGTATATTGGCTTGTGAATTTAAGCGTTTATTTCTGGTGGGTCAAGAAGACAGACTGCAAACTGATATACCATTTAACATACTGTGTAAGTCTGTAATAGTGACTTGTACATAGTGTGTGTTTATCTTTGTTTATTGATGTGTGGTGAAATGCTAATTGTGTATTGTAATCTGGAACCAGTTTGTTAACTTTGAAAGTAAAGAGGGAAAAGAAGGTGAGGGTGGTCTGAAGGACACTGGGTAATTCTAAAAATAGCTTACATGCCTCGGGTATAAAAAGACTCAAGAGAGAGAGAAAGCAGTTCTCATCTCATCACTCCTGAAGTAACAGAAAGCTACCAGTCGGACATTTTGCACAACACTCAACGGACGAGAGACAGGACTGTGTTACACTCGGTCCCCGTGCTGGCTCTGCACTCCGTCCTGGTCACTCACCTTCTGCTCTTCAAGCTGTCCCTTTGCAGCAGCCTGTGCACTGACTGGAGTCTCCTACTCCCTCTGCTTCCCAGCGTCCTGCTTCCTCCCCCAGTTCCTGGCATGCTGCCAGCAGGCCTCCAGAAAGAATGCTTAGGACGCGAGGCCGCCCTCACTGTCTCTCTTAAAGGGACAGCGTGCATTTTTTGAAAATGTCAATCAACCAATGGCAGCGCACTGATTACTATATCTAGCCACTCCACCATAGGGGGAGTGCTGGTGCAACATGTTTCTACCATTGCTACATCCGGTTCTGACTCTGATCTGTCTGCGCTGCGTTAGCAGTCTCTGTGCTTCGCTCATTCTATTTGTCTCCACAGATCATTGGTATCCTTTACCCAGCTATCCCTGACAAACTCTGCTATCACTTGTGCAAGGGTCATCCCGTTCCGCCATCAGCCATCCGAATCCATGGACTGTGACAAGGATACTGGAGCCAGCCTGCTACCATCTACCCTGAACCAGGACCTTCCTTACCTGCATCTACCTCTTAACTGTTTCTGCTATCATATCTGTTACTCCCTTTTGGTCCCTCTGGGACAGCTGCCTCGTGTACGGGGTCTAACTGGAGGTAGCACCTGTGTCCTCCGGGTATTTCATTCCGGTCCTGTTCGAGGGGCCTTATTACGGGTACCCGGGGCTCACTAGTTACGTACCCTTCGGAGCCTCCCGGACCGCGGTCTCGAGGTTCCACTTCAAAAATAAAAGACGAATGTGAACTTCACCATCTCTGCCTCCGCTTCCATTCGTTACAGATTGTTCTGGCCATGGAAACCGCTGGCTCCCAGAGACCTCCGACCATGGAACTGTGCCAAGAGGTGGCCCATTTAGGAGTTCAACAGGACAAGATCACGACGTATCTACGCAGCTTGTCTACCCGCATGGATTCCCTGGCGTCCTCGTCTGCACCTGACTCATCTACCAGCACTCAGGTACCAGCCCCATGGCAAGTAAAGGTCCTCGCCTGGCGGCTACCCGCTTCTAGGGTGATCCTACTCAGTGTCGGGGTTTTCTCAATCAGTGCACTCTATACTTCGAAATCTTGGGGCATATGTTTGCTTCTGACCGAGCCAAGGTGGGCTTCATCATGTCACATCTGGGAGGAGAGGCCCTCGCCTGGCTAAACCCGCTATGGGAGAGAGGGATCCGCTGGTTAATGATCTTCAATCTTTCCTAGAGGCTTTTCGCAGGACCTTCGATGAACTAGGTCGCACCACTTCGACCGCTTCAGCCTTGCTTCGCTTGCACCAAGGAACTCTCACGGTGGCTCAGTATGCTGTTAGGTTCCGCACCCTCTCGTCTGAGTTGTCTTGGAACAATGAGGCCTTGGTAGCTAACTTTTGGGAAGGCCTATCAGGAAGAATCAAGGATGAGCTGGCGGGACGGGACAGACCTACCACCTTGGAAGAGCTAATATCCTTGGCAACCCGAATTGACCTGCGTTTTCAGGAGCGTTCCATGGAGATCAAGTGGGACAAAAGGCCCTATCACTTGGACTCTAGCTTTATCAAAACGGTTACCTCGCCTTCCTCTCCTGAGGCCATGGAGGTAGACCGTGTAAGTTTGGCCACCCGCCGCCGGGAGGCGCGTCGCAAGGAAGGAAGTTGTTTCTACTGCAGTAGTTCTGAGCATCTGATCCATTCCTGTCCTAAGAAGTCGGGAAACTCCAGTGCCTAGGTTCGGTAGGAGAGGCCACCCTAGGTAGAGAACAGTCCTCTCCCTCATTGCAAATCTCGGTCTCCGTGTCCTGCAGAGCAATAAAATTCTCTGAACATTGTTTACTGGATTCTGGAGCTGCAGGGAACTTCATCCAGCAGGCGGTTGTGGATCCTTACCGCTTACCAGTCCAGCATCTTCCTGATCCGTTACGGGTGACCGCCGTAGATGGCAAACCACTGACCGAGCCCGTCCAGTTTCAGACCGAGCTGGTGGAACACCGGGTAGGTCTAATGCATGCTGAAAAAATCCGTTTTTATGTGTATCCCGATTTGTCTCATCCCTTACTTTTAGGTTTACCTTGGCTCCAGATGCATGAATCGGTCCTAAATTGGAGAACTGGAGAGGTTCTGCGTTGGGGAGATACCTGCATGAATCGATGCCTTACCCGGATTCAACCTGTTTCGCCTCCAGTCCAGCCTGATACCCTGCCAGGGTTGCCTTCTTCCTATTGGTCCTTCTCTGACGTCGTTGGGAAAAAGGAGGCTGAGAGGCTACCTCCACACAGGTCGTATGACTGTCAGACAGAGCTTCTCCCTGGAACATCTCCTCTTCGCAGGAGAGAGTTTATACTCTTTCTCAGGCAGAGACTCAGGCTATGTCGGACTACATCCAAGAGAACCTGGCAAGAGGATTTATAAGAAAGTCATCTTCACCGGCAGGAGCAGGATTCTTCTTTGTGAAAAAGAAGAATGGATCCCTGCGGCCCTGTATTGACTACCAGGGTCTAAACCAAATCACGGTAAAACACAGGTATCCATTACCTCTTATTTCAGAGCTGTTTGATCGTCTCCGAGGGGCCAAGATCTTCACCAAATTGGATCTCAGAGGGGCCTACAAACTGATCCGAATCAGAGAGGGAGACGAATGGAAAACAGCCTTCAACACCCGTGATGGCTACTACAAATACCTGGTAATGCCGTCTGGCCTAAGCAATGCACCTGCGGTCTTTCAGGAATTTGTTAATGACATTTTCAGGGACCTGCTCTATACTTGTGTCGTTGTCTACCTGGACGACATTTTGATTTTCTCTGCAGACTTGGCCTCACACCTAAGGCAAGTACGCCTGGTCTTACAAAGACTGAGGAAGAACAGGCTATATGCCAAATATGAGAAATGCCTCTTTGAGCAATCCTCTTTGCCTTTCCTTGGGTACATTGTATCTTCCACAGGATTAAAGATGGACCCGGAGAAGTTGTCTGCCGTCCTCAAGTGGCCTCGTCCGTCTGGGCTAAAAGCCATACAACGGTTCCTGGGGTTCGCCAACTACTACCGGAAATTCATTCCACACTTTTCCACCCGAGTGGCTCCCCTCACAGCTTTAACCCGGAAAGGTGTAAACTCCAAGGAATGGTCCTCCGAGGCAGAAGTGGTCTTTGTTTCTCCCAAAAAAGCCTTCGCTTCCGAATCTGTTCTCCATCGTCCAAATTCTAATGAGCAATTTTTTCTTGAGGTAGACGCTTCTTCCATAGGTGCAGGAGCAGTTCTCACCCAGAAGTCATCTACCGGTCGGATGATCTCATGTGTTTTTTTTTCCGAGGTTTTTTCTCCTGCAGAAAGGAACTACTCCGTTGGAGATCGGGAACTGTTGGCTATCAAATTGGCTCTGCAAGAATGGAGACATCTTCTTGAGGGAGCTCATCACCAGGTAGTCATATTCACCGATCATAAAAACCTTGCTTACCTCCAATCTGCTCTAAGGTTGAATCCCCGTCAGGCCCGGTGGGCGTTGTTTTTTGCTCGTTTTAATTTTGTCCTTCATTTCCGCCGAGCTGACAAGAACATCAAGCCAGACGCACTCTCCAGAGCCTTTTTGCCTCCTGAACTGGAGGAAGAACCTCAGCACATTATTGAACCTTCAAGGTTAGTCTCTGTTGCCTCCATTGATCTTGCCCAGCTTCCCCCAGGGAAGACTCTCGTGACCGCTTCTGAACGTAATCGTGTCCTACGGTGGGGTCATTCTTCTAAGTTTGCTGTGTCACGTCGCCGTTGGATTCAGGGGCTGGTGTTCCTGCCTCGGCCGCTGGGAGGCGCCGGACTCCTTCGGCTAGTGGTGCCGGTGATAGGAGTGTGGTATCCTCATATGGTTCCGCTCCTTTGACGCCAGTCTCTGTCGCTGCGCATCGCCATGTTTCGCCTGTGGGTAATGTTGGCGACAGAAAAGGGGTCTCTGCGCAGGCGTCTGGTGGGAGTAGGCTTCACTCTTCTGTCAGAGGTGAAGTGGTTGGTGTCAGTCATGCATCACCATCTGGCCTGGTTCTGGGGGCGGTCCAGATGAGGTCATGAGACTGTGAGCCTTGTGAGAGGTAGCAATGCCCTTCAAATGCCTTGGAGCCTGGCTTGTAGGCCGCCAGATATAGTCTTGGTTTCCCCAGTATGCTAGTTTGTTTTGCTATTGTATTTTTGACCTTTGCCTGGATTTCTGACTGTTCTACTGCCTGCCGATTTTGTACTTTTTCTCCCCTCCTGGTTTTGACCCTTGGACTTCTGACTACACATTTGGTCTCGCTTTTTATTCCCATCCTAGCGTCCTTCCTACTCCGGTCCACTGCTCTCATAGGCAGCTACCCCCTGGGCTTCGCTATAATTCCAGATCCCTGTATAAGGTTAAAGGGTCTCGGGGTGCTGTCTTACTGCAGTTCAGACCTGCAGTGGGCGGACGCCACATTATATCTGGCCTTAAAAAACCATTTTTATATATATTCTGGATATATATAAAAACATTTCCTAACCCTTTCTCTGAATTTTTTTTTCCTTCCTCTCCATTTCTGAGCTGATTTTGTTGCTAAAGCACCTGTGTCCTGCTTCATTGCTCAGTCCTGTGGAGGATCACTCCCATCATCTCCTACTAACATGCTGCACAAGCCACAGTCTGGAGACCTCTGGGAGAACACTGGACGTCAGAAGCCTTCACTGCCTGGATGTCAGCACCTGGTTAGCTATGGCCACGCATTTGGGCGCATGCTAATGCGGCCAAAGTCCTTTTACCTACTTCTTTGTCTTACTTGAAGAAATCTGTGTGTGTGGAGGCTTATGTGGATAGTGGCTCAGAAGGCAATTTCATAGATTTCCTGGTAGCGAGAAATCTTGGTGTACCACTGCTAAGACTTAATGCGCCCATTAAAACCACTGCTATTAATGGCACTCCTATTGTCCAGAATGGAGTGGAGTTTGTCACTGAGGAAATATCAATGTCAGTGGGATCGTTACATGCTGAACATGTGTCATTTTTTGTTATCCATAATATATCATCCGCTGTTATTCTGGGTATGCCATGGTTACGCAAAGATAATCCAGTCATTGACTGGCACTTGGGTGATATCGTGCGCTGGAGCCCAGAGTGTCAGGATAATTGTATATCGCTATCAGTGAACCAAGTTAAAATCACACCTCCCCCCTTTGTACCCTATGCATTCAGAGATTATGAGGATGTATTTTCTGTATTGGAATCAGAGAAATTACCCCCTCATAGAAAGTATGATTGCCCCATAGACTTAGTACCGGATTCTCGCCTCCCTAAGGGGAGAATATTTAACCTCTCTGGTCCAGAACGTCAGGCCATGAAAGACTACATAACAGACAGTTTGCAAAAAGGGTTTATTAGACCATCCACCTCGCCAGTGGGGGCCGGGTTCTTTTTTGTGGAAAAGAAAGATGGTGGTCTCAGACCTTGCATTGATTACCGTGAGTTAAACGCAATCACTGTGAAAAAACAGTATTCGCTTCCACTCATTCCTGATCTTTATAATCAGCTGTTGGGAGCCCGTTGGTTTACTAAACTTGACCTCCGAGGAGCATATAATCTTGTCCGGATAAGAAAGGGAGATGAGTGGAAGACCGCGTTTAACACACCCCTCGGCCACTTTGAGTATCTTGTAATGCCGTTCGGGCTCAGTACTGCACCGGCAGTGTTTCAGAATTTTGTGAACGAGATTTTCAGAGATATTAGTGGTGTTTATGTGGTCGTTTATTTGGACGACATCCTGATTTACTCTTCTGACATTGTGACGCACGTCCAACACGTCTGCTCTGTCCTCCAGAGACTCAGAGAGCATTCTTTATTCGCCAAACTAGAGAAATGTGGCTTCATGACACAGGAGATACAGTTTCTGGGGTATATTTTGTTGGCTAAAGGGTTTAGCATGGATCCTTCTAAAATTTAACCCATTAATCAATGGGTACAACCCCAGTCTCTAAAGGCACTGCAGCGATTTTTGGGTTTCGCTAACTACTATCGCAAATTTATTAAAGGTTTTTCCGAGATAGCCAAACCACTCACTGATTTGACTCGGAAAGGGGCGGATGTGGTTAACTGGAAGCCTGAAGCACTTCATGCATTTTCTGCCTTAAAGAAATGTTTTTCTCTAACCCGATATTGGTTCAGCCTGATCTGGACCGCCCCTTTATTGTAGAGGTAGATGCCTCTGAAGTCGGGAGTCGGAGCAGTGCTATCGCAAGGCACTGCATCCCTCACTCAACTTTGTCCGTGTGCCTTCTTTTCCCGAAAATTCTCTTCCACCGATATAGGTAATCGGGAATTGTTGGCAATCAAATGGGCCTTTGAGGAATGGCGCCACTTCCTCGAAGGTGCCAAACATAAGATAACTGTAATTACTGACCACAAGAACCTGACCTACTTGGAGTCAGCAAAAAGACTGAATCCAAGACAGGCAAGGTGGGCCTTGTTCTTTTCTAGGTTTGATTTTGTGATTACTTTTTGACCGGGTACTAAAAATGTAAGGGCTGATGCCCTTTCTCGAAGTTTTTGCCCCTCACAGGTCGAGGACTCTGAACTGACTCCAATACTAGCCAAGGGAATTGTTATTTCAGCTGTATCTTTGGATCTTCTGGAAGAAATCCGTAGATCCCCAGAACAGGCACCTAACACTACTCCTCCCCAAAAACTATTTGTTCCGGCCACATTCCGCCTTCAAGTTCTGAAGGAATCACTTGATTCCGTCCTTGCAGGGCATCCAGGCATCAAAAACACCATCAGACTTGTAACTAGGAATTTTTGGTGGCCAACTGTAGTAAAGGACTGTAAGGACTATGTACTGGCCTGTGAAACCTGTGCGCGCGCTAAGTCTCCCCATAATCTCCCTGCCGGGTGGCTCCAGTCCCTGCCTGCCCCTGAGAGTCCTTGGACCCATATCTCCATGGACTTTATTACTGATCTGCCACTCTCAGAAGGGAAAACGTGTATCTGGGTGGTGGTGGATAGATTCAGCAAGCAGTGTCATTTTGTTCCACTGTCCGGATTACCTAATTCCGAGACCCTGAGAAAATTATTCATTACTCATGTTGTGCGATTGCATGGTATTCCTGTGAATATCGTGTCCGATAGGGGCACCCAGTTTGTTTCGAAATTTTGGAGGGCATTCTGTAAACGAATTGGAATGGAATTGTCCTTTTCCTCTGCCTATCACCCTGAAACCAATGGTCAAACCGAACGCACCAACCAAGAGCTTGAGCAGAATCTACATTGTTATGTCTCTGAGCATCAGTCCGATTGGGTGGAACACCTACCGCTAGCAGAGTTTGCCATGAATAATCAGTACCAGGAGTCCATCAAGACTACCCCTTTCTACTGTAATCATGGGCTGCACCCACGTTTTGGTTCATTCTCTTCTAGGATGTCAGATGTCCCTGGGGTAGAAAGAACCATAGACTAGTTAAAAACTATCTGGTCAGAAGACAACGTAAACTTGAAAGGGGCTCAGACTAGACAGGCTTCGTCTGCTAATAGACAGCACTCCAAGGGCCCGGACCTGGGAGTTGGGGACAAAGTTTGGCTTTCTACTAGGAATATTAAGCTCAAAGTGCCATCTGCCAAACTAGGTCCCAGGTTTATTGATCCGTATGAAATTATTGAGGTGATTAATCCAGTAGCCTTTCGTCTGAAGCTCCCTCAATCATTTAAACTGCCCAATGTATTCCATAAGTCCCTTCTCAAATTGTACCGCTCTCCGATTCGTCCTGTTCAGTCCCCTCCTTCTCTGGTTTTGGTAGGGGGTGCTTTGGAATACGAAGTCCAAAGGATTCTTGATTCCCATTTAGTGAGAGGATCCGTGCAGTATCTGGTGCATTGGAAGGGCTATGGTCCGGAGGAAAGGTCCTGGGTGCCTGCCAGTAACGTCCATGCCAAGGGTTTGATCAGGAAGTTTCATCTCCTTCATCCCAACAAACCGGGTTTTGAGGGTCCAGAGGCCCCTCTTAGAGGGAGGGGTACTGTCACGTCACCATTGGATTCAGGGGCTGGTGTTCCTGCCTCAGCCGCTGGGAGGCGTCGGACTCCTTCGGCTGGTGGTGCCGGTGATAGGAGTGCGGTATCCTCATATGGTTCCGCTCCTTTGACGCCGGCCTCTGTCGCTGCACATCGCCATGTTTCGCCTGTGGGTAATGTTGGCGACAGAGAAGGGGTCTCTGCGCAGGCGTCTGGTGGGCGTAGGCTTCGCTCTTCTGTCAGAGGTGAAGTGGTTGGCGTCAGTCATGCATCACCATCTGGCCTGGTTCTGGGGGCGGTCCAGATGAGGTCATCAGACTGTGAGCCTGTGAGAGGTAGCAATGCCCTTCAAATGCCTTGGAGCCTGGCTTGTAGGCCGCCAGATATAGTCTTGGTTTCCCCAGTGTGCTAGTTTGTTTTGCTATTGTATTTCTGACCTTTGCCTAAATTTCTGACCCTTCTACTGCCTGCCGATTTTGTACTTTTGCTCCCCTCCTGGTTTTGACCCTTGGACTTCTGACTACGCATTTGGTCTCGCTTTTTATTCCCGTCCTAGCGTCCTTCCTACTCCGGTCCACTGCTCTAATAGGCAGCTACCCCCTGGGCTTCGCTATAAATTCCAGATCCCTGTATAGGGGTAAAGGGTCTCGGGGTTTCTCGGGGAGCTGTCTTACCTGCAGTTCAGACCTGCAGTGGGCGGACGCCACAGGCTGGCCATGCCAGTCATAAAACTCAGCAACTCATCACCTGTTACTACTGGTGGCCTACCATGGGTAAGGATATCCAGGAGTAAGTCGCAGCCTGTCCTTCATGTGCCCGTAACAAGACTGATAAACACCTACCAGCCAGCAGGCTTCTGCCTCTTCCGATCCCGTCCGCTCCCTGGCAGCACATCGCGATGGATTTCATCACGGATCTTCCCATTTCTTCTGGCTGCTCAGTGGTATGGGTTGTGGTGACCGCTTCTCTAAAATGGCTCACTTCGTTCCGCTATCTGGTCTCCCGTCTGCTCCAGAACTGGCCGCTCACTTCATTCAGCACATCTTCTGTCTACATGGATTTCCTCTCCACATCGTGTCCGACAGGGGCGTCCAGTTCACCTCTAAGTTCTGGAGAGCAGCCTGCAAACTAATAAAAATAGAACTAGATTTTTCTTCGGCATACCATCCCCAGTCCAATGGGCAAGTCCTGGCTGGATTTCAGCGTCACTTCGTCAAAGCTCATCATAACGACTGGGTAGAATTACTGCCCTGGGCGGAATTCTCCTACAACAACCAAGTAAGTGAATCTTCTGGAAAATCTCCCTTTCAGATTGTGTTTGGACTTCAACACGGAATTCCTCTTCCTTTCTCTGGACCATCTGGTGTTCTGGCAGCCGATACCTTTACCAGAGATTTCCTGAACATTTGGAAAGATACCAAGACTGCTTTGGAGAGAGCCTCTCAACGTATGAAAAGGCATGCGGACAAAAGACGCTTGGATGCTCCCACCTTTCGTCCCGGAGACAAGGTATGGCTCTCCTCCAAGTACATCCGTTTGAAGTTGCCTTCATACAAATTGGGTCCCCGTTTCATTGGTCCCTTTGAAGTCTTAAGACAAATCAACCCGGTCTCTTACAAACTGAAATTGCCTACTTCCCTACGTGTGCCTAACTCCTTTCATGTTTCCCTCCTCAAACCAGTGGTTTTGAGCCCCTTCTTTAAGGACCCGGGTACCTCTCCAGATCCGGTCTCTGAGGATGATGTTTTTGAGGTAAAACATATCTTGGCCACTAAGAAAGTAAGAGGTAAGACCTATTACCTGGTGGACTGGAAGGGTTTTGGTCCTGAGGAGAGGTCTTGGGAGCCTAAAGAGAACATCCAGGCTCCTCTTCTTCTTAAAAAATTTCACGCAGGCTTGAAAAAGAGGGGGTGTAAAGAGGGGGATACTGTTACACTCGGTCCCTGTGCTGCTTCTGCACTCCGTCCTGGTCACTCACCTTCTGCTCTTCAAGCTGTCCCTTTGCAGCAGCCTGTGCACTGGCTGGAGTCTCCTACTCCCTCTGCTTCCCAGCGTCCTGCTTCCTCCCCCAGTTCCTGGCATGCTGCCAGCAGGCCTCCAGGAAGAATGCCTAGGACGCGAGGCCGCCCTCACCGTCTCTCTTAAAGGGACAGCGTGCATTTTTTGAAAATGTCAATCAACCAATGGCAGCGCACTGATTACTATATCTAGCCACTCCACCATAGGGGGAGTGCCGGAGCAACGTGTTTCTACCATTGCTACATCCGGTTCTGACTCTGATCTGTCTGCGCTGCGCTAGCAGTCTCTGTGCTTCGCTCATTCTATTTGTCTCCACAGATCATTGGTATCCTGTACCAGGCTATCCCTGACAAACTCTGCTATCACTTATGTAAGGGTCATCCCGTTCCGCCATCAGCCATCCGAATCCGTGGACTGTGACAAGGTTACTGGAGCCAGCCTGCTACCATCTACCCTGAACCAGGACCTTCCTCACCTGCGTCTACCTCTTCACGGTTTCTGCTATCATATCTGTTACCCCCTTTTGGTACCTCTGGGACAGCTGCCACGTGTCCAGGGTCTAACTGGAGGTAGCACCTGTGTCCTCCGGGTATTCCATTCCGGTCCTGTTCGAGGGGCCTTACTAGGGGTACCCGGGGCTCACTAGTTACGCCCCCTTCGGAGCCCCCCGGACCGCGGTCTCGAGGTTCCACTTCAAAAATAAAAGACAAATGTGAACTTCACCATCTCTGCCTCCGCTTCCATTCGTTACAGACTGCAGCCAATTCATCATCGCACCATCACGAGGGACACGGATCTATGATTCTATAGGAAACAACCTAGGAGTTTTTGGCTTCCGTTGGAAGGATACAGATCTGATCCCGACAAATCAGCGAAAGGGTGAGATCCTGTAATGTGCACCATCTTGGGGTAATTGTTGGGATTGTTCTGTTTGCTATTGGGTGTTGTGGTTCAATAAAGTATTGCCACACTGTTTTACCCTAGTCTTGTGTTGTCTGTGTAGTGTTATGCCCACGTTTAACAGGAGAGCGGGCGTTAGGTGGGATGATCCCTGGTCCATGCGGTTTCGGCTAGCAGACTTAGGCGTCCATTTTTCCACAGCCTGTCAACTGAAAATGCTGACAGGCTGACTCTTACAAAAATTAACATGGGCAGGATTGGGTCAGACTTCTCTTCACCACCACATGATAACAGCGAAACATAACCTCAAATCCAGTGTCTTTTTTGGGAGGTATATTCCCATGCACCTCTTCACACTCACACATGGGTATATGCTTCCTGATTTTGGCTATTTCATGTTATCCTCCTCCTTCTCCTCATCCTCATCATCCGCCACCACTAGATCACCAGGATGAACATGTTCTATGATGCAACAGCCACGTTATTGTTATGAAGGGTGTTTATGATGCCCGTAAAACAAATGTTGACACAGTATGCTTATGTGTACCCCTAACAGGGGGAAATGTTTGTCTGCCCATACATTTAGTGTATGGGCATTACAAGTATAGGAGACTGTGACGAAAAAAGATTGTATCTTAATTTCCAAGACAACCATGTTTTTGCAAGCCAAAAAGAATTGACTTTTTATCTGTACATTGGCTTGTGGATTTAAGCATTTATGTCTGGTGCGTCAAGAAGACAGACTTGCATACCATTTAACATACTGCGTCTGTAATAGTGACTTGTACAGCGTGAGTATTTATCTTTGTTTAATGTGTCCTAATATGCTAATTGTGCATTGTATTCTGGAACCAGCTTCTTGACTTCGAAAGTAGATAGGGAAAGGCTGTGAGGGTGGACTGAAGGACACTGGTTAATTCCAAAAATAGCTTACATGCCTCGGTTAAAAAAAGACTCAGAGAATCTCATCACTAAAACTGATGTAACACAGAGCTACCAGCTGGACATGCTGCAAAACCCCCATGGACGAGAGACAGGACTGCAGCCAATTCATCATGGCACCATCACGAGGGACATGGATCTATGATTCTATAGGAAACAACCTAAGGGTTTTTGGCTCCAGTTGGAAGGATACAGATCTGATCCAATGACCATTGCTGAGCCATGGATGTTTGGAGAAAGCCAGGTTTGAGACAAGCTGGTCGACTGGTTCCGTGGAGATGGTCGGAAAAGTCAGGCGGTGACTCTCGTGTCAACTGGCTTTGGACCTTGTACGGACTCTATGGATTGTTCTCTGTCATCTCCCTGCGCTTGTCGATATCTCTTCTCTGTGTGTGTATCACAGGTGGAATAGCGACCCTGGGAGTTTTGACGTTGTGTCAACTGGCTTTGGACCTTGTATGGACTCTATGGACTGTTCTGGGTCAACTCCCTACGCTTGTCAATATCTCTTCTCTGTGTGTGTATTCACAGGTGGAATAGCGACACTGTGAGCTCTGACGTAACATCTACCTTTATCCTGGCAAGTCAGCGGAAGGGTGAGACCCTGCAATGTGCACCATCTTGGGGGAAATTGCTGGGATAGTTCTGTTTGCTATTGTGTGTTGTGGTTCAATAAAGTATTGCCACACTGTTTTACCCTAACCCTGTGTTGTCTGTGTAGTGTATTGCCCATGGGAGATAGAGTGGGTGTTAAATGGTATGAGCCCTGGTCCACGTAGTCTTGCTAAAGGCAGTCGAGCCAGCGGACGAGAGCACCCACTAACCCCGCTTCTCCACAGAGACCGCTCCTTTAAACTGGGAAGACATTTTTTGAAGGCCATCCTCCACGTCTCTTCCAACACCAACACTAGATCACCAGGGTGAACGTGTTCCGTGATGCAACAGCCACGTTATTTTTTTGAAGGGTGTTTATGATGCCGTAAAACAAATGTTTACACAGTATGTTGATATGTACCCCCCAGGGGAAATGTTTGTCTGCCCATACACTTAATTTATGGGCATTACAAGTATAGGTGACCCGCTCCTTTAAACTGGGAAGACATTTTTTGAAGGCTATCCTCCACCTCTCTTCCGACACCACCATTAGATCACCAGGGTGAATGTGTTCCGTGATGCAACAGCCACGTTATTGTTTTGAAGGGCGTTTATGATACCCGTAATAAAAATGTTGACACAGTATGTTGATGTGTACCCCCCAGGAGGAAATGTTTATCAGCCCATACATTTTGTGTATGAGCATTACAAGTATAAGAGACCCGCTCCTTTCTAATGGGAAAAATTTTTTGAGGCCCTCCTCCACCTTTCTTCCAAGGGGGATAAGGATGAGTGCAAATTTGGGGCAGGCCTTGCATTCACTGCATAGCCAAACAGTATGGGAGACCAAATTCCTAATAATGGGAACTGTAGTGGTTGGTCATCTGCTTCAACAATGCAATTCTCCACTTTTGGGTCTTCATCCTCATTACTGCAATTCTCCACTTTAGTTTCTTTAGCCTCAACACTGAAATGCTTCACTGCCAGGTGTTCTTTAGCCTCAACACTGGAATGCTCCACTGCTGGGTCTTCAGCCTCAACACTGAAATTCTCCACTGCAGTTTCTTCAGCCTCAACACTGAAATTCTCCAGTGCAGGTTTTCCAGAATCAACACTGACATTCTCCACTGCCGGGTCTTCATCCTCAACACTGACATTCTCCAATGCAGGTTCTTCAGGCTCAACAATTCACTGCATAGCCAAACAGTATGGGAGTACACAATTTCAAGGAACAATGTTTTCAGGTGTCCATCCAGTACGTCGGTTCAAAGGGTTATTGGGATGCTTGTAACGTTGGGGCAGAGCAGGCATTGCATTTAATGCATAGGCAAACATTATGGCAGTACCAAATAAATAAGAATGGAAACTTTGGTTTAATGTGGCCATCCAGCACGTCGGTTCAAACTGTTATTGGGTGCGTGTAATGTTGGGGTAGGGCAGGCCTTGCATTCAATGTATAGGCAAACAGTATGGCAGTACCAAGTAAATAAGAATGGGAACTTTGGTTTAATGTGGCCATCCAGTACGTTGGTTCAAAGGGTTATTGGGGAGCGTGTAACGTTGGAGCAGGGCAGGCCTTGAATTCAATGCATAGGCAAACAGTATGGCAGTACCAAATAAAGATTAATGGGAACTTTGGTTTAATGTTACCATCCAGTACGTCGGTTCAAAAGGTTATTGGGGTGCATGTAACATTGGGGCAGGGCAGGCTTTGCATTCAATGCATAGGCAAACAGTATGGCCGTAACAAATAAATAAGAATGGGAACTTTGGTTTAATGTGGTCATCCAGTACGTCAGTTCAAACTGTTATTGGGGTGCGTGTAACGTTGGGGCAGGGCAGGCCTTGCATTCAATGTATAGGCAAACAGTATCGCAGAACCAAGTAAATAAGAATGGGAACTTTGGTTTAATGTGGCCATCCAGTACGTTGGTTCAAAGGGTTATTGAGGTGCGTGTAACGTTTGAGCAGGGCAGGCCTTGAATTCAATGCATAGGCAAACAGTATGGCAGTACCAAATAAAGATTAATGGGAACTTTGGTTTAATGTTACCATCCAGTAGGTCGGTTCAAAGGGTTATTGGGGTGTTCCACATTTTGGGCAGCCCTGCCACTCACTGCATACGCAATAACAGTATAAGACACACACTGTTCAATATTGGGAACAACAAAGCGTAGGCGGCTGATGGCTCTCTAAGAATAGTGAGGGCTGACTGCTGGCCCTTTAAGAATAGTAAAGGCCACCTGATGGCCCTATAAAAATAGGCTTTGTGACTTTCAGAGTCCCTCCTTCATAAATGAAACAGGATGTGTTAGATGATGAGTCACACACCACATGGCCAGATAAGGTTTTTAAATGTTAAAATGACATTTCCCTGTGAATGCATTTGTATTGGTTGAAAGCAATGATAAGGTTGAAAAACGCATCAAAACGCTACGTGTGAACATAGCCCAAGTGGTGGAGGTACATTTTTTGGGGGGGTTATTTATTTTAAATCATTACCCTGGAAAGAATGTTCCTTAACATATTTCACAGGAAAATTCATTTTGGTTTTGTGTTTGTATGTTTTACTGTACTCCTGTAAAAGTGGCGGAACACTCTGACAACATTGTTCACAGCAGTGACCTAGGAGTCAGAAATGCTTCCAGGGTCTTCCTTCCACATGATGTTCCCATATCATTTGTGCACTGTTTCCATAGATTTTCAATGTTTTGATACCCTAAAAAGACCTCTGGGGGGGTCGTAGCAAAAAAAGCTTGGGTTTCCCATAGGCTTACATTGGGCTCATTGCTCGCGTCGAGCACCCGAGCATTCCAATTTGCCCAACCCGAGCAACGAGCAATCGAGCATTTTAGTGCTTGCTCATCACTAGTCGCAACATTTCTGCACAACTCAGGAGTTGGCCAAAAATCTAGCAACTTTTGGACTTTTCATGCCAGTCTATAACTGGCTTAGCTAACATGGGTGGAGCAGGGCGGGATAGAGTAAATTATCATATATATAAAATATCACTATACACTCTCCAACACTAGATTATGAATAACCCATAATGCCATGCGCTGGGAGAAAAGCATCCAGCCCTTTTCTAAATGCTGTTGGAGGAGTAAGACTTCAACAACGGAATATAATGGAACATACTAGTGTAACTGTAAAGAACCCTTTCCTATTTAGCTGCCAGGACATGTGAACATAGCTTTACTTCTAACCAGAATACCCAAATCTTTCACTTGTTCTGCAATCTCTCAGCAAAACACTGAATGGTGCTTTTACAATGAATGTGATATGTACTGGAAAAGTGCATTGGTTTAAGACTGTAGGCCTTTACATCTAAGGCTTCTATGTACAGCAATAACTAAAATCTTGATCATTTTTGTGTGCAAGTGCAGGGTAAAAATTTTCTTGGAGCAAATATTACCCATAACTGGTATTCACAGTCTTGGCAAATAGACAATGGGTCTTCAAATATTTCACAATGTTGAGAATTATCAAGTGATTATGAAAGCTTATTTTATTTATTTTGATGTGCAATCAATGTACTTCTAAATGCGCCATGTCCCCGAGGTAATTGTATGTTCGTTAAAAGGGTTGCCTGACTCGTTTACATTGAATACCACCTTGTGTAGGTCAACAATGTACGACTGTTGAGGAATCGGACAATCCCAATCAGCTTTTTATCACCTCTTTCATCAGCTCGATGTAAACAGTGAGCAAAGCTAAACACCACGGCTCCGTCACACTGTTTAGTAGCAGCTGCTGGGTACTGCAGATCAGCTGCTATTCATTCAAAAGGGGACGATCTGCAGTAGCTATCAGCAGACAGAAAATGTTGTTATGGAGCTGTGTTGTTAAAATCTATAATCGGTTTCCATCAGGTGACCGATCTATGAGAGGGGTCATCAATATAAAAGTACTGAAAACCACCTTAAAAAGAGTGTAAGATATGTTACCAAAGATCCACAAGTACCAGAAACTGTTTACAATGATAAAGGGTTAACATTATTCAGGTTCATGATTTAAATTTGAACAATTGAACAATTATAAGAAAAGTATAGGATACACAAGCATTACCTACGGGATGAGCATGCATCAGCTACAACATGGACATCAAACCCTTTTTCTAGCAGGTCCAGTGTGGTGCTCTGTAAAGAAAACCAACATGCACATTTCAAAATCAATACAGAGGTGTAACTGGGGTTGGAGGTCTTGGGGATGGCAAGTGGGGCATGAGCCCTTGGTGTCGTTAAGGCAGAGAGAGGAGGCTGGCCCAATAAACAGTGGTTTTCAGCAGCCCAATGTGACAAACATACCAAACCAACCCCATAGAATGCAGAGCACCTCCGTCAGCAGCAGCCAGCTGTCTTTTTCAGCTGTCTGTGATACCCTGTGTGCCAGGTGGCTGTTGCAACAATAAAATACCATTGCTGTATTAGGCTACTTTCACACTTCAGACTTTTTGAATCAGGCGCGATCCGGCGTGTTTTTAAAAAAACGCATCCGGTACCGGATGCGTTTTTTTTAGCATTGACTTACATTAGCGCCGGATCGCGCCTGATGTCACTGCGTTGCATCCGTTTTTGGCCGGATCCGTCGGAAATGTACATTCCGGCGGCCGGACAAGACGTTTGCTGCAACGTTTTTTTATTTTTTCCGTAGCCGCCTGACAGTGCCTGAATCGGCACTTCAGGCGGCCGGAAACAAAGCAAACCCATGGCGCCGGATCAGTGTTTTGACAAATCAGTCAGAAAACTGATCCGGAATCCAAAGTCAGTCTCTCGCTCTCTCTCTCTCTCTCCATTCGTACTAGCATTTTCAACATGGAAAATTTTATCTTTCCGGGTTGAAAAGGTCAGGACGGATCAGGCAAAAAACCTGATCAGTTGCATCAGTTTTTTAAAATCACCGCTGGATCCGTCCTATCAGGCATAGGACGGATTATGCCTGATTCAAAAAGCCTGATGTGTGAAAGTAGCCTTAGGCCTCTTTCACACATCAGGCTTTTTGAATCAGGCGCGATCCGGCGTGTTTCTAAAAAAACGGATCCGGTACCGGATGCGTTTTTTTAGCATTGACTTACATTAGCGCCGGATCGCGCCTGATGTCACTGCGTTGCATCCGTTTTTGGCCGGATCCGTCGGAGTTGTACATTCCGGCGGCCGGACAAGACGGTTTTTGTAACGTTTTTTTTTTTTATTTTTTTTTTTTATTTTTTTTTTCTCTCTCTCTTCCTCTCCTTCTCTCTCTCTCTCTCTCTCCTCTCTCTCTCTCTCTCTCTCTCTCTCTCTCTCCTCTCTCTCCTCCTCTCTCTCTCTCTCTCTCTCTCTCCTCTCTCTCTCTCTCTCTCTCTCTCTCTCTCTCTCTCTCTCTCTCTCTCTCTCTCTCCTCTCTCTCTCTCTCTCTCTCCTCTCTCTCTCTCTCTCTCTCTCTCCTCTCTCCTCTCTTCTCTCTCTCCTCTCTCCTCCTCTCTCTCTCTCTCGTCTGTATTTTCAACCTGGAAAAGCTTCTTTTTCCGGGTTCAAAAGGTCAGGCCGGATCAGGCAAAAAACCTGATCAGTTCCATCAGTTTTTTAAAATCAGCACCGGATCCGTCCTATCAGGCATAAGACGGATCATGCCTGATTCAAAAAGCCTGATCTGTGAAAGAGGCCTTAGAGGAGTGGAGCATGTATGGAGGAACAGGAGTCCTCATGCTCAACTTTTTTACACTTGTCCTTCCACCATGTGGAATGTCCCTCATTTTCTGTTTCTTGTCTTTTCCAAATGTTTTTGTTCTTTCATAGTCCCAGTGTGTGTCCTGGTCCTTTCTTTTACCCTGCATCCTTCCTCCATTTGCTGTTTTCAGTGTTTGCCCACTATTCTGCTTCTGCTTGGCAGGCGGTGGCACCAAAGAGTGATCCCAAGTGCTAGACAAAGTTCCCTAGCATACTGAAAAAGGTATAGTGTCAAGTGGGTGGTAACAGGGGGGATATAACGAGAAGCGGATAGGCAGAAATGAGTGTGCGATTACCCATGGCTGTAGAGAAAGACATGGCAAAAATTTACAAAACTAAGCATGAAGTTATACTGTATGAACCCCAATACCACGCCTCCAATTTGACCCAGGTGTTTTTGGATTAAGAGGAGACTGCAAGAGACTTTCTGCCTTGCATCATGGATGCTGTGAGGCACCAGGTCGCTCCCCCTGCTAGTTCACTGTGACTTCAGCGGTGGTCAGCACCCACTGACAGGTTCGCCATGATGTGGGCTTCATACAGTTTAATCAGAATGTTAAACTAAGAACCTCATGAACAGTTCTGTTAATTTTTGCTTAGTCGCAATAGATCAATGTGGTGTGATTTTCGGATATGTGGACAATGTTTTTCTCTACAGTTATAGTTTAGTCTGCAGATGAGATTGCATAAGAGTAAAGGAGAACTTGCTTTGAGGTTGTCAAAGTGAGGGCAGAAAATCAATTCAAAAACTCCACCATCCTCCATAGGCACAAATGTAGTGACAGCTACCATTTAAGTACATGTCGAGTGCTGTGAAGAGACAGTTCAGGACATTTCTATATATATAATTACCTTGTAATGTCTTCACATCCTGTTCCATCCAGATGTTTCCGTATCCCAGAATTCCAAGCGGCGGATGTTCACCGACCGCCAGAATGGGACACCCAAGTGATGGGTGTCCCAATATGGAAACTGCTGGTGGTATCAGCCTGTTGCACGGTACCACCAGTGGAACACAGTCACACCACACACGGCAGATGCGCAACGTGTCTACAGACAGAGGAAGCCGGTCATATTAAAGGGGTTTTCCCACGAACGAAAGTTCATTTTAAAAATTGTCTGTGTCTGACCGTGTACGGAGCATACCACATCTCCTAGGCAGGGGAGGAAGCAAAAGACAGTACTGACATTAGAGCAGGGATCACAGAGGATTCAGTTTGTGAGGTAAAATATTTCACTGACTGTTTTTAAACAATATTTACCTCACAAAATGTATCCTCTGTGATCTCCTGCTGTAATGTCAGTATTGTCTTTTGCTTCCTCCCTTGCCCAGGAGCTGTGGTATAGCACATGGGGTAGACAGGTCAAAGAAGAGATCACATGAGAGGAGAAGACAGCAGATGGGGAACAGAGAAAGTGCACAGTGGTGAGAGAGACAGAGCACTGGGGGGAGACAGCTCAAATGGGACAGCACATGAGGGGAGAACACAGCACAGGAAGGAGAGACAGCAGACAAGGGGAATAGCACATAGGGTAGACAGGTCAAAGAAGAGAGCACATGGGGAAAGAGAGATTGGATAGGTGGGAGAGCATATGGGGGGAGAGATTCTCAACGCTGCAAAGCCTGCCCCCATCGTGACATTACCGCCCTTGCGATGCGACAGCATCGGGCCTTCATCTAGTTTCTCAATATTTCACTACAAAGGGCAGTTGTGCCCCAAACAGACGGCAGTGAGTTTACGAGTTTACTGATGGGGTCAGCACAGCAAAATAATTTTTACTATTTTACTCGCCACTTCTCAAGAAAAAGTCACTAAGTATCTATTAACAACTCAGCACAGACGGCGGCAGCAAGGGCACAAGCTGCAAACATGTTTTCTCCAGTCGTGCTGTGGCGAAAATCCAATCTGTTGGAAGATTTCATGCATTATAAGTTTATGCTTAAAACATACAACTCTGCCCTTCACCTCTCCAAACAAGCCTACTTTATAACCCACATCAGCTCACTATCCAACAATCCTAAATGACCCTGACACATTTCATTCACTCCTCAAAGAGTGTAGGCCCCCACCACCGACCTCAGCACTGATGATTTGGCCAATTCTTTCAAAGAAAAAACTGACCATATCGACAGGAAATGTTCTCATAATCTATTAATATCATGCAATGTCCTCCCTCCCGCACTGCATCTAGTTCACTTTCTGTCTTTAAACCGGTCACGAAAGAAGTTAACAGACTCCTTGCATCTTCTTACCCTACTACCTTCATCAGTGACCCTATTCCCTCACACCTTCTCCAGTCGTTGGCTACATTGATGGTGCCATGAGCAATGTTTTGGGTTTCTTGACCATGGAATGAATTACCTGTATGATGGACTACTTGCTAGTGATGGTGTTATGATTTGGTAACTGAGGAGGACAGGAGCAAAACAGCAAGGCAGCCGAACACCTGAGAGGTTGGAAACTTATGGGTTGCAGATCACTAAACTAACCGTACAACCAGAAGCAGCCGTGGAGCGTACCTACGGTGATCCTAGACACCTCGGCACAGGCGGAGAGCTAGCTACACCTAAAGATAGAAACAGGAAAGCTAACTGCCCCGGAGTAGAGCCCCAAAGGAATAGGCAGCCCCCAAACATATAATGGCGGTTAGACAAGATGAAACACAAAAGCAGACAGAAAATAGAGTGAGCAAATGCAGGGGCCAAACACTGACTAAATAGGACAGGAAAGAACAGAATACTATCTGCAACCCAGCAAAACCCCAGCAAAACTTCCAACACTTCTGATTACAAAAATGCTGAGATCACACGATCTCGCCACCCACTAAATCAGATGTCAGAGTGAACAAGGCTAACCCGCAGCCACACAAAAAGCAGGGAAAGAGCAATTGAACAAACAATAGTGGCTACAGAAAACAGAGAGAAGCACAGGCCCCAGGAGGGGACCCGGCTAACCTCCACAAAGGTGCAGACAAAAATGGAAATAGCAAAAACAACAGAAATAAGCAGAAAATATCTTATCTGAAAGCAGCAGACGCAGGCAAGACACCAGCAGACTTCCAAATGAACCAGGAAATAACAAATGATCACCGGCCAGGATCATGTGAAGGCAGCTCCCTTATATCAGTCCAGTCAGTGGCTCCTGATTGCCAGGTATTACTGCCAGCTGAGGAGGCCCAGTCATTCGATACAGCTTCAGTACCAACAGCAACCACCAGAGGGAGCCTCTGCTCAGAAATTATCTTCAATACGTTCACAACAGATGGGTTACATATTACGAAAACAGGAAAACACATGTTTGGTACACGACTTACTACACTCATCAGGACAGCTTTAAACTAGAGCAATATGAGATGGGAAATAAATGGCCAGGAAAAAATGTGCAGCTAATGAATTCTTTTGAGAACCCTGCTATTAGAAGTGGAAATAAAAAAAACAACAACAAACTCTGAATGAAAATAGAAGAGCAAGAGAAACCGACTATGAACTAAAATGTGTCTATACAAATGCACAGAGCATGGGATACAAACAAGGAGAATTGTAACTGATAACACAGGGAGAGAGATTGTTGTGAACGCTCTGGATTGGACTTCTGAGTTGGGGCTCCCTCTGGTGGCTGCTGATAGTAATGAAGCTGCTTTGACTGACATAGATCTTTCAGCTGGGGACGATTGGCAATCAGGGATTGATGACTGGGGAGATTTAAGGGAGTAACCTTCCCATGATCATCGCCGGTGCTTAGTTGTTCTTCCTGGTCCCATTTGGAAGCTTGCTTCCTGCTTTCTCCTGCAACTTCCAGATAAGTTATTTGCTGCTTGTTTCTGTGGCTTTTTGTTTTTCCTTTTGTTTTTCTGCCCTTCTGGAGAGAGGTCAGCCAGGTTCCCCGGCTGGGGCCTGCGCTGGTCTCTGTTTCTCATTTACCACTGTTTATGTGTTCAGTCCCTGTTATTTCAGTATCTGCTGGCTAGCTACTTGTTCACTCCAGAGTTCTGATCTAGCAGGGAAGAGATCATGTGGTCTCAGTATTTTTTGGTAATCAGAAGTGTTGGAATTTTTCTTAAGGTTTTGCCGGATTGCAGACAGTAATCTTTCCTGTCCTATTCTATCTAGACAGTTTTGGGCCCCAGCGTTTGCTTGTTCTATTTTCTGCCTGTGTTGATATTTCATCTTGTCTAACCGGCAATATCTGTGTGGGGGCTACCTATTCCTTTGGGGCGCTACTCGGGGGCAGTTAGTTTTCCCCTTTCTATCTTTAGGCTTAGTTAACTCTCCGGCTGTGCCGTGGCGTCAAGGTCATCGTAGGTACGTCCCACGGCTGCTTCTAGTTGTGCGGTTAGTTTAGGGGTCTGAAATCCGCTAGTTACCAACCCCTCTGGGTGTCTGGCTGCCTTGGTTATTTTGGCTACTGTCCTCCTCGGCTACCAAATCATAACAAGAGATATTACTTTATAGGCATCACTAAAACAGATTTTAATGGACTTAGAAAGAGGGTAGGAAAGGTCCAATGACTGAATGTTCTAAAGAACAGAAATGTCCAAGATGGATGGGAGATTTTGCTAAATGAAATTCTCACTGCACAATCGATGACAATCCTGAAAAGAAGAAAGAATTGGATGCATAGAAAGAGACCAGGATGGATGAAGAAAGAACTTAATCACTTGATAAAAATAAAAAAAATGTATATTAAATGGAAAGAGGGGGACATATCTAAAGAAGAATACAGTATAATGCTGTTTGCAGGGAATGCAGGGCAAGTGAGGCTTACAAGGAAGACCAGAACAGTAAAAAAAGGATTTTAGGGATATAGCAAATGCAAAAGAAAAGTCAAAGATGCTATGCTGCTGGAAGGCAGACAAACAGGTACAAGGCAAAGTCAGGAACAATAGCACAAAGACCAACATATGCAGCCTACTGGAGGGCGGACAAACAGGTATAAGACACAGCTGGGAGTGAAGCCTCCAAAGATGGAGGAACACAGAGCAAGGCCTGAGACCTGGCAGCTCAGTAGCAAGATACTAACTGAGCTAACACATTGCACAGGCCCAGTACACAGGGTGGAGCTACCTTAAATACTAGAGGGCTAATGGCGAATTGGTCAGTCAGGTGCGCCCTGATTCCATAAGAATCAGAGAGTTCTGGCGCCGCCCCCCTATGGACACAGTCAGGAGACATGCAGAGCACAGACAGGAGACCAGAGGTATAGAGCCTGGAGCTGGCAGCAGACAGAAATCACAAAAACCTGTGAGGTTTGGATTATTGAAGATGTTAGTTTTAGGTAATTAGCAGAACAGAGTGCATGGGTAGGGTGGTAGACTTAGGCTAAGTTCACACGTTGCAGAATTGCCGCAGAAATTTCCGCGACAATCCCGCACTTCTCTGCCGCGGGAAATACGCATTTTTTTTGTATGCGTATTCCCGCCAGAAACTAGCGTTTTGCAAGCGTAATTAGCTTGCAGAATGCTAGCGTTTTCCTAGCGATCTGTAGCATCGCTTGGAAAACTGATTGACAGGTTGGTCACACGAGTCAAACATAGTGTTTGACTCGTGTGACCAAATTTTTACTATTGATGCCGCCTATGCCGCATCAATAGTAAAAAGAGCTAATGTAAAAATAATAAAAAAAATAATAAATAATGATATTCTCACCTTCCGGCGGCCCCACAGCTTTCCCGCCTCTCAGCGACGCTCCCGGCAACTCCCGTTCCCAGGCGTCCTTTGCGACAGACCCCAGATGACGTAGCATCACGCGAGACCGCTACGTCATCTGGGTGATTCTCGCAAAGGACTCCTGGGAACGGGAGCGTCGCTGAGAGGCGGGAAGGCTGCAGGGGCCGCCGGAAGGTGAGAATATCATTATTATTTTAATTATTGTTTTACCAGGGATATGGTACACAGGGCCTGGAGGAGAGTCTCCTCTCCTCCGGACCCTGGGTGCCATCGCACATGAACCGCTTACATTCCACATAGCCACATGCGGAAAGTAAGCGGTTCAATTCATTCCTATGGCGGCGATTCCGCCGAGATTACGCAAAATTAATGAACATGTTGCTATTTTTTCCGCGAAGCGTTTTTTTCGTGGAAAAAAAACGCTGCATGTGAACAAAAATTGCGGAATCCATTTAAATGAATAGGATGCTTAATGCTTGCGTTTTTTTCGCGTTTTTGCAGCGGGAAAAAACGCGAAAAAACGCGAAAATTCCTGCCGTGTGCACTTAGCCTTAAGGTACTGTCACACTAAGCGAGATCGCTAACGAGTTCGCTAAAGAGTCACCGATTTTATGACGCAGTAGCGATCTTGTTAGCGACGCAGCTGTGTGTGACATGTAGCAGCGATGTGGCCCCCGCTGCGATGTCGCTGATCACTAATGAACATTCTGAGCCATTTTTGGTCGTTGGTGTCCCACTGGTGAGCCTGAATCGCTGAGTGTGACCCCCCTTATGAACGACTTTACCAGCGTCGCAGGTGGGACTAGGTTTTCCCAACGACCGCAGAGGTCGTCATACAGATCGATGATCTCTAATGAGATCTTTGTGTTTGGAAGCTAACTAGCGACCACATAGCGATCGCACTAGCGATCTCGCCAGGTCGTGTTGTTGTCGTGATCGCTGGTGCGATCGCTAAGTGTGACAGTGCCTTTAGATGAGGGAAGAGATGTCAGGTGATGCTGAACCATGAAACGCTTTGTGGGTGAGAGTGAAAACTTATATTGGACTCTGTAGTGGAGGAGCAACCAGTGCAATAACTGGTACAGGGTACTAGCATTGGTGTAGCTGTTGGCGAGAAACATGATGGAGACGAAGTGTATAATTGGGTATCGTCAGTATATATATGATACTGAAAGCCAAACCTACTGTTGGTTTGTTCAGTAGAGGCAGTATATAAGGAGAAGAGGAGAGGGTCTAGGACTGATCCTTGAGGAACCCCGACAGTAAGGGAAACATGAGAGGAAGAAGAGCCAGCAAAAGATACAGTGGGGAAAAAAGTATTTAGTCAACCACCAATTGTGCAAGTTCTTCCACTTAAAAAGATGAGAGAGGCCTGTAATTGACATAATAGGTAGACAACAACTATGAGAGTCAAAATGAGAAAACAAATCCAGAAAATCACCTTGTCTGATTTAGCAAGATTTCTTTTGCAAATTATGGTGGAAAATAAGTATTTGGTCATTAACAAAAGTTCATCTCAATATTTTGTTATATATCCTTTGTTGGCAATGACAGAGGTCAAAAGTTTTCTGTAAATCTTCACAAGGTTGTCATATACTGTTGATGGTATGTTGGCCCATTCCTCCATGCATATCTCCTCTAGAGCAGTGATGTTTTGGGCCTGTCGCTGGGCAACACGGACTTTCAAATCCCCGAAGGTTTTCTATGCGGTTGAGATCTGGAGACTGGCTAGGCCACTCCAGGACCTTCAAATGCTTCTTACGAAGCCACTCCTTCTTTGTCCTTTGTTGTCCTGGCGGTGTGCTTGGGATCATTATCATGCTGAAAGACCCATCCATGTTTCATCTTCAATGCCCTTGCTGATGGAAGGAGGTTTGCACTCAAAATCTCACAATACATGACCCCATTCATTCTTTCATGTACACAGATCAGTCATCCTGGTCTCTTTGCAGAGAAACAGCCCCAAAGCATGATGTTGCCACCCCATGCTTCACAGTAGGTATGTGTTTTTTGGATCCAACTCAGCATTCTGTCTCTTCCAAACATCCCATTCCCATTCCCCGAGACCTGCAAACAGACTTAGTGGTGGAATTGGCTTACTCCTGTTGCCACAATGCACTTTCCAGGTCACCCCCCCACCAGTTTCATCACTTTCATTCCCTTTTTTGAGGTCCAAATCATCAGGCTGTTCCATCCCGTCACCCTCAGAGTAGCGGTGGTATACTGTCCTTCAGGCTCACCCAACCAAATTTCTTGACCACTTTTCTGCCTGGCTACCGCTCTTCATATCCTCAGAACTACCAACTGTTATCCTGGAAGACTTCAACATCCCCATAAACAGCCCCACCTCCCTATCTGCATCTCAGCTTCTGTCTCTAACCACTTCTTTTGGCTTCGCACAGCTTTCAACCTCTGAAACACACAAAAATGGTAACATCCTTGATCTGGTTTTTGTTCGGTCACACTACCATTCAAAAGTTTGGGGTCACTTAGAAATTTCCTTTTTTTTAAAGAAAAGCACAGTTTTTTCCAATGAAGCTAACATTAAATGATTCAGAAACACACTCCATACATTGTTAATGTGGTAAATGACTATTCTAGCTGCAAACGTCTGATTTGTAATGCAATATCATAATAGGTGTATAGAGGCCCATTTCCAACAACCATCATTCCAGTGTTCTTATGGTACATTGTGTTTGCTAACTGTATAAGAAGGCTAATGGATGGTTAGAATACCCTTAAAAACCGTTGTGCACGTATGTTAGAACAGCTGAAAACAGTTTGCCTGATTAGAGAAGCTATAAACCTGACCTTTCTTTGAGCTAGTTGAAAATCTTATTATTTCAAATAAAAATCTTTTTTTCAAGCCTTGTCAATGTCTGGACTATATTTTAAATTCATTTGGCAACTCATTTGATTAATAAAAATATGAGTTTTTATGGAAAACACAAAATTGTCTGGGTGACCCCAAACTTTTGAACGGTAGTGTATGTTCAATCACTTACCTAGATGACTCACCTCTTCCACTCTCTGACCACATGACCACATCATTCTCTCCTTCATGCTGACAAATCCTCACCCACCCCAGCACATTCCTAGCTATCACACATTCAGAAATCTATAAGCTATTAATCATCATACACTTACAGACTGCCTACACTCATCACTGTCCCCAATCTTCTCTTTTTTTCTGTCCTGATCTGGCTGTACATCACTACAATGACACACTCACAAGCACCTGAACCAAGTAGCACCATGCACCCTCAGAAAGTTCAAACACAGTGTAAAACAGCCCTGGCACACATCACAAACTCAATTTGTCCAGTGATGCTCTAGCGGATATTGCTGCTGATCCGCGGCGGATTTTGCTGCTGATCCGCAGCGGATTTTGCTGCTGATCCGCGGCGGATTTTGCTGCTGATCCGCGGCGGATTTTGCTGCTGATCCGCGGCTGATTTTGCTGCGGATCCGCGGCGGATATTGCTGCTGATCCGCGGCGGATTTTGCTGCTGATCCGCGGCGGATTTTGCTGCTGATCCGCGGCGGATTTTGCTGCTGATCCGCGGCGGATTTTGCTGCTGATCCGCGGCGGATTTTGCTGCTGATCCGCAAAGAATTTTGCTGCTGATCGACGGCGGATTTTGCTGCGGATCCGCGGCGGATTTTGCTGGGGATCCTCGGCGGATTTTGCTGGGGCTCCTCGGCGGATTTTCCTGGGGATCCGTGGCGGATTTTGCTGGGGATCCGCGGCGGATTTTGCTGCTGATCCGCCGGAGATTTTGCTGCGGATCCGCAGCGGATTGGGCGCTGCGGATCCACAGCGGATTTGGCGCTGCGGATCCACAGCAGATCCAGAAACCATGTACAGTACAATGCAAATAAATGGTTAAAAAAAACACTGTGCACATGCGGATTTGCTGCGGTTTTAAATCCGTGCGGATTCCGCAGAGGTTTTACACCTATTCCATTATAGGTGTAAAACCGCAGGGAAAAACCGCAACAAATCCGCGCTAAATTCGCAGGTAAAATGCAGGTCATTTTATATGCGGATTTAAGAAAAATCTGCAAGTGAATCCGCAACGTGTGCACGGGGCCTCAGGGTTAGGGTTAGGCTGGGTTCATATTGCATTATGGCAGTCCGTTAGATGGACTGCGTTTCACCGCGGTATAACGCGGTGTAACGCAGTCCGTTAACGCTGCCATTCACCCCATTTGTGTGCGCATCGCAACGCATGCCGTAAAGCGGCATGCGTTCGCGATGTGCAGTCATTCAGTGACGGAGCCTCGGACACGGGCTGCAGCGTCTGGGCTCCGTCACCGCTAGCACAGATGAATCATCTGCTGATTCATCTGCGCTAGCGGGTATAGCATAACGCGATCGCGTTATGCTATACCGTTACCAGCCGGTCAACGCTACGTGTTGAACGGGCTGGTAAAGCGCAATATGAACCCAGCCTTAGGGTTAGAACTAGGGTTAGGGTTAGCATTAGGGTTAAGGTTAGAATTAGGGTTAGGGTTGGAATTTGGGTTAGGGTTGGAATTAGGGTTAGGCTTGTGGTTAGGTTTATGGTTAGAGTTGGGATTAGGGTTAGGGGTGTGTTGGGGTTAGGGTTTGTATTAGGGTTAGGGTTGGGGTTAGGGGTGTGTTGGGGTTAGGGTTGGAGTTAGAATTGAGGGGTTTCCACTATTTAGGCACATAAGGGGGTCTCCATACGCGACATGGCGCCATCATTGATTCCTGCAAATTTTGCGTTCAAAAGTCAAACAGTGCTCCCTTTATTCCAAGCCCCGACGTATGCCCAAACAGTGGTTTATCCCCACATATGGGGTATCAGCGTACTTGGGAAAAATTGCACAACAACTTTGGGGGTTCTAATTTCTCCTGTTAACATTGGGAAAAAAAATTGGGGACTAAAAAAATATTTTTGTGGAAAAAAAAATGATTTTATATTTTCACGGCTCTGCGTTATAAACTTCTGTGAAGGACTTGGAGATTCAAAGTGCTTACCACACATCTATAGGAGTTCCTTGGGGGATCTAGTTTCCAAAATGGGGTCACTTGTGGGGAGTTTCTACTGTTTAGGCACATCAGGGACTCTGCAAACGTAACATGACGCCCGAAGACCATTCCATCAAGTGGGCATTTCAAAACGTCACTACTTCCCATCCGAGCCCCGACGTGTGCCCATACAGTAGTTTTCTCCCACATATGGGATATCAGCATACTCAGGGCAAATTGGACAACAACTTTTGGGGTCTAATTTCTCATGTTACCCTTGGGAAAATAAAAAAATTGGGGACTAAAAGATCCTGATTGTGGAAAAAATATGATTTTTTTTATTTTCATGCCCGGGCGTTATAAACTTCTGTGTACCCCTTGGGGGGTTCAAAGTGCTCACCACACATCTAGATAAGTTTTTTGCGGGGTCTAGTTTCCAAAATGGGGTCACTTGTGGGGAGTTTCTACTGTTTAGGCACATCAGGGGCTCTGCAAACGTAACAAAATGCTCGCAGACCATTCCATCAAGTCGGCATTTCAAAGCGTCACTACATCCCTTCCGAGCCCTGACGTGTGCCCAAACAGTGGTTCCCCCCCACATATGGGGTACTAGCGTACTCAGGACAAACTGGACAACAACTTTTGGGGTTCAATTTTCTCTGTAACCATTGTGAAAATAAAAAATAGTGGGCTAAAAAATCATTTTTTGAGAAAAAAAAATGATTTTTTATTTTCACGGCTCTGCGTTATAAACTTCTGTGAAGCACCTGGGGGTTCAAAGTGCTCACTATGCATCTAGATAAGTTCCTTAGGGCGTCTAGTTTCCAAAATGGGGTCACTTGTGGGGGAGCTCCAATGTTTAGGCACACAGGAACTCTCCAAATGCAACATGGCAACCGCTAAATATTCCAGCATATTTTCCATTCAAAAAGTCAAATGGCGCTCCTTCCCTTCTGAGCCCTGCAGTGCGCCCATACAGTGGTTTATGACCACATATGAGGTATCTGTGTACTCAGGAGAAATTGCCCAACAAATTTTAGGATCCATTTTATCCTGTTGCCCATGTAAAAATGAAAAAATTGATGCTAAAAGAAAATTTTTGTTGGAAAAATTAAAATATCCATTTTTTCCTTCCACGTTGCTTTAGTTCCTGTGAAGCACCTGAAGGGTTAATAATCTTCTTGAATGTAGTTTTGAGTAGCTTGAGGGGTGCAGTTTTTATAAAGGTGTCACTTTGGGTATTTTCTGCCATATAGACCCCTCAAAGTAACTTCAAATGTGAGGTGGTCCCTAAAAAAAATGGTTTTGTAAATTTTGCTGTAAAAATGAGAAATCGCTGATCAACTTTTAACCCTTATAACTTCCTAACAAAAAAAAATGTTGTTCCCAAAATTGTGCTGATATAAGTAGACATGTGGTAAATGTTATTTATTAACTATTTTGTGCCACATAACTCTCTGGTTTAACAGAATAAAAATTAAAAATTTGAAAATTACAAAATTTTCAAAATTTTCGCCAAATTTCCATTTTTTTCACAAATAAACGCAAAAATTATCGACCTAAATTTACCACTAACATGAAGCCCAATATGTCACGAAAAAACAATCTCAGAATCGCTAGGATCCGTTGAAGCGTTCCTGAGTTATTACCTCATAAAGGGACACTGGTCAGAATTGCAAAAAATGGCAAGGTCTTTAAGGTCAAAATAGGCTGGGTCATGAAGGGGTTAATCAAAGTCCTTTTTATATATAGCTCATTCACTATTTCTCTGAAAGTAATTCTTGATCAAACTCCACCGCACACAAAAGCACTACAAATATTGGCTGGTGACTAGCTCATGCAGTCTTTATCTATCTCTCATTCCTTCAACCTGTTCTTTGTGTTACCCCCACCTCATTGTAGATTGTAAGCTCTTATGAGCAGTATTGTCATTATCCTTGCTTTAGTTATTGTATTATCTTTAATTATGTTACTTATGACTGTTGTATATGACCCTCTGAATTGTAAAGCGCTGCGGAATATGTTGGCGCTATATAAATAAGGATTATTAATATTTTAAGAGTGGCTTAAAACCACATTTCTTTATAATGGCCTATCACCTCACTAATTTCAATAACCCCGTTTTGCCCATACGAAAATTCCATAAAAGTCGAGACCTTTGTAGTGTCTGTTTAAATATAGTTCAAAAGCCCTCTATGAATATACTTGCACACATATTGTCTGGTGCCCGGTTCATGCAGCATTGGCAGCACGGTGGCTCAGTGGATAGCACTGCAGCCTTGCAGCGCTGGAGTCCTGGGTTCGAATCCCACCTAGGACAACATCTGCAAGGAGTTTGTATGTTCTCCCCGTGTTTGCGTGGGTTTCCTCCGGGCACTCCGGTTTCCTCCCACACTCCAAAAAACATACTGATAGGGAATCTAGATTGTGAGCCCCATTGGGACAGCGACGCTAATGTGTGCAAACTGTAAAGCGCTGCGGAATATGTTAGCGCTATATAAAGATTATTATTATTAATACCCTATTTATTATATTAATGGCTGGACTGTACAAAAATACCTTTTTGTCCCCCATTTCCTCCTAGATTTAAAGCTGGTAAGCAAGGCCCTCACTCCTCTTGGTGTCTGATTTATGTGTTTTTCTGTTATGTCCTTATAGTCTGTACAAGTCCCCACTAAAATGTAAAGTGCTGCGGAATATGTGGACGCTATAGAAATAAAAATTATTATTATTATTTATGTACCTTAGTTTTCTGCTGATTGGAAATGCCCTGTTAGACAGCCCTAAAAAATTATAGGATGATGGACGGTGACAAACTTCACCAAGTAATGTTACTCCTGGCACCAATATTTTACTACCTACCTTTTTGAATGGAAAATTAGCTCCAATCGCTAGCGGACACCATGTCGCGTTTGGAGAGCCCCTGTGTGCATAAACATTGGAGCACCCCCACAAATGACCCCATTTTGGAAACTAGACCCCCCAATGAACCTATCTAGATGTGTGGTGAGCACTTTGAACCCCCAAGTGCTTCACAGAAGTTTATAACGCAGAGCCGTGAAAATAAAAAAATCATATTTTCCTCAAAAAATTATTTTTTAGCCCGCAATTTTTTATTTTCACAAGGGTAACAGGAGAAATTGGACCCCAAAAATTGTTGTCCAGTTTGTCCTGAGTACGCTGATACCCCATATGTGGGGAGGGGACCACTGTTTGGGTACACGTCGGGGCTCGGAATGGAAGTAGTGACGTTTTGAAATGCCGACTTTGATGGAATGGTCTGCGGGCGTCATGTTACGTTTGCAGAGCCCCTGATGTGCCTAAACAGTAGAAACCCCCACAAATGACCCATTTTGGAAACTAGACCACCCAAGGAACTTATCTAGGTGTGTGGTGAGCACTTTGAACCCCCAAGTGCTTCACAGAAGTTTATAACGTAGAGCAGTGAAAATAAAAAATATTTTTTTTTCCTCAAAAAATGATTTTTTAGCAAAAAAATTTTTATTTTCACAAGGGTAACAGGAGAAATTGGACCCCAAAAGTTGTTGTCCAGTATGTACCCCATATGTGGAGGGGAGCCATTGTTTGGGCACACGTTGGGGCTCAGAATGAAAGTAGTGACGTTTTGAAATGCAGACTTTGATGGAATGGTCTGCGGCATCATGTTACATTTGCAGAGCCCCTGATGTGCCTAAACAGTAGAAACCCCCACAAGTGACCCCATTTTGGAAACTAGACCCCCCAAGGAACTTATCTAGATGTGTGGTGAGCATTTTAAACCCCCAAGTGCTTCACAGAAGTTTATAACGCAGAGTGTTGTGAATGGGTTTGAGATGAGTTCTGAGCAGAGGCTCCCTCTGGTGGTTGCAAGCGGTACTAGTGAAGATTGTGAGGACTGGGAATCGGGTGTTGCTGGCTGGTCTTGTATAGGGGAGTCATTTTCCCATCAGGGTTGCCGGTGATCAATTGTTCTGGTCTGAATCCTTCATTCCAGTTTCCCTTGTAGCCTGCTGTGTCGTGTCTGCATCTCCTGCTACCAGATAAGAATTTTTCTTCTTTTGTGTTGTTGCTATATTTTTGCATTTTGTCCTGCACTTCTTTGGGGGCCTTCTGGGTCCCCTCCGGGGCTTCTGCCTTCTCAGTTTAGTTCAGCCACTGAGTTTTGTTCTTTTGCTTTTTCCAGTTTTTTCAGTGGCTGCTGTTTTGATTTTTGTTACACCAGAGAGCTAATTTAGGTGGTAGAGGTCGTGTGATCTCAGGTGATTTTGAAATTAGTAGAGTTGGTGTTTTTCAGGGTTTTCTGGGATTGCAGTAAGTACCCTTCCTGTCCTTTTCTATTTAGATAGTTTGGGCCCCAGCGTTTGCTCATTCTATTTTCTTTCTGTGTCAGTATTTCTCTTGTCTAACCGCCATTACATGTTTGGGGGCTTTCTATTATCTTTGGGGTTCTGCTCCGGGGCAGATAGCTTTCCTGTTTCTATCTTTAGGTGTAGTTAGTTTCTCAGGCTGTGACGAGGCGTCTAGGACCAACGTAGGAACGCTCCACGGCTGCCTCTAGTTGTGGTGGTTAGTCAGGGTACTGCAATCCCATAGATTCCAACTGCTCTGGTGTATTGCCTTTTTTACCTGCACTCCTCAGCTACCGAAACATAACAGTATCACCGGCAAAAAAATTGAAAATTGTATGGTACTCACAGAAGGGAAAAAATATTGTGATAGAAAAAAGGTTGTCAGAGTTGTCAGAGATATTTTTCTGTTTGTTGCATTTTTTTTTTTTTTCCCTCTGTATCTCTGGGTGCTGGGGAGGATCTTTTCTCCCAATGGAGTTTGCACAGTTGTCTGGCCGTGTGGATCAGCTTGCCACTGAGGTTCGGAGTATTGCTGCATATCTTGCTAGGTTGCCTGTTGTGGAACCTAGGATCCCCATGCCAGATTTGTTTTTAGGGGATCGAGCTAAGTTTCAGAATTTCAAAAATAATTGTAAATTGTTTTTTGCCTTAAAATCGAAGTCCTCAGGAAACGCAGCGCAGCAGGTTCAAATTATCATCTCTCTCCTGCGCGGCGATCCTCAGGATTGGGCTTTTTCCCTGATACCTGGGGATCCTGTTTTGAGTGATGTTGATGCGTTTTTTCAGGCTTTGGGGTTATTGTACGATGAGCCTAATGTCACTGATCAAGCTGAAAAAGCCTTGTTGGCATTAAATCAGGGGCTTGATGACGCTGAGTTATACTGTCAGAGATTCCGTAGGTGGGCAGTCCTGACCAAATGGAATGACGACGCTTTGGCGGCCCTTTTCCGGAAGGGTCTGTCGGATAATGTAAAGGATGTTATGGTGGGATTCCTTGTCCCCTCTGGTCTCAATGATTCTATGTCTTTAGCGATTCAAATTGACAGACGTTTGCGTGAGCGGAGAAGTATGCGTGGAGTGGTGTTGCCTTGTGAGCCAGCTTCTGAGCCCATGCAGTGTGATGGAGTGGTGTCTGGGGCACAGCGTCATGAGTTTCGAAAGCGCAATAGGTTATGTTTCTACTGTGGTGATGCCTCTCATGCTATTTCAGTCTGCCCTAAGCGGGGAAGACGTTTTGCACGCTCAGTTGTCTTGGGTAGTGTTCAGACTAAGTTTTTATTAACTGTCACTCTGATATGCTCTCTGTCCTCATTTTCTGCTCAGGCTTTCGTTGATTCTGGAGTAGCTATTAACCTGATGGATTATGATTTTGCTAAGCGTTGTGGGTTTCCCTTGATACCCCTGCAGAAGTCTATTCCCCTACTGGGGATCGATTCTACCCCTTTGGCTGAGAATAAACCCCAGTTTTCTACTCAGGTGATAATGAGGGTTGAACCTGATCACCAGGAGTGCTGCAAATTTTTGGTTCTATATAATCTGCATGACATTATCGTGCTGGGTTTCCCTTGGTTACAGTCTCATAATCCTGTTTTGGATTGGAAATCTGTGTCTGTAACCAGTTGGGGCTGCCAATGTGTTAATACCAACACTCCTGTTTTTTCTGCCTCCCCCCAAGCTCAGGATGTTCCTGACTTTTTGTTTGATTTTTCTGATGTGTTTAGCGAAAGTAAATCTGCATCCTTACCTCCCCATAGGAGCTATGACTGCGCTATTGAATTAGTGCCGGGTAGTAAATTCCCTAAAGGTCACCTTTTTAACTTGTCTGTACCTGAACATGACGCTATGCGGTCTTATATCAAGGAATCATTGGAGAAGGGTCATATCAGACCATCCTCTTCACCCTTAGGTGCCGGTTTTTTCTTTGTGGCCAAAAAAGATGGTTCATTAAGGCCGTGTATTGATTATCGTCTCTTGAACAATATTACTGTGAAATATCAATACCCGTTACCCTTGATTTCTGACCTGTTTTCCAGGGTGAAAAACGCTACTTGGTTTACCAAGCTTGACCTCAGGGGGCATATAACCTTATTCGCATTAAGCACGGGGATGAATGGAAGACGGCATTCAATACCCCTGAAGGGCATTTTGAGTACCTAGTGATGCCCTTTGGGCTCACTAATGCCCCTTCCGTCTTCCAGTCCTTCATGAATGACATTTTCAGGGATTTTGTGGACAAATTTCTGATTGTTTATTTGGATGATATCTTGATTTTTTCTAATGACTGGGACTCTCATGTGAAACATGTTCGGACTGTGTTCCAGATTTTGAGGGATAATGCTCTGTATGTGAAGGGATCAAAGTGTCTTTTTGGCGTACAGAAGATCTCATTTCTGGGATTCATTTTGTCCCCATCTGTTATTGAAATGGACCCGGTCAAGGTTCAGGCCATCTGTGATTGGGTCCAACCTACTTCATTAAAGGCTCTTCAGAGATTTTTGGGTTTTGCCAATTTTTATCGTAAATTTATTGGTAATTTCTCGGTTATTGTTAAACCATTAACTGATTTGACCAGAAAGGGTTCTGATGTGGTGAATTGGCCTCCTGAGGCAGTCTCTGCATTTCAGGAACTTAAGCAGAGATTCACTTCTGCTCCTGTTCTACGGCAGCCTGATGTTTCTCTGCCATTTCAGGTGGAGGTTGATGCCTCTGAAATTGGGGCAGGTGCCGTTTTGTCCCAAAAAGATCCAGAGACCTCTAAAAGTAACCCTTGTGCCTTTTTCTCTCGAAAATTTTCTCCTACTGAACGTAATTATGACGTGGGTAATCGGGAGTTATTGGCCATGAAGTGGGCTTTTGAAGAGTGGAGACATTGGCTGGAGGGAGCCAAACATCAGGTGGTGGTCCTTACGGACCATAAGAATCTGGTCTATCTGGAATCTGCCAAGCGACTCAATCCTAGACAGGCCAGGTGGGCCTTGTTTTTCACACGTTTTAATTTTGTGGTTTCCTTTCTTCCTGGCACTAAGAATGTTAAGGCGGATGCCCTCTCGAGGAGTTTCCTTGCGGACTCTCCTGAGTTATCTGATCCTTCTGTTATTTTGAAAGAGGGTGTAGTTCTTTCCGCCATCTCGCCCAATTTGAGACTTGCTCTGGAGGGGTGTCAGAGGATAGGCCCGAGCGCTGCCCTGTTGGAAAATTGTTTGTCCCGGACCAATGGAAAAAGAGTGTGATGTCTGAGATTCATTGTTCCGCATTGGCTGGGCATCCCGGAATTTTTGGTACCAGAGACTTGGTTAGTCGGTCCTTTGGTGGCCTACCTTGTCTCGCGATGTCAGGGAATTTGTGCAGTCCTGCGGGACTTGCTCTCGCTCCAAGCCTTGCTCTCGCTCTAGTGGTTTGTTGATGCCATTGCCTGTGCCCAAGAGACCATGGACCCATATCTCTATGGATTTCATTTTCGATCTTCCTGTTTCTCAGAGAATGACCACCATCTGGGTAATTTGTGATAGGTTTTCCAAAATGATACATCTTGTGCCATTACCTAAGTTGCCTTCCTCCTCTGAATTGGTGCCGTTGTTTCTTCAGCACGTGGTTCGTTTACACGGCATTCCTGAGAACATTGTGTCTGACAGAGGAGTCCAGTTTGTTTCCAGATTTTGGAGGACTTTTTGTTCTAAACTGGGTGTTCAATTGTCTTTCTCCTCGGCATTTCATCCTCAGACCAATGGTCAAACTGAGAGAACAAACCAGACATTAGAGACTTATCTAAGATGCTTTGTGTCTGCTGATCAGGATGACTGGGTCTCTTTTTTGCCTTTGGCTGAGTTTGCTCTTAATAATAGGGCTAGCTCTGCCACTTTGATGTCTCCGTTTTTCTGTAATTCTGGTTTTCACCCTCGATTTTCTTCAGGACAGACGGAAGCTTCTGTCTGTCCAGGTGTTGACTCTGTTGTTGAGCGTATGCAACAGATTTGGGACCAGGTAGTGGAGAGGTTTGTCCCCTCTCTCAGGAGAAGGCCCAGCGGTTTGCTAACCGGCATAGGACTGATGGTCCTCGGTTTAAAGGGGGGACTTGGTCTGGTTGTCCTCAAAGAATATTCCTATGAGAGTAGCATCTCCTAAATTTAAGCCTAGGTTCATTGGACCTTATAAGATCATGGAGATTATTAATCCTGTTTCTTTTCGTTTGCTTCTTCCAGGGACATTTAAGATCCATAACGTGTTCCACAAGTCCTTGTTGAAGAGGTTTGTTGAGCCAGTGGTTCCTGCTACTGTGCCTCCTGACCCTGTTTTGGTTGAGGGCAATCTGGAGTATGTGGTTGAGAAAATATTGGATTCTCGTTTTTCTAGACGAAGACTCCAGTATTTGGTTAAATGGAGAGGTTATGGTCAGGAAGACAATTCTTGGGTGTTTGCTTCGGACATCCATGCTAGGAGACTTATCCGTGCGTATCATAGAACTCATCCTGACCGACCTGGTTGCTCAAATGAGGGTTCGGTGACCCCTCCTCAAGGGGGGGGTACTGTTGTGAATGGGTTTGAGATGAGTTCTGAGCAGAGGCTCCCTCTGGTGTTGCAAGCGGTACTAGTGAAGATTGTGAGGACTGGGAATCGGGTGTTGCTGGCTGGTCTTGTATAGGGGAGTCATTTTCCCATCAGGGTTGCCGGTGATCAATTGTTCTGGTCTGAATCCTTCATTCCAGTTTCCCTTGTAGCCTGCTGTGTCGTGTCTGCATCTCCTGCTACCAGATAAGAATTTTTCTTCTTTTGTGTTGTTGCTATATTTTTGCATTTTGTCCTGCACTTCTTTGGGGGCCTTCTGGTCCCCTCCGGGGGCTTCTGCCTTCTCAGTTTAGTTCAGCCACTGAGTTTTGTTCTTTTGCTTTTTCCAGTTTTTTCAGTGGCTGCTGTTTTGATTTTTGTTACACCAGAGAGCTAATTTAGGTGGTAGAGGTCGTGTGATCTCAGGTGATTTTGAAATTAGTAGAGTTGGTGTTTTTCAGGGTTTTCTGGGATTGCAGTAAGTACCCTTCCTGTCCTTTTCTATTTAGATAGTTTGGGCCCCAGCGTTTGCTCATTCTATTTTCTTTCTGTGTCAGTATTTCCTCTTGTCTAACCGCCATTACATGTTTGGGGGCTTTCTATTATCTTTGGGGTTCTGCTCCGGGGCAGATAGCTTTCCTGTTTCTATCTTTAGGTGTAGTTAGTTTCTCAGGCTGTGACGAGGCGTCTAGGACCAACGTAGGAATGCTCCACGGCTGCCTCTAGTTGTGGTGGTTAGTCAGGGTACTGCAATCCCATAGATTCCAACTGCTCTGGTGTATTGCCTTTTTTACCTGCACTCCTCAGCTACCGAAACATAACAGTATCACCGGCAAAAAAATTGAAAATTGTATGGTACTCACAGAAGGGAAAAAATATTGTGATAGAAAAAAGGTTGTCAGAGTTGTCAGAGATATTTTTCTGTTTGTTGCATTTTTTTTTTTTTTTCCCTCTGTATCTCTGGGTGCTGGGGAGGATCTTTTCTCCCAATGGAGTTTGCACAGTTGTCTGGCCGTGTGGATCAGCTTGCCACTGAGGTTCGGAGTATTGCTGCATATCTTGCTAGGTTGCCTGTTGTGGAACCTAGGATCCCCATGCCAGATTTGTTTTTAGGGGATCGAGCTAAGTTTCAGAATTTCAAAAATAATTGTAAATTGTTTTTTTGCCTTAAAATCGAAGTCCTCAGGAAACGCAGCGCAGCAGGTTCAAATTATCATCTCTCTCCTGCGCGGCGATCCTCAGATTTGGGCTTTTTTCCCTGATACCTGGGGATCCTGTTTTGAGTGATGTTGATGCGTTTTTTCAGGCTTTGGGGTTATTGTACGATGAGCCTAATGTCACTGATCAAGCTGAAAAAGCCTTGTTGGCATTAAATCAGGGGCTTGATGACGCTGAGTTATACTGTCAGAGATTCCGTAGGTGGGCAGTCCTGACCAAATGGAATGACGACGCTTTGGCGGCCCCTTTTCCGGAAGGGTCTGTCGGATAATGTAAAGGATGTTATGGTGGGATCCTTGTCCCCTCTGGTCTCAATGATTCTATGTCTTTAGCGATTCAAATTGACAGACGTTTGCGTGAGCGGAGAATATGCGTGGAGTGGTGTTGGCCTGTGAGCCAGCTTCTGAGCCCATGCAGTGTGATGGAGTGGTGTCTGGGGCACAGCGTAGATTTCGAAAGCGCAATAGGTTATGTTTCTACTGTGGTGAGCCTCTCATGCTATTTCAGTCTGCCCTAAGCGGGAAAGACGTTTTTGCACGCTCAGTTTCTGGTAGTGTTTCAGACTAAGTTTTTATTAACTGTCACTCTGATATGCTCTCTGTCCTCATTTTCTGCTCAGGCTTTCGTTGATTCTGGAGCAGCTATTAACCTGATGGATTATGATTTGCTAAGCGTTGTGGGTTTCCCTTGATACCCCTGCAGAAGTCTATTCCCCTACTGGGATCGATTCTAACCCCTTTGGCTGAGAATAAACCCCAGTTTTCTACTCAGGTGATAATGAGGGTTGAACCTGATCACCAGGAGGCTGCAAATTTTTGGTTCTATATAATCTGCATGACATTATCGGGCTGGGTTTCCTTGGTTACAGTCTCAAAATCCGTTTTGGATTGGAAATCTGTGTCTGTAACCAGTTGGGGCTGCCAATGTGTTATACCAACACTCCTGTTTTTTTCTGCCTCCCCCCAAGCCAGGATGTTCCTGACTTTTTGTTTGATTTTTCTGATGTGTTTAGCGAAAGTAAATCTGCATCCTTACCTCCCCATAGGAGCTATGACTGCGCTATTGAATTAGTCGCCGGGTAGTAAATTCCCTAAAGGTCACCTTTTTAACTTGTCTGTACCTGAACATGACGCTTATGGGTCTCTATATCAAGGATCATTGGAGAAGGGTCATATCAGACCATCCTCTTCACCCTTAGGTGCCGGTTTTTTCTTTGTGGCCAAAAAAGATGGTTCATTAAGGCCGTGTATTGATTATCGTCTCTTGAACAATATTACTGTGAAATTCAATACCCGTTACCCTTGATTTCTGACCTGTTTTCCAGGGTGAAAAAAACGCTACTTGGTTTACAAGCTTGACCTCAGGGGGGCATATAACCTTATTCGCATTAAGCACGGGGATGAATGGAAGACGGCATTCAATACCCCTGAAGGGCATTTTGAGTACCTAGTGATGCCCTTTGGGCTCACTAATGCCCCTCCCCGTCTTCCAGTCCTTCAGAATTACATTTTCAGGGATTTTGTGGACAAATTTCTGATTGTTTTATTTGGATGATATCTTGATTTTTTCTAATGACTGGGACTCCATGTGAAAACATGTTCGGACATGTGTTCCAGATTTTGAGGGATAATGCTCTTATGTGAAGGGCAAAGTGTTTTTTGGCGACAGGATCTCATTTTGGGATTCATTTTGCCCATCTGTTAATTGAAATGGACCGGTCAAAGGTTCAGGCCATCTGGATTGGGTCCAACCACTTCATTAAAGGCCCCCTTTAGAGATTTTTGGGTTTTGCCAATTTTTTATCGAAATTTATTGGTAATTTCTCGGTTATTGTTAAACCATAACTGATTTGCCAGAAAGGGTTCTTGAGTGGTGAATTGGCCTCCTGAGCAGTCTCTGATTTCAGATTAAGCAAGATTCACTTCTGCTCCTTTTTTAACGGCAGCCTGATGTTTCTCTGCCATTTCAGGTTGGAGGGTTTATGCCCTGAAATTGGGGCAGGTGCCGTTTTGTCCCAAAAAGATCCAGAGACCTCTAAAAGTAACCTTGTGCCTTTTTCTTCGAAAAATTTTTCTCCTATGAACGTAATTTGATGTGGGTTATCGGGAGTTATTGGCCATGAAGGGGTTTTAAGAGTGGAGACATTGGTGGAGGGGGGCCAAACATCAGGTGGTGGTCCTTACGGACATAAAAACTGGTCTATCTGGAATCTGCCAAGCGATAAATCCTAGACAGGCAGGTGGGCCTTTTTTTTCACAAGTTTAATTTTGGGTTTCCTTTTTCCTGCACAAAAATGTTAAGGCGGATGCCCTCTCGAGGATTTTCCCTTGCGGACTCCCTATTATCTACCTTCTGTTATTTTAAAGAGGGTGTAGTTTTTCCGCCACCGCCCAATTTGGATTGCTTGGAGGGGTGTCAGGAGGATAGGCCGAGCGCTGCCCTGTTGGAAAATTGTTTGTCCCCGGCCCCAAAGGAAAAAGAGTGTGATGTCGAGATTCATTGTCCGCAATTGGCTGGGCATCCCGAATTTTTGGTACCAAGTTGGTTAGTCGTCCTTTGGTGGCCTCCTGTCTCGCGTGTCAGGGAATTTGTGATCCTGCGGATTGCTTTGCCCAACCTTGCTCTCGCTCTAGTGGTTTGTTGAGCCATTGCCTGTCCCAAGGCCATGGACCCATATCCTATGATTTCATTTTCGATTTCCTGTTTCTCAGAGAATGACCACCACGGGAATTTGTGATAGGTTTTCCAAAATATAATCTTGGCATTACCTAATTGCCTTTCCTCTGAATTGGTGCCTTGTTTTTTTCAGCAGTGGTTCGTTTACACGGCATTCCTGAGAACATTGTGTCTGACAAGGTCCATTTGTTTCCAGATTTTGGGACTTTTTGTTCTAAACGGGTTGTTCAATTGTCTTTCTCCTCGATTTACCTCAACCGGTCAAACGAAGAACAAACCCGAATTAGAGACTTATCTAAGATGCTTTGTGGTTGTGACAGGATGACTGGGTCCTTTTTTGCCTTTGGCTGAGTTTGCTCTTAATAATAGGGCTAGCTCTGCCACTTTATGTTCCGTTTTTCTGTAATTTTTTGGTTTTCCCCCTCGATTTTTTCGGACAGACGGAAGCTTTGTCTGTCCAGGTGTTGACTCTGTTGTTTGCGAGCAAAATTTGGGACCAGGTAGTGGAAGGTTGTCCCCTCTCAGGAGAAGGCCCAGCGGTTTGCTAACCGGGATGGGGTGATGGTCCCCCCGGTTTAAAGTGGGGGACTTGGTTGGTTGTCCTCAAAGAATATTCCATGAGGTACTCTCCAAATTTAAAACCAGGGCATTGGACCTTAAAGAACAGGGATTATAAATCCTGTTTCTTTTCGTTTGCTTCTTC
>JARQOD010000003.1:305049575-305121812 GCA_033576555.1 Oophaga sylvatica
TCTCCATACGCGACATGGCGCCATCATTGATTCCTGCAAATTTTGCGTTCAAAAGTCAAACAGTGCTCCCTTTATTCCAAGCCCCGACGTATGCCCAAACAGTGGTTTATCCCCACATATGGGGTATCAGCGTACTTGGGAAAAATTGCACAACAACTTTGGGGGTTCTAATTTCTCCTGTTAACATTGGGAAAAAAAATTGGGGACTAAAAAAATATTTTTGTGGAAAAAAAATGATTTATATTTTCACGGCTCTGCGTTATAAACTTCTGTGAAGGACTTGGAGATTCAAAGTGCTTACCACACATCTATAGGAGTTCCTTGGGGGATCTAGTTTCCAAAATGGGGTCACTTGTGGGGAGTTTCTACTGTTTAGGCACATCAGGGACTCTGCAAACGTAACATGACGCCCGAAGACCATTCCATCAAGTGGGCATTTCAAAACGTCACTACTTCCCATCCGAGCCCCGACGTGTGCCCATACAGTAGTTTTCTCCCACATATGGGATATCAGCATACTCAGGGCAAATTGGACAACAACTTTTGGGGTCTAATTTCTCATGTTACCCTTGGGAAAATAAAAAAATTGGGGACTAAAAGATCCTGATTGTGGAAAAAATATGATTTTTTTTATTTTCATGCCCGGGCGTTATAAACTTCTGTGTACCCCTTGGGGGGTTCAAAGTGCTCACCACACATCTAGATAAGTTTTTTGCGGGGTCTAGTTTCCAAAATGGGGTCACTTGTGGGGAGTTTCTACTGTTTAGGCACATCAGGGGCTCTGCAAACGTAACAAAATGCTCGCAGACCATTCCATCAAGTCGGCATTTCAAAGCGTCACTACATCCCTTCCGAGCCCTGACGTGTGCCCAAACAGTGGTTCCCCCCACATATGGGGTACTAGCGTACTCAGGACAAACTGGACAACAACTTTTGGGGTTCAATTTCTCCTGTAACCATTGTGAAAATAAAAAATAGTGGGCTAAAAAATCATTTTTTGAGAAAAAAAAATGATTTTTTATTTTCACGGCTCTGCGTTATAAACTTCTGTGAAGCACCTGGGGGTTCAAAGTGCTCACTATGCATCTAGATAAGTTCCTTAGGGCGTCTAGTTTCCAAAATGGGGTCACTTGTGGGGGAGCTCCAATGTTTAGGCACACAGGAACTCTCCAAATGCAACATGGCAACCGCTAAATATTCCAGCATATTTTCCATTCAAAAAGTCAAATGGCGCTCCTTCCCTTCTGAGCCCTGCAGTGCGCCCATACAGTGGTTTATGACCACATATGAGGTATCTGTGTACTCAGGAGAAATTGCCCAACAAATTTTAGGATCCATTTTATCCTGTTGCCCATGTAAAAATGAAAAAATTGATGCTAAAAGAAAATTTTTGTTGGAAAAATTAAAATATCCATTTTTTCCTTCCACGTTGCTTTAGTTCCTGTGAAGCACCTGAAGGGTTAATAATCTTCTTGAATGTAGTTTTGAGTAGCTTGAGGGGTGCAGTTTTTATAAAGGTGTCACTTTTGGGTATTTTCTGCCATATAGACCCCTCAAAGTAACTTCAAATGTGAGGTGGTCCCTAAAAAAAATGGTTTTGTAAATTTTGCTGTAAAAATGAGAAATCGCTGATCAACTTTTAACCCTTATAACTTCCTAACAAAAAAAAATGTTGTTCCCAAAATTGTGCTGATATAAAGTAGACATGTGGTAAATGTTATTTATTAACTATTTTGTGCCACATAACTCTCTGGTTTAACAGAATAAAAATTAAAAATTTGAAAATTACAAAATTTTCAAAATTTTCGCCAAATTTCCATTTTTTTCACAAATAAACGCAAAAATTATCGACCTAAATTTACCACTAACATGAAGCCCAATATGTCACGAAAAAACAATCTCAGAATCGCTAGGATCCGTTGAAGCGTTCCTGAGTTATTACCTCATAAAGGGACACTGGTCAGAATTGCAAAAAATGGCAAGGTCTTTAAGGTCAAAATAGGCTGGGTCATGAAGGGGTTAATCAAAGTCCTTTTTATATATAGCTCATTCACTATTTCTCTGAAAGTAATTCTTGATCAAACTCCACCGCACACAAAAGCACTACAAATATTGGCTGGTGACTAGCTCATGCAGTCTTTATCTATCTCTCATTCCTTCAACCTGTTCTTTGTGTTACCCCCACCTCATTGTAGATTGTAAGCTCTTATGAGCAGTATTGTCATTATCCTTGCTTTAGTTATTGTATTATCTTTAATTATGTTACTTATGACTGTTGTATATGACCCTCTGAATTGTAAAGCGCTGCGGAATATGTTGGCGCTATATAAATAAGGATTATTAATATTTTAAGAGTGGCTTAAAACCACATTTCTTTATAATGGCCTATCACCTCACTAATTTCAATAACCCCGTTTTGCCCATACGAAAATTCCATAAAAGTCGAGACCTTTGTAGTGTCTGTTTAAATATAGTTCAAAAGCCCTCTATGAATATACTTGCACACATATTGTCTGGTGCCCGGTTCATGCAGCATTGGCAGCACGGTGGCTCAGTGGATAGCACTGCAGCCTTGCAGCGCTGGAGTCCTGGGTTCGAATCCCACCTAGGACAACATCTGCAAGGAGTTTGTATGTTCTCCCCGTGTTTGCGTGGGTTTCCTCCGGGCACTCCGGTTTCCTCCCACACTCCAAAAAACATACTGATAGGGAATCTAGATTGTGAGCCCCATTGGGACAGCGACGCTAATGTGTGCAAACTGTAAAGCGCTGCGGAATATGTTAGCGCTATATAAAGATTATTATTATTAATACCCTATTTATTATATTAATGGCTGGACTGTACAAAAATACCTTTTTGTCCCCCATTTCCTCCTAGATTTAAAGCTGGTAAGCAAGGCCCTCACTCCTCTTGGTGTCTGATTTATGTGTTTTTCTGTTATGTCCTTATAGTCTGTACAAGTCCCCACTAAAATGTAAAGTGCTGCGGAATATGTGGACGCTATAGAAATAAAAATTATTATTATTATTTATGTACCTTAGTTTTCTGCTGATTGGAAATGCCCTGTTAGACAGCCCTAAAAAATTATAGGATGATGGACGGTGACAAACTTCACCAAGTAATGTTACTCCTGGCACCAATATTTTACTACCTACCTTTTTGAATGGAAAATTAGCTCCAATCGCTAGCGGACACCATGTCGCGTTTGGAGAGCCCCTGTGTGCATAAACATTGGAGCACCCCCACAAATGACCCCATTTTGGAAACTAGACCCCCCAATGAACCTATCTAGATGTGTGGTGAGCACTTTGAACCCCCAAGTGCTTCACAGAAGTTTATAACGCAGAGCCGTGAAAATAAAAAAATCATATTTTCCTCAAAAATTATTTTTTAGCCCGCAATTTTTTATTTTCACAAGGGTAACAGGAGAAATTGGACCCCAAAAATTGTTGTCCAGTTTGTCCTGAGTACGCTGATACCCCATATGTGGGGAGGGGACCACTGTTTGGGTACACGTCGGGGCTCGGAATGGAAGTAGTGACGTTTTGAAATGCCGACTTTGATGGAATGGTCTGCGGGCGTCATGTTACGTTTGCAGAGCCCCTGATGTGCCTAAACAGTAGAAACCCCCCACAAATGACCCCATTTTGGAAACTAGACCACCCAAGGAACTTATCTAGGTGTGTGGTGAGCACTTTGAACCCCCAAGTGCTTCACAGAAGTTTATAACGTAGAGCAGTGAAAATAAAAAATATTTTTTTTTCCTCAAAAAATGATTTTTTAGCAAAAAAATTTTTATTTTCACAAGGGTAACAGGAGAAATTGGACCCCAAAAGTTGTTGTCCAGTATGTACCCCATATGTGGAGGGGAGCCATTGTTTGGGCACACGTTGGGGCTCAGAATGAAAGTAGTGACGTTTTGAAATGCAGACTTTGATGGAATGGTCTGCGGCATCATGTTACATTTGCAGAGCCCCTGATGTGCCTAAACAGTAGAAACCCCCACAAGTGACCCCATTTTGGAAACTAGACCCCCCAAGGAACTTATCTAGATGTGTGGTGAGCATTTTAAACCCCCAAGTGCTTCACAGAAGTTTATAACGCAGAGTGTTGTGAATGGGTTTGAGATGAGTTCTGAGCAGAGGCTCCCTCTGGTGGTTGCAAGCGGTACTAGTGAAGATTGTGAGGACTGGGAATCGGGTGTTGCTGGCTGGTCTTGTATAGGGGAGTCATTTTCCCATCAGGGTTGCCGGTGATCAATTGTTCTGGTCTGAATCCTTCATTCCAGTTTCCCTTGTAGCCTGCTGTGTCGTGTCTGCATCTCCTGCTACCAGATAAGAATTTTTCTTCTTTTGTGTTGTTGCTATATTTTTGCATTTTGTCCTGCACTTCTTTGGGGGCCTTCTGGTCCCCTCCGGGGGCTTCTGCCTTCTCAGTTTAGTTCAGCCACTGAGTTTTGTTCTTTTGCTTTTTCCAGTTTTTTCAGTGGCTGCTGTTTTGATTTTTGTTACACCAGAGAGCTAATTTAGGTGGTAGAGGTCGTGTGATCTCAGGTGATTTTGAAATTAGTAGAGTTGGTGTTTTTCAGGGTTTTCTGGGATTGCAGTAAGTACCCTTCCTGTCCTTTTCTATTTAGATAGTTTGGGCCCCAGCGTTTGCTCATTCTATTTTCTTTCTGTGTCAGTATTTCCTCTTGTCTAACCGCCATTACATGTTTGGGGGCTTTCTATTATCTTTGGGGTTCTGCTCCGGGGCAGATAGCTTTCCTGTTTCTATCTTTAGGTGTAGTTAGTTTCTCAGGCTGTGACGAGGCGTCTAGGACCAACGTAGGAACGCTCCACGGCTGCCTCTAGTTGTGGTGGTTAGTCAGGGTACTGCAATCCCATAGATTCCAACTGCTCTGGTGTATTGCCTTTTTTACCTGCACTCCTCAGCTACCGAAACATAACAGTATCACCGGCAAAAAAATTGAAAATTGTATGGTACTCACAGAAGGGAAAAAATATTGTGATAGAAAAAAGGTTGTCAGAGTTGTCAGAGATATTTTTCTGTTTGTTGCATTTTTTTTTTTTTTCCCTCTGTATCTCTGGGTGCTGGGGAGGATCTTTTCTCCCAATGGAGTTTGCACAGTTGTCTGGCCGTGTGGATCAGCTTGCCACTGAGGTTCGGAGTATTGCTGCATATCTTGCTAGGTTGCCTGTTGTGGAACCTAGGATCCCCATGCCAGATTTGTTTTTAGGGGATCGAGCTAAGTTTCAGAATTTCAAAAATAATTGTAAATTGTTTTTTGCCTTAAAATCGAAGTCCTCAGGAAACGCAGCGCAGCAGGTTCAAATTATCATCTCTCTCCTGCGCGGCGATCCTCAGGATTGGGCTTTTTCCCTGATACCTGGGATCCTGTTTTGAGTGATGTTGATGCGTTTTTTCAGGCTTTGGGGTTATTGTACGATGAGCCTAATGTCACTGATCAAGCTGAAAAAGCCTTGTTGGCATTAAATCAGGGGCTTGATGACGCTGAGTTATACTGTCAGAGATTCCGTAGGTGGGCAGTCCTGACCAAATGGAATGACGACGCTTTGGCGGCCCTTTTCCGGAAGGGTCTGTCGGATAATGTAAAGGATGTTATGGTGGGATTCCTTGTCCCCTCTGGTCTCAATGATTCTATGTCTTTAGCGATTCAAATTGACAGACGTTTGCGTGAGCGGAGAAGTATGCGTGGAGTGGTGTTGCCTTGTGAGCCAGCTTCTGAGCCCATGCAGTGTGATGGAGTGGTGTCTGGGGCACAGCGTCATGAGTTTCGAAAGCGCAATAGGTTATGTTTCTACTGTGGTGATGCCTCTCATGCTATTTCAGTCTGCCCTAAGCGGGGAAGACGTTTTGCACGCTCAGTTGTCTTGGGTAGTGTTCAGACTAAGTTTTTATTAACTGTCACTCTGATATGCTCTCTGTCCTCATTTTCTGCTCAGGCTTTCGTTGATTCTGGAGTAGCTATTAACCTGATGGATTATGATTTTGCTAAGCGTTGTGGGTTTCCCTTGATACCCCTGCAGAAGTCTATTCCCCTACTGGGGATCGATTCTACCCCTTTGGCTGAGAATAAACCCCAGTTTTCTACTCAGGTGATAATGAGGGTTGAACCTGATCACCAGGAGTGCTGCAAATTTTTGGTTCTATATAATCTGCATGACATTATCGTGCTGGGTTTCCCTTGGTTACAGTCTCATAATCCTGTTTTGGATTGGAAATCTGTGTCTGTAACCAGTTGGGGCTGCCAATGTGTTAATACCAACACTCCTGTTTTTTCTGCCTCCCCCCAAGCTCAGGATGTTCCTGACTTTTTGTTTGATTTTTCTGATGTGTTTAGCGAAAGTAAATCTGCATCCTTACCTCCCCATAGGAGCTATGACTGCGCTATTGAATTAGTGCCGGGTAGTAAATTCCCTAAAGGTCACCTTTTTAACTTGTCTGTACCTGAACATGACGCTATGCGGTCTTATATCAAGGAATCATTGGAGAAGGGTCATATCAGACCATCCTCTTCACCCTTAGGTGCCGGTTTTTTCTTTGTGGCCAAAAAAGATGGTTCATTAAGGCCGTGTATTGATTATCGTCTCTTGAACAATATTACTGTGAAATATCAATACCCGTTACCCTTGATTTCTGACCTGTTTTCCAGGGTGAAAAACGCTACTTGGTTTACCAAGCTTGACCTCAGGGGGGCATATAACCTTATTCGCATTAAGCACGGGGATGAATGGAAGACGGCATTCAATACCCCTGAAGGGCATTTTGAGTACCTAGTGATGCCCTTTGGGCTCACTAATGCCCCTTCCGTCTTCCAGTCCTTCATGAATGACATTTTCAGGGATTTTGTGGACAAATTTCTGATTGTTTATTTGGATGATATCTTGATTTTTTCTAATGACTGGGACTCTCATGTGAAACATGTTCGGACTGTGTTCCAGATTTTGAGGGATAATGCTCTGTATGTGAAGGGATCAAAGTGTCTTTTTGGCGTACAGAAGATCTCATTTCTGGGATTCATTTTGTCCCCATCTGTTATTGAAATGGACCCGGTCAAGGTTCAGGCCATCTGTGATTGGGTCCAACCTACTTCATTAAAGGCTCTTCAGAGATTTTTGGGTTTTGCCAATTTTTATCGTAAATTTATTGGTAATTTCTCGGTTATTGTTAAACCATTAACTGATTTGACCAGAAAGGGTTCTGATGTGGTGAATTGGCCTCCTGAGGCAGTCTCTGCATTTCAGGAACTTAAGCAGAGATTCACTTCTGCTCCTGTTCTACGGCAGCCTGATGTTTCTCTGCCATTTCAGGTGGAGGTTGATGCCTCTGAAATTGGGGCAGGTGCCGTTTTGTCCCAAAAAGATCCAGAGACCTCTAAAAGTAACCCTTGTGCCTTTTTCTCTCGAAAATTTTCTCCTACTGAACGTAATTATGACGTGGGTAATCGGGAGTTATTGGCCATGAAGTGGGCTTTTGAAGAGTGGAGACATTGGCTGGAGGGAGCCAAACATCAGGTGGTGGTCCTTACGGACCATAAGAATCTGGTCTATCTGGAATCTGCCAAGCGACTCAATCCTAGACAGGCCAGGTGGGCCTTGTTTTTCACACGTTTTAATTTTGTGGTTTCCTTTCTTCCTGGCACTAAGAATGTTAAGGCGGATGCCCTCTCGAGGAGTTTCCTTGCGGACTCTCCTGAGTTATCTGATCCTTCTGTTATTTTGAAAGAGGGTGTAGTTCTTTCCGCCATCTCGCCCAATTTGAGACTTGCTCTGGAGGGGTGTCAGGAGGATAGGCCCGAGCGCTGCCCTGTTGGAAAATTGTTTGTCCCGGACCAATGGAAAAAGAGTGTGATGTCTGAGATTCATTGTTCCGCATTGGCTGGGCATCCCGGAATTTTTGGTACCAGAGACTTGGTTAGTCGGTCCTTTTGGTGGCCTACCTTGTCTCGCGATGTCAGGGAATTTGTGCAGTCCTGCGGGACTTGCTCTCGCTCCAAGCCTTGCTCTCGCTCTAGTGGTTTGTTGATGCCATTGCCTGTGCCCAAGAGACCATGGACCCATATCTCTATGGATTTCATTTTCGATCTTCCTGTTTCTCAGAGAATGACCACCATCTGGGTAATTTGTGATAGGTTTTCCAAAATGATACATCTTGTGCCATTACCTAAGTTGCCTTCCTCCTCTGAATTGGTGCCGTTGTTTCTTCAGCACGTGGTTCGTTTACACGGCATTCCTGAGAACATTGTGTCTGACAGAGGAGTCCAGTTTGTTTCCAGATTTTGGAGGACTTTTTGTTCTAAACTGGGTGTTCAATTGTCTTTCTCCTCGGCATTTCATCCTCAGACCAATGGTCAAACTGAGAGAACAAACCAGACATTAGAGACTTATCTAAGATGCTTTGTGTCTGCTGATCAGGATGACTGGGTCTCTTTTTTGCCTTTGGCTGAGTTTGCTCTTAATAATAGGGCTAGCTCTGCCACTTTGATGTCTCCGTTTTTCTGTAATTCTGGTTTTCACCCTCGATTTTCTTCAGGACAGACGGAAGCTTCTGTCTGTCCAGGTGTTGACTCTGTTGTTGAGCGTATGCAACAGATTTGGGACCAGGTAGTGGAGAGGTTGTCCCTCTCTCAGGAGAAGGCCCAGCGGTTTGCTAACCGGCATAGGACTGATGGTCCTCGGTTTAAAGTGGGGGACTTGGTCTGGTTGTCCTCAAAGAATATTCCTATGAGAGTAGCATCTCCTAAATTTAAGCCTAGGTTCATTGGACCTTATAAGATCATGGAGATTATTAATCCTGTTTCTTTTCGTTTGCTTCTTCCAGGGACATTTAAGATCCATAACGTGTTCCACAAGTCCTTGTTGAAGAGGTTTGTTGAGCCAGTGGTTCCTGCTACTGTGCCTCCTGACCCTGTTTTGGTTGAGGGCAATCTGGAGTATGTGGTTGAGAAAATATTGGATTCTCGTTTTTCTAGACGAAGACTCCAGTATTTGGTTAAATGGAGAGGTTATGGTCAGGAAGACAATTCTTGGGTGTTTGCTTCGGACATCCATGCTAGGAGACTTATCCGTGCGTATCATAGAACTCATCCTGACCGACCTGGTTGCTCAAATGAGGGTTCGGTGACCCCTCCTCAAGGGGGGGGTACTGTTGTGAATGGGTTTGAGATGAGTTCTGAGCAGAGGCTCCCTCTGGTGGTTGCAAGCGGTACTAGTGAAGATTGTGAGGACTGGGAATCGGGTGTTGCTGGCTGGTCTTGTATAGGGGAGTCATTTTCCCATCAGGGTTGCCGGTGATCAATTGTTCTGGTCTGAATCCTTCATTCCAGTTTCCCTTGTAGCCTGCTGTGTCGTGTCTGCATCTCCTGCTACCAGATAAGAATTTTTCTTCTTTTGTGTTGTTGCTATATTTTTGCATTTTGTCCTGCACTTCTTTGGGGGCCTTCTGGGTCCCCTCCGGGGGCTTCTGCCTTCTCAGTTTAGTTCAGCCACTGAGTTTTGTTCTTTTGCTTTTTCCAGTTTTTTCAGTGGCTGCTGTTTTGATTTTTGTTACACCAGAGAGCTAATTTAGGTGGTAGAGGTCGTGTGATCTCAGGTGATTTTGAAATTAGTAGAGTTGGTGTTTTTCAGGGTTTTCTGGGATTGCAGTAAGTACCCTTCCTGTCCTTTTCTATTTAGATAGTTTGGGCCCCAGCGTTTGCTCATTCTATTTTCTTTCTGTGTCAGTATTTCCTCTTGTCTAACCGCCATTACATGTTTGGGGGCTTTCTATTATCTTTGGGGTTCTGCTCCGGGGCAGATAGCTTTCCTGTTTCTATCTTTAGGTGTAGTTAGTTTCTCAGGCTGTGACGAGGCGTCTAGGACCAACGTAGGAATGCTCCACGGCTGCCTCTAGTTGTGGTGGTTAGTCAGGGTACTGCAATCCCATAGATTCCAACTGCTCTGGTGTATTGCCTTTTTTACCTGCACTCCTCAGCTACCGAAACATAACAGTATCACCGGCAAAAAAATTGAAAATTGTATGGTACTCACAGAAGGGAAAAAATATTGTGATAGAAAAAAGGTTGTCAGAGTTGTCAGAGATATTTTTCTGTTTGTTGCATTTTTTTTTTTTTTTCCCTCTGTATCTCTGGGTGCTGGGGAGGATCTTTTCTCCCAATGGAGTTTGCACAGTTGTCTGGCCGTGTGGATCAGCTTGCCACTGAGGTTCGGAGTATTGCTGCATATCTTGCTAGGTTGCCTGTTGTGGAACCTAGGATCCCCATGCCAGATTTGTTTTTAGGGGATCGAGCTAAGTTTCAGAATTTCAAAAATAATTGTAAATTGTTTTTTGCCTTAAAATCGAAGTCCTCAGGAAACGCAGCGCAGCAGGTTCAAATTATCATCTCTCTCCTGCGCGGCGATCCTCAGGATTGGGCTTTTTCCCTGATACCTGGGGATCCTGTTTTGAGTGATGTTGATGCGTTTTTTCAGGCTTTGGGGTTATTGTACGATGAGCCTAATGTCACTGATCAAGCTGAAAAAGCCTTGTTGGCATTAAATCAGGGGCTTGATGACGCTGAGTTATACTGTCAGAGATTCCGTAGGTGGGCAGTCCTGACCAAATGGAATGACGACGCTTTGGCGGCCCTTTTCCGGAAGGGTCTGTCGGATAATGTAAAGGATGTTATGGTGGGATTCCTTGTCCCCTCTGGTCTCAATGATTCTATGTCTTTAGCGATTCAAATTGACAGACGTTTGCGTGAGCGGAGAAGTATGCGTGGAGTGGTGTTGCCTTGTGAGCCAGCTTCTGAGCCCATGCAGTGTGATGGAGTGGTGTCTGGGGCACAGCGTCATGAGTTTCGAAAGCGCAATAGGTTATGTTTCTACTGTGGTGATGCCTCTCATGCTATTTCAGTCTGCCCTAAGCGGGGAAGACGTTTTGCACGCTCAGTTGTCTTGGGTAGTGTTCAGACTAAGTTTTTATTAACTGTCACTCTGATATGCTCTCTGTCCTCATTTTCTGCTCAGGCTTTCGTTGATTCTGGAGCAGCTATTAACCTGATGGATTATGATTTTGCTAAGCGTTGTGGGTTTCCCTTGATACCCCTGCAGAAGTCTATTCCCCTACTGGGGATCGATTCTACCCCTTTGGCTGAGAATAAACCCCAGTTTTCTACTCAGGTGATAATGAGGGTTGAACCTGATCACCAGGAGTGCTGCAAATTTTTGGTTCTATATAATCTGCATGACATTATCGTGCTGGGTTTCCCTTGGTTACAGTCTCATAATCCTGTTTTGGATTGGAAATCTGTGTCTGTAACCAGTTGGGGCTGCCAATGTGTTAATACCAACACTCCTGTTTTTTCTGCCTCCCCCCAAGCTCAGGATGTTCCTGACTTTTTGTTTGATTTTTCTGATGTGTTTAGCGAAAGTAAATCTGCATCCTTACCTCCCCATAGGAGCTATGACTGCGCTATTGAATTAGTGCCGGGTAGTAAATTCCCTAAAGGTCCCTTTTTAACTTGTCTGTACCTGAACATGACGCTATGCGGTCTTATATCAAGGAATCATTGGAGAAGGGTCATATCAGACCATCCTCTTCACCCTTAGGTGCCGGTTTTTTCTTTGTGGCCAAAAAAGATGGTTCATTAAGGCCGTGTATTGATTATCGTCTCTTGAACAATATTACTGTGAAATATCAATACCCGTTACCCTTGATTTCTGACCTGTTTTCCAGGGTGAAAAACGCTACTTGGTTTACCAAGCTTGACCTCAGGGGGGCATATAACCTTATTCGCATTAAGCACGGGGATGAATGGAAGACGGCATTCAATACCCCTGAAGGGCATTTTGAGTACCTAGTGATGCCCTTTGGGCTCACTAATGCCCCTTCCGTCTTCCAGTCCTTCATGAATACATTTTCAGGGATTTTGTGGACAAATTTCTGATTGTTTATTTGGATGATATCTTGATTTTTTCTAATGACTGGGACTCTCATGTGAAACATGTTCGGACTGTGTTCCAGATTTTGAGGGATAATGCTCTGTATGTGAAGGGATCAAAGTGTCTTTTTGGCGTACAGAAGATCTCATTTCTGGGATTCATTTTGTCCCCATCTGTTATTGAAATGGACCCGGTCAAGGTTCAGGCCATCTGTGATTGGGTCCAACCTACTTCATTAAAGGCTCTTCAGAGATTTTTGGGTTTTGCCAATTTTTATCGTAAATTTATTGGTAATTTCTCGGTTATTGTTAAACCATTAACTGATTTGACCAGAAAGGGTTCTGATGTGGTGAATTGGCCTCCTGAGGCAGTCTCTGCATTTCAGGAACTTAAGCAGAGATTCACTTCTGCTCCTGTTCTACGGCAGCCTGATGTTTCTCTGCCATTTCAGGTGGAGGTTGATGCCTCTGAAATTGGGGCAGGTGCCGTTTTGTCCCAAAAAGATCCAGAGACCTCTAAAAGTAACCCTTGTGCCTTTTTCTCTCGAAAATTTTCTCCTACTGAACGTAATTATGATGTGGGTAATCGGGAGTTATTGGCCATGAAGTGGGCTTTTGAAGAGTGGAGACATTGGCTGGAGGGAGCCAAACATCAGGTGGTGGTCCTTACGGACCATAAGAATCTGGTCTATCTGGAATCTGCCAAGCGACTCAATCCTAGACAGGCCAGGTGGGCCTTGTTTTTCACACGTTTTAATTTTGTGGTTTCCTTTCTTCCTGGCACTAAGAATGTTAAGGCGGATGCCCTCTCGAGGAGTTTCCTTGCGGACTCTCCTGAGTTATCTGATCCTTCTGTTATTTTGAAAGAGGGTGTAGTTCTTTCCGCCATCTCGCCCAATTTGAGACTTGCTCTGGAGGGGTGTCAGGAGGATAGGCCCGAGCGCTGCCCTGTTGGAAAATTGTTTGTCCCGGACCAATGGAAAAAGAGTGTGATGTCTGAGATTCATTGTTCCGCATTGGCTGGGCATCCCGGAATTTTTGGTACCAGAGACTTGGTTAGTCGGTCCTTTTGGTGGCCTACCTTGTCTCGCGATGTCAGGGAATTTGTGCAGTCCTGCGGGACTTGCTCTTGCTCCAAGCCTTGCTCTCGCTCTAGTGGTTTGTTGATGCCATTGCCTGTGCCCAAGAGACCATGGACCCATATCTCTATGGATTTCATTTTCGATCTTCCTGTTTCTCAGAGAATGACCACCATCTGGGTAATTTGTGATAGGTTTTCCAAAATGATACATCTTGTGCCATTACCTAAGTTGCCTTCCTCCTCTGAATTGGTGCCGTTGTTTCTTCAGCACGTGGTTCGTTTACACGGCATTCCTGAGAACATTGTGTCTGACAGAGGAGTCCAGTTTGTTTCCAGATTTTGGAGGACTTTTTGTTCTAAACTGGGTGTTCAATTGTCTTTCTCCTCGGCATTTCATCCTCAGACCAATGGTCAAACTGAGAGAACAAACCAGACATTAGAGACTTATCTAAGATGCTTTGTGTCTGCTGATCAGGATGACTGGGTCTCTTTTTTGCCTTTGGCTGAGTTTGCTCTTAATAATAGGGCTAGCTCTGCCACTTTGATGTCTCCGTTTTTCTGTAATTCTGGTTTTCACCCTCGATTTTCTTCAGGACAGACGGAAGCTTCTGTCTGTCCAGGTGTTGACTCTGTTGTTGAGCGTATGCAACAGATTTGGGACCAGGTAGTGGAGAGGTTGTCCCTCTCTCAGGAGAAGGCCCAGCGGTTTGCTAACCGGCATAGGACTGATGGTCCTCGGTTTAAAGTGGGGGACTTGGTCTGGTTGTCCTCAAAGAATATTCCTATGAGAGTAGCATCTCCTAAATTTAAGCCTAGGTTCATTGGACCTTATAAGATCATGGAGATTATTAATCCTGTTTCTTTTCGTTTGCTTCTTCCAGGGACATTTAAGATCCATAACGTGTTCCACAAGTCCTTGTTGAAGAGGTTTGTTGAGCCAGTGGTTCCTGCTACTGTGCCTCCTGACCCTGTTTTGGTTGAGGGCAATCTGGAGTATGTGGTTGAGAAAATATTGGATTCTCGTTTTTCTAGACGAAGACTCCAGTATTTGGTTAAATGGAGAGGTTATGGTCAGGAAGACAATTCTTGGGTGTTTGCTTCGGACATCCATGCTAGGAGACTTATCCGTGCGTATCATAGAACTCATCCTGACCGACCTGGTTGCTCAAATGAGGGTTCGGTGACCCCTCCTCAAGGGGGGGGTACTGTTGTGAATGGGTTTGAGATGAGTTCTGAGCAGAGGCTCCCTCTGGTGGTTGCAAGCGGTACTAGTGAAGATTGTGAGGACTGGGAATCGGGTGTTGCTGGCTGGTCTTGTATAGGGGAGTCATTTTCCCATCAGGGTTGCCGGTGATCAATTGTTCTGGTCTGAATCCTTCATTCCAGTTTCCCTTGTAGCCTGCTGTGTCGTGTCTGCATCTCCTGCTACCAGATAAGAATTTTTCTTCTTTTGTGTTGTTGCTATATTTTTGCATTTTGTCCTGCACTTCTTTGGGGGCCTTCTGGGTCCCCTCTGGGGGCTTCTGCCTTCTCAGTTTAGTTCAGCCACTGAGTTTTGTTCTTTTGCTTTTTCCAGTTTTTTCAGTGGCTGCTGTTTTGATTTTTGTTACACCAGAGAGCTAATTTAGGTGGTAGAGGTCGTGTGATCTCAGGTGATTTTGAAATTAGTAGAGTTGGTGTTTTTCAGGGTTTTCTGGGATTGCAGTAAGTACCCTTCCTGTCCTTTTCTATTTAGATAGTTTGGGCCCCAGCGTTTGCTCATTCTATTTTCTTTCTGTGTCAGTATTTCCTCTTGTCTAACCGCCATTACATGTTTGGGGGCTTTCTATTATCTTTGGGGTTCTGCTCCGGGGCAGATAGCTTTCCTGTTTCTATCTTTAGGTGTAGTTAGTTTCTCAGGCTGTGACGAGGCGTCTAGGACCAACGTAGGAACGCTCCACGGCTGCCTCTAGTTGTGGTGGTTAGTCAGGGTACTGCAATCCCATAGATTCCAACTGCTCTGGTGTATTGCCTTTTTTACCTGCACTCCTCAGCTACCGAAACATAACAGTATCACCGGCAAAAAATTGAAAATTGTATGGTACTCACAGAAGGGAAAAAATATTGTGATAGAAAAAAGGTTGTCAGAGTTGTCAGAGATATTTTTCTGTTTGTTGCATTTTTTTTTTTTTTTCCCTCTGTATCTCTGGGTGCTGGGGAGGATCTTTTCTCCCAATGGAGTTTGCACAGTTGTCTGGCCGTGTGGATCAGCTTGCCACTGAGGTTCGGAGTATTGCTGCATATCTTGCTAGGTTGCCTGTTGTGGAACCTAGGATCCCCATGCCAGATTTGTTTTTAGGGGATCGAGCTAAGTTTCAGAATTTCAAAAATAATTGTAAATTGTTTTTTGCCTTAAAATCGAAGTCCTCAGGAAACGCAGCGCAGCAGGTTCAAATTATCATCTCTCTCCTGCGCGGCGATCCTCAGGATTGGGCTTTTTCCCTGATACCTGGGGATCCTGTTTTGAGTGATGTTGATGCGTTTTTTCAGGCTTTGGGGTTATTGTACGATGAGCCTAATGTCACTGATCAAGCTGAAAAAGCCTTGTTGGCATTAAATCAGGGGCTTGATGACGCTGAGTTATACTGTCAGAGATTCCGTAGGTGGGCAGTCCTGACCAAATGGAATGACGACGCTTTGGCGGCCCTTTTCCGGAAGGGTCTGTCGGATAATGTAAAGGATGTTATGGTGGGATTCCTTGTCCCCTCTGGTCTCAATGATTCTATGTCTTTAGCGATTCAAATTGACAGACGTTTGCGTGAGCGGAGAAGTATGCGTGGAGTGGTGTTGCCTTGTGAGCCAGCTTCTGAGCCCATGCAGTGTGATGGAGTGGTGTCTGGGGCACAGCGTCATGAGTTTCGAAAGCGCAATAGGTTATGTTTCTACTGTGGTGATGCCTCTCATGCTATTTCAGTCTGCCCTAAGCGGGGAAGACGTTTTGCACGCTCAGTTGTCTTGGGTAGTGTTCAGACTAAGTTTTTATTAACTGTCACTCTGATATGCTCTCTGTCCTCATTTTCTGCTCAGGCTTTCGTTGATTCTGGAGCAGCTATTAACCTGATGGATTATGATTTTGCTAAGCGTTGTGGGTTTCCCTTGATACCCCTGCAGAAGTCTATTCCCCTACTGGGGATCGATTCTACCCCTTTGGCTGAGAATAAACCCCAGTTTTCTACTCAGGTGATAATGAGGGTTGAACCTGATCACCAGGAGTGCTGCAAATTTTTGGTTCTATATAATCTGCATGACATTATCGTGCTGGGTTTCCCTTGGTTACAGTCTCATAATCCTGTTTTGGATTGGAAATCTGTGTCTGTAACCAGTTGGGGCTGCCAATGTGTTAATACCAACACGCCTGTTTTTTCTGCCTCCCCCCAAGCTCAGGATGTTCCTGACTTTTTGTTTGATTTTTCTGATGTGTTTAGCGAAAGTAAATCTGCATCCTTACCTCCCCATAGGAGCTATGACTGCGCTATTGAATTAGTGCCGGGTAGTAAATTCCCTAAAGGTCACCTTTTTAACTTGTCTGTACCTGAACATGACGCTATGCGGTCTTATATCAAGGAATCATTGGAGAAGGGTCATATCAGACCATCCTCTTCACCCTTAGGTGCCGGTTTTTTCTTTGTGGCCAAAAAAGATGGTTCATTAAGGCCGTGTATTGATTATCGTCTCTTGAACAATATTACTGTGAAATATCAATACCCGTTACCCTTGATTTCTGACCTGTTTTCCAGGGTGAAAAACGCTACTTGGTTTACCAAGCTTGACCTCAGGGGGGCATATAACCTTATTCGCATTAAGCACGGGGATGAATGGAAGACGGCATTCAATACCCCTGAAGGGCATTTTGAGTACCTAGTGATGCCCTTTGGGCTCACTAATGCCCCTTCCGTCTTCCAGTCCTTCATGAATGACATTTTCAGGGATTTTGTGGACAAATTTCTGATTGTTTATTTGGATGATATCTTGATTTTTTCTAATGACTGGGACTCTCATGTGAAACATGTTCGGACTGTGTTCCAGATTTTGAGGGATAATGCTCTGTATGTGAAGGGATCAAAGTGTCTTTTTGGCGTACAGAAGATCTCATTTCTGGGATTCATTTTGTCCCCATCTGTTATTGAAATGGACCCGGTCAAGGTTCAGGCCATCTGTGATTGGGTCCAACCTACTTCATTAAAGGCTCTTCAGAGATTTTTGGGTTTTGCCAATTTTTATCGTAAATTTATTGGTAATTTCTCGGTTATTGTTAAACCATTAACTGATTTGACCAGAAAGGGTTCTGATGTGGTGAATTGGCCTCCTGAGGCAGTCTCTGCATTTCAGGAACTTAAGCAGAGATTCACTTCTGCTCCTGTTCTACGGCAGCCTGATGTTTCTCTGCCATTTCAGGTGGAGGTTGATGCCTCTGAAATTGGGGCAGGTGCCGTTTTGTCCCAAAAAGATCCAGAGACCTCTAAAAGTAACCCTTGTGCCTTTTTCTAGTTGTGGTGGTTAGTCAGGGTACTGCAATCCCATAGATTCCAACTGCTCTGGTGTATTGCCTTTTTTACCTGCACTCCTCAGCTACCGAAACATAACAGCAGAGCCGTGAAAATAAAAAAAATCATTTTTTTTCCACAAAAATAATTTTTCAGCCCCCAATTTTTTATTTTCACAAGGGTAACAGGAGAAATTAGACCCTCAAAGTTGTTGTGCAATTTTTCCTGAGTACGCTGATACCCCATATGTTGTGGTAAACCACTATTTGGGCACACTTCGGGGCTTGGAAGGAAGGGATCACCTTTTGGCCCCCTGATATGCCTAAACAGTGGAAACCCCCCAATTCTAACTCCAACCCTAACCCCAACACACCCCTAACCATAACCCTAACCCCAAACACCCCTAACCCTAATCCCAACCCTAACCATAACCCTAACCCCAACACACCTCTAACCCTAATCCCAACCCTAACCATAACCCTAACCACAAGCCTAACCCTAATCCCAACCCTAACCCCAACACACCTCTAAACCTAATCTTAACCCTAATCCCAACCCTAACCCTAATTCCAACCCTAACCCTAATTCCAACCCTAATTCTAACCCTAATTCTAAGCCTAATCCTAATTCTAACCCTAATCCTAATTCTAACCCTAATTCTAACCCTAACCCTAATGGAAAAATAAAAATAAAAATATTTTCTTTATTTTATTATTTCACCCTACCTATGAGGGTGAAAAAGGGGGTATTTACTATTTTTTTTTATTTTGATCACTGTGATAGGGTGATAGATCGCCCTGTTGGTGTGGTGGGGGTCAGATTACTGTCTCCAGCCATGGCCGATATTTCAGCATCGGCCATGGCTGGATTGTGATATTTCATCAAGTTTCGTTGGTGAAATATTATAATCCCTCTGATTAGCTGTTTCACTTTCAACAGCAAATCAGAGCGATCGTGGCCACGGGGGGGCAAAACCACCCCACTGGGGTGAAGCACAAGTGTTCCTCTATCTGCGGGTCGAGTGACCTTTCAGTGACCCCGGTCACCCGACCCGCAGGAATGCGATTTATACCATAACGCCTACGTAGGCGTCACAGGTCGGGAAAGCTCAGGTTTTCATGACGCCTACGTAAGCGTCATAGGTCGGGAAGGGGTTAAGCATCCTTTTGAGCTAGTACAGTCATACGTCTTCTTGGGAATGATGCAACAAGTTTTTCACACCTGGATTTGGGGATCCTCTGCCATTCTTTCTTGAAGATCCTCTCCAGTTCCGTCAGGTTGGATGGTGAACGTTGGTGGCCAGCCATTTTCAGGTAAAGAATGGTCACAGAGTTGATCTGAAACTACTCCTTTGTTATTTTAGCTGTATGCTTAGGGTCATTGTCTTGTTGGAAGGTGAACCTTCGGCCAAGTCTGAGTTTCAGAGCACTCTGGAAGATTTTTTCATCCAGGATATCTCTGTACTTGGCTGCATTCATGTTTCCTTCGATTGCAACCAGTCGTCCTGTCCCTGCAGCTGAAAAACACCCCAAAGCATGATGCTGCCACCACCATGTCTCACTGTTGGGATTGTATTGGGCAGGTAATGAGCAGTGCTGGGTTTTTTCCACACATACCTCTTAGAATTATCACCAAAAAGTTCTGTCTTCGTCTCATCAGACCAGAGAATCTTATTTCTCATAGTCTGGGAGTCCTTCATGTGTTTTTTAGCAAACTCTATGTGGACTTTCATATGTCTTGCAGTGAGGAGCGGCTTCCGTCGGGCCACTCTGTCATAAAGGCCCAACCGGTGGAGGGCTGCAGTGATAGTTGACTTTGTGGCACTTACTCTCATCTCCCTATTGCATCTGTGGATCTCAGTCACATTGATCTTGGGGTTCCTCTTTACTTCTCGCTCCAAGGCTCTTCTCCCATGATTGCTCAGTTTGGCTGGACTGCCAGGTCTAGGAAGACTTCTAGTGGTCCCAAACTTCTTCCACTTAAGGATTATAGAGGCCACTATGCTCTTAGAAACCTTGATTACAGCAGAAATTCTTTTGTACCCTTGGCCAGATCTGTGCATTGCCACAATTCTGTCTCTGAGCTCCTTAGCCAGTTCATTTGACCTCATGATTCTCATTTGGTCTGACAAGCACTGTGAGCCGTGAGGTCTTATATAGACAGGTGTGTGCCTTTACAAATCAAGTCCTATCAGTTTAATTAAACACAGCTGGACTCCAATCAAAGAGTAGAATCATCTCAAGGAGGATCACAAGGAAATGGACAACATGTGACTTAAATATGGGTCTGAGCAAAGGGTCTGAATACTTATGACCATGTGATATTTCAGTTTTTCTTTTTTAAGAAATTTGCAAAAATTTCTACATTTCTGGGTTTTTTCCATCAAGATGGGGTGCAGAATGTACATGAATGAGAAAAAATGAACTTTTTTGAATTTACCAAATGGCTGCAATGAACCAAAGAGTAAAAGTTTACGTACCCACTGTACTTGGCCAGTGTGTTACCATGTTCCCTACAGTCCATAGATGAAAGCAGATGTGAACAGTAGGAACTTCTCACCATCAAGTCCAGTGGTCAGCACAGGTGAGTCAGAGAAAAGTCTATAGGGCATTGACCTGACAGTGTATATTTGTGCTTCCATAGCTTCCCAGTTAGTGGTTGGAGGATGCCAGCCATGTGTAATTACCCACACAGGATTCATCTTTGTGTCATGAATAATTTACTTTGCTGCCTTGATTAAGTACTTAACCTATTTCCGCATACAGACCTGTCATTGGTGAAAGGGACTGGGAAGGACAGTGATTCATTGCTCAAAATGGCTCTTCAGGGTACGACAATATAGTACCACAGCCTGCATAAGACAATATTATTATTATAGATAGACTAAAAATGTACTAATTACCATGATGCACGCTTGTGTCTCAATGCCACACAAAATAACGGAGCGTCTTTCAGGGATGTACTTAAGTTCATCTTCCACTTCGGGAGTCAGCATGCTAAAACAGGTTTTTGTGTATTTTTTAATACCATCGGTTCCAAGTTCAGGGACAGTAAGGCCAAGGCCTCTGGGATACTGCTCAGTTACAACCACTGGTATTTCCAATATCTTTGCAGTCTGTAAATAAAGGTGATATAACATGATGTTAATGATGGGCTTCAGATTATTGCAAGAATCCAACAACCTTACCACCTAAATTGAGTCATTTAGGCTAAGTTCACATTGGAGCAGAGAGCTTTGGTCCGCACTCCGTAAGGAGTGCATGTCTTTGTACCAGAATACGGTATTCAGACGTTCCCTCTGATATGACTATTCACTGCAATGAGACAAGCAGATTCCAAAGGATGAAGCAAGGAAAACAGCATTCGATCATTTTTTTTGTCTGCACAATAGCACATTCGACTATGTAAAAAAGATGGGAACTGATTACAGTGGATGTAGGCCGCGATCAGACAAGCATATACAAAAGTCTCCATTTTTCATTAAGTAACAATAGATGATTTTTCATCCAGATGTGTAAACCATGTGTAATATGCATAACTGTATTTTAAATCAGTATGTCATCTGTATGTCTATTTATTATCATGTCCGCGTGCCATCCATACGTCATCCATAAGGCATCAGGTTTTTACAGGAACCATTTAATAAATATTAAAACCCCAAATACATTTTCCCATCTTAATAATTGTAATCTGTGAAAAATGCATGATATACGGGATGGTAACCAGTATATGATCTTTTTTTGTGCACTCCTTTACTTATAATAGCCGAGTTCAATCTGACATATGGATAAGAGTAGAGCATACTATTTTTACTTGAAGACCATCAGTCTGTGTGTAAAAACATCCATGTGAACTAGCACATTGAACATACAGAGTGATGGGCAACTACAGTCATATCATAAGGGCAATTTGTTTTAATTATGGTTAGTGTTGAGCGATACGATACTGCAAATATCGGGTATCGGCCGATATTAGCTGTATCGGACTTTCGATTCCGAGTTCCGATATTGTCGTCTTATCGGATACCGGAATCGGAATTGTCACTGTCACTGTCAGTGTCCGTCGGTCGGGTCTGTCAGGAGTCAGCGGCACTTACCTGGCAGAAGATCTCCGGCGGTCACGGCCTGGACTGCTTGATGGCCGCCATCATCTTTCCCCGGCGGTCACATGCAGTTTCTCGCGATAACTGCAGTGACTGCTGGGTAATCCCGGCCGTAAAGCAGTCAGTCCGATGACGTCACCGCCGGGGAAGCAGGTAATCAGCTGTGCTGCGTCAGGATGTCAGGCTCTGCCTGTCATTGCGATGTAGCAGAGCTGGATCGTCGTGGGACAGTCGTTACTATGGACTGCGTCGGACAGGTGGTATACTGTTGGTTTGTTTTTTCCTTTTTTTACAGGAGATCGATGGCGTCGCAGGAATGAGAGTATAATAAAAGAAATGAAAACTGTGTTGTCTCTTTTATTTCATTAAAAGACTTTTTTCTTGCTTTGTCTTTTTTTTATACATTTAAAAACTTTGGGATTAATAATGGATCGGTGTCTTATTGACGCCTATCCATTATTAACCGGGCTTATTGTCACCGTGCAATCAACGGTGACATTAACCCCTTATTACCCCACTTGCCACCGCTACAGGGCAGTGGGAAGAGCCGGGTAAAGTGCCACAATTGGCACATCTTTTGATGCGCCAAATGTGGGGCTGATGTAGCCTGGTATTATCAGGCTGTTGAGGGCCAAAATCCATGGGCCTTGACAGTCTTTTAATACCAGGCTGCAGCAGTCTGCATTTTACTTGGCTGGTTAACAAAAATAGGGGGACCCCTACGCCGTTTTTTTTTTCGAGGGGATCCCCTATTTTTGTTAACCAGCCAAGCTAAGCAGACTGCTGTGGCCTGGTATTATCAGGCTGGCAAGGTCCATGGATATTGAATCCTTACCAGCCTGAAAAACCAGGCCGCAGCAGTCTGCTTCATCTGGCTGGTTAACAAAAATAGGGGGGACCCCACGCCAATTTTTTTTCGAGGGGATCCCCTATTTTTGTTAACCAGCCAAGATATGCAGACTGCTGTGGCCTGGTATTATCAGGCTGGCAAGGTCCATGGATCTTGGCTCCTTAGCAGCCTGAAAAACCAGGCCTCAGCAGTCTGCTTCATCTGGCTGGTTAACAAAAATAGGGGGGACCCCACGCCAAATTTTTTCGACGGGATCCCCTATTTTTGTTAACCAGCAAAGATAAGCAGACTGCTGTGGCCTGGTATTATCAGGCTGGCAAGCAGGGTCGGACTGAGCTACCGGAGAAACCTCCGGTGGGCCCCAGCTCCTGCATGGTGGGCCCTGATTTGAAAGGATAGGTCGCGGGGCAGAGGGGGCGGTGGCCCCGGGCCCCGCGCTCTGAGGGGGCCCACCCGAAGCTACGCTACAGTAACTGTATCGGCGTGCACAGCACGCCGATACAGTTACATTCTGCGGCAGAGCAGGGAGAATCGATCTTCCTGCTCTGCCGCCCAGAAGCTATGGGGCCAGCAGTGGGCCCCCCACACCGTCATCGGAGGGTCAGCTGTATCAGCATCCAGCCGATACAGCTGACCGCATAGAGAGAGAAGGAGCGAGCGCTCCTTCTCTCCCATAATCCCCCTCTCAGCGTCTGACAGCGGGCGCGATGACATCACCTGCCGGCGCCCGCTGTCAGACACTGAGAGGAGAAACAGTGAGCAGCACAGGAGCCGGGAGGTGAGTATTGTTTTTTTTTTTTTTAATGGGGGTGCATTATACTACAGAGGCTGTATATGGGGGGTGCATTATACTACAGAGGCTGTATATGGGGGCTGCATTATACTACAGAGGCTCCATATTGGGGTGCATTATACTACAGAGACTCCCTATGGGGATGCATTATACTACAGAGGCTGCCTATGGGGGTGCATTATAATATAGTGGCTGCCTATGGTGGTGCATTATATTATAGACTCTGCCTATGGGGGTTTATTATAATATAGAGGCTGCCTATGGGGGTGCATTATACTATATTGAGGACTATCTGGTGTATTATGCTGTATGGATGCTATCTAGGGGCCATCATACAGTGTTGGACCATTAAATAGTTTGGGGACATTAAGGGGTCAGTATATATCCAGTGAGGGGCATTATTCTGTGTATAGGGGAGATGTACAGGGGGAGACTTGGGACATTATTAAATGTAAAGTGGACACTTATTGTTATAGGGGAACTCGGGTTACTGTGACTGTCAAAGGGGCACACAGGGCATTATTACAGTCTAGGGGACAAAATGTGGTCACTGTTTTCTAGGGAACTTGCACCCGGCATTACTATATTCTAGAGGGGTGCTTTAAAATTTAGAGGTCACAAAGAACCACACAGCAGGTGCAGTAATAGGGACACATACGGCAGCAGCAGCAGCAGCTCAGTATTGGGGTATCACGTGCAGTAATAGGGACACATACGGCAGCAGCGGCTCAGTATTGGGGTATCAGGTGCAGTAATAGGGACACATACGGCAGCAGCGGCTCAGTATTGGGGTATCAGGTGCAGTAATAGGGACACATATGGCAGCAGCGGCTCAGTATTGGGGTATCAGGTGCAGAAATAGGGACACATATGGCAGCAGCGGCTCAGTATTGGGGTATCAGCAGGATGAGGAGTTTGTGCAGGTTGAGAATAGTCCAATTGGTGACCAAGACAGTGCTAAAAATATGAGAAGTGAAATGTGTCTTTGTTGTAATCTCTGCAGTCGAGTCCTGGCTGGAGAAGTCGTCATGTCGGTCTGGGCCATATGGAAAAGAAATGAAAAGTGAACAATTCCATTAGAAAGAACATCAGCGGTAAGTCATTATCTGTACCTGTGCTGTAATCTATTATATGTTCTGTAGGACTGGTATTATTTACCACACACCATATGGCGGTAATATCAATATTGGTCTTTTTATATATAGATTATTTTTGGCAACAGCGCGGTCATTTGCTGAGGTTCTCTGATTAGGGGCCCACTCAGAAGTTTCGCCCCCACTAAACCAAAACCCTAGCTATGCCTCTGGCTCTCTCTCTAGTCTTTCTTTCTCTCTCTAGTCTTTCTCGCTCTCTGTTCTTTCTTTCTCGCTCTCTGTTCTTTTTTCTCTCTGTTCTTTCTTTCTCTCTCTTTTCTTTCTTTCCTCTCTTTCTTTCTCTGTTTGTTCTTTCTCTCTCGCTGCTCTTTCTTTCTTTTCCTCAGTACCAGCCACTGTGCCCTCATTACCAGTCAGTGTGATCAGCAGTGCTAAATGGGTACGCTTGGGGCCAGGATATGGGTGTGATTAGCTGTTAAATGGGTGTGGTCGGGGCGTGGCCTAAAATTTGCAGCGACACCCTACGCGCGCCGCAGCCTTTAACCCTCTTTCCTGTCTTCAAAATTTGGGAGGTATGCTATATGACCTCACTACAACTTCTGGCCATGCTCCTGATGAGCGCGACGGATGGTCTCCTGAGGGATCTCCTCCCACACCTGGACTAAAGCATCCACCAACTCCTGGACAGTCTGTGGTGCAACGTGGCATGGCCTAAAATTTGCTGCAGCAGGCACAGCGTGCCACAGCCTTTGTCCCTCTTTCCCTTCTTCAAAGGTTGGGAAGTATGATGGTGGGCCCCAAGAATATTTTTTCTCTGGTGGGCCCAAGGTACTCCAGTCCGACGCTGCTGGCAAGGTCCATGGATATTGGCTCCTTAACAGCCTTAAATACCATGCCTCAGCAGCAGGGGCGTACATAGAAATCATGGGCCCCATAGCAAAAGTCTGAATGGGCCCCCCCCCAAAAAAAAAAACCCAGAGCCATTGTAAATGTAAAGTGCCAGCACAGTGAGGGGACACATTAAACAAAAAAATGTATTATGCCCCCATAGATTGTGCCCCCATAGATGCTCCATAGTATAGGCCCTTATGCTGCCGCAGCTGCTGAAACCAAAAAAAAAAAAAGACATACTCACCTTTCGTCGCTGGGGGCCAGGTGCCGGTGTCCTGAGCAGGGGGTGACACCAGGTGCCGATGTCACCGCTCGCTCAGGGCCCCGGCACCTGAGATAATTACCTGTCCTCTCTCCACTGCTGAGTGCCGCTGTCTTCGGGGTCCTCCAGCAGTGAATGATCAGACAGAGAGCGCGGCGCGCACTAACGACGTCATCGCGCCCTCTGACCTGAACATTGCAGCAAGAGGACGCGAGCAACGGTGGAACGGGACAGGTAAATATCCCTTATACTCACCCTTCCGCCGGCGCGGTCTGTGCAGCCCCTGCTCTTCTCCCACGGTCTCCGCCGCCAGTGTTCAGCGGTCACGCGGGACAGCTCATTAAAGTCATGAATATGTGCGTATTCATGACTGTAATGAGCGGTACCACCTGACCGCTGAACACAGGCGTCGGAGACCGTGGGAGAAGAGCAGGGGCTGCAGAGACCGCACCAGGAGGGGTGAGTATATAGAAGAGCTGCGCTCCCCCGCCGACCCCCTGGTAGTACTGTGTCAGCACAGCTACCCGACCGTCGAGGGCCCCCTCACCTGTCCGGGCCCCATAGCAGCTGCTTGGTCTGCTTCATTCACGGTACGCCACTGCTCAGCAGTCTGCTTCATCAGGCTGGTTAACAAAAATAGGGGGGACCCGACGCCATTTTTTTTTCGAAGGGAACCCCTATTTTTGTTAATCAGTTCCCTCTGACGTCACTGATTGTGTCCCTGGCTGACCTGAAGTGAAAGTGGAAAGCAATCAATTAAGCTTTCCACTTCCTCTCCTGTCAGCCAGGAGAGGAACTCATTCATTTGGGGGTTTACTGTGAGGCTGCAGCATTAGCTGCGGTCCCTGCAGTAAACATTAACCCTTTCTGAAGGATTACACCGTGGGACCTGACTGTGCATGGGATAGGTAAGAATAATTTTGCTTTTTTATTTTATTTTTATTACAGGAAATGTTTTTTGCAGTCAAATAAAAGATGGTCAAAAACATGTGTCTTTATTTCATTAAAATGATTTTTAATTAAAGTGTGTGTGTTTTATTTTTATTTCATGCAATAGGATTAATAATTGATAGTTGTCTAATTGACAGCTCTCAATTATTAACCTGGCTTAAGGTCACCTTTCAATTGCAAGGTGGCTTTAACCCCATATTAACCCATTCGCCACCGCTACAGGGCAATGGGAATAGACGGGCAAAGTGCCAGAAAGGGCGAATCTAATTATAGATTTGTCTTTTCTGGGGTGTCTGGGGGCAGATGTTAGTAGCCAGGGGGGGGCCAAAAATAATGGTCCCTCTCTGGGCTATTATTATCTGCCCCCATTCGCTGGCTTTGTCTGTCTGGTTGCGAAAATAGGGCGGGAGCCCATGCATTTTTTTTAAACAATTTTACACCTCATATATATATATATATATATATATATATATATATATATACATGTCATTGAATTTGTGACACATATATATAATATATTTATATTTATAGTTCATACACTTCTACATAGTATAATAGCCGCTAATTCAATTGCCGGCTTTTGTGAAAATGCAGAACCCGACATGAAATGACACTTGGTGTACATAGGGTTAACCATGTCCTTTGCTATCTGATTTGCACAAACAATTACATCAGTCTATGTGTGCAAAATTTCACACCTGTAGGGGTTAATTAAAGGTGTAAATTCGTAGCAAAAAAGTCCGTTTTTTTTACAACGAATTTACAACTTTAATTAACCCCTACAGGTGTGAAATTTTGCACACATAGACTGATGTAATTGTTTGTGCAAATCAGATAGCAAACGACATGAAAAGACATGGTTAACCCTATGTACACCAAGTGTCATTTCATGTCGGGTGCTTCTGTCTTTTCACAGAAGCCGGCTTTACCCGGCAATTGAATCAGAGGCTATTTTACTATGTAGAAGTGTATAAACTATACATATATGTATATATATATGTCACAATGACATGTTATTATATATATATATATATATATATATATATATATATATATGTATTCTATGTGTGTATATTTTGTGTTTACAACGAAAGAAAGGGTTTTTTTAGTTGCGATATTTTGTTCCCATAGACTTACATGGGACTTCCGGTATCGGTATCGCCGATATTTTAGTGATATCGGCGATACCATTCCGATCCGATATTTTTGGGTATCGGAAAGTATCGCTCAACACTAATTATGGTACATCCAGACCACCCACTGGCGATAAACCTTCAGAGAACAAGAGCTGTGTCTACATAATAGAAAACACTGACAGTGCTTCCTCCTCTAGACACAGTGATCACTGGGTGTAGGGCGGTAGCAGGAGCTGCTGTGTACTAGGAGATTCAGTCAGCCCTGCTACGCAGCCAAAAGAACTTCCCCTGTAACTGGGTTTAATATTCCAGTTCCGATTACAGAGGAAATCAGATTTTCAAAAAATAAGTATTTAGTAGTCTTTTATGACTTCACGATGGGCACAATGTGTGAAATCAATGAAAATAAATTAATCAATTAATTGATTAAATAATTAATTAAAAAAGCCTCTGACAATCCAAATCGCTGCTACTAACTTCTTCTGGGTAAAAAAAAACATGTCATAATATATAAAAAAAATATTGTTCCAGAAAGGGGAATAAATTTTAAAACGTATTTTAGTGGTACACTGTGGTCATAAAAAAATGTGAAAAACAGACAAATATTTCCTTTATGTTTCCACTGGTATCGCCCAATAAAATAAGAGCATTAAAATAACATAAAATTTAGAAAAAATGCTAAACTTATTTGAATATCTGAACGAGAAAATCTTTTACAGGTCGTTAAACTACATGTACAAAAAAAAAAACCAAACATGTGCCTGATCAGGGATAAGTGGCCTGGTCTTGGACTGGTTAACGAAAATCTCTCACGCAACTTGTCATTTCTATTTTAGCAAACACTAAACTTCCTGCGAAAAATGTATAATGAAGTTTACCACTGATCCATTTCTGCTGTGGAAAGAGCGAGTACCGAGACAGACTGGCACTACTAGCACTGAGAGGACAAGGTCGTTTAGAGTAGGGTCCCACCGATCTGGCCGAGCATAGCAATAGCCGATTGTCCATTTATAGGATTTCAGTACTTCTGTTATAATTGTCCTATCCATAGGATAGGTCATCAATATCAGATTGGCGGGGGGTCTGACACCCACTTATCATCTGATTTAATCACTAATGCAGTTGACTGTAAACAGAATGGAGGTGAAGCAATACAAGTTGGTTTATTGTGTAGTGGCCGTTGTGAACTGCAGATCAGTGCCTTATCAAAGAACTGTGCTGTCCTGCCTCTGTTCAATGTTTTCATCAGGCTGCTGTCGGAGCTAAAAAACCCCCATCAATCCGATATTGCCGGCTGTAAGATCCCCACTAATCCGATATTGCCGGCTGTAAGATCCCCACCAATCCGATATTGCCGGCTGTAAGATCCCCACCAATCCGATATTGCCGGCTGTAAGACCCCCACAAATCCGATATTGCCGGCTGTAAGACCCCCACAAATCCGATATTGCCGGCTGTAAGCCCCATCGATTTGATATTGCCAGGAGTCAGACCCCCATCAATCTGATTATTGCCAGGTGTCAAACCCCCATCGATCTGATATTGCCGCTTGTCAGTCCCCGACCGATTTGATTATTGCCAGGTGTCAGACCCCTTCTGATCTGATATTTCCAGGTGTAAGTCCCCTGCCAATCTGTCATTGCTGATTGTCAGACCTCCATCAATCTGATATGGCTGTTAGACCCCCACCAATCTGATATTGCTTTTCGTCAGACCCCCACCATTCATTAATATCATAAGCCCCGACAACCCATTTAAAACATTGCTCAGAACACAGCAAAAAGTTGTAGTAGACGTATGCGGGATTCTAAGCTAAAAAGCCAAGTTAAGTAGAAACAGAGAAAGTTTAGACAAAATGAACTCTACTGACAGCATTCACACCACGCTAAAGTGAAAGCCACTCACTGTTCTCCTTACATAAAGTGTTTACCCTACATTGAAACACAGCAGACTCTCCAGCAGGCTCATCTTCACTCTCCTCTCCACAAGGAGGCGCTGACATCACACTGATCTCAGGCTCTGAGTCCGCAAATATAGTAACTGCAGCTAGATGCCAAGCAGCAGCCCAAGACTTTTACACTTTGCTAAAAGGGTCATTAATATTACAGGGCCATTCCAGAAATTCAGAAGGATAAGCCTAAATAATCGGAATGTTTTCATCAAGAGCACATAAGAAAAAAGAAATAGAGGAGCTTTGTTCATATTAATACATCATGTACAGACAGACGTAGACAAGGCTGCTTGATGTCAAATTCATTGTACTGGTGTATAAAGGGTAAATTAGGAAAACTCTATTACCATCCAATTACTATCAGACCCAATTGCATATTATCCCCTGGTTAGGGAAATGCATTCATGCAAAAGTTGTTAACACATTATGGGTGTAGTGTGTGTTAATGGTTTATGTGATTTTATCATTATTGGACCCAATTTCATGGGTTTCTATAACTAGAGCTCCCATTAGCCACCCTGGTTACAGCAATAATAGTCCCAATAATATGAAAGTTTCTTCATGATTATGGTCACCAATAAGATCTGCACCATTACCACGCTGCAAAAAATAGTGACCTGCTGCACCGCCACACACTATTGATGCCCCTAAATGGGCAATTATGTAATTAGAATGTACTCACACGGGGTGCAGGAAGGGCTAATGTATATATCATTTATTTATAAAATTGCCCAATAAGCTGTGATGTACAGTACAGACCAAAAGTTTGAACACACCTTCTCATTCAAAGATTCTTCTGTATTTTCATGACTGTGAAAATTGTAAAATCACACTGAAGGCATCAAAACTATGAATTAACACATGTGGAATTATACATTACACTTTACAAAAAGTGTGAAACAACTGAAAATATGTCTTATATTCTAGGTTCTTCAAAGTAGCCACCTCTTGCTTTGATTACTGCTTTGCACGCAGAAAAGGTGAACAGATGGACTCTACATGCCTGGTTCCCACCGTGAAGCATGGAGGAGGTGGTGTGATGGTGTGAGGGTGCTTTGCTGGTGACACTCTTGGGGATTTATTCAAAATTGAAGCGGTGAGCGGTCCAGCTCACCCCAAACCATCTCGATTGGGTTCAGGTCTGGTGACTGTGGAGGCCAGGTCATTTGGTGTAGCACCCCAACACTCTCCTTCTTGGTCAAATAGCCCTTACACAGCCTGGAGGTGTGTTTGGGGTCATTCTCCTGTTGAAAAATAAATGATGGTCCAAATAAATGCAAACCGGATGGAATAGCATGCCGCTGCAAGATGCTGTGGAAGCCATTCTGGTTCAGTATGCCTTCAATTTTGAATAAATCCCCAACAGTGTCACCAGAAAAGCACCCCCACATCATCACACCACCTCCTCCATGCTTCACGATGGGAACCAGGCATGTGGAGTCCATCCGTTCATCTTTTCTGGGTGCAAAGCAGTAATCAAAGCAAAAGGTGGCTACTTTGAAGAACCTAGAATATAAGACATATTTTCAGTTGTTTCACACTTTTTTGTAAAGTGTAATGTATAATTCCACATGTGTTAATTCATAGTTTTGATGCCTTAAGTGTGATTCTACAATTTTCATAGCCATGAAAATACAGAAAAATCTTTGAATGAGGTGTGTCCAAACTTTTGGTCTGTACTGTACTTGCATAAAAGAGTCTCAGTGTTACGTCACAGAATTCTCATTATTAATTAATGACTGGGTTTTTGAAGCCAGAACAGAAGCACAAGCTGAACAACAGCTTCAATTAAAAAGGAAATTCTTTAATGACAAGTTATTTTTACATAATAGATCCATTCAGCAAAACAATCAAACAAGAAGATTATATGTTAACTTGTGTAAGCAATTTAATTAATCCGGCCGCTGAGAGCAATATCTATAACAGATATGGAATGGTTACTAAATAACAGGTGTCCTCACCACATAAATAGCCTGGCAGCTCAGCTGGCACAAGAGAAAGCACGGACTGAATGGAAAAACAGTCTGTCATTGCTGATTGAAATAAAAGACACTACACTTTAGTGACTGCCAACAGCTTATCGGGGCACTTGGATGTCACAGCACCAAGCAGAGTGAGTCAGAAGAATTTATAGGGAACAGGAAAACACTTAAAATAAGCTAAAGTTATGCAATGTGGATTAGGTGTAGCTCATGGTGGATTTCAAACAGGTCATATTTTTCATGATTTAAGCTGGCGGGTCATGGAAATATAATTCAAATTACATTTATGTCAGCAAGATTGTCGCAGCAAAAATGCTGGAGAATGGTAGGATACCGACTCAGTCACAGAGCATGTGTAACGGGTCTGGGAGGCGGAACCTCTGAGCTACTATACAAGGGGGCGGTTCTTGTAAGGGAGCGGGTGGCGACCAGGGTTGACGGGCAGACAGTCACAGCAGGTAACCGGGGCAGTCTCTGGATGAACGGGCAGGAGGTCACGGCAAGTGACCGGGGCAGTCTCTGGATGAACGGGCAGGAGGTCACGGCAAGTGACCGGGGCAGTCTCTGGATGAACGGGCAGGAGGTCACGGTAAGTGACCGGGGCAGTCTCTGGGTAAAGGTAGATACGACCTGTGATGGCTGAGCCTCCCGGTAGGCTAGCAGACAGATAGCAGATGAGCGCTCCCAGGTGGGTGGGCGAGAGTCTCTGGAATAGCAGGTGGTCACAGCATGTGACGGCAGGACCTCCCGGTAGGCTAGCAGGCAGGTAACAGGTGAACGCTCCCAGGTGAGCGGGCAGGCAGGTCCATAGACAGACTGACAGGTGATGGTGGGCAGACTGTCGGACGGCGGAGCCTCCAGGTAGGCTAGCAGGCAGGTAACAGGTGAGCGCTCCCAGGTGAGCGGGCAGGCAGGTCCATAGACAGACTGACAGATGATGGTGGGCAGACTGTCGGACGGCGGAGCCTCCAGGTGGGCTAGCAGGCAGGTAAGCAGAATATCAGGCAGGAACAAACAGCAAACTGGCAGGAATCTGGCAGGTAACTGGCAATGGAACCTGAGGGCTGAAGCAGAGTAGTGAACAGTGCAACAACATTGGTCGGGCACCTCCATTTTGGAGGAAGTGCCTTATATATGGTGAAGTCCTCCAGCCATTGGCCGGGGACTCTTTAGGACGGCGCGCGCGGCCCCTTTAAGAGAGAGGGAGCGCGCGCGCGCGGGCCCTAAGCACAGTGGCCGGGAAGGAGCGCGCGCTGCCAGCAGAGCGGAAGGAGGACGCCGGGCTCGGAGCAGAGGGGTAAGGGGAACAGCGTCCCTGCCTACCAGAGGGCAGGGACGCCGACGCTACAGCATGCATCTTTGCAGCCTTTTTGAACAGAAATAAAAAACTCTGTAAAGTTAACATACAATGCGGAAAACGTTTTTCTTCAATATCTTTTTCTAGCCAATTTCCAATAAAAAAAAACATACTGTGAAGGTCAGATACAGAAAACAAAATATTCACCCCAATTAGCTAACAAAAACCTATAGAATATCCTCATCCCTTCCGAACATTATACACCGGAGAAAAATGGCGATGGAGGTAGCAGGAATAATTTTCAATGTGTAACACAACACACCATCTTGATACATTTCGGTGACTTGCTCCTACGTGTGCATATAGGCAAAGACCTGTCAATCTAGGGCAACGGGCGGGAGAAACCGCCAGGGACCCACCTGTCCAGCTAGTTTACAACGTGTCTTGCTTCCCGGCAGCTATTAAAAGTATGTTTTTCTCTGAAACCCCATAGCTTTTCAAAGTCAAACATACCTGGCTGAAATCATACAGCCAGTATCTGATACAAGCTGCCTACAGATTGGGCAGCATGTATCAGCTGACAGGTTCACTTTAACAACTAAGCATGTAAAGAGATTTGTCCGGATGTGTAATTCGAAACTTTCAGATCCAAATATAAAGTCTCCAAAAAGTCCCCCAACCATCACGAGTCCTCATAAGAACTGGTCTTCTCATATGGGTTAATAGGACTTTTTGGTCTCCCCTAGGTTCCACAGCCTGAATGTGACTGCAAATTCTGCCCCAACTCTAATTACACCACTGGGTTTAACCTTTTCACTGCCTCTTCTAGCTCCTTAGGAAAGTGATCTATACCTGGAAGCAGTGTAAAAGTGTTAAACCTCTGGACTTAGGTAACTACTATAATAAACACAGAACACAGAAATGGAGATGTCCACAGAGGTCACAGCACAGCATGGATTCTCTCTGCATTTCCTTCAGTATTACTACATTATAACTACACTGTCTGGCACTGTAATACAGGAAACATATTTCTCTGTACTGTGTTAGCCAGTATATAGAAAAATATTTAGATTTGAGAGTCCTCAGTGGTTGATACCTTTTAATAGCTAACTGAAAAAATGGTAACAAATTGCAAGCTTTCGAGACTACTCAGGTTTCTTCATCAAGCATAGAACCTACTGTTCAGGCACGGACACCGAACACGGACTTCACCAGGAATACTGTGTTACTGTTCAGGTTCAGCCCTCTGAGCCCTCTGTATTTGTTGTGCTGTCATGTGCATGACAAACGCAGCAAACACTGCTTTTGATCGGCGGTAAAATCATTGCCACCAGTCAGACAGCCACGGTTCAGACGCCATCAAATTACAGCGTGAGCCCGCAGCTGTGATCGTAGGTAAGAAGTTTACCTCCGGTCACTGGCGTTGGCTGATGGGACTACTGCCATTAATAACAGCGAGAGCAGGCGGTGGCTGATGGGAGTATTCATAAGTCGACCCTGTAAATAAATAATTTTAAAAAAAACCTGGTGTGCGTTCCTCTGTATTTTTGATAACCAGCCAGTCAAAACTGAAAGCTGGGGGCTGCAGCCCTCAAGAATAGAGGGGTCAAACCACGCAGTTTTAATTATTTAAATAAATAATTTAAAAAAACAATGTGGGGGTCCCCCCTTTTTTGACAACCAGCCTTGCCAAAGCAGACAGCTGGGGTCTGGTATTCCCAGACTGGTAATGGGAAATTGATATTGCATCCCCAGCCTAAAAATAGCAGCACGCAGCCTCCCAGAAAAGGCACATCTATTAGATGTGCCAATTTTGATGATTTTCCCACTTGCCCTGTAGCAAAGTGGGGTACTTATTTGTGGGGTTGATGTCATCTTTGTGACATCAAGCCCATGGCTAATTAATGGAGAGGTGTCTATAAGGTAAGACACCTCTCCATTACTAATCCTATAGTCATATAGTGCGAGTTTGGGTCCGTGTACTGTTCTGATACCAGAACCCGAACTTTAGCTGTTCGGCCGAACCCACCGGACCTGAATATCCATCTATAATCACCACCTGCCATGTGGTCCCAATTTCTTTTGACAACTGTATCTATCTATACAACAGGTTATTCTTCATACAGATCTTCTCTCATTGCCCAGGTATCTGTAGGGTAACAATAGACAAGGTAGTTGTAACGCAGGTATGATGCCTTTGAGGAAGGACTGTTTTTACAGGGTCCGAAATGCATCAGGCCTATGGGGGGTCCCCATAATGTTGTTTATCGCTGAAGATGTTTAAATAAAGAATTTTTACTAAAAAAGGATTCCTGTGCCGGAAGTCTTCTATTTCTAACGCCGGTATGTCTGTACCTTGTTTCCCCGGCGTTACATTGTTTGTTACTTTGACTCTGCTTTAACCCTTTGCTCCTTTCCCCCTAACAAGCTGGGAAACTATTGTCTGTTACCTGAATGAATGCTGCTCAGTTCCCATTTCTGCTGCGTAGCCGTACATGTGTTGTGAGGTCTCTGCTCCACTGCATGACCTTCCGCATGTGCGGTCCCTGGCTGCCGCTGTGGAAGCTATCCGCGGGTTGCAAGGTCTTCTGCAGCTGGTGCATGACTTTCCACGTGTGTCCATGCTTGCAGCCGCTGCCATGTGCCTTAAGCCTCAGTGCCTGTGTTGACTGTGCTGTAGTGGTTTCTGTGTGTGCTTAGGGTGTGCGCGGCCACAACTTCCCTGATTTTATTAGGGCAGTGTGTGTGCTTAATTGCTCTCCCCAGCCTACTGCTGAGGAGCAGCTCCTTCAGTATATAAAGTTCCTCTCTCCTGTTGAGTGTTGTCAGAGCTTCGCATTAAGTTTCTGAACCTTGCCATGTGTGTTTGTGTGTTCAGCTCCTGCTCTGATTGCGATCAGTTCTGGGAGAGATGATGCCCTTTGTCCTGTCTTGTGTTTCTGCCTGCTCTGGGGGCAGAGTACCCAGATCCGTTTCTGTTTGTGTCCTGTTTTTCAGCCTGCTCTGTGGACAGAGTACCCAGATCGCCATTCCTGGAGGCTGCATATCCAGGCCCATTCCTGTTGTGTCTTGTTTCCTAAATCCTTGATCCTGGATCTGCTCCTGTACTTCACCCTGTCTGAACTGTGTCCTCTGTGTTATGTTCCTGAAGTCCCTCTGTGTCTGGAACCATGTACCCAGTGACCGTGAGTTTCCAGTAGCTGGTGTCCTGAGAACCAACCTGGGTTCGTGTTAATGATGGAGTCCGGTGTTTATTCTGAGCATCTACTATTCTGTGCTCAGCTTGCTATGCGGTGCTAGCTCCATCCGGCTCCAGTCCAACTTGGTGGTGATTGTAACATCATGCTTGAGTTCCTTCCTAGGTCCGATACCCGGAGCCTGTTGACCGTAGTTTGGAGCCTGACGACCGCTGCCTGGTGCCTGGAGATCGTGTCCAATGTCCGGAGTCTGGCTACCGCTGTCTGGTTCCCGGAGCCCAACCACGCTGTTATTCCTGGTCCTGTGCCTGTGTTCCAATGTCCTGCCGGTGTCTCTGATGTCCTGTCGGTGTCCCTAATGTCCTGTTGGTGTCCCTGATGTCCTGCTAGTGTCTCTGATGTCCACCCTGTGCCCTGATGTCCTGCTAGTGTCTCTGATGTCCACCCTGTGCCCTGATGTCTTGCCTAGGTCCTGATGTCCAACCTGTGTCATGATGTCCAGCCTGTGTCTAGATGTCCTCATATCCAGCCTGTGTCCTGATATCCTGCCCGTGTCCTGATGTCCAGCCTGTGTCCTGATGTCCTGATGTCCAGCCTGTGTCCTGATGTCCCGATATCTTGGCTGTGTCCCAATGTCCTGCCGAGTCCCCATGGTCTACCCTGTGATGACGTCTGTCCTGGGTTGGTGTCTGATGTTCTCCTGCTGAGTCTGTGCTAGGCCTGAGGCCTGAGAGAGAGGCCGTCCTAGTATGTCCGTGCCAGATAACCCTGGACTGCAACAACCCGTGATGACCCTGCCATCGTCTGAAGTCTGTCCGAGGTCATGTCTGATGTTCTCCTGCTGAGCCTGTGCTACGTCTGACGCCTGAGAGAGATGCCGCCCTAGTATGCCCGTGCCAGATAACCCTGAACTGCATCAACCCGTGATGTCTTCCTGCCTTCGTTTGTTATCCTGAGACGTGTACCCTTCCCTGATGTGCGGAATCAGGAGCCTGGCATTATGTTCTGTTTATGTACTGTGTTAGTCTTCAAGTAAACTTTATGTTTCTTCATACCTGAAGTTGTGTGGTGTTGTCTAGTCTTGCAGGTCGCCATCTTGCCCACATGGTCAGCTGCCACAGACCCCTGGTCGCTGCCCTCCCCTAGTCCAGGTAGGCCCGGGTTCCCTTCTGTGGTAAGGAGGGTTCACATTCCCCTTACCATCTGGGACGCACGCCTCACGTCGTCGTGGTCTGGCGGCGTGGGAGCATTGGCTAGCTAGGTTAGCTATGCCATGTCCCGATGCCCCGAAACCGTGGAAGCGTAACAGTAGTCCATTACTCTTGATAGTATATCCGCGTGGGTATTCTCAGCTTTCACCACATAGGCTATTCAATACAGGAATTTAGACATTCTGGCTACCCATCGCTGCTGCAATGCTTCCAGTCTCACATTTTCCATATGAGCCAAAGGGTTGTTATCAGTCCGCACATGAACTTCAAACCCTGATAGATACTTGTGACGCTGTCTAATGATATGACTACAATGTCAGTAAACTATTTATACAGGAACCACACTCTATACAACATATAGTTTAGCAACATCAGAATGTAAGTATAAAATAGATTTACCTGACACAATATCAGCAGAACTTAGGGTTAATCTTGAGGACTAGATGTGCAGAAACGATATCAGTTGAACTCAGGGTTAATCTTGAGGACTTGATGAGCTGTAACAGGAAAGAGGAGGACCGGGTCTAACCTGACCCTACACTGGGGTCCTAACTAATCCCTTACCTTGGAGGTACTGATAATGGTTCAGAGGTCCAAGTCTCCAGCCTAACCCTGTCTCCTATCAGACCCTGAACCCTGTAATCAGTCCAAAGAAGGATCCTGATTACCACCAAAGGGATATGGGCTGATCTCAGCTAAATACACAGATTAGACATATAAGACAGACAGGATAGCACTCTCTTGCATACACACTCAAACACCGAAGGAACATAAATGGTCTGGGAAATAAACTCTAAGCAAGTTAAGCTTAAAACAACTAAGGAGCTCTCAACTAGAGTCTATACAGATTCATTCCTATCTGTGGTCTGCATGAAGGGTTTAACTGGCAACTCCCAAAGCAGACAACCAGAAACTTAAAGGAAACCAATCAACAAATAATCAATTGCAGCCGGGAGAAACTGCACCCAGTCCCAGCACCGAGCACAGACAGAATTAACTCCCTAGCTGCCAAACACAAAGAAACAGCAACTCAGCTGTGAGAAGTCAAAATGTGCAACCGCGACGATCTTCGTGGCAATGCACACATGACAGTACCCCCCCTTCTACGAGGGGCCTCCGGACCCTCAGGGCCAGGCCTGCCTGGGTGAGTTCTGTGGAAGGTCCGAACCAAACGATCTGCGTTAACATCAGACGCAGGGACCCACGTCCTCTCCTCCGGACCATACCCCTTCCAATGCACCAAGTACTGAAGGGAGCGGCGATTCAGGCGAGAGTCAATGATTTTTGATACTTGAAATTCCAAGTTACCATTGACCAACACTGGAGGAGGAGGTAGAGGTGACGGTATGACTGGTGCCACATACCTTTTAAGTAATGACTTGTGGAACACATTATGAATTTTAAAAGTAGAAGGGAGTTCCAGACGAAATGCCACAGGATTAATTATGGAACTGATCCTGTACGGCCCGATGAATCTGGGACCCAGTTTCCAGGAGGGCACTTTAAGTTTTATATTCCTGGTAGACAACCATACCAGATCGTTCACATTCAGATCTGGACCAGAAACTCTCCTCCTATCCGCCATACGTTTGTAACGGTTCCCCATCGTACTCAAATTATTCAATACACCTCGCCACACAGAAGCAAGTGACGACGAGAAACGCTCCTCCTCAGGAACCCCAGAAGGACCCCCCCCATTGAAAGTACAAAACTGGGATGAAAACCATATGCCCCAAAAACGGGGACTTACCAGTGGACTCGCTCCGCCTGTTGTTAAGAGCGAACTCTGCCAGAGGCAAGAAAGATGACCAGTCCTCCTGGTTCTCCGAGACAAAACACCGGAGATATGTCTCTAAACTCTGATTCAGACGCTCTGTCTGACCATTGGTCTGTGGATGAAAAGCCGAGGAAAACGACAATTGCATCCCCCGACGTAAACAAAATGCCCTCCAAAATTTGGACACAAACTGAGACCCCCTATCTGACACCACATCAGAAGGCAACCCATGAAGTCTCACGATCTCCCTAATGAACACCTGCGCCAGAGTTTTAGCATTAGGGAGTGCAGGAAGAGCAACGAAATGTGCCATCTTACTGAACCTGTCAACAACCACCAGTATGACAGTATTCCCTGACGACGGAGGAAGATCCGTAATGAAGTCCATAGATAAATGAGTCCATGGACGCTCCGGAAGTTTCAAGGGTAAAAGGGTCCCAGATGGACGGGTATGAGGAGTTTTAGAGCGAGCACAAACCCCACAGGACGTGACAAAAGTTATAACATCTTTATTAGCGTTAGGCCACCAAAATCGGCGAGAAAGGAGATCTAAAGTAGCCTTACTCCCTGGATGTCCTGCTAAAGCAGAATTATGATGTGCCTCAATAACCTTTTGTCTCAACTGATTCGGGACAAACAGTCTCCCTGGAGGTCCTGCAGGGGCGTCCCCCTGAGCCTCTAACACCTCCTCCTCAAGCTCAGAACATACAGCCGACACTACCACCCCCTCCTGAAGGATAGGAATCGGGTCATCCGTTTTCCCGGCCCCTGGGAAACTGCGAGACAAAGCATCAGCCTTTACATTCTTAGACCCCGGACGATAAGTGACGACAAAATTAAACCTGGTAAAAAACAACGACCATCGAGCTTGTCTGGAATTCAGACGCTTAGCGGATTCTAAATACAGCAGGTTCTTGTGATCAGTAATAACGGTGACCGGGTGGACTGCCCCTTCCAAAAAGTGACGCCATTCCTCAAAAGCCAATTTAATGGCCAAAAGTTCCCTATTGCCGATATCATAATTCCTTTCGGCAGACGACAATTTCTTAGAAAAGAAAGCGCACGGATGCCATTTACCAGGGGACGGACCCTGGGACAATATAGCACCCACCCCTACGTCAGACGCGTCCACCTCCACAATGAACGGCTGAGATACATCTGGTTGGATGAGAACGGGTGCCGAAGCAAAACATCTCTTTTAAGAGGAAAAGGCTTGACAAGTTTTGTCCGACCACCTAGAAAAATCCGTCCCTTTTCTCGTCATGTCAGTGAGAGGTTTGACGACAGACGAGAAATTACAAATAAATTTCCGGTAGTAATTAGCAAACCCCAAAAAACGCTGCAGAGCCTTAAGATCCCCTGGCTGATCCCATTCAAGCACTGCTCTCACCTTTTCAGGGTCCATACGGAAACCGGAGGCTGACACCAAAAAACCCAAAAACTGAAGTTCCTGTACGGCAAAAACACACTTCTCCAGTTTGGCGTATAGTTTATTGTCTCGCAAGATCTGCAACACCTGTCTCACATGCTCCTGGTGAGACACAAGATCTGGCGAGTAAATTAAAATGTCATCCAAATATACGACCACAAACACCCCCACAAGGTGACGAAAAATGTCATTAACAAAATGTTGGAATACTGCTGGTGCAGTAGTCAGACCAAAAGGCATAACCAGGTTTTCATAATGTCCCTCCGGCGTGTTAAACGCCGTTTTCCACTCATCCCCCTCTTTTATTCTAATCAGATTATACGCCCCCCTGAGATCCAATTTAGAGAACCATTTGGCGCCAACAATTTGATTGAAGAGATCAGGAATAAGAGGGAGTGGATACGGATCTCGAACAGTAATCCGATTAAGTTCGCGGAAATCCAAGCAAGGGCGTAGGCCTCCATCTTTTTTCTTCACAAAGAAGAACCCCGCGGCTACAGGGGAAGATGAAGGTCTAATATGCCCTTTGGCCAGACTTTCGGAAATATAATCTTTCATAGCCTGTCTTTCAGGACCAGAAAGATTATACAACCTAGCTTTAGGTAACTTAGCATCAGGAAGTAGATTAATAGAGCAGTCATACACACGATGAGGAGGCAACTCCCGACACCCCTCCTCAGAAAAAACATCCCCAAAATCCTCCAAAAAAGGAGGCAATGTACTAGGTACGACCGCACTGATGACTGTGTTCATGCAGTTGCTTTTGCAAAACTCACCCCATTGGCTTATCTCTCTGGACTGCCAATTAATTACAGGGTTATGTTTAACCAGTCAAGGAAGTCCCAACACAATGGGAGTAGGTAAACCCTCCAACACATAACAAGATAATTGTTCCCTATGTATTGCCCCTACCCGAAGGTCAATGTTATGAACCTCATGAACAAAGCTACCTTGGCCGAGAGGCCTGACGTCAATGGAAAAAATAGGGATCGGTTTGACCAATACACTCAGATGCATACCTTGAGCCTGAGCAAACTGAGCGTCAACCAGATTGGCGCCGGAACCACTATCCAGAAGAACAGACAATCTCTTCACTCTAGTACCAAACACCACCTCCACTGGTACAAGGAACTGAGAAGAACCGGCGGATGAAATACATACTCCCAGGTTGTCATCCACCACACAACCTGGGATTAGCAGTTTTCCGGCGACTTTTTACTTAACAAGACACGGGATGGACATTCTCCAACAAAATGTCCTCTTTCCCGCAGAAAAAAAACACCTTCTAGTCCTGCGGCGTGCCGCCAATCCCCTACTACGAAAAGATGTCCCTCCCAACTGCATAGGCTCATCCGAACAGACAAGGGGAACCTCAACATAAGGGACTTTAGTAGTAGGTGGAGTAACAACAGGGAGTGGAGTTACCTCACCCCTCTCCCGAAGCCGTCTATCAGTACGGATAGCTAGGGCCATAGCAGCCTCCAGAGAAGGAGGAGACTCATACTGAGCCAAAACGTCTTTTAATTTGTCAGAAAGCCCATGACAAAACTGGCTCCTAAGAGCTGGGTCATTCCACTGAGTATCCGTGGCCCATCTACGAAACTCAGAAGCAAATTCCTCCGCAGGACGATCTCCCTGCTGTATCTTACGTAATTTAGTCTCAGCAAGAGAGACCCGATCTGGGTCATCATATACCAATCCCAGAGCAGTAAAAAATTGATCTACAGACTGTAGAGCCGGGGATCCCGGAGGAAGGGAAAATGCCCAGGATTGAGGGTCCCCTTGAAGAAGTGAGATAACAATTCCCACTCTCTGCTCATCACTCCCTGATGATCGCGGCCGAAGCCGAAAATACAATTTACATGCCTCCCGGAAGGTAAAAAATTTGTCTCGCCCACCAGTGAACCTATCTGGAAGAGCTACTTTAGGTTCAACTCTGGTTTGCTCCAGGGGAGACAAAACTTTGGACTTAATGTCCGTCAGCTCCATGGATAATCCCTGCAACTGCAGAGCCAGCTGGGCTACTGGATCCATGGTAACTAGAGATAATTTTTAGGGCCAGTGAAAATGTCACGCTGTCTAATGATATGACTACAATGTCAGTAAACTATTTATACAGGAACCACACTCTATACAACATATAGTTTAGCAACATCAGAATGTAAGTATAAAATAGATTTACCTGACACAATATCAGCAGAACTTAGGGTTAATCTTGAGGACTAGATGTGCAGAAACAATATCAGTTGAACTCAGGGTTAATCTTGAGGACTTGATGAGCTGTAACAGGAAAGAGGAGGACCGGGGTCTAACCTGACCCTACACTGGGGTCCTAACTAATCCCTTACCTTGGAGGTACTGATAATGGTTCAGAGGTCCAAGTCTCCAGCCTAACCCTGTCTCCTATCAGACCCTGAACCCTGTAATCAGTCCAAAGAAGGATCCTGATTACCACCAAAGGGATATGGGCTGATCTCAGCTAAATACACAGATTAGACATATAAGACAGACAGGATAGCACTCTCTTGCATACACACTCAAACACCGAAGGAACATAAATGGTCTGGGAAATAAACTCTAAGCAAGTTAAGCTTAAAACAACTAAGGAGCTCTCAACTAGAGTCTATACAGATTCATTCCTATCTGTGGTCTGCATGAAGGGTTTCACTGGCAACTCCCAAAGCAGACAACCAGAAACTTAAAGGAAACCAATCAACAAATAATCAATTGCAGCCGGGAGAAACTGCACCCAGTCCCAGCACCGAGCACAGACAGAATTAACTCCCTAGCTGCCAAACACAAAGAAACAGCAACTCAGCTGTGAGAAGTCAAAATGTGCAACCGCGACGATCTTCGTGGCAATGCACACATGACAATACTCAGCAAACTTTTCAGTCATGGCCCATACGAGGGCCAATAGATCCAGTTTGAATGAGATATAGTTCTCAAGGTTCTTCTCTGTATCCTGTAGGGATCGGCTGGCATTCTGGTCAGTCTTGAACTTCGGTTGTACAGGCTCTCATTGGTGTGCAGAATAACCAGCTGTAAGAAGTCTGCGTATGCCAAGGTGGGAGAAACCATTAATGCAAGTTTCTATGCCCGGAAGGCCTCCTCTTGACTTAGAGTCCCTACTGAATCAGCTGATTCTTGGGACTTCCGGCTGATCTCCTCAACAACTCGTGCAACAAGGCTGCCATCTTTGCAAAATCCTTTATGAATCTTCAATGGTACCTGGAGAAACTCAGGAACGCACTTATCTTTCTCAGGATCATAGGAGTTGGCCTCTTCTGCACAGCAGCCACTTTTTCCTTCTTCAGATACATGCCCTCACTGTAAACTGTGAACTGTGTGTCGCAAATCATTCAAACTCCTTAAACAGATGGCACTTACGAGGTTTTATATTCCATCCATGATTTTTGAGTCGCTCCAACATTTACCCCAACCAGGTAAGGTGCTCTTTGAACGTAGTGGAGTATATTGCAATGTCATCCAGATATATCAGAGTTGCTTCAAAATTCAAGTAGTTGAGACACTTTTCCAACAGCCGTTGAAGTATTCTGGATAAGTTAATCAATACAAACAGCATACACTTAAACTCTAACAGTCCCATTGGGAGAATAAATGCCATTTTCGGACACACAATCAGCCATGGGGACCTGGTAATAGATGCTGGTCAAATCCAGAGAGGAAAATTACTTCAATTTACTCAATGCTGACAGCGACTCTTCTATCCTTGGAAAGGGGGTATGAGTCTCGGAGCATGCAGGCATTCAGTTGTCAATAGGCCATACAAAACCTCAGGGTCCCGTCCTTCCTCTGGACCAATACAATTGGCACCGTAATACTCCTGTTTGTCACATCTGTGGCAACAGGATTTTCACTTTTTGATACATCTGGAGGAAATCTGGCAATATATTTCCCAGATTGGGGCAATATTTCCCATAGTGTTCTCATGCTGAAAGGCAGTCATGAACCGAAAATTGTTGTCATGCCGGGCATATCCTGGTATTGCACAACAGATCGTCCACCTGTACAACTTGCTCGAGGAGAACTCAGACAAATCTGCTTCCATTTGTTCCACTATGTTACGTCCACCTATAGCCTTACATTTCATCTTCTCTTGTTTAATGGACACTGATATTCTCCAAGGATCTCCATTCACTGGTTCTAGGTTGACTGTGCTGGTCTTCCCCAGCCTCATCATTACTTCCCCTGTTCCTTGGGGTTCAACCTGAACCTCTACTCTGTTCACGGTAGTACAAGCATGGATATGTATTTTAAGCAAAGTCTGACCATGAGGTAAGGTCACTGTGGAAGTAGTGGGTACCACCACCTTATCCAAGGCCTGAGAAGCAGCCAATGATCTCTGGATCTGACTGGCTCTGATCAACTGCTGGAATATCTTTCAGCTGGGATGATGCCACATCACTTGTTTCTAGTCATTTCCTCAATGGTCATCTGCCAGAATTGTCCTACATTTTATAGGACATTCATTCCCAACTTTCCCAGTCGGTCCACTTTCGATAGGGCCCTCCACCAGTATGATGCCCTTCTTTCCTATATTTTGTCCACAAGCTCAGACATCCATCCATACCTCTGCCATCAAGTGAATAATCAGGAACTCTTGGCACCGGGCAACATGTGGGAGTCCTTGCCCAAAGAATGCTTACGGAACTCTAGTCACCTGAGATCACCTGTCCATCTGACAGCGAACCTTCTATTAATTCAGTTCAGCCCATGTGTGGCTTTCAGACATGGCATCCTCAGAGCTCTTGGTTCCCCTTGTAGTGGAACTCGCCCCTACGGTCAAGGAACACACCGCACTCTAGTTTAAAGGCTACTTCAGTTGTTGACCCTTTAAAGTTGGGCAGTCTCTTGATATATGCCCCACTGCTCCACAAATCCATCAATGAATCTCACACCTTGGTATCGGGCATTTAGGTCCGGAATGGTGGTCCTCAGGCTGAGAATACTCCCTACTCCCTTGGTTATTCCTAGTCCCTCAGTCATGGCTGAAATTATTGCAATTAGACATTTTCTTTGTGTGTATTGGCACAACACTAAAAAAGCGAAAAAAAAGGCAAATTAAAAATAATTTCATACTAAACCCCAAAAATGGGCTGGACAAAATTGTTGACACCCTCAACTCAATATTTGATGCCATACGTTTTGGAATAAATAACTGCAATCACTTCCTATAACCTTCAACAAATGTCTTCCACCTCGTAATTGGAATTTTAGACCACTCTTCTTTTGCAAACTGTAACAGGTCTCTCATATTTGAAGGGTGCCTTCTTATAAACAGCAGTTTTAAGATCTCTCCACAGGTGTTCAATGGGATTTAGATACGGACTTATTGCTAGCCACTTCAGAACTCTGCAGCGCTTTCTATTCATCCATTTCTGGGTACCTCTTGAAATGTGTTTGGGGTCATTGTCCAGCTGGAAGACCCATGACCAAGGACAAAAACCCAGCTTTCTGACACTGGGCACTACATTGGGACCCAACATCCTTTGGTAATCTTCAGATTTCACAATGCCTTGCACACAGTCAAGGCACCCATGGCAGAGGCAGCGAAACAACCCCAAAATATCTTTGAACCTCCACCATATGTAACTGTAAATACCGTGTTCTTATCTTTGTAAGCCTCATTCTGTGGAATGATGTGCTTTACCAAAAAGCTCTATCTTGGTCTAACCTGTTGACAAGATGGTTTCCCAGAAGGATTTTGGCTTACTCACGTATATTTTGGCAAACTGCAGTCTAGATTTTTATGTCCGTGTCAGCAGTGGGGTCGTCCTGGGTCTCCATCTATAGCGTTTCATTTAATTCAAATGTCAACAGAGAGTTTGTGCTGACACTAATGCACCCAGAGCCTGTAGCACAAGTTGAATTTCTTTGGAACTTGATTGGGACTCCTTATCCACAATCTGGACTACCCTGCATTGAAACCCTTTATCAATTTTTCTCTACTGTCCACATTCAGCAAAATTAGCTACAGTGCTATGAGTTGTAAACTTCTTGATTATGTGAAACACCATGGACAAAGGAACATCAAAATCTCTGGAGATGGAGTTGTAACCTTGAGATTGTTGATATTGTTCAACAACTTTGGTTTTCAAGTCCTCAGACAGTTTCTCCTCTTTATGTACTCCATGCTTACTGTGGCACACACAGATACACAATGAAAAGATTGAATCAACTTTTCCCCTATTTAACTGGTTTTATGTGTGATTTTCATATTGCCCACACCTATTACTTGCCACTTGAACGAGCATCACATGCTTGAAAAAGTTATTTACCCACAATTTTGGAAAGGTGCCAACAATTTTGTCATTCTTAACCCCTTTCTGACATTGGACGTACTATCCTGTCCATGTGCCCTGGGCCCGTATGACCATGAACGGGATAGTACGTCATACAGGATCAGCTGTGCTCACGGGGGGAGCGCGGCTGATCGCGGCCAAGTGTCAGCAGATTCTCACAGCTGACACCCGGTACTAAATGCCAAGAGCAGACACGGACCGCTCCCGGCACTTTAACCCCGGCACACTGCGATCAAACATGATCGCAGCATTCCTGGAGCAAGCAGAGGAGCTGTCAACTCTGACAGCCCCTCTGCCTTTGGATATGAGACCCCGCGGCATGACGCAGGTTACCGATTGCTCCCATGGTAACCCGATGTCATGACAACATCCGGGTTACCAGAGCTCAGAGAGCTCAGAGACTGTGCAGTGCATGTCAGGAAGTCTGTGAGGTTAGTGAGAAATTACATGCAGCGCTGACAGTCTATATGGCATGCAGATCTGCATGCTATATGAGCGATCAGCCTGCACAAAATAAGTGTCCCTTAGTGGGACAATGTGTAAAAGTAAGAATGAAATTAAAAAAAAAATTAAATAATTGTAAAAATATTTAAAAAAAAAATAAAAACTTATAAAAATCAATATTTATTCCATCAATAAATAAATATTTGAATAAAAAAAAATCTGAACAATAAAAATGCACATATTTAGTATCGCCGCGTCCATAATGACCCTACCTATAAAACTGCTCCACTAGTTCACCACTTTAGTGAACACCATTAAAAAAAAAAAACAAGGCAAAAAGCAATGCTTTATCATCATACTGCTGAACAAAAAGTGGAATAACACGCGATCAAAAAGACGGATATAAATAAACGTGGTACCGCTGAAAACGTCATCTTGTCCCGCAAAAAACGAGCCGCCATATATCTTCATCACCGGAAAAATAAAAAAGTTATAGCTCTCAGAATAAAGTAATGCAAAAATAATTATTTTTTTATATAAAATAGTTTTTATTGTATAAAAGCTCCAAAACATAAAAAAAGATATACCGTATTTTTCGGACTATAAGACGCACCGGACTATAAGACGCACCCAGGTTTTAGAGGTGGAAAATAGGGAAAAATATATTTGAAGCAAAAAATGGGGTAAAATATTTAATAACATAAATAACATACTATTATATGTGGTGTTATTATATATAATAGTATGATATTATGTAGGAAGCTACGGGTAGGAGATGGTGCTGCGGTACCAGTGTGGTGTCTGTAAACTACTATGTAAAGACGCTGAAGGGTGAGTATAAGGCCGGGGTCACACATGCGAGAAATTTGCACGATTTTTGTGCGAATCTCTCTCGTGAACACCCGGCACTGCCGCTGGCACTCAGACTGGAGCGTGCGTCTGCATAGAAATACATGCAGCATAGAAATACATGAAACCGCACGCTCCGGTCTGAGTGCCAGCGGCAGTGCCGGGTGTTCACGAGAGAGATTCGCACAAAAATCGTGCAAATTTCTCGCATGTGTGACCACGGCCTAAGAATAGGGGCATAGGGCTTATATTTAAAGCCACACTCCAGCACTGATAACACTGGAGTGCTGCTTTAAGATCCCATGGGAGAACTATAACTCCCAGCATGTCCTGCAGATCCTATGGCATGCTGGGAGTTATAGTCCACCACAGGATGGCAGAGTGCTTTTTTATGTGCTGTATTTACTAACCTTTTAATTATTTTTTTCTTGTACAGTGTGTCTGCAGGACCTGTGATGACATCATGAAGAGGCAGGGCTTTGTGTGGTCATGTGATGCTCCAGCCCGCCCTCTTCATGACCTCATCACAGGTCCTCCACAGGAGCATTCAGCATCGCATCAGCACAGCCCCTGTGCTGTCAGGTATGCGATGCCTCCTGCTGCACTCTGCTCCTGCTGCCTCCTTCTACTTCCCACACACATCTCCCCGGCTGCTGCAGGAATCAGGCGCTGGGGAACCATGTGGCTCTGTCATTTGCTGCTCCCCACTCAGCTGATAGGTGGGCAGGGAAGCGGCTAATGAATATTCACTGCACTTAAGTATCGGGACCAGTGGTTTCCCCAGTGCTGGATTCCTGCAGCGGAGGGGATATTTTCCTGCGATCCCACTCCACCGCTGCCCCCTGCCCCCCTCCCCACATGTTACATTCCGACCATAAGACGCACCCACACTTTCCTCCCAAATTTGGAGGAAAAAAAGTACGTCTTATGGTCCGAAAAATATGGTAAATGAGGTATCGCTGTAATCGTACTGAACTGAATAAAACTGCCTTATCAAATTTACCACACACGGAACGGTATAAACGCCCCCCCAAAAGAAATTCATGAATTGCTGGTTTTTGTTCATTCTCATTGCCAAAAATCGGAATAAAAAGCGATCAAAAAATGTCATGCGCCCGAAAATGGTACCTAATAAAAACTTCAACTCGTCATACAAAAAAAAGACCTCACATTACTCTGTGGGCCAAAATATGGAAAAATTTCAGCTCTCAAAATGTGGTGATGTAAAAACTATTATTTGCAATAAAAAGCGTCTTTTAGCGTGTGACAGCTGCCAAACATAAAACCAGCTATAAATAGTAAATCAAACCCCCCTTTATCACCTCCTTAGTTAGGGAAAAATAATAAAATAAAAAATTTATTTATTTCCATTTTACCATTAGGGTTACGGTTAAAGTTGGGGTTAAATTAGGGTTGGGGCTAAAATTAGGGTTAGTTTTGGGGTTAAAGTTAGGGTTAGGGTTGGGGCTAGAGTTGGGCTTAGGGTTTGGATTACGGTTAGGGTTGGGATTAGGGTTATGGTTGGGATTAGGGTTGGGATTAGCGTTAGGGTTGGGATTAGCGTTAGGGTTGGGATTAGGATTAGCGGTGTGTTAGGGTTAGGTTTGTGGTTAGGGTTATGGTTAGGGTTGGGATTAGGGTTAGGGGTGTGTTAGGGTTAGGTTTGTGGTTAGGGTTATGGTTAGGGTTGGGATTAGGGTTAGGGGTGTGTTGGGGTTAGGGTTGGAGTTAGAATTGGGGGATTTCCACTGTTTAGGCACATCAGGGGCTCTCCAACATGGCATCCGATTTCAATTCCAGACAATTTTGGTTTGAAAATGTCAAATGGCGCTCCTTCCCTTCCAAGCTCTGCCGTTCGCCCAAACAGTAGTTCCCCCCATATATGGGGTATCAGCGTGCTCAGGACAAATTATACAGCAGCTTTTGGTGTCTAATTTCTCTCTTACCCTTGGGAAAATAAAAAATTGGGGACTAAAAGATCATGTTTGTGGAAAAAATAGGATTTATTTTTTCACAGCTCTACGTTATAAATTTGTGTGAAGCACTTGGGGGTTCAAAGTGCTCACCACACATCTAGATAAGTTCCTTAGGGGTTGTTACACAAAATCCATAGTGGAAGGTACCACCCATAGATAAGAAGTGCAAGGACAAAAGAAGTTAAAGTATAAAATAATAATTTTATTGAAATACAACTTTAAAATTTGAAAGAGTACATATAAAGAGGAAGGGAGACTCCAAGAGATGGGGGAGCAAGATGCCAGCGTGATACACCAAAGAAAATATGCACAGTTCCTGAGTGATAACGGAGCGAGATAGTATGTAACAAATGAGCCTGAGGCTTGAAAGGGTTATTACAGTACAAGTTGTGCCAATGTATAGCCAAAAAAACATACAACTCTCCTATATCGCAGAGGACGAAAATCCCCACATATAAGTCTGCAAGAAAAAGGTGCCAAAGTGGTAGGTTATGTGAATAGAATAGACCATTTAAAAGAGCGATCAGCCTTAAATGTAAATCATGGATATATATCTTATTCTCATACCTAGGCACAAGCAGATTCAACAGCAGGCAATGGGGGTGTGCATAGAATGGAGATCAGATGGCGTCTGTTCCCTAGGGGGTCTAGTTTACAAAATAGTGTCACTTGTGGGTGGTTTCCAATGTTTAGGCACATCAGGGGCTCTACAAACGCGACATGGCGTCAGATGTCAATTCCAGCTAATTTTGGTTTGAAAAAGTCAAATGGCGCTCCTTCCCTTCTGAGCCCTGGCATGCGCCCAAACAGTGGTTTTCACCCACATATGGGGTATCAGCATACTCTGGAGAAATTGTGAAACAACTTTATCTGTCAATTTTCACCTTTTACCCTTGTGAAAATAAAAAAATTGTTAGTAAAAGATCATTTTTGTGACTAATATGTTAAATGTTCATTTTTTCCTTTCACATTCCTAAAATTCCCGTGAAGCACCTGAAGGGTTAATAAACTTCTTGAATGTGGTTTTGAGTACCTTGAGGGGTGCAGTTTTTAGAATGGTGTCATTTTTGGGTATTTTCTGCCATATAGACCCCTCAAAGTGGCTTCAAATGTGAGGTGGTCCCTAAAAAAAATGGTTTTGTAAATTTTGTTGTCAATTTTTAAGCCTTATAACGTCCTAACAAAAAAAATGTGTTTCCAAAATTATGCTGATGTAAAGTAGACATGTGGGAAATGTTATTTAGTAACTATTTTGTGTGACATATTTCTCTGTTTTAAGGGCATAAAAATTCAAAGTTTGAAAATTGCTAAATTTTCGCCATATTTCTGTTTTTTTCATAAATAAATGCAAGTTATATCGAAGAAATTTTATCACTAACATGAAGTACAATATGTCATGAGAAAACACTCTCAAAATCGCCAAGATCCGTTGAAGCGTTCCAGAATTATAACCTCATAAAGGGACAGTGGTCAGAATTGTAAAAATTGGCCCAGTCATTAACGTGCAAACAACCCTCGGGGGTAAAGGGGTTAAAGTTTTGTGTGAAATTATGTCAAATTTGCCTTTTTTTCCTTCTGTGTATCATAAAGGCACATACTCGACAACTTTGGGACATTATATCAATACACAGAAAGAAATAAATGTGTATATCAAAACATGTGTAATTGCAAGCTTTTTTTGAGAGAAATACTTCATTTTCTGTAACAATTTCAAGGGTGTCAACTCTTTCAACCATAACTGTAGGTTCCAGCTCTGGTTCTGGGGCAATTGTCTGGGTCCTCTTTATATTCAAAAATTCCCCACTTATATCTCGCTGCTCCAGCCATAATTCAGGCACCCAGTCCAGCTGAAGGCCAGCACCATCTCGGTTATTCGTCTTGTGGCTCCAGACCATGGCAGCCACAGATGGGGTCTCCTGCTTTAGCTCTAACATCAGGAAACTCATAGAGGGGTTATGGAGTAAGCACTGTTTTAGGACCTTTCTTAGAAACATATTCGGTTGGTCCCCCACAAGTCAGTTTCTTAGTACCGCATTCATTGGGCCTAGCCCCTCTTCTTTGTAATAAAAGCCATTATCTGTTGTAAAGCATTCACAAATTGTGTGACTGTCTCATTTCCTTCTGTGGATCCAGTGGAAGAAGCGGATGCATAAGTTACTCAAGTAATCAATGTCACTGTGCATGTCCTCCAGGCTCCTTACTATTTTATCTACAGTGTTGTGTTTTTACATCTTCCGGAACATCAATGTATGCCTATCCATCTAGAGCAGAGGTCTCAAACACGCAGCCCGCGAGCCGCATGCAGCCATTGAGGCAGGCATCTGAGGCCCGTGGTGCATCACATGTCTCATGCTCACTACTGCATTCAGGAGTGCGCTCAGTCCCTGAGGCAGGTAGAAGGTGGAAGGCGTGCATTTAGGAACATGCGATGGCTGTTCTGTGTGCAGAGGACCTGGGATGAGGTCACAGGAGGGGGAGGAGTCAGGTGTCACATGATCAGGGCCTCCGTGTATGCAGGACGCTCCTTTCTCTCCTGGTTGTCATGGTGCTGAATGAGGGTAAGTTTATGTGTGGGGTCAGGAGGGGTTTACAGGGTGGATGTAACAGAGTCGTGAGTGTACGAGGTGGACGGAGCAGAGCTGTGTGTGTACGAAGTGTGTGGAGCGCAGCATGAAGTGTATGCAGCGGGGTGTACGGAGCAGAGCAGTGTGTGTACAAGGTGTACGGAGCAGAGCCGTGTGTGTACGAGGTGTACAGAGAGGAGCCATATGTGTACGAAGTGTACGGAGAGGAGCCGTGTGTGTACGAAGTGTACGGAGAGGAGCCATGTGTGTACAAGGTGGACGGAGCGGAGCCATGTGTGTACGAGGTGGATGGAGTGGAGCTGTGTGTGTACGAGGTGGATGGAGTGGAGCCGTGTGTGTGCGAGGTGGACGGAGCGGAGCCATGTGTGTACGTGGTGGATGGAGCGGAGTCGTGTGTGTACGAGGTGGATGGAGCGGAGCCGTGTGTGTATGAGTATTAAGTACAGCATTGTACTGTCTTAAGTTTGGAAGGAATGCGGCCCTCCAGCTTAAATTTTTTTTATGTGCGGCCCATTTACTCTGCCGAGTTTGAGACCCCTGATCTAGAGCAAGCAATGCTATTTCTGCCTGCAAGAGTGGGACCATTGGGTGCATCACCAGAACATTCTTAATTTGGTCAATTCAATCCCAAATTGTTAGGTTGGAATCAGCAAACTTTGGTATAATATTGCGGAGCATGGCACCCAGGGGCAGGCTGCCCCCTGCTGTCTCTGTAACCGACTGGACTGCCATCTAAGTAAGTGTGCACTTAATGCATCTTACGCCAAGTCTAAATCAGTACGTGAATGCAGCGGCAAAGAGGACACGGACTCAGTAGTCACAAAAGAACAAGTTATTATATATTATTTAACCCCGTCACCGCAAAGCCTGTTTTCACCTTCCTGACCAGGCCAAATTTCACAATTCTGACCAGTGTCATATTTTGTGGTAATAACTTTGGAAATCTTCAACGGATCCAATCAATTCTGAGACTGTTCTCTTGTGACATATTGTACTTCATGACAGTTTTAATATTCGTTCGATATGACTTGCATTTATTTGTGAAAATATCAGAAATTTGGCGAAAATTAAGCCTTTTTAAAAATTTTACTTTATACTTTTAAATCAGTTATGTCACGCAAAATAGTTAATAAATAACATTTCCCACATGTCTACTTTACATCAGCACAATTTTTGAAGCATATCTTTTTTGTTAGGCAGTTATAAGGTTTAAAATTTGACCAGGATTTCTCAATTTTCCAACAAAATTTATAAACACATTTTTTTAGGGACCACATCATCATTTAGGGACAAATTTGAAGTTAGTTTGAGGGGTCTATATGACAGAAAATACCCAAAAGTAACACCATTCTAAAAACTGAACCCATAAAGGTGTTCAAAACCACATTCAAGAAGTTTATTAACCCTTCATGTGCTTCACATGAATTAATGGAATGTGGGAGGAAGATATTAACATTTAAGTTTTTTCACAAAAAATTGATTTTAAATCAAAATTTTTTTATTTTTGCAAGGATATCAGGAAAAAATAGACCCCAAAATGTGTTGTGCAATTTCTCCTGAGCATGCCGATACCCCATGTGTGGACAAAACCTCTGTTTGGGCATACATCAGAACTTGGAAAGGGAAGGCGCGCCATTTGATTTTTTGAATGTAAAATTTGCTGGAATAATTAGTGGCGCCATGTCTCATTTTGAGAGCCCCTGATATGCCTAAACAGTAGAAACCGCTAACAAGTGACACCATTTTGGAAACTAGACACCTCAGGGAACTTTTCTAGATGTATTGTGAGCACCTTCAACCCCCAGGTGTTTCACAGAAATTTATAGTGTTGGGCCGTAAAAATAAATAAAAATAACATTTTTCCCTCAAAAATGTTCTTTTAGCCCCAATTTTTCTATTTTCACAATGGTATCTGGAGAAAATGCACCATACAATTTGTTGTGCAATTTCTCCTGAGTATGTCGATACCTAATGTATGGAGGAAAACTATTGTTTGGGCGCACGGCAGGTATCGGAAGGGAAGTACCGCCATTTGACTTGTTAAGTGCAAAATTTTCTGGAATCATTAGCGGACACCATGTCACGTTTGGAGAGCCCTAAACAGTTGAAACCTCCCACAAGTGACCCCATTTTGGAAACTAAACCTTTCATGGAATTTATCTAATTATTTGGTGAGCAACTTGAACTCCCACGTGTTTCACAGAAGTTTATAACGCTGAGCCATTAAAATAAAAAATAAAAAAATCACATTTTGCTCGCAAAAATGTTCTTTTGGCCCCAAATTTTTATGTTCACATGGGTAACAGGAGAAAATGGACCCCAAGAGTTGTTGTGCAATTTCCACTGAATACACTAATACCCCATATGCTTTTGAAAAATACATTTGAGACATAGTACAAAGCTCAGAAGGGAATAAGCGCCAGATTGGACTTCAGATTTTCCTGGACTAGTTTCAAGGTGTCATGTCACATTGGCAGAGCCACTGAGCCAAAAAAGCAGAACCCACCATAAGTGACTCCATTTTATAAACTACACCTCTTGATTAATTCATCTAGGGGTGCAGTGATCATATTGAACGACAGGTGGTTTACAGAAATCTATACCATTAGGCAGTGAAGAAATAAATAATTTACATTTTTAGCACCAAGATTCTGTGTTATTCCCAAAGTTTACATTTTCATACTGGGAAATGGGTAAAAATGGCACCACAATTTGTCCCAAAATTTACATGTACAAATACCCAATATGTGGCTGTACAGTACTGCTTAGCCACAAGGGGAGACTCGGGAGGGATGGGGCGCTATTTGCCTTCTGGAGTGCAGATTTTGCTAGAAATAGGCCATAAACAATAGCCCTAAACACCGTGTCTGCAAATTGAGATATTGATTTGGCTTTTATCCTAAGTCATATTGCAAGACTCGTTAAAGAGTTGATTGTGACTTGTAGGATCGCTACTTCAAGTCCTCTTTTTCTCTGAAGAGGCAATTTGTATAGGCCATAAACAGAAATTGAAAGCCATGCACTCCCACTAGGTCACAAGTCTTGGCCCATTCTTGCACTGTGGGCTTGAGACAGTTCTTTTCGCCACAAAACCAATTTTGTCAGCTTCAGTCATCAGAGGAATAACTCACACTTCCCTTTTATGCTAAGTCATATTGCAAGACTCGTTAAAATTCTTGCACTGTGGGCTTGAGACAGTTCTTTTCGCCACAAAACCAATTTTGTCAGCTTCAGTCATCAGAGGAATAACTCACACTTCCCTTTTATGCTAAGTCATATTGCAAGACTCGTTAAAGAGTTGATTGTGACTTGTAGGATCGCTACTTCAAGTCCTCTTTTTCTCTGAAGAGGCAATTTGCATAGGCCATAAACAGAAATTGAAAACTATGCACTCCCACTAGGTCACAAGTCTTGGCCCATTCTTGCACTGTGGGCTTGAGACAGTTCTTTTCGCCACAGAACCAATTTTGTCAGCTTCAGTCATCAGAGGAATAACTCACACTTCCCTCTGCTCTTGCAGGCGGACCTTTGTCCGTCCAGTGGGGCCTCTACTCACGTAACCAAAACTCCACTCATCCAATCAGGCATCTGCCATATGTTATCTTCACTTTGGCAATCGAGACTTCCTATCCTCTGTAAGGACTCTGCACCAATTGCTTCATCTGCATCCAATGCCGGTCTTGTGTTTCGACAGATAATGATTTGTTACAAGTCGAGGCAACAACTCCCATCTGTCCTGAATCCTGTAGCTTTGTATTTTTTCCTCCTGCATCTCAGCAGGTCATAAGTCCCCTTTGCATCCAGGTTCTGCTTTCCTCCCGTACAACAAATCTTCTGTTCTTTTGTTATAGTACTCTGTCAGGTTTCTACATCGACTGTCTCTGGCCATTATCTCTGGCTATTATAAGAGTCACTGCACTCCCCTTACACAGGTCAGGTGACTAAACAAACATTGGACTACTCCTTTACTCATTTTTTTTTCAGCTTTACTAAATAGCAGACCTTTGTAATATGAATAATATGAGTTAAAGAGGTAGTCCAGTACTTTTATATTGATGGCTTATCCCTAAGCTAGGTCATCAATATCAGATTTGTGGGTATGAGACTTCCGGCAACCCCCCGATTGGCTGTTCTCAGTGCTGATCTCCAGATATGATCAGTTGCATTCCCACCAATCTATTATTGATGACCGTTCCTTAAGATAGGCCATCAATATTAAAGTACTGGACAACCCCTTCAAAATAACAAGTGACAATTCTAGGAAGAGCAAAAATGATTTTAGACATTTGTCTAAATTTGATGACAATGGAAAATTGTTTGTCTTTTGTAATTTAAGAAAAATCATTTTAGCCAATCACACCTTCAACTTGGACCAAAAATACACTTGGAAAATAATTGCTAACTTTAGTTAGCTTATTTAGATCCACAAAGTTTCAATAAATTTTAAAGCAAATTTGGCACAATTTTTAAAAAAATTCTGTTCAACTTTGACAATATTTTGATGCAATTCTGGCAACATTTTATCACAATGCTGGTGAAACTGAAATTTTGGCCAAATTTCATTGCAATTTAGGTTAAATTTTAGCAAAAATGTGTTCAATTTGCATAGGTGAAAAAAAGTTGTCTTTCACTTTCATTATTTATAACCCACAATGCTACTTGTTGCGAGAAAAGCATCCAGTTCTTATTGAAATGCTGTTAGAGAGTCTGTCATTACTACGTCTTGTGGTAGGGTCAAATAATGAATGAAGAACAGCATACCAATCCAGGTGAAGATCAATTCATGTCTTTATTTTGCCAGATGCGACGTCGAAACGTCGCATCTGGCAAAATAAAGACATGAATTGATCTTCACCTGGATTGGTATGCTGTTCTTCATTTATTATTTGATATATTGTTGTCCCCCTGGATCCGGAGGACTAGAACGTGCATCCATAGACTGTTGTGCTGTCGGCCAAGTTTGATTATTCTTTGGATTGTGGTAGGGTCATTCCACAGTCCAACTGCTTCAACTGTAAAGAACTTTTTCCTATTAAGCTGTCGAAATAGCTTTTCCTCCATACATGAGTGCCCCCGGGTCCTTTGTAAAATCTTTGTAAGAAATATATTATGGGCCTATCCTTTGTATTGATCATACCTTTAAATGAAATTTCCTCCAAGTCATCTTTTTCTGTTATGATTTGGTAGCTGAGGAGAGCAGGCAAAAAAGGAAATACACCAGAGCAGTTGGAAACTATGAGATTGCAGTACCCTGACTAACCACCACAACTAGAGGCAGCCGTGGAGCGTTCCTACGTTGGTCCTAGACGCCTCGTCACAGCCTGAGAAACTAACTACACCTAAAGATAGAAAGAGGAAAGCTATCTGCCCCGGAGCAGATCCCCAAAGAACATAGAAAGCCCCCAAACATGTAATGGCGGTTAGACAAGAAGAAATACTGACACAGACAGAAAATAGTATGAGCAAACGTTGGGGCCCAAACTTACTAAATAGAAAAGGATAGGAAGGGCACTTACTGCAATCTCAAAAAACCCTGAAAAGCACCAACTCTACTAATTTCAAAAACACCTGAGATCACACGACCTCTACCACCTAAATTAGTTCTCTGGTGTAACCAAAAACAAAACAGCAGCCACTGAAAAAACTGGAAAAAGCAAATGTACAAACATCAGTGGCTGAACTGAACTGAGAGGGCAAAAGCCCCCCGAGGGGACCCAGAAGGCCCCCACAGAAGTGCAGGACAAAATGCAAAAATCAAGCACAAAAACAAAAAGAAGAAAATGTCTTATCTGTTAGCAGGAGATTCAGACACGACACAGCAGGCTACCAAGGAAACAGGAATCAAGGATTGAGACCAGAACAATTGATCACCGGCAACCCTGATGGGAAGGCGACTCCCTTATATAAGACCAGTCAGTAACACCTGATTCCCAATCCTCACAATCTTCACTGGACAGTCCAGTACCGTTTGTAACCACCAGAGGGAGCTTCTGCTCAGAACTCACTTCCAGCCTATTCACAACAGTACCCCCCCCTTGAGGAGGGGTCACCGAACCCTCATTTGAGCAACCAGGTCGGTCAGGATGAGTTCTATGATAAGCACGGATGAGTCTCCTAGCATGGATGTCCAAAGCAAACACCCAAGAATTGTCTTCCTGACCATAACCTCTCCATTTAACCAAATACTGGAGTTTCCGTCTAGAAAAACGAGAATTCAATATTTTCTCAACCACATACTCCAGATTGCCCTCAACCAAAACAGCGTCAGGAGGCACAGTAGAAGGAACCACTGGCTCAACAAACCTCTTCAACAAGGACTTGTGGAACACGTTATGGATCTTAAATGTCCCTGGAAGAAGCAAACGAAAAGAAACAGGATTAAGAATCTCCATGATCTTATAAGGTCCAATGAACCTAGGCTTAAATTTAGGAGATGCCACTCTCATAGGAATATTTCTTGAGGACAACCAGACCAAGTCCCCCACTTTAAACCGAGGACCATCAGTCCTATGCCGGTTAGCAAACCGCTGGGCCCTCTCCTGAGAGCGGGACAACCTCTCCACTACCTGGTCCCAAATCTGTTGCATACGCTCCACAACAGAGTCAACACCTGGACAGACAGAAGCCTCCGTCTGTCCTGAAGAAAATTGAGGGTGAAACCCAGAATTACAGAAAAATGGAGACATCAAAGTGGCAGAGCTAGCCCTATTATTAAGAGCAAACTCAGCCAAAGGCAAAAAAGAGACCCAGTCATCCTGATCAGCAGACACAAAGCATCTTAGATAAGTCTCCAATGTCTGGTTTGTTCTCTCAGTTTGACCATTGGTCTGAGGATGAAACGCCGAGGAGAAAGACAATTGAACACCAATTTTAGAACAAAAGGTCCTCCAAAATCTGGAAACAAACTGGACTCCTCTGTCAGACACAATGTTCTCAGGAATGCCGTGTAAACGAACCACGTGCTGAAGGAACAAAGGCACCAATTCAGAGGAGGAAGGCAACTTAGGTAATGGCACAAGATGTATCATCTTGGAAAACCTATCGCAAATCACCCAGATGACGGTCATTCTCTGAGAAACAGGGAGGTCGGAAATGAAATCCATAGAGATATGGGTCCATGGTCTCTTGGGCACAGGTAACGGCATCAACAAACCACTAGAACGAGAGCAAGGCTTGGAGCGAGAGCAAGTCCCGCAGGACTGCACAAACTCCCTGACATCACGAGACAAGGTAGACCACCAAAAGGACCGACTAACCAAGTCTCTGGTACCAAAAATTCCGGGATGACCGGCCAACGCGGAACAATGAATCTCAGACATTACACTCTTTTTCCACTGGTCCGGGACAAACAATTTCCCAACAGGGCAGCGCTCGGGCTTATCCTCCTGACACCCCTCCAGAGCCAGTCTCAAATTGGGCGAGATGGCGGAAAGAACTACACCCTCTTTCAAAATAACAGAAGGATCAGATAACTCAGGAGAGTCTGCCAGGAAACTCCTCGAGAGGGCATCCGCCTTAACATTTTTAGTGCCAGGAAGAAATGAAACAACAAAATTAAAACGTGTGAAAAACAAGGCCCACCTGGCCTGTCTAGGATTAAGTCGCTTGGCAGATTCCAGATAAACTAGATTCTTATGGTCCGTAAGGACCACCACCTGATGTTTGGCTCCCTCCAGCCAATGTCTCCACTCTTCAAAAGCCCACTTCATGGCTAATAACTCCCGATTACCCACGTCATAATTACGTTCAGTGGGAGAAAATTTTCGAGAGAAAAAGGCACAAGGGTTACTTTTAGAGGTCTCTGGATCTCTTTGGGACAAAACGGCACCTGCCCCAATTTCAGAGGCATCAACCTCCACCTGAAATGGTAGAGAAACATCAGGCTGCCGTAGAACAAGAGCAGAAGTGAATCTCTGCTTAAGTTCCTGAAATGCAGAGACTGCCTCAGGAGGCCAATTCACCACATCAGAACCCTTCTTGGTCAAATCAGTTAATGGTTTAACAATAACAGAGAAATTACCAATAAATTTACGATAAAAATTGGCAAAACCCAAGAATCTTTGAAGAGCCTTTAATGAAGTAGGTTGGACCCAATCACAGATGGCCTGAACTTTGACCGGGTCCATTTCAATAACAGATGGGGACAAAATGAATCCCAGAAATGAGATCCTCTGAACGCCAAAAAGACACTTTGACCCCTTCACATACAGAGCATCTCTCTCAAAATCTGGAACACAGTTCGAACATGTTTTACATGAGAGTCCCAGTCATTGGAAAAAATCAAGATATCATCCAAATAAACAATCAGAAATTTATCCACAAAATCCCTGAAAATGTCATTCATGAAGGACTGGAAGACAGAAGGAGCATTAGTGAGCCCAAAGGGCATCACAAGGTACTCAAAATGCCCTTCAGGGGTATTAAATGCCGTCTTCCATTCATCCCCGTGCTTAATGCGAATAAGGTTATATGCCCCCCTGAGGTCAAGCTTGGTAAACCAAGTAGCGTTTTTCACCCTGGAAAACAGATCAGAGATTAAGGGTAAAGGATATTGATATTTCACAGTAATATTGTTCAAGAGACGATAATCAATACACGGCCTTAATGAACCATCCTTTTTGGCCACAAAGAAAAAACCGGCACCTAAGGGTGAAGAGGATGGTCTGATATGACCCTTCTCCAATGACTCCTTGATATAAGACCGCATAGCGTCATGTTCAGGTACAGACAAGTTAAAAAGGCGACCTTTAGGGAATTTACTACCAGGCACTAATTCAATAGCGCAGTCATAGCTCCTATGGGGAGGTAAGGATGCAGATTTACTTTCGCTAAACACATCAGAAAAATCAATCAAAAAGTCAGGAACATCCTGAGCCTGGGGGGAGGCAGAAAAAACAGGAGTGTTGGTATTAACACATTGGCAGCCCCAACTGGTAACAGACACAGATTTCCAATCCAAAACAGGATTATGAGACTGTAACCAAGGGAAACCCAGTACGATAATGTCATGCAGATTATACAGAACCAAAAATTTGCAACTCTCCTGATGATCAGGTTCTACCCTCATTATCACCTGAGTAGAGAACTGAGGTTTATTCTCAGCCAAAGGGGTAGAATCGATCCCCAGTAGGGGAATAGACTTCCGTAGGGGTATCAAGGGAAACCCACAACGTTTAGCAAAATCAAAATCCATCAGGTTAATAGCTGCTCCAGAATCAACAAAAGCCTGAGCAGAAAATGAGGACAGAGAGCATATCAGGGTAACAGTTAATAAAAACTTAGTCTGAACACTACCCAAGACAACTGAGTGTGCAAAACGTCTTCCCCGCTTAGGGCAGAGTGAAATAGCATGAGAGGCATCACCACAGTAGAAACATAACCCATTGCGCTTTCGAAATGCATGACGCTGTGCCCCAGAAACCACTCTATCACACTGCATGGATTCAGAAGCAGGTTCACAATGCAACATTATTCCACGCATACCTTTCCGCTCACGCAAACGTCTGTCAATTTGAATCGCTAATGACATAGAATCATTGAGACCAGAGGGAACAGGGAATCCCACCATAACATCTTTTACATTATCTGACAGTCCCTTCCGAAAAAGGGCTGCCAAAGCGTCGTCATTCCATTTGGTCAGGACTGCCCACCTACGGAATCTCTGACAGTATAACTCAGCGTCCTCAAGCCCCTGACTTAATGCTAACAAAGTTTTTTCAGCTTGATCAGTGACATTAGGCTCATCGTACAATAACCCCAAAGCCTGAAAAAACGCATCAACATCACTCAAAACAGGATCCCCAGGTGTCAGGGAAAAAGCCCAATCCTGAGGGTCGCCGCGCAGGAGAGAGATGACAATTTGAACCTGCTGCGCTGCGTTCCCTGAGGACTTAGATTTTAAGGCAAAAAACAATTTACAGTTATTTTTGAAATTCAGAAACTTAGCTCGATCCCCTAAAAACAAATCTGGCATGGGAATCCTAGGTTCCACAACAGGCAACCTAGCAAGATAGGTAGCAATACTCCGAACCTCAGTGGCAAGCTGATCCACACGGCCAGACAACTGTGCAAACTCCATTGAGAGAGAAAAAAAATCATCCTCAGCACCCAGAGATACAGAGGGAAAAAAAAAAATGCAACAAACAGAGAAAAAAAAAAATCTCTGACAACTGTGACAACTTTTTTCTTTCCACAATATTTTTCCCTTCTGTGAGTACCATATAATTTTTAGTTTAGGCCGGTGATACTGTTATGATTTGGTAGCTGAGGAGAGCAGGCAAAAAAGGAAATACACCAGAGCAGTTGGAAACTATGAGATTGCAGTACCCTGACTAACCACCACAACTAGAGGCAGCCGTGGAGCGTTCCTACATTGGTCCTAGACGCCTCGTCACAGCCTGAGAAACTAACTACACCTAAAGATAGAAAGAGGAAAGCTATCTGCCCCGGAGCAGATCCCCAAGGAACATAGAAAGCTGTAAGGTTCTATGTATATATTCCTGAAACTCAGTTTGTTCGTCAGCCATTTTACTTTCTGTCTTGCTGCAGCTATCTTGCCCTCAGTCAAAATGGAGTTTCCAGCTTGCATGTTCCCGCCCTGATTCTCTCCTTTGCTTCTTAAGCAGCCACAGCTGAGCAATCAGTGCTTCAGAATCTAGCCTGCAGTGAACCTGTGACTTGACTCCTGTAAGCCTTGGACCTTGTACTCCAGCTATTCCTACTGAGGAACTCTGAAGCACTTGTGGACTCTGAACCCTGCTCTTTGAAAGACCCACGTTTGCATGGACTTACGGTAACAGAGAAGAAGATCCTGAATCTGTATTGGAGAGTGATTGCTGAGCTTGGATTACTCTGGCCTGCTGTGTCTCCTGTTTCTGTGTCTGCAAACTGTGTGACTATTTCTGCCAACTTGTATGAAGTAATACAGGACTTTTCTATATCAAACCTGTGACTCCTGTGTTTTCATCGCACCCAAGCACAAGACGCTATATGAACTGTACTACATACATTACAAGATTCTGAAGCCAAAATGTTAGTGTCTGCTGGGTCTGGAAGGCTGTGTCTGCTGTACTGTGGATATCAGACGTCCGGTTGTACTTTCTATGATGACAGTGGTTGTGACTTCTCACAACCATTCCAGGTGAGCAATTCCCTTAAGTTTTTTCTTTTTGCAGTGTTACCACAGGTAAACACTATTGTTTTTTTTTTTTTTTTTTCCTTTCTTTTCTCTTTTTTGTCTGCTGTAACTCTGGATATCAGATGTCTGGTTGAAACTTTCTGTGATGATAGTGGTTGTGACTTCTCACAACCATTCCAGGTGAGCAGTTCCCTTAATTTTTTTTTCTCTCTGCAGTGTTGCCACAGGTGAACACTATTGTTTTTTTTTCTCTCCTCTTCTTCCAGTAATCCTGTCTTAAAAGATCTGGAAAATGGAGGCCCGCATAAAGGAACTTTGCGGAGTGACTGATAATATCCTTGCAGATTTGCAGAATATAAAGACCCGTTTTACAAATCTACAGGACCTCAATAATCACAATTTGCAAGTGGTTGGACAGACTACCCAGGATTTGCGAGCCAGGATTGAGGTTCTAGAGGGGCGAGTCCAGGCTCCTGCCGTAGCCCCGAGTGCTGGGATTCCCAAGTTGCCCCCTTTTCATTTTGGCGGTGAACGTGAGAAATTCAGGGGATTTATTAATCAATGCAATCTTTTTTTTTCTGCACATGCTTCACAATTTCCCACTGAACGATCTAAGGTGCTTACTATAATTATGTTGCTTACCAACAAGGCTTTAATGTGGGCAAACCCTCTGATTGAGACTGAGGATGATTGTTTGAATCACCTTGATGATTTTATTTCAGCCATGGGGCAGGTGTTTGATGACCCCAATCGAGGTGCAACAGCTGAAGCAGCCATGTTAGCTTTGCGCCAAGGTAAGCACTCGGTAGCTGAATATGCCTTGGATTTCAGGAGATGGGCCCTTGATACCACCTGGGACAGTTCCGCCAAAAAATCTATTTTTCGAAAGGGGTTATCTCCACTGATTAAGGATGAACTTGCTCGTGCCGACCCTCCCACTGCGTTAGGTGACTTTATTAACTACTGCATCCGTATTGATGCTCGTCTGACTGAACGCAGGCAAGAGAGATGGTTCGAAAGCAATCGTACTAACCTTTTCCTACCTTCCTCTCCAGCTAAGGAACCTTTGAGTAGGATTACACGGGAACCTGAACCTGAACCCATGCAGGTAGACTCTTTACAACGACGGGTTAGTGATGCACGCAAGGAACATCGTTTTAAGGAGAATCTATGTTTCTATTGTGGTAAGTCAGGGCACTTCATTATAAACTGCCCCAGCCGTTCTCGTAAGACTACTGCAGCACTCATTCATTGTGAGTGTTGCGAGAGGGGATCTGTCAGGTCCGAGCCTCAGGCTCCAGAGAGATCTGCAGCAACAGATCTTGATTTCTCGGACTTAAACTCCGTTACCTCTGAGGACGTTGACTGTGTAAACGCTGCCATTTTTCAAGTTTCCTCAGCGGTGTCCCAGCTGAGTTGTAAGAAAAACAATTCTCATTGCTTTCTTTCCATCAAACTCTGGGTTGACTCAGCTTGGGTGTCTAGCTCTGCTATGATCGACTCAGGGGCAAGTGGAAATTTTATGGATGTCTCCTTTGCTCTGAAACAGGGAATACGTTCAGTGAAGAAGGCTACTCCAGTACAGATGGAAACTGTGGATGGCTCCCTGCTGACCTCTGGACCAGTGGATCAGGAAACAGAGCCTTTGAGGGTTCTTATGGGTAAAGATCATCAAGAGAAACTGTCCTTTATGCTTATCTCTTCTCCCCACTTTCCCATTATTCTAGGGCTACCATGGCTGCAGGCTCAGAATCCTACCATTAACTGGGAGACCAAGGAATTACACTTTCCAGAGAAACAGATGAGTCCAAAAGTTTCAGCTTGCTCTGTTCCTAAAGGAATCATGTCAGTCCCTGAACTACCAGCTGTATACCAGGACTATGTGGATTTATGTGACAAGAAGAACGCTGACCAGCTTCCTCCTCACCGTCCATATGATTGTCCAATTGAATTATTGCCTGGAGCAGAGATACCTTTTGGTAAGATCTACCCCCTGGCGGGGCCCGAGCTAAAGGCTTTAAAGGATTACATAGATGAAAATCTAGCCAAGGGCTTCATACGCCCCTCTTCATCTCCTGCAGGTGCACCCATCTTCTTTGTAAAGAAGAAAGATGGATCTCTGAGACCATGCGTAGACTATAGGGAACTCAATAAGGTTACTATTAGAAACCGTTATCCATTGCCTTTAATCCCTGAGTTATTGGAGAGAGTGCGACATGCCAAAATTTTTTCTAAACTAGATCTTCGTGGGGCCTATAACTTAGTCCGTATTAGACCTGGGGATGAATGGAAGACTGCATTCAGGTCACGCTATGGACACTTTGAATATCTAGTTATGCCTTTTGGTCTGAGTACCGCCCCAGCCACTTTCCAACACTTGGTGAATGACATCTTCAGGGATCTCCTAGATACATTCGTGGTAATTTATTTGGATGATATTCTAATTTTTTCTAACTCCACAGAGGAACATCATGGACATGTGAGAATGGTCTTGGAACGTCTAAGACAAAATCATCTTTACATCAAACTTGAAAAGTGTGAATTCCATAGGACCGAAATTCAATTTCTGGGGTATGTACTGTCTACACAAGGAATTAGTATGGATGGAAGCAAAACCCAAGCCATCAAGGATTGGCCAAGTCCTAGAAATGTGAAGGAGGTACAGCGCTTCATCGGGTTTGCCAACTTCTATAGACGTTTCATTAGAAATTTCTCTGAGGTAGTGTCACCTATCACTCAACTTACCCGGAAAGAGTCTAGGTTTTCCTGGACTCCCCAAGCCCAGGAAGCATTTTCCCGTCTAAAAGATAAATTTACCACTGCACCTATCCTAGTACATCCCAACCCCGAGCTTGCCTTCATAATAGAGGTGGATGCTTCAGACTGTGCCGTTGGAGCTATACTCTCTCAGAGAACAGGTGAGAAGAATGTCTTGCATCCCTGTGCCTTCTTTTCCCAAAAGTTGTCTTCGGCTGAGAGGAACTACGATGTGGGCAATAGAGAGTTGTTGGCCATTATTGCCGCCTTCAAAGAATGGAGACACCTTCTTCAGGGAGCTGCACAGCAAATAGTCTTCCTGACAGACCATCGTAACCTTGAGTTTATCAGGTCGGCTAAGTGCCTGACTCCTCGCCAGACTCGCTGGAATCTTTTCTTAAACCAATTTAATTTTATCATCTCTTATAGACCAGGATCGCGCAATGGAAAGGCTGATGCACTCTCTAGGATTTACTCAGCAGAGACACGTCCAATTACTCCTCCTAAGACTATTCTTCCTGACTCTAGATTCCTAGGAGTAATTCATAATCAAGACCTACTTAAGGACATCAAGGAAGCATACCATGCGGATTCCTTTTTGGCACAACCCCCAAGGGACGTAAGTCTTGTCTTTAAGAATGGTGTGTGGATTCAGGGACAACGTCTGTATATTCCTGAAACAGTCAGATTAAGAGTATTGCAACTCATTCACGATTCCAAGATAGCTGGGCATAGAGGAATTCTAAAGACACAGGAATTTCTTTCTCGTTTCTTTTGGTGGCCCACTTGCAGGAAGGATGTTTTGAATTATGTCACTTCATGTGAGGTCTGTGCAAGATGCAAAACACCTCGCTCCTCACCAACTGGTCTGTTACAGCCTCTTCCCACCCCGTCCCGCCCGTGGGGATCCATTTCTATGGACTTCATTGTGGAGTTACCAACCTCTCAGGGGAAGAACACCATTCTAGTGGTGGTTGACCGTCTAACAAAGGCAGCTCATTTTATCCTTGTGTCGGCTTACCCACTGCAAAACAGACATCAGATTTGATGATTAAAGATGTGTTTCGCTTACATGGAGTACCGGATGAGGTTATTTCGGATCGAGGGGTGCAATTCACTTCTAGGTTTTGGCAAAATTTCTGTGCAGCATTGGACATTAAAGTAAACCTTTCTTCTGCTTTTCATCCCCAGACTAATGGACAGACCGAACGAACCAATCAAACCCTGGAGCAGTATCTCCGCTGCTTTATCTGCCACCTACAGGATGATTGGGTGGATCTACTTCCATTAGCTGAGTTCTCGTATAACAACTCTCAGAGTGCCTCCACTAAACAGTCTCCTTTTTACTCTAATCTAGGTTATCATCCTAACATTCTACCACGATTTCCCATAGAAACGCCTTTACCAGCAGTGGCTGAAAGAATCACGTCTTTACAGAAGAATATGGATCTTCTAAAGGAAAATCTGGAATCGGCTCAAGAAAGGTACAAGAAAGCAGCAGATAAATTTCGTAAACCTGCACCAGCTTTCAAGGTAGGAGACTTGGTCTGGCTGTCAACCAGAAATCTTAAGTTAAGGATTCCATCGTCTAAGTTGGGACATAAGTACATTGGACCCTATAAAATCAGTAAAATTATAAGTGCCGTTGCTTGTCGTCTTCAACTGCCCAGAACTATGAGAATCCACCCTGTCTTTCATGTATCCCTACTAAAGGCTGCGACACCCAATACGTTTCCTGGACGTTCCTCTCCTTGCCCTGACCCAGTGCTAGTCGATGGTCAGGAAGAATTTGTGGTGGAAAGGATTTTAGATTCCAGGTTGTATAGAAATCAGTTACAATATCTGATTAAATGGCAGGGCTACCCAGTGGAGGACAACTCATGGGAACCGGTCAATAACGTTAATGCTCCTCGCTTGCTCCGTCAGTTTCATCAGAGGTACCCACACAAGCCTGGTCTGAGGTCATCCGGAGGTTGTCCTTAAGGGGGGAGTAATGTAAGGTTCTATGTATATATTCCTGAAACTCAGTTTGTTCGTCAGCCATTTTACTTTCTGTCTTGCTGCAGCTATCTTGCCCTCAGTCAAAATGGAGTTTCCAGCTTGCATGTTCCCGCCCTGATTCTCTCCTTTGCTTCTTAAGCAGCCACAGCTGAGCAATCAGTGCTTCAGAATCTAGCCTGCAGTGAACCTGTGACTTGACTCCTGTAAGCCTTGGACCTTGTACTCCAGCTATTCCTACTGAGGAACTCTGAAGCACTTGTGGACTCTGAACCCTGCTCTTTGAAAGACCCACGTTTGCATGGACTTATGGTAACAGAGAAGAAGATCCTGAATCTGTATTGGAGAGTGATTGCTGAGCTTGGATTACTCTGGCCTGCTGTGTCTCCTGTTTCTGTGTCTGCAAACTGTGTGACTATTTCTGCCAACTTGTATGAAGTAATACAGGACTTTTCTATATCAAACCTGTGACTCCTGTGTTTTCATCGCACCCAAGCACAAGACGCTATATGAACTGTACTACATACATTACAAAAGCCCCCAAACATGTAATGGCGGTTAGACAAGAAGAAATACTGACACAGACAGAAAATAGTATGAGCAAACGTTGGGGCCCAAACTTACTAAATAGAAAAGGATAGGAAGGGCACTTACTGCAATCTCAAAAAACCCTGAAAAGCACCAACTCTACTAATTTCAAAAACACCTGAGATCACACGACCTCTACCACCTAAATTAGTTCTCTGGTGTAACCAAAAACAAAACAGCAACCACTGAAAAAACTGGAAAAAGCAAATGTACAAACATCAGTGGCTGAACTGAACTGAGAGGGCAAAAGCCCCCTGAGGGGACCCAGAAGGCCCCCACAGAAGTGCAGGACAAAATGCAAAAATCAAGCACAAAAACAAAAAGAAGAAAATGTCTTATCTGTTAGCAGGAGATTCAGACACGACACAGCAGGCTACCAAGGAAACAGGAATCAAGGATTGAGACTAGAACAATTGATCACCGGCAACCCTGATGGGAAGGCGACTCCCTTATATAAGACCAGTCAGTAACACCTGATTCCCAATCCTCACAATCTTCACTGGACAGTCCAGTACCGTTTGTAACCACCAGAGGGAGCTTCTGCTCAGAACTCATTTCCAGCCTATTCACAACATTTTTCTAAGCTAAATGTCAAGGATAACAGCTGGAGGGGTCACACATATTCCACCACTGTCACCTGTCTGTCACAGATGACACTGGAGAGATAACCCAGATCTCATCACTGTGACAAGTTTGTCAGGGGATGCAACTTCGATGCCTCTGATCATCAGGACAATTGTCTGATAAGTGATGGACGAGGCTGCGACTGCTTCCATTAATAGGCTAGTCATTGGGGAACTCACAGTGAGCGTATGGTATATACAACTCCAATTCCAATGCATGGAATATATATATAGTTATATACCTCGGTACACTCACTGCCAACTCCACAATAACAAAAAGAACTCCTGCTCCCACCATCAACAGTATATGCAGGCCGATTGGACACCCATTAGAGGTAGCGTATGGCTTCAGGGGTGCAGTTTACAGAGCAAGAGGAACAGAGTGTAACGCCGGCCTCTCTGCATGGTTCCTTTTCCTCCTCCCAGCAGCAATCCTGACATGTTCACTGCCACAGTCGCTTGGCAGCATCCCCTGCTCGGTCTCCCGCCGCAGTTCCCAGCTTAGAGCACCCGCGCATATTGTGCAGGTCTCCTGGCAACACACTTAGGGAACATGCTCCCTGTTTCTTAAATGAGGAGCAGCCCACTAGTCTGTTAGGTCCCTGTGTTCCTGTACTCGTCCTGCGACCCTATACCAGAATCTGTCCTGTGTTCTTGTACCCGTCCTGCAACCCTGTACCAGAATCTGTCCTGTGCTCCCATTTTGTGACTCAGTATCTGAGTCTATCCCATGCTCCTGAACTCGCCCTGCTAACTAAAAATCGAACCTGTAAAGTCTGTACCCAAACCTGATCTTGAACCTGTCCTGTTAGAACCTGTACCAGAACCCGATTCCTCTGAACATGAGTGTCCATACTACCAGACTCTGTCCTGCTTGACACTCCGAGTCTGTACCTGCGTCCCTTACCCATGGGGTCAGCTGGTGCAGTTCCAGGGACTGCTATTTAGTGGTATCTGGCGGCTACCTGCAGCTCAAGCCTAATCTCACCATCAGAGACTCTGGTGAAGACCAAGGAGCCACTTAGTTACGCCTGTGCCGTGCGTCCACACCCACCAGCAATACACAGCGCTATTAAATTTTATACATTTTTTCCAGAAAGGGAGGCAGCGTTTATAAAAAAATATACAAAGATGATACTAAATGGGAACAAAACAATAAGATATATACAATTACATAGCATTAAAAGGAATAACAAAAGAAAATGACTAAACCTGCTATAACAGAAATAGCTCAGAGCTTAGCGGAGGGAGGTACTCCTTAGGAAAACAGACAGAACCCACAGTAAGCTGTACCTTCCAGGACTGACAAGTGACCAAACCCAATTTCTGTTCTTTATCAGATCAAGAATACGCTCTCATACCTCCCTTTGGGGGGCTCATATGGGGGCTGGTTGTGAGATGTGCTAGGTCCTTTAGAATTTTATGAAATCTCCAACTTTCAGCATATCTTCACCCCTGGAGGTCCAAGGTGGTTGATATTGTTGTCATGTTACTTTTTGCGATTTTACCAGTCTATAGAAATTAAACATGACATGGATAGCACCATCCATCGGGTCGATATTAAGATGGAGGAGCTTTGCCGGCCTTACGGTGATGTGAGTAAATGTATTATGTGAGTCCTTTCACTATGACATCGAAAATATGTCCCATAAATATCGGATTGATGCAAAAAAAAAAATATTCATCACTGAACACTGGCTCCAAAACGTCTCCGATCCATGCTTTGATCAGAGGAAGCTCTGTCCCTGGGAAGTGTATTTCCCTGTTTCTACGTAAACAAATCTCAGTCTTGGTGTTTCTTTCCCAGTGCAAATCTCATGTGGCCAGTTCACCGTAGGAGGCTCCCACTTCAATGCAGGTTAAAGTGTTAGCTCTCTCTCATTTACCTAGTTATAATTAGTCTCTTTTTTCCTCAGCTATTATCAATTCCATATGTTTAATGTCGAGTCCTACTTCAATGCAGGTTAAAGTGTTAGCTCTCTCTCTCATTTACCTAGTTATAATTGGTCTCTTTTTTCCTCAGCTATTATCAGTTCCATATGTTCAATGTCGAGTCCTACTTTAATGGAGGTTAAAGTGTTAGTAATTAGTCCCATATGTTCAATGTGAGGGTGATATGTCGACTCTCTGGAGATGTCTGTATGGGTATTATATTTTCCCTATAACACTAAACAAGCCCAACTTTTCCAACCTCTTATCATATGAGAGGCCTTCGACCCCATTTAATAATACTGTTATAATAGCCAAATTGATACAAAGATGAAAACAGTTAAACTTAACTAATTTTGCGATGCTGAAAACAAATATAAACCTTTACACCTCCAAGCATGTTTTCACCTTCAAGACCAAGCCAAATTTTACAATTCTGACCGATGTCACTTTATGTAGTAATAACTCTGGAACGCTTCAACGGATCCTACTGATTCAGTTATTTTTTTTCGTGACATATTGTACTTCATGATAGTTATAAAATATGTGCAATA